>OY728152.1:143716329-144966329 GCA_963277665.1 Viscum album | reverse complement strand
TATCCAAGAATTATTCCATCATGCAATAAGCCAGGCATAAAAGACAAAGCACACCATTTTTTCTATAGCCTTTGTGAATATGTACTAGACAGAAAATAACCCTAAACTAGGAATATGTTGGTTTTAACTAATATTGAGTATTTCTAGAGTCATATTATGTCACCAAAATAACCCCTAGTGGAGCCACAGAAACTAGGATCACCTATGTCCATTTCCTAATGCACCCAAGGTTCCTAATCTTCTAGTTTTTAAAAAACCATTTTTTAAAATCAATGATCATAGTTAATAAAATCCCTTTTAAAAAAATTTAAATCCATTCCAACAAACAACACAAAGGGTTCAATCAGAACATATATAAATTCAATAATTATGAACACTTTCATAGAGACACCTACCCCAATAATGGTGAAACCTAACTTCCTTCGACAAAGAGTTTCAGAAAACCAATATTGACCATTGAAAGACAATGCATGAAAAGAAACTACAAATTATTGACATTAAATATCAATCGATCATGAATATTAAACACGAACATATCGAGTAAATCCATCATGACCAAAGGAAATAAATAATTATAAATATCACTTACTAGGGATATGTGGTGAAACCACCACCATAATCAAACACTAAATGAAGTAATCCAAAATTTGAGAGATCAGCCAAAATTTCCCAAAATTGATGTAGGGTTCAAGAAGGAACCATGTGCACCAAATGATAAAACAATCTTGTGTCTTTCATTTTTAAAACTTCAATGTGTAATTAATTCATTTCATGAGTCCCTTTCATAATGTGAGATCCCATTTATTAAAGATACACCAAAAAAGGCACTTCCTCTTATTAAATTAAATCTGGATCAAAGTTTTCATGATGTGTATAGATTTAATGTCCTATAAAATTTTCATAACCAAAATTAGATTCACAAAATAAGGATCTATAGCCCTGAGGAAAACCCTCTATATACATTTACATGCTTATACTCGGACTCCATTAATTAAACAAACAAACAACCCTGAACATTAGGTCTTTTTCCCAAAAATGGTTCTCTATTCCCTAAAATCCCACAATTCACCCAAAAAAAGGTAAACTATAAAAAATTACAAATCATACCTGAAGGAAGGTAACATGTTTTTATGATCCCCCCAACATAAATGATTTATTCCCAAAAATGCCATAAGATCATTGACTCCCACATGTGATGGATACGACTACATCATCAATAACTCTTTCTACAATTTCTCAGGGCTATCCTATCTACACTTCCATAGTACATAGACTAAAGGAATCGGTTCATTACAAAACACCTTCCCTCAGTGATCTATAATCTGAACTGGTTTTTCAACCATTGTGATATTGGGCTCAAGATCAATATCCTATCATTAAAGCACATGGGAATGATTAGTTTGATACCGACTCATGTAGGAAACATGAAACACATCATCAATTGAAATTAAATAGGATAGTTAGTCTAACAAATAGTTTACCTTTTTCGGACATCTGATGATTTTAGAGGGTCCTAAAAACCATAGTTAATACTTAACCTACTAACCCAACCAATGATGTACCAAGAAAGGATAAACTCTAATAAATACATGATCATCAACCTAAAACACTAGAGGTCTGTGAAGACAATCCGTATAAGATTTATTAAGACTCTCTATTGTGATTAATCTATTTTGGATCAACTAGACCATCTCTATCATCTCCTCAATAATACTCTTCCCAACTAAGGATCACACTCCAAACTCTACCCAATATAAGGTAAATCTACATATATTCCCATAAAAATCCTAAAAAGGTTACATTTGGATCAAGGAATTATAACTATTGTTATATGAAAACCTGAATAATAAAATATTCTCTTCCCAAGAACCACCAAAATCAAGCACAAAATCTCAAAGATTGTGCTCAAAAAAATTGATTTATCTCTATATATGTCCATCTATCTATGGATAATATGTTGTGCTCAATTTCAACTAGGAACACATCACCTACTAAAAATCTTTCTAAAACCTAGATGTGATCCTTGGGTCCTTATTAGAAATTACTATAGTAAACCCCATGAAGTCTCACAATCTCGTGTACATATATTCCCCAAGATATTCCACCGTCTTTATCTCCTTGATACGTAGGAAATGCACTTATTTTATGATTCGATCAATAGCAACCCAAATAAAATCCTTCCCTCTAGGATTCCATGGTAAACCAATCATAAAATACATATAAATATAATCCCATTTCCATACAAGAATGTGTAATGGAATCAAAAAACCAGTAGGACACTATTGTTCCTTTTTTATTCTCTAACATGTTAGACACCATGATCCAAAACCAGAAATTAACCATCTCATCCCTGATCACCAATAATGATATCCCAAATAATGATAAATATTTTTTGTACATGGGAATATACACCACAATAATGCTGTCTATTTTCCATATGTTATTTCTCAGCGAGAAATATTCTACCAACCTGTTTCCAAAAAAAAGTTCCACTCGGATATAGAGACCACTTACATAAGGCCTCCCCACTAAAAATGATTTTACTAAATCAATGGAACATAGGGTTAGACATCATCTCAAGACAAACATACTCATAATGTGATAATAAATTACCAATTGAATCCATACATACCTTCCAACCCACTTCTTCTATTACTAAGATCATTGAAGAAAAAAAATCAATGGCCACTCTTCTACTAATTCCATCACTACTTGTTTCAGAAATTTCATACATATCACATCCAAAAACACATTAACTTTTTTAGGATTATAAAAATATCTATATTAAAATTCTCAACATACTCCACCCAACAACTCTATTGAAAATTTGTATCCCTCTAGGTGAAAATATACTTTAGGATTTAATGATCATAATATACTGTAAACTACTTCAAAAGAGGTATTGACACCACGTTTTCATTTAATGTATAATTTTTTCCAACCCAAAGTCATTGAAAGGTTATTTCATTTGATGAGGAAGTAATTTTCTAGACCCATAGGCTACCATCTATCTCCCCTTAATTAAGACAAACCCTGAACACATTCCCAAATAATCATAGAAAAATTATAACCCAAAAACTGTTCTAGAAGAATAAAAATTGTAGTTAAAGTCAATATTACCATTAGTTCTTCAAAATAACTCTAAAAATTGTAATTCCTCCCAAACTTTACACCCTTAAGAATTAGAGATGTCAATGTGGAAGCAATCTTAGATAATTCTTAAAAAATATTATGTGATAGCTATTGAACCCCCAAGAATATTTAGATATCAAACACATTTCGTGGATGTTACATAACATTACTACCTATACCTTTTCATGGTCCACTAATATCCCCCTATTAGATATAAAATTCCCCCAAAAACATCACTTATTTAATTGAAAACTAACAATTTAAAATATTACAATACAGATTATGTTCCCTCGATGATATAAGAATGATATCCAAGTGGTCCATGTTCTCCTCCTATAACATAGATTAAAGAAAATTATCATCCACAAACACCCCAAAAAAAAGATACCAAGAACTGATGACGGATATAGTTCATCAAATCTATAAACATCGTAAGTGTGTTAGTTTGTCTTTATGGCATAACTTAAATTCAAAATTCTTATGCCATCTCTTAAATGTTGTATTATGTATATCCTCTTATATGACTCTCAACATGTGGTACCTTGAATGTAGGGAAATCTTTGAGAACAAGCTTCCTCCAATAAGATGATCAAAGAGATAATCAATCCTGAGTAAGGGATATTTGTTCTTGATAGACACCAGATTTAATTTTTGATTTTCAATAAAATTTCTAAGGATTTTTTTATACCTTATTAGAAAGGAGTATGGTTGAATCCCATAGTGACATGATAGGAAAAATAAACCCCTTAACCTTGAGATCTTAAAGTTGGATCATCAGTTCCACCAACTGAGTATGAACCATAATGTAAGATGGTATAGAACTGGACATTGTTCTGGAGATAAGGTCAATAGTAAACTCAACCTCTTTCTATTGTGGTTAACTATAAAAATCATCTAAAAATTCATCAGGGTCTAAACACACTACTATAGGAAGCTAAATAACCAAATAAGGGTCAATATCATTATGAAAAATCACTAACAACTAGCACACTATTACCCTATTATAAGGAACAATAGGCCCTAACCTTCTGAATCAAGAGTCTCATTCAACCTAAAAAACATGATTGGGTCCATCGGAAGATAGGAACAGAACTCGATGATGATAACAGTCTATATGGTCCATAACACTTATCATTAAATACATTTCAACAATAAAGTGGAAGATGTAAAGATCAAGTACCAAGAATAGTTACTCTATTTCATGGTCCTCTAACATCACCAATATTTTGGGCACTTGAAACCCTGTTTGGGCCTATTTCCTAAAGGAATGAAATAATCCAACAAGAATGGAATATGATCTGAATGCATTCCCAACACATCAACTAGATTTGATGATATAGAATATTGAGTATCACCTATATCAAACAAATATATCACCATAGAAGATGAAATAAATAGTGTACCTCTAAAAAAGGGTGTCCCTACTTTAGATTCCTTTAGTGGATACTCCACTAAAATAAGTCATCCAATATCACCTCATCCCTAAGATTTCTTATCCACATGAACATCCCCATTATACTAACAATAAGACCCACCACCACAATTGGAAGCATCAATATGAAATTGTGTGCCCTTTGGTAATCTGGAACCAATCTCACTACCTTGGCACATCCTATTAGAAAAATAATCATATGGATAGATTTTTCATAATGATGAAAAGTCTTGGGAGCCTCCATAAAATTACACTTTGTGTGACTAGGTTTCCCACACTAATATAAAATAACCATCTAATGTCTAGAAAAATACCCCAAAACTAGTACTAAAGAAAACTAACTACCATTAATCTTCCTATTCTATCTAGAAGATACACCCTAGCTAAAGACATAACCAATATAGGCTCCTACTAAAGATATTTTTATATTTATTCCATCCTTTTAAAATGTTTCTTTATCATCTACGTCGTCAAATATCGTATGAACCATAATAATCATCATCGATTGAATATTGGCCCTCAATGGAAACTCAAACCATTGAGCCTTCAGGTAATCATTAGTGAATAGATTCAGTTCCAAGTGCACCAACTCAGAAAATGGGTGGAATGATCCAGAAAGGTATTATCTTCCAATTCTAGGGTTAAAATATCTGATTTATATTCCCTACGTAATGTCTTTGGATGAAACTACAAGTTGATGATTTTTATAAAATAAGGCTAGGTAAGTTCATTGTGTAAAATAGTTTTCACAAGAGAGTCACACCATCCCCTTCCTGATCCTTCAAGAATATACAAGGAAACCCCTATATTATTGTATTTGGAAGTCTTCAAGAAGATGAATATCCACTAAATACAATCAATACATAATTAATATTTATGTATTCCTTTTCCATCATGTGAGGTAAGTGGATGCTTCTTTATAAAATATGATCCATGACCTGCAGCTCGCTTCATGTTCCAGACACCAAATTGACCCAGTGTCTTCATAGTGATGATTATAGCTTCTACCAAGGAAGGGTCCACAAGAGAATTTTTTATTGATATTGTCTCATATATTCATTTATTTTATTTAAAATATCTCTTCTATGAGGAATTGTCTAGTAATTAAAAGACAAAGACCAATCAATCAAGAGTAGATTCCAAAATCATAAGATCAACTACAATTATTGAAATCATGTCATTAAAATATTATAAATTTAAATAAATTATTAATTCTACTAAAAAAACATTCAAAATGAATAGGTTCGTTTAAATAGACTTCCCATATAATTTTTTCAAATTACCTAAAACACCAAGTCTCAATTATGGAAAAAAATAATGACCACCTAAGGTAACTTGAGTTTAGAAATGGAAGTGAGCTCGTCAGGCCCCTTCTCATACCTACTACCCAAATTCTAAAATTCATAACCCTGTTCTACCAATTACATATAACCAATATCAAAATGTGTTTACAAAATTTAGGATAAACCTCCCTCTGATACCAATTTCAAATAATTCAACCTAGGGCAGCTAAACCACCCACCCGAGTCGGTCGTCACATGGTGAGGTATAAAAAAAAGAAAAATTAAATGAGTCTAGGATATATCCAAAACAATAAATAAAACCATAGTACATTTTACAATAAATAGATTCAAAAAGATCTATATAACCCATTCCAAATAAGACAATCAAGAAAATCATGACAAGTTAAGAACAATAAGTCTCCATGTGACCAACTATCACCTCCAATCCATCACTCTAAAATGGAAAAAGTACAAAAGATAACCTAGAAAGCTACATGATTCCCATACATTTTCATGAGTCTAGAAAAATAAGTTCTAAAACTACCAAAGGTAGAAGTAGGGTTTGTGCACATAGGATAGTAGGATACAACCAAAGAATTTGTATAAGTTATAATATCAATAATTCCCAAGTTATAGCTTTAAAACAAAATCTTATTTATAAGACATTTTCATAAATAAAACTATTGTAAAAATATATTTTGTTTTCTATAAATTCCTAAAATATTCACCAATTCTAATAAAATATTAGGTATAAATGAAAATTAGGTAAATTAATCATGTGGACAAATATCCATGAAATAAATCATCATGTAATAAACCCTGTATAAAATATAAAGCACTCTGTTTGGGATCTACCCTACAGGAATACATATTAGACATAAGAGAAGACTGATCCAAGAATATACTAGTTCTATTCGATATCGATTCTTTCCACAGTCAAGATATATCAACAAAGTGACCCCTAGGGGTGACACACACACTAGGGTCACCAATGTCTGTTTCTCAATGCACCCAAGGTTTCCCATGTGCTAATGTTGTCAATATCTGTTTTCTAAAATCCCTAATCACATTTAATAAAAAACCCTTTTCACCAAGAAAATACATTTCAAGTCACAAACAAAAGGTATAAACCCAAAGGAAGACCAAATCATATGTCTTGTAAATGTAATTGATTAATGGAATGTGACCAAAGAGAAGGTGATCGAGAATTATACTTGGTCCAAATTTGATTTCCCTATGATCTATAGATTGTATTGAAGTATTTTCATCCATTTAGTAAAGTTTCACGAATGATTGTGTGAATGAATGGATCTATAATATAAAGGCTTGGCATCGTATAGTTAAAGGGGTCTGAAAAAATGTATGAAATATTTGGATCCATGGAATAGTGGGATAAAATAACATATATAAATCATCATGCATAATTGTTTTTTTATATTGGTTCTATTGTATAGAATCTTTAAATCCTTTTAGTAAACCGGGATATACGATTCTATGAAATGTATGACTTCATGGTGTGGAGGTTTGGACATATACACATCGGTATCCCATTATATTAAAAATAAACACACTTGTTCCTCATGGATGATGTAAAAATTGTTCACTATTGAATGTTATTCTATATAATGAGTTATATGGAACATTTTAAGGGATTTATTCAAGGGAAATCCCTTATCAATAGCTTAAAAATTTGTTTGTTGGGGAAAGATATCCCTCTGATTCCTTGGGTGAAGACATAATATTTTGTGTACAAATAAGCTTAGAATACTATATTTATATTCATGTTAAAAATAGGGGATAAGCTCTATGAACTTGTTGGTAAATTTTCACTTTGATGAGGTAGTCACTTGAGGTAGTTTCACTTAAGTATTGATTATGTTAAATTTTTGGGCACCTTAAGATATAGAACATTTTGTTGAAGAGTGTGTATTGATATCTGGGGGATTCCAAACTGTGTCATGTAGTAATGTGATGATTCAAGATCTTATAGGGAACATAGAATTTTAAAAGGTTTTCAAAGAGAATCCTTACACTGAATACGGGTCCTTCAGGGGTATTTATATGAAATTAGGTTTCTAGTAGACCATATTTTTTATGTTGGAATAAAATTCACCACTCATTCCATGATAAATTCATAATAATGAAGATATATTTTCCAGATCGAAGATTATTGGCATTGTATTTTAGGCACAACATTATGTTGAATGTGATGGTGGAACACGAACTATCTTTGGAATGATAATTCTTTAGCAGTGTCTCAATTATTTCACTCATTTAGTAATAATTTTGGATATTTTTTTGGTGTCACCTCAAATTATATTTTAACATGTGGACATTGATTATCCATATTACATGTTATAACTCCTCTAATTTATCCAATATCCTTTGAGTAATTTTCTCCATTAAAATATGGCCAAATTTTTTATCTAAGTGTATTTTTTTGATTCATAATTCGAAGAATCAATTCCTCCAAAAGGATATAATATCCAAGATATATTTTAAAACCAAATTAAGTGATTCTAGGGGAAAAATGGTCCTGCAGGACTCTAAAATGGATTTACTATTTTATAAAATACATTCTCCAACATTTGATGAAATATATTCATTACTCTTAGTATGAGGAGTTCAAAACCATGTCACTAGAATAAGAATCATTTTTCAGGGATCTCACAACTTGGTGAAAAATATATCATTTGGAACACATAGGATCTTTATGTTTCTTCATTATAGAGTTTGGAAAAATATTTATTTCATCTATGTAATAATTGTAATATAGTCTTTGTGAAAATAATTTATAGAAATATTTTGGGTACCTACAAATACTACCCTTGTAATTATATTTATTTAAAATTAATGAAATAAAATTATGAGGAATGATGATTTAATTTGGAACATTATATCTAAGTGTGGTAAATTTCTATCATTGACATTATCTTGTGAGATTTTCCAAGTGGAGGATCATTTTAAATCATTTTTTTTATACTAAGAGGAGTATCTTAACTAGTGGTGTTTGATTCCCAGTGGAGAGACTCGACACAACGCATTTGATTCCAGGAGGGGGATATTGACTAATAGATTTCGTTACCAAGAGGGGAATATAAATACAATGAATTTGAAACCAATAGAAGATTCTACACTTATGGAATTCAATAATGAGAAAATAATATAGATTTTTTTATTTTCCTTGCAACAGGACTATATTAACTCATTATGTTTCATAGAAATAAGTGGATCATAACACAACTATATTGATACCAAGACAAGTATCTTAACTCAAGGTGTTTCATACCAATGGGAGAATATCCACTCGGATAATTATTTTCATAATAAAGGTCACCCATGTAAGGTGAATAAGAGATTTATTTCATGAGATCACATTAAAAAAATTAAGAAATCATGATTTTATATTATCTAGGGAATTTTATTCAATATAAGCATTGGTAAATGATGAAATGATTATAAAATAAAATATGAATTGTTATGTCATAAATTTGACAATATTACTGGTGGGAATTTTCTAAACATAACTAAAGTATTCTCCACTACAAAGAAATTGGGAAATATATAATTGAATAATGGACTCCTATCTTTGAGACTATGTAAATTCCACATGTTTTTACATGGTTGTTTATAGTAAATTTTAAATTTCATATATACATTGGGGGTCTATTTTGATAATTAAATGAAATTGTTACCAATTTACCTAATAAAATGATCCAAGAGGATAATTTTTAGTTTATGAATTGGTTGATGATGACTTAGATATCAAAGGTATATGGTAGACTATGTGTAAAAATGGAAATTTTCTAGGAGTCCTAAACCATTAAGTTTTCACCACATGTAACTGAACACATTTTCATGGGGAATTGGTATGAATGGTGTTAAAATTGAGTGTGGTAAATATCTAACTTAATGGTAAGTCCATATAATCAAGGTAATTAAAACCATCATTAATGTTTTTTAATATAACTATAGATTATTAATAGGGGTCCTTATAATAGATTATTTTCATATAAACAGACTGGATAAGACATTCTCTATCTTTTTCTTTGACCAATGTGACTTGTGAGCATTTATATAATTAATTTTTTAAGAATGAAATAAATCTATAAAAAAGTTATAAACCTCATTCATTTAATATTATTATCCATTTCCTAAACCATTTAAGGATTTTTTATTTTCAAAAAGAAACATGAAATTTTTTCAGATCACCCTTTATGTGTTTTCGAATTGATGAGGTACATTAATAATTATTTTTTAGCTTATGGTCTTGAAAGTTAACATTATTTCATGTCTCCATATTTTAATGTTTTATATCTTAGAAGAAATTATTGCTCTTAGATTGATGTCATTAAGATTAGATCAAAATATTACTGATTCATAATTTCATAATGATTTTACTAGGAATAAAGGGGTTTACATGATTATTATGGAATGATTCAACCAATATTAATCTTAAAAAAACATTTTAAAAAATCTTTATGGAAACGTTATTCTATTTTATGATCATGCTATTTAAAACAAAATATGTTTTACTATTAAGGTTATACATCTTTGACTTATTTATTAGAATTTTTACTAAGGGGACATTGAGTATTCTCAAATGGATAAATGAATATACGTATTAAAATTTGAGAATGTGTAGATTATTAATAGTTTCAAGTGGATTATTTTCATACTAGTCGAGGGATTTTGATAGAAACCCAATATGTAGAGGTGAGATCCCAAACACTAAGATATATAATGGGTTGAAATATAGAATGTGGTCTATATTCAAAGATTCATGCATCACTATATATCTAATGATTAAAATTAATCAAGACTCACATAGTTCCTTGGTATGATTGCAGTATGTATATATAGGACTTTTATAGAAGAAAAATGAGTTAGTTTAAAATAGGTACCATGGGGAATAAGAAATCATTAAAATCAAACCTAGATTGGAAAGGGCCTAAGAACAAGGTCTAAATTGTTAAATTCCCGGTCAGGCCTAGGATATGGGATCTAGTAATCACTTTGTATCATTTGATAACTAAAAATCGTGTCACAAAATGTTATGATAGAGGGATATTTTTTATCCATGTGGAGGGACACGAAATGAAATCCACAAAGGAAGGGTTTGTAATACACTAGGCTCTCTTATATGGATTTGGATCTTATATAGTTAAAGTTAGTCACGTGAAATAGACTACAACATAAATTTTAAAACATAGTGGTACAAAACATGAACTAATACATGAAATGGAGAAAATGGAAATTTTCATTAACTTTTTTCTTAAATTTGAGGTCCTAGATCATGTTCCTCAACTATTATTTTTGGTAGATGTTTTTTCCCATGAACTTTGTGACTCTTTCATATTTTTCACTAAACTATTCGTATTACTATTATGTAGCAATATTAGTGATCATCTTCATGAAATTTTATTAGTGATCTCTTTTAGGGTATTTATCCTATCATGTTTTATAAATATTTTAATTTTAATAGTATAATTTAATATGATTTAGATCAATAAAGGATTTGTGATGACCAAGATCATTCTTCATTAAATAAATAATTTGATTCATAACTTATGGTACGTTCTAGACACAACAAAAAAACATAGTGTATTACAAGGACATTTTTATTAAATCTATAATATTCGATAAATTAGTAAACTATTAAATGTTATTTCCTTTAGCTGATAAATTTTCAATTGTAGTTAACATTAAAAAATGTTACTTGAAATAAAAGTAAATCTATTTTATTATATATTTTCAAATATGATAATTTAAAAACATTAAAATATAAATTTGGTAAAACAAAATTCATTTTTTGAACTCATATCATGAAAATTTACTTATTATGGATTTTATAATTTTTTTTCTAAAATGATTGATTTTTGGTAAAAAAATATCGTTTTGTAGAAATTATAATTTCTATGATTTTATCAATATGAAATAATATCATAGATTTTTGAAAAAAAACAATTTATGTAACAAAGTATTTATTTAAGGAATAAAATTACTCATTTTAATATATTCATTGGGATTATAAATACTATGTCCAAAAATTTATTGAACTAAATAAAAATGATAGTTTACTAAAAATTGGTTTTGATCACCTCTTTGAATGAAGTATTTTTAAGGTACTAATTGGTTATGTATTTAATTAGAAAACGGATACCATTAATTTTATTTATAATAAAAAAATATTTATTAAAAATTACTAATAATGTTAATTTTATCATATATAGAAATTTAATAATGAAAAAAATCTTTTTTTCTGAAAACTACTTTTATGTGATTAGATTTGTTTATTTTGAAATTTAAAATTAAAACATTTAGGAATATTATAAGATAAATGATTTTTCAAATCTAAAATTATATTTTTCAAATTATGTAATTACATTAATTTTAAATTTATTTAACAAAACTAATCATAATGTTTAAAAAATAGTTACCTAAGTAAAAGGTAAAAATGGTAATAATATATTTTTATATAGGAAAATGGAAAAAACATTTTAAAATGTTTTAAAATTGTAATTTTAATTATTTTTACACTTAATTATCCCCCACACTACTATTTTTCCACTATTTATTCATTTCACCTTGATTAGTGTCATGACATTAATAAAAATGATGATGCTATCAAAAAATTCCCTTTTCTTATCCAAATAAATGGACATCACTTCCACCATATCAATAAATCCATCCTACATCCAAATATCCATGAAACCTTTCCTATATGACCAATTCATGAATTAATATACACTCCCTAATTCCCCTTTTCACCATAAATTAATCTATGTACCTCAAATCTAAGTCTTTTATAAAGAGGAAGATCAAGGTCTCAATATAGGTTTCTCATTTTTCTTAATGATCCATTATTATTATATCCTTTCTAAACCAAAAATAACCATAATATAATATTAAAATAATCATCAATATTTGGTGGATATGTTATTATAATATTGTCAAAATCAATGGTTTTATCTTCTATCTACTTAAAAATAAGAATTATCATCAGTGTGTGTGCCAGGATTGTCACATCCCTGAAGCAAGGGTTTTTTTTCATCACCATACTTCATTGACTCTATTAATAATGGTATTTATGAAAAAATATTATTTATACAATTTATTTATTATTATTAAATTATAACATACAATTCTACATAACCCCTATCATTTGTTGAGTAACAGAAGCGCTAACCATGTGTTGTGTGGACTTCCACCTCCATGAAAAATCATGTTTCGTTTTCCATCACATCCAAACAGATATGGTTTTATTTTATAATTTATCAGTGTATATAATATCTATATGTAATATATATAATAAATTAGGTTATGTTTGTGTAACAAGAAAAATGAATGATCTATATAAGTTAATCCATTAATACCTTTAAATAACCCAAAACTAGATCATTAAAGTTTTGGATTTCAGGAAATATGAAATAAAATCCCTTTTAATGGTATTATAGCATTAAAATTATTTATAATAAATCTATTCCATTACCTTTAATTGAATATAATTTATGATATTTAGGAAAAAATGGATGACAAATTCCACTATTACAAACCTAGTTCAAAACAATCAAGATTATTAAAATCTGATGTTGATAATGGGTTACAATAATATAATTAATGAATAGAGTTGTAATTAATAAAGGGTATAAATAAATATTTATATTAATAATGTTTTTAAGTAGTAAACTAATAATTTTTTATTTAGTATACATGAGGTTGAAAAACTTCCATGGAAATCAAGGGCAATGGTGTGGGACTTGGTAACTCAAACTTCTTTCTTTGAGTTATAGAATTTCTTATTTGAACTTATTTTTTCAAATAAATTTTATTTTAAATGATTTTATTCCTTTTTATCAAGGTAAAAATAGTTTTTTTGAACAAATTACATTTCCATTACATATATTCTTTTCATTTCATTTAAAAAATGATAGTTTTTTAAAAGAGTCTTATAACTATGACATTTAAAATGATGAAAAAAAAGTTTTTTCAAATAGAAATTTTCAGGATTTTGTATTCATTATATTAAAAATATAATCAAACTCTAATGACTTTTTTCCCATATTTCACCAAATCTTATTCTTTTAAAATTTTATTATTTGGGTTTTCATGTTTTCTTGTAAAATCTGATTTAATTTTTGATGATATTTGGTTGCTTTAATAAAATCATATTACTCCATGGTTTTCTTACGAATATTGATTGATTTAAATTTATATGTTATATGAAACAAGTTTTATTTTCATGGGTTATTTATTTGATGAATTATAATTTTCATGAAACACATTCTTCAATCTATGGGTTATTTTAGGATGTGATGAATTTTTTTATCAAATGGCAATCAAATCATTGGATTGTGATATGGGTGGGACATATATTTCCCTCAAATTATCTTGGTAAAGAATTTTAAATCATTATATATAATGTTATGTTAATGGGTTAAAATTTTATAAGTTCAAAAAATTTGAGAGTGATGTAATTTAGCTTTACCAACAATATTATGAGTAAATGGGTAGGCAGGAAGCCTGGTTCACTAAGATAATAAAACATATGTTTTTATTATTTTTCCAATTTCTCTATTTTGTTCCATGGGCCATGTTATAAGATTAATGTTCTATTTTTCTCATTTCATGTTAAAATTGTGATAATTTGAGATTTTATATATATCTTTCATGCTTATGGTTAACTCGTATTATTTTATATCTCTTTAAATTAGATATGTTCCCTTATTCCTTATTATCCATATGTTTAAGATAAAACCATTATGGAACTATTTATATTTTCCCTTACTGAACATTTGAGGTCAAACATTTTATATATTACCTTTCCTAGGATTTGAATATTATTATGTCACTTGGATTATCTAAGAGTCTATTTAGTTTAGGGTCAAATTATCATAGCATGTGAAATAAGTTTTTTATGATCATACTCTCCAGGAAACTGAATATTTAGGTATTTGGGTTGTGTTATAATTTTTTATCTAATAATTAAATGATTTAATTTATGTATTACATATTAATGTTTATCTTGGGTTTCTCTAGTATGTATCACAGAACAGTTTAGTAATTTTGGAGATTATGATGAGAAAACATTAGTGATAACCTTTAGGATAAGCCTATGTATAGAAAAATGTCTGATGTAATAGTAAATAATTTAGTGATTTTTATCAAAAATTGAAACCTATAAAGATACTATATGTTTATATGTTTTTCCACACATTCTTCTAGCGGTAAAAAATCTAAAATAATATATTTGAATATATCTCACCGATCATTCTATTGAGTGTGGAATTGTCTTTTACCATGAACCTAGTCTAACACTCCTAGGGGATATTCTTAGGATAATTCCTATTTTATTTATTATTCAATATTAATGATTTGGTTATTATTTTAAGTAGACTGTTTAAGTAAAATATAATCATGAAATAATCATGGATAGCCTAGATTCAAACATAGTGAGTTTCTAAGAAAAAAAATACACATAATTTTGGGGTAACTTCTCCTGGGATCATTTTTTTACCTAAATATGAGGTTGATTTCACAATTATCCTTATCCAAAAATCATTGCCTATATCATAGACTCCTTAAAGAATGACATCCATTGAATAAAATGTAATGATGATAGAATTATAAGAAAATTTTGATAATGGTTTTTGTATAAAATCTGAAAATTCCATGTAAATTTTATTTTTAATTTATTTGGGATTATTATGAGATAGCGAAAATTAATAGTGCTTGATTATGAGGCTTGATATGCCCGAAATGAATTTCTAAACTTTTTTTTAGTTTAAGATTAGTAAATGTGAGAGCAGAATTTTCTATCTTTTGAACGAGTGATTATATTAAAAATCTTAGGACACTGTTGAATCCTTAGTGTCGGGATTCGCTTAAGGGAATCTTAACTTCGACCATAGTAGGTTGGGAGGAAAAGTTAGTTTTTGGAATATTAAAATAAAATTAAAATAACATATTATTGTTATTTTATTTCCTTTTTATCCAATGGATGAGTGGTGGTGGTGGGGCCACTGACTTGTCATTCCATTTAATTACTTGACTCATCAACCACATAACTCCACTATTATGAATTAAAATTGATTAATTATATCATTTATTGAACCTCAATAATTCCTCAATGTGTTACTCACCTATCTGCCTCATATTTAAATAGATCTCAAGGTGGGGATTGGAATGTCTTCTTCAAGAGAGGAAACTCTAGCGAAATAATGCAGAAACATCCACCGATGAAGGATGGAATCTTCGGCAGCAACGATTCAGGATCGATGAATGTCGACGACTCCATCTAACGTGGATTCTCCTCCTGCCGCAACCACCGCACCTCCAACAGATCGTTTATCACAACCTGTCCCTCAGGGTCCATGTTGTGACTACCCCTAGCCTACCTTCCATAGGATAGGGGTTGGAAACTTGCACCAAAAAGTCATATCCATAAAATGGAAAGTTTTTTCCTTTAAACTTGTACAAAAATGCAGCTCAAGGACACCACAAGATGCAACCACAAAGTGAAACTGAAGTTAAAAAGGTGTGTATTGAAAGTAAAAGTGTCAGAATACAAGCCCAAATTAAAAGTAAAAATACAACTGAAAACATAAAACAACTACTGATATTGTCCACTATGGATCTTACTTGAAGGGTAGGTACAACTTCTCTACTCATCTATCCACTTCACTCGTCATCGTCACCTCTATCCATCGTGAGGTCCTAGATCCCCAAGTCTGAGCTAAGCCGCTCGTCGTCTGCACAAGACACCACAAGGTGTAGGTGAATCCCATGCAGGGGTGAGTATAACAACACCCATTAGGGACCTCGAGACCCCCGAAGGTCTCTCATAACTCCACAATGGAAAACCAAAAAGAATGATCTCAATCACAAAACACAAATAAAAATAATCAGCTCAAACCAAGTTTATGTAAAGTATAGAAATAAAAATGATTGTTCGTGAAACTAAATCATCTTATTCAGTCAAGAGGCACAACTTCTGACATTACAGAGTCTGACCCACATAGTACCGATAGGTAATTAACCCAGCAAGACCCACAAAGGATCTAACCCACCTGGATTTGATAGGTACTAACCCCCACTGACCCACACAGGATCAGACCCACATAGTATCGGAATGCTCCAACCCACACATGATCACTGAGCGCTGTCACATAGAGGATATAACCCACACAGGATCGGTATTCACTAAACCACATAAGATCGTTGAGTGCTGACCCACACAAGATTTTTGTTGACCGACACAGGATCGCTATTTTCTAACCTCTGTATGATCTGTCTCCAACCTCTGCCTCACTGCCATCCACTGGATTCCAGCTCATAGTAAACTTTATTATAGGAGAACCACTCCTCAAGACATCAGTCGTATTTCAACTGGCACAAATTCCCAGGAATAGTAACATGATGATTTGTCACATCATAAGGGTTCCAAAGCAACAGACGGCAAGTCAACCGGATACCCAGTCTGTAATTTATTGGCATTTTAGTGTCGAGGGCCCAGTTGGATTCAAGGTCGACTCAACCTGTCTGTACTCCAACATTCTCCAAAACACACCTGTAGTATCTCAAAAGGGCCTTCTCTCTCCAAGGATCCCATTTCCGTAGACAGTTCATCAAATGGACGTATGGTTCACACGTTACGACATTTAAGCGTTTCAGAGCCCGAGAGAGGTTTGTGTCCAGTCTGACCTAACCAAGAACAAACTAGCCTGGTCTGGCCCAAGTGGGCTAGTATGTGGTGGGCTCATCCCACAGGGTCGCAGACCAGCATGGCTCGATGGATGGAAGTGGACAACCTGGCAGTCTGTCCCGCTCGTTGGGGCGACCCGCTCTGGTGTCGTGTGGTCACCATCTCCCGAACGACATATTGGACTCCTCATGTGTTAATCATGTTTTAATGATCACAAATCCTGCACTTTCTATAAAACATTTTATTCATGTGTAATCTGTCTCAAATCATGTGTATGGGTGAATAGCTTCTTTATGCCTTAAATAATAATTGTAAACTATATTTAGTTTGTGTTATAAGGAATTTCCTTGAAAAATGATTGAGTCTAATCAATTCTATGAATATCACAGTTTAAGTCTGTGTACAGATATTTGACTATGTCTAAGAAACTATGAGTCTTCCACCAGTAATGTTTTTCTAGCAAAGGACCCAGACACCGTGACCAAACAACGTGACCTAGACACCATGAACTAGACACCTTGACCAGACACTACGACCCAGACACTGTGACCGAGACACTGTGACAAGACATCGTGAACCAAACACCATGTCCCAGAAATCATGAATCGACACCATGACCCAGACACCATGACCAGACAGAGTGACCCATCCACTGTGACCAGACACAGTGATCAAACACCGCATATGTGCTATCGGTTCTGAATCTCTATACAACTATTCCATCATGACTATCTCATCTCTCAAAGGAAAAGAAAGAGACATCATTTCAAGGAGACATCTTTTCAAGGAGACACCATTTCAAGGAGACACAATTTCATGGAGAATTTTTTTCCATACAGACATTGAAACTATTTCTTAATCTATTTTTTCTTCAATTTAATCTCCAACGATCATATTTTCTGATTTTAAAAACACTAACATAATTAATGTTTCTTTGTAGAAATTTCACCTGAAAGTACGAGGTATGAGGTGGATAATACATGCATCACATTGGATCCAACACATGCACTCCATGAATAAAAAGAATAGCATGGCCCGAAATGAAAGATGAGAATAGAGAAACAAGAGAGTGCAATAACAAAGAAGTGCAGACATTCTTGAGAAAAACTAACACAGGCAACTCAATACATTAGAAGAACACACGAATCATTATTGAATCCCAAAAGCTGAGATATCATTGATCAGAGTTAAAAACATCTTTTCAATACATAATCCATGAAGAACACGAGCCATATCTGAACCAGTGCACTAGACATGTGATACTATGTTTCTCCCAAGAGGACTCAATTCATGAATCTGCTTCACCCTAGTAGTCCAGAGCTGTATATACTAACACTCAGAGCACTTATAACCATATCTCGTAATTTTTTCTCTACTCTGTGTTGTTTTTAGCTTTCGAGCAGTGTGTGTGTGTGTGTGTGTGTCTATATAAAAACACACATTGTATCCTACATTAAACAGGGGGATAAAAGATATCCTTCTTCTCACATATTTTTACAATTTTATATACCCACGAATAAGTGTGGAAGAGGTCCCTGTGAGACATAACAGTTCATACCCTCAAAAAAATTGTGGAATCGGTCATGTGACCTAGATAGTCTTATATACTATTGTTTACCCCAATCCAGGGTGTGAATAATGTTTATGAATATAAACTACTTAGTGGCAGGTGATCACCAAATTGAGGGGATTAGGCCTTATCTTGAGATTGAACCACTTGTTTTGTATCCGCTTTTTGTTTAAATTAGTTTTCTCTATTTTACTGTAAAATTTAGAAATCACAAACATTAAATAGATATTTAATCTTGGAAATAAGTTATAATTGTTTTTCCTTATTATAATATCTTTAAAAGTAATATTAATAAATGATATTAAGATTAATGATAATTAATCAATCTATGGAGAAGTTATTTAAACATTCAAACATTCATAACCATATTACCTTTATTAACTGGGATGTATTTAAATTTTTTGGAGAACCTTTTATGAATACTTTTCAAACAGAAATTTTTTATATATACTCAATTCAACCCCTCTTGAGTACTCTACTCCAACCAACATTTGGCATCATAGGGGTCTGAATTACCGTTAAGACTCTGTTTTTGACCCTATTCAACTATTATTTTAGTTGTATTTTAAAGAGATATAAAATTATTGTTAATTATAAATTTCTATCTCTTTCAAAGTAGTTCTTTATTATAGATAATAGATTTTAAGGTGTTTCAACAAACGGACCACCATTCTTTAATGGAACCAATTATACCCAATGGAAAATTAATATAAAATTTCATCTAGAAAGTATGGGTTTGGAAATTTGATATTAAATTATAGATGAGTATAAGATTACTTATACTGATATAATTGCTTCGGATAACACTACAAGGAATGCCTACAATAACAATTTCAAATCCATGAATTCTTTATAATACTCATTAGGACATGGATAATTTAACATAATTTCTGCATGTAAAACTTCCCATGATGTTTGGGATACTTTATCTATTTCAAGTGAAGGAACTTCTAGTGTGAAGGAAATGACACTTAATACATATACTATAAAATATGATAACTTAAAAATGAAACATGGTGAGACAATTTCTAACATGTATATCAGGTTCAACGAAATGGTCAACGCAATCGTTTCTCTTGGAAGAGAAGTTACTACCAAAGAAAAAATTATGAATATTCTCATATGCCTACCTGATATATGGATAGGAAACTTTGTCTTTATTAGATAATCATGTGACATCGACAATTTACCTGTAAAAGAACTCATTGGGAAACCAATAATGTATGAAGAGGAGCTAAAAGTCAACAAGGAAGAGGAGGATGAACCCAATAGAATATTTGATTCATTCAAAACCACCACTTCTAAATGCAAAGAGAAAGGGAAATTGGAAGCCTCTGTAAAAAGTTCATGTAGTGAACAATCATCACTTAACAGTGATGAGGAGATGTCTCAATTATCCAGAAGGTTTAAGTGATTTTAAAAGAAGAATATTATTTTCAGAAATCCTAACTTCAAGGGAAGATATGATCAAAAGGGAAGCTGGAAGAAAGATTAGAAAAGAACAGACAAGTCTAATGAGAATGTATTCCATGAGAATAAATGAATGGGACATATAAAGGCTAACAGTCCTATGATCATGTAAAAAAAGAAATATGGGGGCAAAGATATAAAGTATAAAAAGGAAATAAAAGCAACATAGTGTGCTTCTGAGGATAGTTCAAGTGACACAGAATCTTCACATGATGAACAGGATAACAAATCCAATATGTGTTTTATGACAAACACATCTGAGGTAACACTGGAATCTCCTGTACACAATTACTATTATTCGAGAGATGAGTGTGACTCTGAAAATATGTCTAATAATGAGTTTTTTGAATATTATAATTTTCTTTAAGAGACATGTAATGAACTAAAATATAAATACAAATCTTTAAAGAAACAAAATTCTCTTACCTAAACTGTTAAAACTAAACAAAATATATAAAGGGTGGAAAATGCTCAATTTCTTAAAGAAAACAATGAACTAAGGCTCTTTAATGAGAAATTAAAAAAGGATCTTGAATTGTTTACTAATTTTAATGATACTTTTGTACATATTCTATGTAAATATATTACTACTAAATATTCTAATGGTATTGGCTATCAACCTGGTATAATAAATTATGGAAGAACTATTTTTTTTCTAAGTCTAGGACATAAAAAATTACTATTAGTTCTAGAAAAATTTCTGTTAGTTCATGTTATGATACACTCTCTACAGTTTCAAGCTTTTCTGGATCAAATAGAGTATATTTTTCAAGCACTTTATATAATTGTTATATAAAACCTATGAGTCAGATGTGGGTTCCTAAAGCACTAGACACTAATATTACTAGACCCAAACAAATATTGGTACCAAAATCTATTTTTATTTGAATATTTTGTAGGAAATATGTTTAAATAGATCTTGTAAAAGGTCATGTTACTTGGACAGTGGGTGTTCAAGATACATGATAAGAGACTACTCATGATTCACGAATTTAATAAAAATTGATTATGGACATGTCACCTTTGGTGATAATTCCAAAGGAAAGATCATTGGCCTTAGACAAATTGGTAACTCTATCTCAGTTTTAATTTCCAAAGTACTATTTTTTGATGGATTGAAATATAATATACTTAGTATTTCACAACAATGTGATGATGGAATTCATGATAAATTTAAAAATGATGAATGCAATTTTTTCAATTCTCAAAATTAATTAGTATTTTCTGCTTTATGAAATTAAAATGTATATTATTTTAAATTAGATTCTTTATTCTCTAAAAATGATTCTTGTTTAAGTGTATTCCACAAAAATTATTGGATTTGGCATAGGAGACTAGGACACTTTTATATTCACTCTCTTAGAAAGATAAATAGAAAAATCATAGTAAAAGATCTACCCAAACTTTAGACTCCAAATGATAAAGTGTGTAATCATAATCAAAAGGGAAAGCAACACAAAATTTCCTTCAATCCAAAGAAAGAAGTGTCAACTTCTCAATCTATCGAATTGGTTCACATGGATTTGTTTAGACCATCGAGATTTTCTAGTTTAAATGGGAAGAACTATGTTTATGTCCTGGTAGATGAATTTTACAGATATAATTGTACTTTATTTTTGGATCAAAAACACTTCTACAAAAACGGCTATATCAGCGCTCAAAATGGGCTTTTACAGTTCTAAAAAATCGATGTAAAGCTCAGCACAGATATAGGGGATCCCTTTTATCAGTGCTCAAAAAATCCCTAATAAAGGCCACTTTTATTGCGCTAAAAAAAAGCGATGTTAAAACACCACTTTATCAGCACTTTTTCCTAGCACTGATAAAAGTGACCTTTATCAATGCTTTCAAAAAGCACTGATAAAAGTCCAAAAAATGAAAAAAAATAAAAAAGAATTATATAATGCGGGGAGAGATTTTAACAATGCTTGCCCCCCCCCCCCATCAGCGCTAGGCAGTCTCCCGCATGATGCCCTTCCTGCACATCCTCACACATGTTCACCCCACTAATTCCACTCAATCTTGAACCTGAAACCTCCCCCTTTCACGGCTGCACCTTTACCACTAAGCTATTTTATTGTTTTCTCTATTTAGTGATATATATATTTATTTTTATATATATAGTTATATTTATTCATATAACGATATATATTCCTATTAATATAAATATATTTATTTATATATTAGTATATATATATTCATTCGTATATTAATATATATTTATATTTATTTTTATATATATATTTAGTTATAATTTTTTATTCGTATATTTATTATATATTAATATATACTTATAAGATTATTTGTAAATACATTTATGAAATATTTTTTTTATGTGTGTTTATAATTTAATAAATAAATACATACATACATATATACAACACACACAAACACACACTCATAAATACCCATTTATATTTAATAATAAATACATATATGTGTGTATTTGAAAAGCCATAGAATGTTAAAACGATCATAACTTATAATTCGGAAGCCCGTTTAAACTCCACAACTAGTAAAATCAATGAAAGTGAAACAATCATTGATATAATATGTGGTACAGGCCTAATAGAAATCTGGATCAGAAGTTATACTTGTTTGAATGTTAATAAATCAGAGTATCCTGACTAAAAACTCAGTTTTGGAGGCCTTATGGGCCATTTTTGGCCACAAAAAATGTGATAGAAGATTTTCTTAGGTCTTCAGCGCATAGAGATCATCGCAGGCTTCAATTTGATATGATGTAGATCTTTTATTAAATGTTTTGATTTTTTGTGTCTTCAAATTCTTATTAAATAAGTTTTAATCAACAATAATTAGCAAATTATTAATTAATAATATTTTTAAAATATTTAAAATCCATTTTCACTAAATTTATTATATATTAAATATAATAGTCTATTTATATGTATCTAAAACAAATTTAAAAAATATATATTATATTTATATCAATATAAATATACTTATATAAAAATAATTTATTTTTCATGATTTTTTTGAAACATAAAATTTATCACCGGTAGGAAAAAGCGCTGATAAATCCCCTCTTTATCAGTGCTATTAAAAAAAGAACTGATAAAGGACCCCTTTATCAGCCCTTTTTTTAGTGATGATAAAAGGGTAGTGATTCCCTTACACATTTTTATAGTAGTGAAAAGTGAAGCATGTTCTCATTTTACCAAATATGCCAAAACTATTGAAAATCTTAGTGAACATAGGATTTAATCCTTAATAGGTGATCAGGGCCATGAGTTTGAAAATCAATATTTAGAATCTTGTTTCCCAAAATGGCTATTGTCATAATTTCTCTTCCCCTAGAACACATCAACAGAATGGAGTTTTAGAAAGAAGAAATAGAACCTTACAAGAGATTTCTAGAACCATGCTTAGTGAATATGACTTACCTATTTATTTTTTTACTGAATCTATAAATAAAGCATGCTATATTATCAACAGAGTGTTTATTAGACTTATTATTAAAATAAATCCATTTGAGTTATGGAACAATAGAAAACCCAAAGTAATCTAATAAAATTTTTTTGGTATCAAATTCTATATCCATAATATCAATCTTGAAATTTTTGCATCCAGGAGTGATGAAGGAATATTTTTAGGATATTCCATCTCTAGTAAGCCCTGTAGTGTGTTTAATAAAAGAACTAAATGTGTGGAAGAATCTTTCCATGTCAAATTTGATGATATAGATTGACATGAGCCTAAAAAACTCTAGAGAACCTGGAGGATGATGTATCAAATCTAGACATTAATCAAAGTCTTCTAACAATTCTTTGAAGGAATATGTGAAAACTTTAAGTTCTGGAAATTCTTTATATTCAATTCACAATGAACCTGAACCGATTGAAGAACCTGAAATCACTAGTGCTTCTTTTTCTAGAGTTTTTATAACTCTTAAGAGCCATCCTTTAGATTCTGTTGTAGGATACATAGATAATGGAACTCAAACTGGAGCTTCTCTTAGAAATTAGGTTGAACATCAATTCTTCTTGTCACAAATTGAACCTAAAAACATTAATGATTCTATCAATGACGAATTTTGGGTGATGTTTATGCAATAAGATCTTAATTAGTTTGAAAGGAACAAATTTTGGAAACTTGTTGATATACCTAAAGACACATTTACCATAGGCACTAAATGGGTGTTTAGAAATAAGTTATATGAAGCTGGTAATATAGTTAGAAATAAGGCTAGATTGGTAGCACAAGGCTATAATCAAGAAGAAGTAATTGACTATGAAGAGACCTTTTCACGAATAGTTAGACATTAAGCCATCAAAATTCTGTTTGATTATATTGCACATATGAATTTCAAAATATATCAAATGAATGTTAAAAGTACATTCCTAAAGGGTTATATAGTTGAGGATTTCTTTGTTGAGAAACCCCATGATTTTAAAAATCCCATTTTTCCAAATCATATTTTTAAATTATCAAAATCTTTATATGGTTTAAATCAAGCTCCAAGAGCTTTGTATGATAGACTAAGTACCTTTCTTATTTCCAAAGTTTTTCAAAAATGAATAGATAATTCTAGAAATTTTATAAAATGAATTTACAATGATGTTTTAGTAGTTTAATTTTATGTAGATGGAATTGTCTCTAGATCTTCATGAAATTATTTTTGTATTAAATTTACTAAAATGATATAAAATGAATATGAAATGATTTTAATGGGCGCACTGAAATTCTTTCCAGGATTTCTAATCATTCAATATAATGAAGGTATTATTTTATGTAAATGAAAGTATACTAGAGATCTTCTAAAAAGTTTTGTCTTGGATAGCACTAAAAGTAGTGACACTCCAATGAGTACTACTTGTATGTTGGATCTTGATGAAGATGGAAAATCTGTTGATCAAACCACTTACAGGGTAATGATTAGAAGTCTACTCTACTTAACTAGTAGTCGACTTAACATTATTTTTAGTGGTTTTATGTGTGATTATTTTGAAGAAAACCTTAAGGAATCTTATTGAAATTATGTTAAGATGATTTTTAAATACCTCAAGCATACCCCCAATCTAGGACTATTTTACACTAGAGGATAATCATTTGAGTTAGTTAGTGATTCTGATGGTGAATTAGGTGGTTGTAAGTTAGATAAAAAAAGAAGCTATGGAACATGTCACTTTTTAGGAAATTCACTAGTATCATGGTGTATAAAGAAACAAAACTCTATTGCATTATCTACTACAGAAGCTGAATACATAGCAGCTGGTAGTTGTTGTGCACAAATTTTTTTGGATGAAACACACATTACTAGATTATGGATTTCAATTTAGGCATGTAACTATAAGTTGTGACAATAAAAGTTCTATTAATATCTCAGAAAATCATTTTTCACATTCTAGGACAAAACATATTGATGTAAGACATCACTTTTTGAGAGATCATTATCAAAAAGGGGACATCACTTTGGAATTCATTGGAACTAAATATTATCCCGCTGATGTATTCACCAAACCATTAAATTCTGAAAGAATAGATTACATCATACATGGATTGGGAATGATAAATATTAAGTAGTAAGTATACGGTTTCACAGCTTACTGGTTGACAGTTTACGGCTTCACAAGTAACTGCCTTAATACTATTGTCAAACTCTAGCAGTTCTATAGTTTTACTATCTTAAAAGTAGTTGTTTCATGTTTACAATCTCAAAGTTACGATCTCTTTATTACTATCTGGAACATACTATCTCAAATAATGTGGTCGCACAGTTCTGAAATCACATAGTTATAGTCTAATCGTGGAATCCAATTACGGTGTCACCGTGAAAGCCTGTTACAGTCTCATCATGAAAGCCTATTATGGTCTCACCGTGAAAGCTTATTACAGTCTCGCTGTGAAAGCCAGTTTCGGTCTCATCATTAAAGTTGATTACAGTCTCACTATAAAGACACATTATTGTTTTATTTACATATTATAACCCATATCATGGTAATTAATTATTATGTTCATTAACTTTTTCATGCTTTTTATTTTGAGATTCTTGGTATCCCTAAATGATAAAATAAAAAAAACATCCCTCCTTTATTCCCCCAAGATCTCTTCTCTCAAACTGTAACCCCTCTTTCAACCTTTATTCTCTCAAACCTTTATTGAATCTCCAGAATGAAATTTCCATCCACATCACCCCCTGAGAAGCACATTTCAACTAATAAGATGAAAATAGTTCCAAAGTTAGCACCCAAAGGGCCTTTTAATCCGAACCTGGTGAATAGAGTAGTCATTCTTGAAAATGAAATTTTCCCCAACTGGCTATTGTTAACTAAGTCCTTAGTATTTAAAGTACTAAAAGATTAAGGTTGAATGGATTGGTTTACAAAGGAGGATATACTGATTTAACTAAATATAGTGGCATGGTTTTATATGTTCATTCAATTTTCTTTTGATAAGAGAGATGATTTTGTTGTGAGAAGCTGGATAAATGGCCTGAGATGTATCTTTTATTCTAGTTTATGGGTTGTATGCCTAAGGATACCTCATGAGGGTATTTTTGAGGACTACCAGAGAGGTCCTCCTCCTCTAATTGAGTTATTTGTTTTGGAAGAAGCATTGGGAAGCTTAACTGGAAATGAAACAAAGTGAAGAGCCATAGCTGCTGAGCTAGATGGTGAAACCAAACATCTGTTTAAATTTGTTAAAGATTTGATTAGCCCCAGAAAAGGTGATTTTTCTACACTCAAGTATCAGGATGTATTTTTGAAACATCTCATGAAAAAATGGATACAAGATCAACCTATGAAAGTATGTTATCTTCCATATGTGTGCATTGATCAAGAAAACTACCTAGTCAACCTGCCTATTCTACTCAAGATTAATCTCAATTATGCTTTATGATAAATGGTTCGTAGGACTCAATGAATAATTCATTAAAGACTATGAAGTTTTTTGTTCAAAAGTTACAGTCTAGAGAATAAAAATTAGTTGGAATCCCATGAGAAAAGCATGTGTAGAATATAAGGATAGGGTTTATAAAACGTTCAATCTAGTGGAGCACTCTTCAATACCTAAAGACATTTCTGATCCTAGTTTGGAACCATATGAAATTTTTGAGTATTCTAATGAGGAAGAAGAAGAAGAGGGTGTTTTACCTATAGGGGAAGCTTTTCTTGATGAGAAATATTGTGAACCTATTCTCGAAGACTTAATTGAGATGGAATTATTCCTGAAGAAAGTGTTGCTCTCAAAGAACAACCTGCTTCTAAATAAGAATATTTGAATAAGGTAAGCTAAAATGATATTGTAGAAGAGCATGTAGAATAAGATATTTCTCTTGTGTAAGAATCTTCTTATGATAAACATGTGGAGGAACAAGCTGATCCTGAAATTTTCCATCTTCTGAAGAGAGAATGGGGCAATCATTTTTGTTAGCCAGAAATGAAATGGGTGTGGGTATTGGGGATAAAATCTTGGAAATATATCAAGGATCCAAATTTCTCATTCCTGAGAAAGATGAACCTGTTGAGGTGGAGCATCCCCATAGTCTGGAAAGTGTTGAAGTACCTAATCCAGTTGATCCACGATTCGTGGATATATGGTATAAATTCCCTATTTATTTTTATGTGAATGATTCCCAGGAGACTCAGTTAAAAGTATAGATCTTTCTACTTTGTTTCAATTGAAACTATCATCTTATCCTGATGAACCTGACCCTGTCTCAGCTCCTAGTCCCGAACCTTCACAAGAACCTACTACCCTTGTAAGTAAGGATGCTTTGAAAGCTTTTAGAGCTACCCTCTTAGTTGTAGTTGAAAATCTCATGAATATCCATCCTACTCCTATATCCAATTTAAGTCAAAATGATGCTTCAATATTGTTATAAAATATTATTTGGATGATTCATCCCATGATTCATCATGAAATTCAAGAAGTTAGAATTGAGAACAAATAGTTAAGTGATAAAGTCAAGTCTCTTAGAGGTATGGTTGAAGATATGTAGAGAGTGTAGACCTGAAGTCCAGAACCTGTTTATTATTTTTTGGGGATATTGGTAGTCATATTCCATAGGATGTTACCTCCCTGATTCAACCTAATATAACATCCTTGGCTAAAAGAGTGTCTGAAAGAAATAAGAATAGTGTTCAAGAGATGTGTGATCTTGTTATTGGTCATAACAAGTTGACTGATGATTATGAGGGTTGTCTACAAAAATACCTAAATCTATTAAAGTTCCTTTCTTCAGTTGTTACAGCTTCTAATATTTATGGAAAGTCATATCAACCCTCTTTGGACAGTTCTCTGCTCTGAATAGCTATTAAAGAAGAAATTCAATCTGTGCTCAATGGATTTGACAAAGAGTCTCTATCTGAGGTTTTCAAGAACAGTGACAATGTGCTTTATTTGGTTAGAATTCACTAATAATTTACAAATGATGCCAAGAAGGAGATGAATAGGAAGGATGACTTTTACTTAAATAGGATATTTTGAAATCATGTCATGACAAACCACTTCAAGTACCTTGTAAAGAATCTGATAATCCCTCATGTCACTTAATCTTTCAAAACTCAGGTTCAAAACCTTAAGGATTTCACTCCCCTGCTAGATAAGTTCATGGAGAACATGGATGACTTTGGGAAATCCATGTAGTATGGTGGTGAGATTATTGCAGATTTCATCTAACGTTTTAGGCCTTATCTTTATATACATAGTATTTCTATTGTCGATACTCATGCTGCACCCTTGAGTCCTAGTTTTCCTTCCATCTCATCCTCTACATTTGCCTCTACCTCTATGTTTTTCTCTCAGGATCTGAGTTAGATCAAACCTGTTATCATCGACCAATAGTTTACATAGTCTTCCACTACACCTGCCTTGGCCCCTTCTATTTTTGAAGGACTCCCTCAACCTTCTCTGTCATTTGCCTCACTTCCTTCTTCCACTTCTACCTCTTCTCATGTTGCTTCTAGTAATGCTACTGCTAAGGGAAAAGAGAAGATAGCTGGTGCTAAAGAAAAAAGAACACTATGTTTTGATAGGTAGTATTTATATTATTTTTTTTTCTCACTCATTGTAATGACACTTTTTATCCATCTAACGAATTGTGCAATATTCTTATCTATTCTTTTATTTACTTTTTTATTCTTTTTGATAATCCCAAAATTGGGATAGATATGCACACTGGGGGATTTGCACACTAAGGAAAAGGAAGAGGCGCCTTCACTAAGAATAGATCTCTCAATCACAAGATTTGTGATCATCAAAAAGGGGGAGATTTTTGGAATCCTCATGTTTTAATGATCACAAATCCTATACATTATGTAAAACTTTTTAATCCTATGTAATCTATCTCAAATCATGTGTACAGATGATTAGTTTCTTTATGCCTAAAATAATTGTTGTAAACTATATTTAGTTTGTGTTATAATGAATTTCCTTGATAAATGATTGAGTCTAATCCATTCTATGAATATTACTATTTAAATCTATGTATAGATTTTTGGATAAGTCTACGAAGTGGTGAGTCTGCCACCGGTTATGTTTTTCAGGAAACGGACCCAGACACCATGACATGACACCGTGACCCAGACATTGTGACCAGACACCATGACCTAGACACCATGACCCAGACATAGTGACTAGACACCGGTACCCAGACATTGTGACCCACACTGAAACACCCCATGGTTTTCTAAAAATAAATTGAAATTCATGGATCTTTCTTTTAAGAAGATATTTATAACTAGCATTTAAAACATAACTTTTCCACTTCTATATTTTGAATTTCAAGAAACTGTCATCTATAATTGTGTTCAGTGTGTTATTTGGAGATTATTGGAACCAACTTGTTTTTTTGGTTAATAGTAATATACCATTATCAATAGTAATATGACCCTAATGAATAGTAAATTTAATTATTATTTTATTTTTTTATGGATAGAAGATAATAACATCTTGGTTAATTTTTCATTGTGATAAAGAAGTAATTGTAGATTTAGAACAGTTAATTTTTTAATTAAGTATGCTTTTATATAAAAATAAAATTAATGATATTTAGAAAATTATTTTTCAAAAATGGACTTTATTTTTGAATTCTACACATCGAAAAATGGTTTGGGTAAATTTTTGGGATTTTTCTGAAATTCAAGAATTTTTTATGAATAGTAAAATACGATAAAATACGATAAATGATAAATACTTGATTTACTGCATCATAGGTGATGCAAGGATGATGTAATCCCACATGGTTCTAACTCACATGTCATTTTTACTATTTGTGGTCACATTAATTAAGATTATTCATAGTCTTTAGCAAAATATTCTAATAATGATTAAAATAATGAAAAATACCCCCTCCCCTCCACTATAAATACCACCCTTACTCCCCTCTGCCTCCCACACCACTCAAGCCTTAATCATTGTCTCATTTCCACCAAATTCCCCCCTCAATCTTCTTCCACACGTATTAGAGCTGCTGGCCTCACCAAAATACAAAAACCAAATCCCTTAAGGAGGATCTCAAGGAGAAGAGATCAAGAGGTAAACATCCTCTTTTATTTTCTTTTTTTTCATTCATTTTATGTTATTCTCTTTTTTCCCTTTTGATTATTTTGGGATATTTCATTAAATATCCCCCATTACTTTCCATATTATGTATCAATGATTAGATATCCCCTTCCACTCATCAAACTATTTTTATGAAATTTTAAGAGGCGTCGTTAGGCTACCGAATTTTCGTGAGAAATTTATCAAGTTCTCTTTTATTTTAAGATTCCTTTATTTTATTCTTCATTCCTCTCCTCCTCTTAACCAAGAGGCATGAATGCTTCAGAATCTTGTATATTATGGATGCTCTCATGTTCATGGAAAATTCATCATCATTATTTTTCTCCTCCCCCACTTATTCAATGAATTTATTATATTGTATGTGATGTGTCGAATTACCGACATCGTGGATGATGTGATTTCAATTTGCATTAATTATTTGAAGTATGGTCATCAAACCATTTTTATGGTTGAACCAGGTTATAATATATGTATTATGTCTCATCCATGGTTCTAGAATTTTTTTGTACTCATGGTTCTAAATTATAAGACACAATGAGGTTGTTGTTATCGAAGAACCACTAAAATGATCTAAATGAACATCATTAATTTTTTAACTTATGAATCCTCCTCATATAAAAAATCAAAATGATAAATAGAAAATTTTATGTTACTGGAATTGTTTAAATACCATTTCATTCCAATTCTGGAGTTCCACTTCCAATCGACAAGAACATCCATCATGAACCAGTCATGGAAATCATGTAAGGAACTCACCCAAAACAGTGCAAGGAACAAAATACTAACAATTAAGGGATCAAATTAGGTTATGTAATGATCATATAATATGTTATAAACATGAATATGTTTTTTTAAGATATTAATAACACTATATTAACCATTATACAGGAGGTTTAAACAAGTTTTAAGTAAGACAAGCCCAAGATAAAGGAATTTTTAACCATATTTCCATTCTTTGGGTTAACCTTCTACTTCATTATTTATATGTTATTTAAATTCTTTTTGTGATGGTTTCTATTTATATTTTATTTTATTATGTGTATTTACAGTATATATACATACTCCATCCTCTCTATTAAGTCTCTCTTCAATTGTATGTTATTTATAAAGGTTTTTCTTTAAAATTCCTCTTTTTAAAATTCAGTTTTACAAAATTCCAAAGAAATGTTTTTATGGAATTATTCATGATGTATGATTATGTTTTGGTTCTTGGGAATTATTTATGATTATGGGTGGGACCTATATCTCCCTCCAATGGATTGGGTATGAGTAAGTTGGAGTTCGGTCGTATGGTTACTCCATGTGTAACTGTGATGGTTACACAAAGTAAGTTAGCCATGAGGGTTACAAATTATAAGGTCATCAAGAATGGTTACAAGATTAAGTAAGTAATGCCCCAAGATACCTATATGATTACATTTATGTTCACAGGTTTTTGTGGATCTTTTGTAATCTCATGTTACACGAAGTAATTATATATGGGTGACAATCATGTGTTTTGAAAATTTTTCCATACGTTACAATTATTCATAGACTAATGTATTCTTTCATTTTTTTATATCCCTTACAGAGTTTTTATTCTCATCCAATTTTTTTAAATGATTTTCACAGGTTAATGGATGTGTAATTCTAATAAGGAATCCCTGTTAAATGTTGAATAATTGTCAAGGAATCATGTTTTAAGTTTTAATGTTTAAATTTTGAAAAAAAATGGAAACTTTTTTTATGGTATCCACTCTGTAAAAATTTGTAATGTTATTAATGTAATATGTCCCAATTATCTAAAGATCTAAACGTGAAAAGATCCTCAATGTAAAAATAAATATTTTCTTGACTAAATTCAAGATTATGTATGTAATAAGGATGGGTCCTTATAGTTGGTATTAGAGGATGGTTTAGATAACTTTATGGGATAGAGTGATGTTAATAAAATACCATAAATGATTTTAACTCTATGTTTAATTTGAAATGTTATAGCATTTAAATATTACCATGTTGCTTCATCTAAGACATGTTTTTTCATAATGGTTTCCATTTGAAGAAACAGGGATGTTGAAGAGGAGAGGCACCAATAGAATGACATCCTTTCGGAACTACAGTCCTGAATGGTAGGGATTGAAACCAAGCATTTTGTGACAGTAATTTCTCATCTAACACAAGAAATAACTGGTGGTGGCATCCATACAAGATAACCAATAAAGGTACCACAATGGAACATGATAGTAGTGGATCATTTTATGAGACAACATCCTCCTGCATTCAATGGATCTTCTGAACCAATAGCATCTGAAGGATTCATCAAATCCCTTGAAAAGATATTTTATGTTATGGGATGTCTAGACAATCAAAAGGTAAGTCTTTCCATTTATATTTTTTTTGGGGAATCTGATCAGTGGTTGTCAATGGTAAGGAATATCAGGGATAGAGAGGATTTTGATTCCTTAGAGTGGGATGAATTTTAATGTTTTTTCCTTGAAAAATATTTTCCTATGGTGGTGAGACTTAGAATGGAGAAGAAGTTCCTTAAATTAAAATAGAATGAGGAATATTCAGTGGCTGTGTATGAAGCTAACTTCACCTGATTGGAGAGGTACGCTCCAAATTTTATTCTGGATCATGATAGAAAAATAAACCTCTTTTACTCAGGATTGAAGACAATGTATCAAAGGGAGTTGGCCTTCCGTGAATTAAAAAGTTATGAGAAACTTGTCTGATATGCTAAGAAGTTAGAGATAGAGTTTTCTGATGATCACATGCATTTTGGAAACAAAGAGAAGAAGTGGTCCAGTTGGCAAGAAATGGGTAATAATCAACCAAAGAAATATGATGGTAAGAAAATCCAATTTCCAGTTTGTGAAAAGTGTGGGAAGAAACACCCTAGGGAATGTCTTAGGAAAACTAGGAAGTGTTTTAAATGTGGTAAATTTGGACATATGGCCTGAGATTGTAATGAAAATGATCCAAAGACTAATCTTGATAAGCATATTATAAGGTGTTTTAAAGGTGGTGATATGGGTCATTATGCAAATGTCTACCCAAAGAGAGATCTGAATGATGCAAAGAAGCCATACTATAAGAATAAAGGTGAAGTGATATCCTTTGCAACAACATCAGCAGATGTCATGACATCCAATGAAGTTGTATCAGGTACATTGTTTGTTCACTTAGATTTTTCTAAAATTTAGTTTGATACAAGTTCTACACATTCCTTCATCTATGATAAATTATTTGGTAATTTGGAAATATCACCTCAACAAATCAGATATGAACTTGTTGTTAAAAAACCAAGGGAAATGTTATAGAAAAGATGAATTATAAGAATCTTTCTATTGTGGTATGTGGAAATACTTTACCTACAAACCTTGTTGTTTTACCCTTAGTTCAGTTTGATATTATTCTGGGGATGGATTGGCTTTCTGATTATCATGCAATGATTGACTATAGAGCTAAAGAAGTTGTTTTTCAGAAATATTTTCAGTTTTTATATAAGAAAGAACCCATAAAATTGATAACATATCAGGACGATGAAAAACTATTGAAAGATGAAAATTAAAGTTATCTTGCTTAATTTTTTGAAAACAAGGGAACAGTTCAGATTAATGATGTGCCAGTGGTAAATGAATACCTTGATGTTTTTCTTGGTGAGTTACCTGGTGTCATACCAGATCAGTAATTTGAGTTCACAATTGTCTTAGTTCCTGATGCTAAGCCAATTTCAAAACCACCTTATCGTATGGCTCAAATTGAACTTCATCAATTGAAAATTTAGTTGCAGGATTGTCTAGATAAAGGCTTCATTCATCCAATAACTTCACCACATGGAGATCCTATTTTGTTTGTTAAAAATAAATATGGTTCCATAAGACTTTGCATTGATTATATAGCTTTGAATAATTTCACTGTTAAAAACAAGTACCCTTTGCCTCACTTTGAGGACTTGTTTGATCTGCTCCAGGGAGCTCAGTACTTTTTCAAGATTGAAATGAGATTTGAATACCATCACCTGAAGGTGAAGGAGGATGACATCCAGAAAATAGCCTTTCGTACTAGATATGGGCATTATGAATTTGTTGTTATTCCATTTGGATTAACTAATGCACCTGCAGTATTCATGAATCTAATGAATAGAGTATTTCATGAGTTTCTGGATATGTTTTTGGTTGTATTTATTGATGACATTTTGGTATTTTCTAAAAATAAAGACGAGTATGAAAAACATTTAAGGTTTGTTTTACAAACCTTAAAAGAAAATAAACTATATAGAATGTTCAAAAAATGTGATTTTTGGTTACAACAGATTTTTTTTCTTGGGCTCATTGTAAATAAGGATGGAATAACAGTTGACCCATCCAAAAAAAGTAGTTAATGAATGGCCAAGACCCACAAATGTTACATATATTCGTAATTTTCTGGGCTTATTAGGTCATTACCAATGGTTTTTTAAGATCTTTTCATGGTTATATAGCCCAATAACTAAGTTTACATGAAATGGGGTTAATTTGTTTTGGATAGAATAATGTGATGTTTGTTTTCAGGAACTGAAGAAGGGATTGGTGAATGCTCGAGTTTTGGCCTTACCTTCCCGAAATGGTGAGTTTGTCATCTACAGTGATGCTACTTTAAAGGGACTTGGTTGTTTTTTGATACAGAACGATCAGGTAATTGCCTATGCTTCGAGACAACTTAAACCTCTTGTGCTAAATTATCCCACACATGATTTGGAATTAGAATTTGTGGTTTTTTATTTGAATATTTGGAGGCATCATTTATACGGAACCAAATTCCAAATATATAATGACCATAAAAGTTTGAAGTACATATTCACTCAGAAGGAATTAAACATGAGGCAGAGAAGATGGATTGAACTGATAAAGGACTATGATTGCATGATAAATTAGAATCCTAGGAAAGTAAACAAATTGGCAGATGCCTTAAGATGGAAACATCATGCATCATTAACCATGCTACATTTGGAACATGATCCCTTGATTATTTATTTGATGAATTTTTAGCTTAGAATTTGTTGGTGTAGGGAATAAATCTGTTTTGTTTCAGGTTTCAGTGCAGTCTTCGTTGTCATACAAAATTAAACAAGCAAAAAAGCAAGACCGTGAGCTACAGAAAAAGGTATAATTGGTTAAAGTGGGTAAGTTTCCATAATTTAACCTTAATAAATATTATGTTTTAAGATTTGGAAAAAACTTGTGTCTGTCTAGTGATTCTCAGTTGAAGAAAGATTGTTGTGTGAAGCTCATAGTTATCCATTTTTGGATCATCCTAGAAGTACTAAGATGTATAGGGACCTAAGAGAGTATTACTGGTGGGATGGAATGAAAACTGATATTGCTGATTTTAGCATGATATTTTGACATGTCAGCAGGTTAAAGTAGAGCAGAAGTTACCAAAGTGGATGCATCAGCCTTTTCTAGTGCCAGAGTGGAAATGGTAGAATGTATTCATGGAATTTTTGGTGGGAAAACCAATGACTTCTCGAGGTAAAAATGCAATTTGGGTTATTGTTGATCGGCTGAAAAAATCTGTACATTTACTTTCTATTCGAGATACAATGTCTTTGGATTAGCTTTCCCGATTGTACCTCAAGGAGATTGTCAGGTTAATGGAGTTCCTCTTTCCATTTTATCTGATCGGGATCCCAGGTTCACTTCTAACTTTTGGAAGGGACTTCAGAAGTCGTTGGGCATAGAGTTAAATTTAAGTACAGCTTTTCATCCTCAATCAGATAGGCAGTCGGAAAGAAGGATTCAATCTTTGGAGGATATGCTTCAAGCTTGTTCAATGGACTATCAGGAAAGTTGGTATCAACATCTTTCTTTAGTTGAGTTTTCTTATAATAACATTTTTCATTCCAGTATTCATATGGCACCTTTTGAGGCCTTGTATGGGAAGAAGTGTCGGACTCCAGCGTTTTGGGATGAATTTGGTGAATGAATGTTGATGGGGCCAGAATTAGTAGAAGAATTTGCAGAGAAATTGAGAATGATCCAGCAGTACATGAGGACAGCTCAAAGCAGGCAGAAAATTTATACAGATAATAGAAGGAAAGACTTCTCTTTCAAGGTAGGTGACCATGTTTTCCTTAAAATCTCTCCTTGCAAATGTGTGATGTGTTTTGATAAGAAAGGGAAGCTAAGACCGCGGTTCATCGGTCCTTTTGAAATCTTGGAGAAAGTTGGAACATTTTCATACCGTGTAGCTTTGCCTCCGAGTTTGTTTCAGGTACACAATGTTTTTCATGTTTCAATGTTGAGAAAGTATATTCTAGATTCATCACATGTCTTGATCCCAGAAGTAGTTTAGCTGGAAGAGAACCTTTTTTGAAAGAGAAACCAATTCATATTCTTGATCTAAGGGAACAGGTCTTGCGAAGTAAGGTAATCCATCGGGTAATGGTTTTGTGGAGAAACCACATGGTTGAAGAAGTAATATGGGAGTCGGAAAATATTATGAGGGAAAGGTACCCTCACCTTCTTAATAAGTAAATAAAACTGCAAGGATGCAATTTCCAGAAGTTTGGAATAATGTAACACACTAAGGTTTTATAAAAATAAATTGAAACACATGGAACTTTGTTTAATGTAGATATTTATAACTATCCTTAAAAACATAACTTTTCTACTTTTATATTTTGAATTTCATTAAACTGTCATCTACAACTGTGTTCAGTATGTTATTTAGATTCTATTGGAACCAACTTGTTTTTTTTTGTGAATATTAACATACCCTTATGAATAGTAATATGATTAGTAATATGACCCTAATGAATAGTAAATTAATTATTATTTTATTTTCTTAAGGATAGAAGATAATAACATCTTGCTTAATTTTTCATTATGATAAAGAAGTAGTTATAGAATTATAACTGTTAATTTTTGAATTATGTATGATTTTATTTAAAAATTAAATTAATGACATATAGAAAATTATTTTTCAAAAATGGAATTCATTTTGAAATTCTACACCTCAAAAAATGGAAAGGGTAAATTTTTGGGGTTTTTCTAAAATTCAAGAATTTTTTATGAATAGTAAAATATGATAAAATACGATAAATGGTAAATACTTGATTTACTGCATCATAGGTGATGTAATGATGATGTAAACCCACATGGTTCGAACTCACATGCCATTATAACTATTTGGGGTCACATTAATTAATATTATTCATAGTCTTTATCAAAATATTATATTAATGACTAATATAATGAAAAATACCATCTCCCCTCCACTATAAATACCACCCTCAATCCCCTCTTCCTCCCACACCTCTCAAGCCTTGATAATTGTATAATTTCTTCCAAATTACCTCCCCAATCTTCTTCCCCACTTCCTAGAGCTTCTGTTCTCACCAAAATACCAAAACCATATCCCTTAAGGAGGATCTCAAGGAGAAGAGATCAAGAGGTAAACATTCTCTTTTATTTTCTTTCTTTTCATTCATTTTTTGTTATTATCTTCCTTTCCCTTTGGATTATGTTGGGATATTTCATTAAATATCCCCCCATACTATCCAAATTATGTATGAATGATTATATATCCCCTTCCTCTCATCAAACTATTTTTATGAAATTTTAAGAGATGTCGTTAGGCTGCCGAATTTTCGTGAGATATTTATCAAGTTTTCTTTTATTTTAATATTCCTTTCTTGTATTATTCTTTCCTCACCTCCTCTTAACCAAGAGGCATGAAAGCTCCAGAACCTTGTATATTCTAGATTCTCTCATGTTCATGGAAAATTCATCATCATTATTTTTCCCCTCCCCCACTTATTCATGGAATTAAAAATATTGTTTGTGATGTGTCGAATTACCGACATCATGGATGATGTGATTTCAATTTGAATTAATTCCTTCAGGTATATTCATAAAAACATTTTTATATTTGAACTAGGTTATAATATATTTTCTTATGTCTCATCCATGGTTCTTTAATTCTTTTGTACTCATGGTTCTAAATTATAAGACAAAATGAGGTTGTTGTTATCGAAGAACCACTAAAATGATCTAAACGAACATCATTAATGTTTAAACTTATGAATCATCCTCATATAAAACATCAAAATGATAAATGGTATAATTTATGTTATTGGAAATATTTAAATACCATTTCATTCCAATTCTGGAGTTTCACTTCTAATCGACAAGAACATCCATCATGAACCAATCGTGGAAATCATGTAAGGAACTCACCCAAAATAGTGCAAGGAACAAAATACTAACAATTAAGGGGAGAAATGAGGTTATGAAATGATTGTATAAGATGTTATTAACATGAAAATGTTTCATTAAGATATTAATAACACTCTTTTAACCATTATAATGGAGTTTTAAACAAGTTTTAAGTAAGACAAGCCCGAGTTAAGGTAATTCTTAACCCGATTTCCATTCTTTGGGATAACCTTCTACTTCATTAATTATTTGCTATTTAAATTGTTTTTGTGATGGGTTCTATTTATATTATGTTTTATTATGTTTACATACAGTATATATACATACTCCATCCACTCTATTAAGTCTCTATTCAATTGTATGTTATTTATAAGGGGATTTTCTTTAAAAATCCTCTTTTTAAAATTTGGTTTTACGAAATTCCAATGCAATGTTTTAATGGAATTAGTCAGGATGTATGATAATGTTTTGGTTCTTGGGAATTATTTATTATGAATGGTGAGACCTATATCTCCCTCCAATACATAGTGTATGTTTATGTTGGAGGTCGGCCGTATGATTACTCCAAGTGTAACTGCGATGGTTACACAAAGTAAGGAAGTCGTGAGTGTTGCAAATTATAATGTTGCCAAGAATGGTTAAAAGATTATGTAAGTAATTCCCCAATATACCTCAATAATTATATTTATGTTCTCATGTTTTTTTGGATCTTGGGTAATCTCATGTTTCATGAAGTATGTATATATGGGTGACAATCATGTCTTTTGAAAATGTTTCCATACGTTACAAGTATTCATGGAATAATGTGTCCTTTCCTTATTTTTATATCACTTGCTATGTTTTTATGGTCATCCCATGTATTTAAATGATTTTTACAGGTTAATGGATGTGTAATTCAAAGAATTAAGCCATGTTAAATGTTGAAGAATTGTCAAGTAATCATGTTTTAAGTTTTATTGTTTCAATTTTGAAAAAAATGGAAACTGTTTTTATGGTATCCACTCTATATAAATTTGTAATGTTATTAATGTAATATGTCCCAATTATCTAAAGATATAAACTTGAAAGGATCATCAAAGTAAAATTAATGGTTTTATAGAAAAAATTCATCATTATTTATGTAATTAGGTTGGGTCCTTATACAGACATCGTGACCAGACACCATGACCCATACATCGTGACCAGACACTGTGATCCTGATACTGTGACCAGACACCGTGATCAAAAACTGCATATGTGCTACCAGTTCCTGATCTCTATAGTATTATGCAATCATTACTGACTCATATCTCAAAGGAAAATAATGAGACACATTTCAAGGATACACCATTTCAAGGAGGCATTATTTAAAGGAGACACTGTTTCATGGAGACACCGTTTCCAGAGAGACTATGGCACCATATCTTAATATGTTTTGTTGTTCATTCAATTTAATCTCTAATGGTCATATTTGAAGATTTTAAATACACTGACATATTTATTGTTTCATTGTAGACATGTCACCTGACAGTAAGTGGTACTAGGTGTAGAATACATGCATCATGTCTGCTCCAACACATGCACTCCAAGAATAAGAAGAACAACATGGATAGACATGAAAGAGGACAAGAAAGAATCAAGGGAGAGTGATAATGAAAAATTACGAGCATTCTTGATAAAAACTAACACATGAAACGCAATACATATAAAGAACACATAATGAATTCTTGAATCTAAAAAGCTGAGATACCATTTATCTGAGTCAAGAAAATCTTTGCAATACAGACTCCATGAAGAACACGAGCCAGATCTGAACTAGAGCACCAGACTTGTGAAGGTCTGTTTCTCGCAAGAGGACTTGATTCCTACATTTTCTTTATCCTAGAAGTATAGAGATACATAGAATAACACATAGAGAACTTCTATCCTTATCTCATCATCTTTTCTTTTTTTTGTATTGTTTTTATCTTTCGAGCATGTGTGTGTGTTTGAATAAAAACAGACATTGTCTCCTGTATTAAACTGGGGGATACAAGATATCCTTCCTCTCACATCATTTTACACTTGTTTATTCCTGTGAATAAGTTAGGAAGAGGTCCTTGTGTGACCTAATATTTCATACCCATGAAGAACTCTGGAAGAGGTCTTGTGACCTGGACAGTCTTGTGTACTGTTGTTTACCCCAATCCAGGGTGTGGATCAAGTTTATTAATATAAACTGCTTAGTATCAGGTGATCACCAAGTGGAGTGGATTAGGTCTCGGCTTGATACTGAACCACTTGTTTTATATCTACTGTGTTGTTTAAATTAGTTTTCTCTATATTACTATATAATTCCGAAATCACTAACTTTTTTTGATAGTAAATCATGGAAAGAAGTTATAATTTTTTTCCCTTATTAGAATAGCTTAAAATGTAATATTAATAACTGATATTATAATTATTGATAATTAATCAATCTTTTGAGAAGTTATTTAAATAGTCAAACATTCATAACCGTATTACTTTGATTAATTGGGCTACATTTGAATTTATTGGGGAACCTTTTAAGAAAACGTTTCAAATAGAAATTTTTTATAGATACTCAATTCAACACCCTCTTGAGTACTCTAATATTACTAACACGGAAAAAAGGAGTCGTTCGGCTTAATTAAGGGTGGTGCCAAGTGGCGTCGCCTAGTCACTCACGGGACCTACAGGAGGCATGTCCCTTGCTAGCTCGTCGTGACCCTTCAGCACAGTGTGCAACAGCGCGCCACCTCCACCTCCATGGTTGGAAGAGGGTTGTATACCTGCGATATCCCCCTCAGCACGATGTAGCAGCTCCCCTCTATGGTGCATAAAGGCATTCCACCTGTTGCTACCACATCTGGTCGCCGACGCCGCCACGCCGGTGTCATGACGGTGGATTTAATGTGGGGATCCATTGGCGCTTCGGAGCTCCATTTTCACTCCCACCTGTTCCTACAGGTCTATTGGCATGTTTTCATCATAGTGTGACCCACTTTTTCGCATTTCCATCAAATTGAGGAAACCCATAGTAAAGAATGAAAAATGAACGAAGCGGTAGAGGGACTAGGCCTTGTTCGTTCGGCTCGCGCCTTCTGTGTAAGAATGATAACAAGTGGGAGAAGAATTCATCAAATATTAGATTTATTAAAAATAAACACCCTCCCTTTAGATCTTTTGGAGGTGTCATAGTTGTGGTGGGAGGATCATCCATGTTGGATGGATTCATCAGCTTTTGTTGATCTTGGATCATTGCTGCCTGAGCATCCATCCTCCGTCGGTGGATTTTTCCGCAGGACATCGCCAGAGTTTCCTCGCTTGAAGAAGTTATTCCAAAACCCCACCCTGAGCTCCATTTAAATAGGGGAAGTTGAGTAATGCATTGATGAATTAATGAGGTATATTAAACGAATTAATGAACCTATATTAATTCACAAGGAGGAGTTACTCAGTTGATGAGTCAAGCCATTAAATGGCCTCAAAAGACACTAGCCCTGCCACCGCTACACATTTATTGGAGAAAAAGGAAATAAAATAACAATTACATGTTATTTTAATTTTCTTTTAAAAATAAAAAAACTAACTTTTTATCTCGACCTACTACGATCGAACTAAATCCTCCCTTAAGTGAATCCCAGTGTTTCGGATTCAACAGTGTCCTAGGATTTTTAATCTGAGAACAAGTTCAAAAGATAGAAAATGTCACTCATGTGTTTACTGAAAGTACCATAAAAATGTTTAGAAATTCATTTCAGGTACACCGGACCTCATAATGAAGTTTCGTTAATTTTCATAGACCCATAATAATCCCAAATAAATTAAAAAAGAAAATTTACATTGTATTTTCTGGGTCTTTACATTCTCCCCACCTTAGTTATTTTCATCCCCATAAGCTATAACAAAACCATGGGAATAAATGGGGGTATTGAACACGCATCTGAGCCTCCTACTCCCATGTGATCTCCTAGAGGTTACCATGATGCCAAAAAACTCACACCAGAGGAATCGACTACCCAAGAAGGACTCTCTCCTATTGATCCTCTATCTCCATTGGGAACTCCGTGAATGAAGTCCCATCATCGATGTCCAGCTTCCCCCAGTCGATAACGTGTGATGGATCATTAACGAATCTATTGAGTGGAGACATGTGGAAAAAATTATTCACCCAGTGCATATGTGCGGTAAGATCTAGATGGTACTCCACCTCACCAACTCTGCTGAGGATCTAGAAAGTTCTGATGATCCTTGAAAATAGCTTGTTTCCCAGGCCAAACCGTCATAATCCTTGTCAGGGTGAGACCCGTAGAATGACATGGTCTCCCTCCTCAATATCCAAGGCTCTCCGTCTCCTTTCAACATAAGAATTCTGTTGGCTCTCTACATTCTTCATCCACTCCTGGATGATATTCATCTTCTATTTGGTAGCATGTACCAACTTTGGACCCATATGTGCAGACTCCCCGGGGTCTGTCCAGCAAAGAGTTGATCTGTATGGTCACCCAAAAAAGCCTCAAATGGGGCCATGCCGATGGTGGAGTGAAAACTATTGTTTTATGAAAACTCCACCACGGGTAGGTGGTCCTCCAAAATACGACTGAAATCGAGGACACAAGCACGAAGCATATCCTTGAGTTTCTGTATGATCCGCTCTGTCTCACCATCTGTCTGAGGGTGAAAGGAAGCTCTCAAGCGTATCTATGTCCCAAACACCTCATGTAATCCCTTAAACAAGCAATATGTAAAAATTGTGTCATGATATGAGATGATTTTTGATAGAACCCCAGGTAGTCGCACAATCTCTTGTACATAGAGACGTACCAAGCTCTCTACTGATCTCTGCTCTAAGATGGGTAGGAAGTGGGATGACTTGGTGAGTCGGTCAACAATCACCGAGATGGAATTTTTCCCCATATACATATGTGGTATCCCCATCATGAATTCCATGGATATATCATCCCACTTCCACTTTGGTACCTCAAGTGGTTGATCTAATTCTGCTAGTACCTAATGCTCGGCCTTCACTAGCTGACAACAGAGGCATCGGGATACAAACTTTTCCACTACTTTCTTCATTTATGGCCACTAGTACTAATGTCAGAGGTCCTGTTACATCATCGCCACTCCAGGATGTACTTTTTAAAGGGATTGGTGAAACTTCCCTAAAACCTCCTCTTGAAGAGTCACTGGTACAATAGTTTGTCCTCTAAAGAGGACAACATGCTCCCCACCTTTATAAAATCAGTCAGGAGTCTATCCTGCAGACATTTGAGCAGATTGGGCCTCATTTTCAACATCTGAAGTTATGCCTCCCGAACTCACTGAATAAGTAGTGGAGTGATAGTCATAGACTGAAGGTAAGCTGATCCATCACAATCCACGAATGATATCTGCAATGTGGCTAGAATATCTATTGTCACACTCAACAACTATAGTCCAGACCTTTTACTGAGTGCCTATGCTACTAAGTTTCCCTTCCTAGGATTATATACTATCTCAAAGATGTATTCCGGGAGGAACTCTATCCATCATCAATGTATCATGTTTAGGTCCTTCTGTGAGAAGATATACCAGAGAATCTTGTGATTAGAGTAAATAGTAAATTCTTCACCCATCAAGTAGTGCAACTACATATTCAGAGAAAAGACCATTGCTTCTTACTCCAGTTCATTTGTAGAATAGTTCTGCTCATGTTGTCTCAACTATCGTGAGCCATAGGAGATCACCGCTCACTCCTACATCCGAACACAACCTAGACCAGTTTCAAATGCATCACAGTATTCTACATACCCAACTCCCTCTTCTGGTAGCCTCAAGATGAGGGCACTCTTCAATATCTGCCTGAACTCCAGAAACCTCTACTGACACTTCTTCTTCCACAATAAAGGTTGCGCCTTCTTCATCAAAGCTGACAAGGGTGATGCTCCTCTAGAGAAGTCAGGTAAAAATCACTGGTAGTACCCAACCAATCCCAGAAAACTCCACACCTCAGTCACACTCCTAGATGGCTCCTAAGCAAGCACTACCTCTATCTTCACCGGATCCACAGAAACTCCATCCCCCAAGATAATGTGCCCTAGGAACTGGACATCCCCTATCCAGAACTGGCACTTCGAGAGCTTTCCATAAAGCTGGTGCTCTAAGAGTGTATCTAGGAATATATATATATATATATATATATATATATAGGTGTGTGGTGTAATCCTTCTCTCACACTGAGTATATTAAGATGTCTTCGATGAAGACCACCACAAAGGGATTGAGGTATGGATGAAAGATCATGTTCATGAGACCCATGAACACTATTGAAGTGTTGGTCATACCGAAAGGCATTACCAAAAACTCAGAATGTCCATACTGACATCAGAATGTTTTCTTCGGTATGTCCTCATCCCATACTCTGAGCTCATGATGGCCTGATTTAAGGTCTATCTTCGAAAACCATTTATCTCCCTTCAGCTGGATGAAGAGATCATCAATCCTCTAGAATGCATAATTTTTCTTCATGGTCACCTGGATCAGGCGCCGATAGTCCACACAAAGCCTCAAACTCCTATCTGCCTTCTTGGTGAACAAGATTAGGGTTTCCCATGGAGAAAAACTAGGCCTTATGAACCACATTCCCTATAAGTCCTCTAGCTATAACAGCAACTTCGGAAGCTCCACAGGAGCCATCCGATATGATGGTATAGATATCAGTTCCATCCCAGGGTACAGGTTGATAAGAAAGTTACCTCTCTGCATGGAGTTAGTCTTAGAACATCATCAGGGAAGACATCATCATACTATTCCACCACTACAGCATAACTCAAACTCCTCACGTCAACTACTTTGACAGTGAGGCTAGCTAACTGATGAGTAATCAGCTACACCATACTATGAGATTGTTCAGCCTATGATGAAATTGTTTCCTTATCACCGGTTAAGATAAACCTAATCCCATACTCACGGCCACACAAAACTTTGCACCTAAACCAGTCGATCTGAGCATGGACTCTGGATTGCCAGTCCATTGTCAAGATGATGTCATAAGGCCTCGACGTTGCTAAAAGGTGATCCTAGCCAAATCTATCACCACCTAGGGTGACGTCACACTTCCTTCACTAGTGTAAAATCGTCAAATATTCTCCCATAGGAGTCTCTAATCATAAGGATCAAGCCAAAAACTCCATCAGAATCTCCGAGCTCCGAAAGAGTGTTGTGGAAATGAAAGAGTTACTGGCACATGTGTCTATAAGTACTACATCTAGGGTAAAAATTACATAGATCATACCTCTAATCATCTCTAGAGCACCGTGTTCGTAGGCCTCTACTGCCTATATCTATTCTCTCCCCGTTCCACCGACTCCCAGCGATCGGGGTGGACCTCCTAGTGGGGGTGGTGGTAGAACCTCAAATCTCCACCCACCGTTTTTGCACGGTCTGCTCCTCTTCCTCATCTGCCGCCATGTGGACCTCATCGCTTGAATATCTTCCTCTACCCTGGAGGTCCCTCGATCATTTACTGATCATCTGTATAGCGGGTTAGGCAGTTGTGATACATCTAGCCCTGCCCGCCCCATGTGAAGCACAGCCTGCCTCCCAGCAGACCTTCTCAACCTCACAAGCTTCGGACCTCCAACCCTGTATCTTGGGGCCATCCAGTGGTGGGTCTGGTCTTCTCGGACCTCTAAATAATATCTCTACTACCTATTGCAGATGAAATAACTACCTATCTTCTGGTGGTGTCTCTCACCATCAGTTCCTACTCAGATATGAATCTCTCTACCAACAATGATTTCTCGAGCACTACATCCTATGTCGGGATATTCAGTGATATCATCAACACAATGATCTCCTGCCCGAGACCCTATTCAAAGGTCTAGGCCCTGATGAATGGGTATTATACCATGTCGATGGAGTATCGTGAGAGGTCATTGAATCTCACCGAGTACTGGGCTACTGTCAGGCTGCCCTATTGTAAGTGCAAGAGCTCCTAGATACGCACAGAGTGTAGAGTCATTGGAACAAACTCCACCTTGAAGAGGCTCTCAACGTTTGTCCATGTGAGGGTCAGCTCGTCTTGTGTGTGGAGCGTTAGGTTCCACCATCTCCCTGTTGTTCCCTAGAAATGGATAGAAACTAGGATAGCCATCTTCTCTTCAGGTGTCTCAACCAAGAGAAAAACACTAGCCATAGAGTCCAGCAAGTCCTTGTCTACCTAGGGATATGTCTCACCTCGAATGCTTGGAGGCCCCTATCTCTAGAACTCATACAATGCGCTCAGTCAGTGTGCATGGTTTTCTGGTGGGGAAGGTGGCATCTGATACCCAACAGGTGGTGGTGCTTGTGGTGCACCACCTGAAGGTTCTACCATAGTAAGAGGGCCCTGCATCGAAGCCTCATCACTCAGTGGGTCATCATCGTATGATCTCTTTGGAATCTTGGTTGGTTGTCTAAACATTGGCGTCTTGAAAAGAAATAGGTGTGACATGGTCAATATGTTATACATGGTGATATGACTCAAAGAGGTCAAAGTAAAAACATTTCAAAACACACATAATCTATGTTTTTGTTCACCGAGTCAGAAATCAGAATTCAAGGTCCTGGTGTATGGATATGTTAGTCACCACACCAACACTAAACTCCCTAAACTAAAAACCACACTCAAAACACTTAAGACTGTTGCTCTATTAAAAATATCAGAGTCCTAGTTTTTCAGTATAGGCGACTCATCTGATACCACTTTGTTACGACCTGTCCCTCGGAGCCTGTGTCATGACTACCCCAAGCCCACCCTCCACAGGCCAGGGGTTGGCAACTAGCACCGGAAATTTATATCCCTTAAATGGGAAAGAATTACCTTTAAACCTCTATAAACACACAGCTTAAGAACACCACAAGATGAAACTACATCAGTTTTACTTCGTGGTTGCATCTTGTGGTGTTCTTGAGCTGTATGTTTGTAAAATTTTAAAGGTAATGCATTCCCATTTTAGGGATAATGCTTTCTAGTGCTAGTTTCCAACCCCTGGCCTATAAAAGGTGGGAAAGGGGTAGTCACGGCATGGGCCCCTAGGGATGGGTCATGACATTTTTATACATCCTAGTGTTTTACCATGGGGTGCAGTAGTCCTCTTTGTATAGAGGATGGATGGATCAATGATTCTTTGAAATAGTTATCATGATACATAAAACAAATATGAAAAAACAATTATCTTACACCCCATATTTATGACCTATTATATCAAAATATAATATCTAAATTCTTCTTAAATACTAATTTTTTGTCTAGATATCATTAACTAAGCATAAAAAAGATAGGATATTATAAATATATCATTTAAAACAAGGTAAAGAGTTTATGAGTTTAGAGTGATGCTATTTTGACTTATCAATGTTGCATATATCATCATGGATATTATGAACAGAGTCTTCATAAATTACATGGATCAATTTATAGTAGTCAATATTTATTATATTTGTATATATTCCAAAATCAAGGAAGAGCCTGAAGATCACTTAACGACTGCGTTGGAGATGCTTAAAAATGAGTGATTATATGTCCAACTAATCAAATATGAATTATACATACATAAATTTTCATTATTAGGTAATTTAATAACAATATAGGGTATATATATTTATTCTTCAAAGACTAATGTTATTTATATGTTTCCCAAATCAACTACTCTAACAGAAAAACATAGTTTTATTAGGTTATCAAGATATTAATGACACTTTTTAAGGAATTTATCTTGGAAATAAAATAAGTTAACCAATTTATTAAGGAATGGAGTAAAGTTCCTCTGGATAAAATAATGTGAGGAAAGATTAAATTGGATCAACAAAAACATAGACACTTCACAAGTGCTTACATTAGCCTGTAGAGTTCAAGGGTTATTAGTTTATAATGATGAATCTTTAAAATGATTTCAATAAATACTCCTATAAAAATAAAAGGTTATTGATTTTTCCTCCTTGAAATAAATAAATAAAGAGGAAAATCCCCTCATCCATGATTTGGAATTTTCGGAGGCCTTTTCATTGAAAATTTGGTAAAATTATTTTTATAGTGAGAAGTGTGATACATAGACTGGTCACAGGAGCCTAAAATATATGTTAACAAAGAAGGACATAAACATGTGAAAAGTTGATTGTTAGGGATGATCAAAGACTATAAATTATTAATACATTATCAACATGGAATTTCAATCAATGTGGATGATGCTTTGAGTAGATAACAACATGCTACTCTATCCATGAAGAGGATTGAAAAACAACCAATCCTAATGGATCTATAGAAGATGAATCTTGAATTTATAATTGGGGGAGATAAATCATATTCTACCCATATGAATTATAAACTATATATTCACAAGATGACCAAATAATCCTTGAGAGATGATGTTCAACTATAGAAAATGTTATCAAAAATTATAGAAATCATATTTAATATAGATAGATTTATAAGGTTTGTAACTCAGAGATGTGTCCAAAATATACCATAACTAAATAAAGATATCTTTTGGTAAATCACATAGCTCATCCTTCTCTATCAATCATAGAGCAAAAATATTTATAGAGATAAGAAGAAAAACTTTGGGTGAGATAACATGAATTTGGAAATCATGGAGTATATATCTTGATGTTTAATATGTTTTTAAGTCAAGGAACAATAAGAAATTTGTAAAAGGATGATGCAACCACTACCCATACCGGTACGTAAATGCAAAAACATAATCATGGGCATTGTCGTAAGACTACCTAAGATATCTAAATGTCATAATGGCATATGGATGGTAGTCGAATGCCTTTCCAGGTTAGTTTATTTTATTTCAATAAAAGATTATTCCTCCTTTGACCAACTCGTGAATATAAATATAATGGAAGTGGTAATGCTTTAACCAGTACCACTTTTAATTATATATGATCTTGATACAAGTTTTTCCTCAACATTTTAAATATGTATTTAGAATTTCTTGGAGATTGAGATGACCTTTAACACTATATATCATCCAGAGGGAGATGGTCATCTTGTTATGATAATTCAAACTCTAGGGGACATAATGAGATCATGTTTGTTGGATTTACAAGGATGTTGGTATAAACACCCCCCACCCCACCCCCATACCAATAGAGTTATTGTATAATAATAATTTTAATACCTTAATTCTGATGGAACAATAAGAGGATCTGTGAAGGGGTAAATATAGAACTCCAAAACGTTGGGATGAAGATTTAGAGAAGAATATAATAGGTCATGACCTTGTCTAAGAAATGATAGAGAAGTCTCAAAACATTCAGTGGAATATAAAATTGGAACAATTTGATGGAATAGTTATGTAGATAATCATCATTGAGATCTAGAATTTAATGTTGGTTATAAGGTACATCTATAAATATCTCCATGGAAACAAGTTATGATATTTGGGAATAAAGGGAAGTTCAGCCCTATGTGCATCGATACTTTCAAGATCCTTGATCAGGTCACAGTTGTAACATATCCCATAGAACTCCCTCCTCACCTCTTAGATGGTCATGATGTCTTCTATGTATATTTTTAGGTGATGTTCATAGGAGATCCATAACATATACATTCAGAGAAGATGTTCAACAAGAACATGACTTATCCAATAAAGAAAAATGAAAGGATATATTTGATCAAAGAGATAACATTTTGAGGAGTTAAACAACTAATATAGTGAATGTTTTTTTGGGAAAACATAGTTAATGCAGGCTACCTGGGAATTAAGTGTGTTCAGAGAAAATGAACCCACTAGCTTTCTTCCATGTAATAGAATTTTGAGGATGAAATTCCTTTGATGTGGGGAAAAATTTAACAAATAATGTTCTTCCCCTTTAAATAAATATTGTTTTGATAACTTTCGGTACATAATAAACCCAACTCTAATAAATAAAAACATATTGGAAAGACATTATATATAAATATATAATAAACACTAACATAGTATACAAATAAAAGCAATTACCTTTTGTTGATAAATAAATAATAAAAGATAATATTGGAAAATTTTATTTATTTTAATATTTAATTTCATGATTCTAATTTATAAATTTGAATAAAAAATAATTTTCAATACTCATATCAATAAATTTTACATAGTGTTGACTTTATAACTTTTTCTAAAAATATTTCTTCCCAGTCAGAAAATATGGTTTAGTAAAAATTATTATTTTTAGGATTTTATCGCAATAAAATGGTGTCGGGGATATCTAAAAAATAAATTTTAATCAATAAAATATGTATATAATGAATGAAATTATTCATTTTAATATATTCATTGGGCTTATAAATAGTTTTTAAAAAATTTATAGAACTAAATAAAAAATTTAGTTTAATATAAACTATTTTGGGTCTCATATTACAATGAAGTATTTTAAGGTGAGATTTTGTTTTGGATTTACATGAAAGATAGATACCATTCATTAGATTTATAATTAATCAATTTATTTTATTAAAATATATAATAATTATAATATTAACTTATATAAAGATTTAAATAACACAAGTATAATTTTCCTAAAAAATACATGATTAGATTTTTTTTTATTTTAAAATTAACTTTTTTAACATCCCAAGCTTCCACGGTACATTTCCCTTTGAATAATACAATAGCTTGTGTTGTACGCAACTTTGAGTTCAAACACCCCACAACCAATCAAACTAGCCGTTATGAATAGTAATACCCACTTTTTGAAATTTTATAAATTTTATCTTTCAAAATAGACTTCATTTTTGGATTTGTAATATCAAAATTATCTTAGGGTGAAATTTGGTATTTTTCTAAAAACGTTCAATTTTTGATGAATAGTGAAAAACACTACATTATTGGTTAAATCATACTTTTATTTAAATAATTAGTTATTTTATTTTTATTTATTTTAGGTAAAAATAGATACCTAATACCTAAATATATTCATCATAATTCATTGGAGTCATTTGATAATAAGTTTAGATATATAAAGTTTTATCGAACTTTTTACTCTCTTTTACACACCTCCTAGGAGCATTTGCAAATTTGTATAAAACATAATTTTACCACTTCTGTGAGTTGAATTTCAAAAATCCAAGAGACATGGTTAATTTTAGTAAGTAAAATGTGGTTCAATAATTTTAAAATAATTTTTGGTGAATAGTAACTTTTGACTTTTATTTACCACGATTAAAAGTAAATAGGGTAATTAAGGGTAAGAATGATATCATAATTACCCTAAAACATGTCCTAATTCTATTGGATAAGTATAAAACGACAAAAAACAACCTTATGAATAAAATATGATCTCCTTTGGTCCACTTGGATTAGATTAGGACATTTATTATTATTTTATTTAAAGAAGATTTAACAGAGTTAAAATCAAAGTTTGATAACTAAACCATTTTTAATATAGTGTTATGCATAAGATAAATTCGACTATAAATATAAATTAAAAATATAAAAAAATTTCCTATATAATGTTATTTTATTTATAATTTTTATAAATTATATAATTAAGTTTATTTATGACACGATGATGATGCAGTAATTACCTTATTAATGAAAGATTAAAATAATTGATATAATAAATATCTAAATAAATATTATTTGAGACATTTAAATAATTTCACTAATTTTATATGTTAATATTACATTTTATGGTTGATTAAATGACTTTTTTGAAAAGTAATAATGTTTTCATAAATTTAACAAAAACAAAATACCAAATAGTGTCAAAATTTCCATAAAAGGGTTTTTAAAACAAGTATTATATTATTAATTGATATTATTTTCATAAAAATAAATGGTTCGGCCAAAGGACTTAAATAATATTATATATGTTATTAATTTACCACTTTAGGTTCTATTGGAAGTTTCTAGTAATTTTATTAACCATATAATATAAAAATACAAAGAGACATGGTAAATGTCAAACTATTTAACTAAGAGTTAAATATAAAAGATAAGGTTAATATGATGACCTAAAACTATCTAAAACCTATTTTTTGAGAGGTTTTCAACCCATAGCCACTTTATCCTTTAAATAATTTATTTTTGAGCCATTGTAAATTGAAAATGATTTTATTATAAAATAATATTTCAAGATTTTCCAAAAGTGACCCTCACCTATCTTATAAAAGGGAACTTAAACTTCTCTCAAATTCACACCTTCAAAGCCATTTGGCTCGGCGAAAACCTGCCCAAGTATCCTCTCAATTGTCCTACTTTCATCTTAGAGGCCTTCCTTTAGTCATAAATCCAACCTAAGGATCCCTTTTAATCAAATAAAAAATAATAACACGAAGAAGAGGTAAATATTTCATCACCTATTTTAAGATCTATTCCACTTCCACTTCCTCTTTCTTTGTTGTTTACATTATAAAATAATAACTCCATTATCTTCTATATACTGTGATATTATTATATAAATTTTAAAACCATATTCATTATTCTATCCATCCTATAAATGACAAAGTCAACATACATGCGTATGTATGGATTATCATCTCTACGTCGTAGTGTAGTTTGTTATTCGAACACTTCATCATTTGGATTGGTATAATAATGAGTATAAATGTTGTAAATAATAAATATATCATGATAATTATTCTGTATATATGATATACCATCCAAATATATATTATTTTAATATCAAAATAATGATATTGTCGCTCGTGCATACGTACGGATTACTGTCTCCATGAACGCGATGAGATTCACTCCCCATCATATCCATTTAAGAAAAATTTTCATTTGATGATTAAAAAATAATTTTTAAATAATTAATATTATTCTTAATATGAATAATATACATCCTATCCATAACAAATATTACTTCTATAACAAATCATATAAAAGAAAACGAATCAGTTAACACCTGAAACGATGATACTACTAAAATATCATTAACAAAGCAATATTTGAAGATAATATATGATATCATGTTAATGTATATGGTTCTTGTATAACTTAATAACTATTATTTCACCATTATACAGAATATTAACCTACCCTAAACCAAGGAAATTTACAAGGTAAGGGTTAATTTTACAATCTCATTATTATCTGAGGTTGTTTTATAGGTAAGTATCAACTGGGACCTCTTTATCATCCACATCCGTGTTTTCTTAAAAATTTATTTCAAAACATTTTTTTACTATTTACTAGAAAATAGTTTAAATTAATTTATACCCTTATTTGATCTTATAAGTTTTTAAAGGATACTTTTCATCATTTTCCAGACAAGGTACATTATGACATTTTTAACAAAATTAAGGTAAGAATGTTTTTTTAACTCATACGGTGGGTGTGGCTATTTTTCGTCGTTATAACATCATCAAGGCTTCCCTTACAATCTTATAAGAATATTTTCAAAATAAATGTTTTATTTTATAATTATATGACTTTTAAATTAATTCAAAATAGAAAGATATATTTCTCTAAAAAAAATTGATTTCATCTATGTCAACATCATTTGACGGATTTTATGCTTATTTGAAGTTGATTTATTATGATAAAAAACATCCATATTGTATTTAAGGTTTCGTGATATGTTTGAATATGGATGTGTTAGGTTTACACCATTCATGGTTTATAGATAATGTTTTTACATTTCGTATTCTAGTTCTAATACATATGTTTATGTTATGTTTAATCCTTTTCATATGGGGAATGCATTGGACTTAGTTAGTGATGGGTGGAGCCCGCTACAGCTCCTCTATGCATCAGTAATTCTCATGAGACAAACTAGTGTCTTGGAATAAGGCCTTGAAAAAATCTTATTTGTAGTCTTGGCACAAGGCCTTGACTATGTGGTTATGAAATCTGGCATTATGTATTCCATCATTATGAATGTGGCTATTAATATTGCTTGTGATTATTCGACTAGTAGAATATCCATGTGAATAAGTAAATTAAATTATTTGATATTATCATTTCTATATTATGCTGAAGCTCATGTTTAAAAGTCTTTTTTTATTATTATAAATTTCCTTAAATTTTTATGATTATTTACGAAATTTTCCGCTATATTGTAATTCTTACTGAGCATCTGAGCTCACCCCTTTCTATGTTTTATTTTTTCCAGGATGTGAAGAATTATATTATGACTGACCTGCAAGGATAGTCTAAGGGATATGAGTGTGGCCTATGGAGACTATGTTTTTGTAGTTTTTCATTTTATAATGTAACGTAAAAATAATGAATGTATCTAGTATTTCCAAGGCTACTAAACTAATCAGTCTTTCGAGACTTGATCATTATGTGATCATCCCAATCTTATGTAATAATGCACCGACTCTGGGTAACAAGGGTTAGGAAATTATAACTTTTCACAAATTTAGAAATTTGATATGATAGAATTTTATTTAAATATGGAATTATATTGGAAAAAAATTAATTAATTGGGATATTTTTAATTTTAATTATCCAAATTAAACACTAAGGTAAACAAATAGTTACCATAGTAAAATATAATGATGCTAAAATATATTTTACTATAGTTAAATTAATAAAAACATGTTTTAAAATATGTTTTTAAGATTTTTTTGACATTATAATCTACCAAAATCCACATTTATATGTTATTGTACTATTGAACATTGAATAGATTTATGGAATTACTAAAATTTGATTGTTGTTCCAAAAAAGTGTGTTTTTCTTCACTTAAAAAAGAATATCACTTCTACTATTTCAACAATCCACTCTTATTTATAATTTTCATTGAAAAAATACCCAAATTTATTCTTACTGATTTCCTTTTCATACCCTAATTTCCCTAGAAACCAAAAATTATTCCTATCCCCTCAAATCTAAGGCCTTCATCAAGAGGAAGTTCAAGGTCTCACCATAAGTATCACATCTTTCTTAAAATTTATTTCTAATTCATTCCATTTTGAACCATCCATATCCATCATATAATAATAACATCAGAACCATTATTGTTTTGATATTTTATTATAATAATGGTACAACCAATATTTATTCTCTTCTATCTACTAATAAAAACTAGAATCAACATTAGTGCACATGTGTGCGGATTACCTCCTCCATGAAGCAATGCTTTCAATTTTTCATCACCATCCTATATATCCAGTATTAATGTTGATTTTTACGAATAAATGTAATTTATATAATGTATTTTTTTCATTTAAATTATCACTTACTATCCAACTTCATCCTTCTCATCTGTGTATTAACAAAAACTCTAATCAGGTGTTCTGCAGACTACCACCTCCATGGATAAAATTGTTTCGTTTTTAATCACTTAAAGAAATAAATAGTTTAATTTTGTTTTGGATCATTATAAGTGATATAATTATTTAATTAATATAATTAAAATTTTTGTTTTTTATAACATAAAAATTAATTATCAATATAATAATCCATCAATATCGAGAAATAACCAAAAACTACTTCATTACCATTTTCACTTTCAGGAAACAAGGAAAAAAATTCCATGTAATGGTATTGTAAAATTATAAGTATTTATAAAACATTATTTATATTACCTTCAATGGTATGGTTGTGATGATATTTGAGAAAAAAAGTAACATTGACATTGCTTTTATGTACCTAGTTCAAAATGATAAAGATTACTAAAACTTGATGTTGAATAGTGGGTACAACAATATAATACATCGAGATAATTATTATTAATGAATATTATAAATGGAAATTTATTTCAATAAAGTTCTAAAATAGTCAACTAAGATGTTTATCTTTATGATATAGGTGGTTAGGTCACCCCTGTGAAAACCAAGACTAAATGTAATGGATATGGTGAATCAAACTCCTTTATTTGAGTTAAAAAATTTCTTATTTAAACATCATTTTTTCAATAATTTACCTCCTTATGTGATTTTATATTTTTACTTCTATGGAAAATATTTTTTTAACCAATTCAATTTCCATGACTAGTTTTATTTAAATTTCTCTTAAAAAGGGAGACATTTTCAAAAGAGATTCATAACTATGACTTTTATAATAATAAACAACAAAATGATTTCAAAAAGATAATTTCATGATTTGGTTTTGTATATCTTCAAATATTTACCAATAATTAATGAGTTTAGGTTTTATTTTTCACTTTATGTTATTATTTTATTATCTGTATATTTTTGCTGATCGTGTTTTCAATATCAAGTGATCAAATTTATGAAGTATTAAGGATGTTTTATGAAACTCATATTACATCATGGTTTCCATATGAAAAATGAATAATTTAATTTTTTATGTTCTATGTAACTAATTTTATTTTGATGGATAACTTATATAATGATTTGGAAATGTCATGAAACTAATTTTTCTTTCTATGGTTTATTTTATGCTGTGAAGATTATTTTTTTCAATTTGCACCCAAATGTACTGATTAAATGATGTGTGGGACCAATATATCCCTACAATAAATTAGGTAAAGTCTTATATATCTTTTCATAGAAATTTTAAATGAATTCTTTTTTAAATATCTAGGATCATAAACTATTAGTGTGATGGAATTTATCTATACTCACAATTTTATTAGTTAATGGGTTAGTTAGTAGTGGGGTTTATAAAGATAAGAAATCATATGATTATAATTATTTTACATTATTTTCTACATTCCATGGATCATGTTATATGATATGGGTTTTATTTCTCTCATTCCATGGTAAAACTATTATAGTTTTATATTTCATTTCTATATTTCATGATTATAGATAACTCTTATTGTTTTATTTTCTTTTAAATCAGATATTTTTCCATAATTCATTATTTTCTATATATTTATAATCTAACCATTACAGTATTTTATATATTATCCCCTACTGAGTATTTTTCCCACCCCTTTTTCTGTTTCTCCTTCCCTGAGATTTGAATATGATTATACCACCAATATTTTCAAATATTGTATTAAATTTATGGAGAAATGTTCACAAACTGTGAAATAATTAATTTTATGTTTCTAGTCCCCAAGGAACTAAACATTAATATCATTGTATTTTGAGACTATTTATATATTTAATAAATAAACCATGTAATCAATGTATTGTTTATATATTATTATCTTCTTTCATTCTAGGATTCAATTTTATGGTCATACAAATTGGAAAAAAAGGTAACATGGAGTTTAAGGTCATACTACTTGGACAATAAGGTTGTTTATTTTTTATGTTCCATATACATTTAGAGGAAATTTTTTGAATGATTATAGACATTAATATAGAACAATTGGTCACAAAAAGGTTAAGGATGTACATATTAGAACAAATATAGTTGAAATATTTATCTATGGCCATTGGGATTAAACCAGAGTTTTTCTCTTAGTTTTATGTCTTATAGTTCAAACCATAATATGAAATGGTCTACTCACCCAGTGTGAGGTGAACTAACTCAGCATGAATAGTGAGTCAAACTTCTGTGTGAATGTCCTTGATGGGATTTTCTCTATAGTTTATTATATCCATTATCCTAGGAAGGAAAGATTATATTTTTTTGGGACTGCATGGAAATTCCAAGAGCTTTATGCCTCATTATTTTTATAACCAAAATTTTCCTAAGAACCATGTTTGTGGATAGAGTGAGAGAGAACTATAATTTTAACCATATATCCATTTACGAGTTTACCAACTATTGATTTTTTTTTCTCTTCTTCTGTAGTTTATTGCCATAAATTTTTCACTAATGGGATGATGAAATTTTCTTTTCATTTGTATTTGAATAAAGATTCTAGAATATTCTAGTTTTATAGCATGGAAAATATTTTGTATCTTAATTTTTTGTCCTACAGTTCCAACCAAAAAGTGTTTCTCAAGGTTTAGGGTCTTACATTAATAACCCAATTATGTCTCTTAGTTTTACTTTATAGTGTTCAGACAAAAATAAAGGTTTTACTTCTAAACAACTTAAGTGTCAACCCGAATTAAATGATGAATTTAATGATATTTCAAGAAAACCATGTAGGTTATTTTCAGTGTTTACGTTCATAAATATTTAACCAAATGATATATTGAGCTTATTTCATAGTTATTCTTGGAAAAAACCATCATGATATTAGTTTCATGTATCATGGAATGCTTTCATATAAAAATTAAAATGAAGGTATTTTACAAATTTATTCTAGTCCCAATAGATCTACTGAGTGTGACGTGAATTTTACTAATAATTGATGATTTTCTCTTAAGTTTTGTGTCTCTTTTTTATATGATCGTATTTTTTTTCATGAACTAATGAAGGTATGGATAAAAGAGTGTACAATATATTTTATACCAATTATATAGTTTTAGGAGATGAGGTTTGGAGAAATTTATAGATGGTATTTATGGTCTTTACATTTTCACCGAACTATTATAAACAATTTAGTTTTTACACATATGTCCAAATGGAGTTGAATGGTTTATATAATTAGTCAATTAATAACATTTTCACTCTATGATTAGTGTCATTTATCTCGGAATAACAGTGTGATTAAGAGTTTATGATCTTGTACATTTGAATAAGGAGGTATGTAGTTTATATTTTTAATACATATAGTAGTTTCAAAATGAATTTTCATTTACTTAACGTGATTATAGTTAAGATGATATGAATGAGGGATGAATTCAACACCAGTTAAAATGAAAATTCAAGATGAATATAAGATAATTACATTACCAATAGGATTTTATTATGGGATTAAATTATTGATGTGTTGTATATACAAAAGTTTGTTAATAGTTCATGTATTTCACATGAGTATAAATTCTTGAGGTATTTTGAATATTATTTTACAAATTTACTTTCAATGAGTTAAATCATGTATTGATATTCCATGGTGTGCTTCTTAGGGGATTATAGTTAATTATTAATTCTACCAAAATCAAGGGGGCATAATAGATACCTTTTTGATCCCTATATTAGTAAACCTGGAATGTTTTTTTATTCAAAAATTTAACATAATAATTTGGATAGATAAATTAGATGATTTCCAAAAATGTTCAAAATATTTTGTAGTCCTACTCATATTTCTTAAATAGGATCCTTTGGAAAAATAGAGTGAGAAATGTATCCATAATTTTTTTACTCACAATACATGAATGAAAATTAAAAACCAACCACCTAATTATATCCCCACCCCCTTTGTAGTATAAAAATGAGGCTTAAAATATCTAAAATTTGGAAATAAATCAAACTTTATATAACAAATTAATATCTTCCTATAAAATTTATTTTATAAAATTTCACCCCATTTTTAAAACATAAAAATAAAAACAATTAATCAATACTTTACAAATATATCACCCTTTTTAAAAACATATATGGTAGGAAAAATAATAAGATATATTTTATAAACATCCTTTCAAAGACTAAATTCAATTATCCTTGGAGAAGGATTCACTTCATTATAATTGTTTGAAAAATATATTAAAATTAGAAAAAAAAATATCCTTCTATATTTTTTTGTATTATATTATGTTAGTATAAAAATAAACTATATAGTGTTAGAAATAAAATTATCTAAAAGATAAGAACTTTGAACCATACATTCAAAAGTAATTAAATATAATTAATGAATAGGATCATATATTGAAATATAATCATTAATCATGATTTTTTCATTAGAACGTCTATGATTAAGAGAGTATTGGTAATTTAATATGTATCATAAAATATAATTTTTAGGTCTTTTAATTTAAATCATTCATCAGAAAGATCATAACCAAATAGAGTATTTTTCAAAAAAAATTAGTTTACAATAATTTGTATTTTTTATAATGGAATTTAATTTTACATAATTCAATATTATCTTATTAGTCCTATATTGAATCCATTGAAGACTCTCTAATGCTAATTAAAACTCTCTAAACATTAAACACATCTTCTAATAAACATAATTTAAGAGTTAATCCTATATTTACTTGTCCATTAGCTTTTATTAAATATCCCTTAGTTTTTTTCTGAGCTCTTTTTCTCTTTGATTCTAACAGAAAGTGAAAAAATCTATCTAATAAAACTTTAATATTTTATTATAATTTTTTAACATAAAAAATGATATATATGCATTACCTTTTATCATATTTTTCTATATATCCAATGTCTTGAAAACTATTTTCACATATCTATTTTGAACAAACAATATCATATTTCAATATATCTATATGATCTAAAATTTATCTTAGATATTTGAGATAAATGGATTTATAATAAACTATCACACATTTGATGTATTGATTAATAATTCATTGGGAGAATGAAAATAGTATTCCATATTTTCTATAGCTGATTGGTAATAACAACTTGATTTGTTTCAAACCACTCGGTTTTATATCTTGGTTATAATGAAATTATCATCAAGGATTCATCTACAGAGGATATAGTTCCAGGAGAGATAACATTTTCATTAGAAATTTATTTTGGGATTGAAGTTACCTATACTGTATCTTTTAAAGTAACTTTAATAGATATTTTTGGATATTTTTCTTATATAGTGCTCATTTGATAAACTTATGAAACATTATTGACATTATAAGTTATGATAGATTCATCATGTGATGGAATTATTCGATATAAAATATTCAAACTGATATGGTAAAACAATGTTTTATAACATAAAAAAATTAGAAACATCTCATGGATTAGAAGTCTTATGATGAATATACATAATAGCCTCAATATCATGAGTAAAATATTCTCCTACTCAGGGAATAACATTCGATACAATTTCTTATCCTTTAACAATAGACACATCTAAGGATTTTATCCCCTTATTTTTTATTACAATAATATTTTAAATATATAAAATAGATTCAATTTTATCTAAACCAATCTATATTTATTTCTAGACTACTTTATTTTCAAATATCACTACAAAATATTCATTAGATATTATACCTTTCTATGGAACTAGAAGGTTTGGGACTCTATCCATGGGTTCCTTTTTTTCTTAGTAGCACTCTTCTTCACTTTATAAACTTTCTAAAGAGATTAAATTTTTAAAATTTGGTTAATAATCCTCAAATCTATAGCAATATAAACCATATTCATTCAATAAAATAATTTTTAATTTAAAGAGTTTTTCTTAACTATCTCTAATACACATATATCAGTGACTAATTATTTTAATGAAATATATTGAATATTTTACACAACATCCTTTAAAATTTTAATATCATAAAATTTACTATACTTTTGCAATCAAACATGATGCAATCTATGATAAATTTCCTATATTAATATTATGTATGTAGTAATGAATTCCATGAATAAAAATATCTTAAATTATAATATTATATTTATCCCCTTTCCTTGGATGAAGACATGTTTTAATGCAGTGAAATACTATTTTCCCTTCTATAAATAGATAAATAATCATATTTCATTTATAAATAATGTAAAATAGAGTACATTTCATCTCTACCTTAATAAAAAATCATGAGTTCTCCAATTTTTTATGTGAGAAAATAAATGTCTCCATTAATATGGGAAGGACCACAAGGAAAGATAATTCATTCATAGAAAGATAAAATTCAATGGCACATATTCAAATGGTAACATTTATTATTCTATAAAAATCAGTAAAAAGGATTTGAGTAAAACTCATAGATGAATTATCGATAGAATATTTAATGATATTATCTTAGTAAAACAAGATCCTTTTAACATTAAAATTGGAAAACTTCATTCAGAAATGATATATTTTTATAATATGAAAAACGATCAACCAGTCATTCTCTAAAGGACTACCTAGTTTAAATTTCACTGAAATATTCCGTTTTTTAAATCGAAAAAACAATATATAATTAAAAAAACAAAAAATATTCTATACTCCACTTTAGAAATAGAGAATATAGTTCAGGAGCATAGGTGAATTTATAAGAAAAATGATTATTTCAAATAATTAATATTTTAGGAATATCCATTGTCCTTGAATTACAAATTCTCAAAAAGAAATGTCTAAAATTTAAAAAATATTTTATTTTCAAACAATTAATATTTTAAAACTAAAATGTAAAAAAAACATCAAAACATAACTTCTGATATAATAGATAAGGGTGTAAATCTATTTGAAGGTAAAAATGAAAATTTAGTAAAAAAATATTTTGTAAAATAATCAAGTTGTGATAAAAATTAATTATCCTTCATGAATTTATCTACCAAGGACATTGATTAACTATGATAATTTCTATATGGTTCTTGAAATTTAAATAAAATTAAAAGCATCTTTTAGGATTAATAGTTTATAGAATAACCATAATGTAATGAAACTTTTTCATAATGAGAACGGAAACTCCCCCAGGATAAGATAACCTACTAGGAAAATAAAAAAAATAAAAAAATAATATTTGAAATAACATATTGAACATAAAATATTTAACACCAAAAATTGTTTCAAAAAATATAAAAAGGATTTCCATGAATATGTGATAAAACTCATAATTTCACATATATTATTTATTAGTTCAATGTTTTAATTCCACAAATTTCATATATTATGGTTAATTGTCAAAATATTAGGTTGTATTAATAATATGAGATTAATTATGAAAATGTACAGATTTTTTAATTTAAATATTTTTATATTATATTTTTATTTCAACCATAACTTCTTCAAAACTAGTTAAAATTTTGAAATTCTGTTTTTAGGATTCCTTGAATATTTTTATATGTTTCATTTAGTTAAAAAAAATCTAAATCACAAATTTTGAGGTGAAAACACAACTCACAACCTAGGGCTTAAAATCAATGCCTAGATCTAACAAATTTTGAATATAACTCTGTATCTCACATATGGTCAGCGTAAATGTGCTGAAATTTAACATTAAGACCTATAAGGTGATGGGGAACATTATAATTAACTATTTACCCTAGATATATTACATTGTTAAATTATATAAATGCTTTCAAATTTTTTTCTTCTGAATTACATTTGTCTCTTGAATAGAAATTATTTTTAGATTAAATCTTCCATAAGTTAGGATAATAATGTCTAAAAATGCTAAAATGTAGTGAAAGAAAAGGGAAGATATTATTTAAGAACATTGTAAAAGAATAAAAAATCATAAATTTTTCATTCATACCATGGAAATACTTCTGGATGATATAATTTGATCCAGAATTTTCCACTCTCTTTATTAAAAAAATGTCGGTCACTCTATATTTCAATCAGTTGGAAAATTAGTTTGGTCATTTTTTCTAGAATAAGATATTTTATGATTTTGTAATAGTTTTTTATATTTTTAATATATTTTTGTTCGTATTCCTCTCTTCTCGTTCATTTAATCATGTTTCCCCCACTGTGATCCTTCTAGTCACCATGAAAATAGATAACTAATACTTAGTGTTTTTTGAGGAGAGGAGTTATGGTTCTTGAGATTTTTTTTATTAAAAGTTTTTAATTGTTATATTATTATAATTTCAATAGTGGTGACATCATTTTTAATAAGGAGATTACCCCTATTTCACTATTATTGTATTCATCTTCCTATTCATTTTTATTCCTCTCAATCATCATCATAATACTACATAAAGGGTGACTAGTTGTTTGGTGAGGTTGTATGGGATTATTATCCCACATATAGATTTTTAGTGTGGGATAATAATAATTCAATGGGAAGGTGTTGGGTGATATTTTTAATCTACACGTTGGATAGAATAGTAATATTATTTTAAAGAACTATGATTTCAACTCTATGAACTCTAAAGAACAATGACATCATTATTATTCAAAATCAACAATATGGATTTTGTTTTCTATTGTATTTATGATGTTTTTATATCAGATATATATCTTTCACTTTTCAAACCCCCATATTTATATTTGTTAATTTTTTAGTATTATACTTGTTAATTTTTTTTGTTAATATTTTTTATATCAGATATATATCTTTCACTTTTTAAACCCCCACATTTATATTTTTTAATTTTTTAGTATTATACTTGTTATTATATTAATAGTCACAATAGAAAAATGGTGTGTATGAGTGGCCTCCTTAAGAGAATGACTGTAGGGTGTAACCAATGTTGTATTATTAGGTAATAAATATTAATTGGTGTGGAATATGTGATAAATTCCTCTCATTGTAATTATCTTATTATTGATATAAATATTTTTGATTTCATTCTTGGGTTGGATTTGAAAATTACCCTTAAATCATAGATTCACTATTATTTTTATTAGGTTTCCTTTACTACCCTTAATGAGGTGTGTTAGGTTTTATTGAGAGAATGGAACCCAATATTGAGTAGATAAAAAATTCCGCTTTTGGAGCTGGGTAGATTGATATCTATTTTTTCATTTTTCATGGAGTACGGATAATTGAGTGGTGATCTTCCTTTTGTGTTCTTCATGTTTCCCAGTGTGTTTCTGTCTAACTATAGTTTTATGGATTCCCGCTTGTAAGGGAGGTAGAGTTCTCCATTTACATGGTTTAAGGTACCCAATCTATCTCTATTCCTTTATATTCCATCAAACTAACTGAATTTAGATAGTGAATGACTTATTTGGATGATATTTTGGATTAAGGCATTATTCTATTAAGTGAATTACCTTATGTGGAACCATTTATTTTTCTAAATAAAGATGATTTAACACTTTATATTTGTATTTATTACCAAAATATAAATTGCTTCATGGTAAAGAACAAGTATCCATTTCCCTTAATTGATGATTTATTCAACCAGTTGAAAAGGGGGGAGTTTGTTTCAAAGATTGATCTTCGATATTTTTATCACCAGTTTAAAATAAAAGAATATGATTTTTTGAGGACCACCTTAATGACTAGGTATGTCCATTATGAGTACATGGTAATGAATTTTTGTCCAGAAAATTCACTCAATGATTTTATAGACTTGATGAAAATGTTATTCCATGAATATATTTATTTTTTCATGGTGGTGTTTTTTTGTTAAAATCATGGTTTACTCTAAAATCAAGGAGTGTCATGTGAGTTATTTTTGGTCACTTCTAAAAAAAATCACTGATCAAATACTTTTTACCATGCTATCAAAATGAAATTTTTCGATTCGGGAAGTAATGCTTATAAGACACATGGTCATGGTACTTGTTACTTCATTGGATCCTAAGAAGGTGAATAACGTTTTAACAGGGGATGGACTATGTAATGTCTTTGATATTTGGAGCATCACAGTATTAAATAAGTATTACTTCTAACTCTTAAATATTTCTCAAATTTTTATTCTCTTATGACTTCTATCACTCAGAAAATAGTAAAGTTATTATGATATTTGAATTTTTAGAATTACTTTTGATGAGTTGAAGTGCCTATTTACTTCTATTCCAATGTTGACACTTTTTAAAACTGGGCCAGGCTATGTGTTCTTTGGGGATGAATCGGGTTCTGGTTTGGGTTGTGTACATATTCAAGGTGATAACTTGTAGGCCTATGGTTCTCTATATATTAGTACATATTACAAAACCTATCCTACTCATGATCATAAACTCACATTTTTTATACATTATCTTAACAATTAGTGGCATTACCTTTTTAGAGAAATTTTTTCAATTTATTCTAAACACAAAATCCTAAGTTATATCTTCCTTCAAAAGTATTTCAACCTCTATTAGAGGTAATGGGTGGAGTACCTTTATTATTTTTATTTTGGTAATTCCTACAACCCCAGTAATGGTAATTTCATCACTAAATCTTTAATAAGAAAACATATGACCTATACCATGAATTAATCATCAAAAGAATTGAATTTTATTGATCACGTTTCGTTTATGAATTTGGAAGTATGGTAGAATAAAACTATTTTTTTTTGTCATGTGTGCAATTGGCCTCCTCCCTTCTTGGGAAGTTTCTTTTTGAGTAGTAGCTCGATGATTTTTCATTATCATTAACAACTCTCTTTTGTTGGGGAGACATCAGTGAGTAGTCTTTATCCTCATAAGGTATCATGTAATTTTAGAGTCGGAACGCCATACCTTTTCCTAAGAAAAAATATATGAGTTGAGGTTTCCATAGTTATCAATGGGTTATAAACCCTATAACAGTTAATATTTTCAATGATATATAGTGAATATTTTTGTGGTAATGTATCAAATGAGATATTGATTATTTTTTCCAATTTTTATACATGTTAGTAGGTCATGTTCAAGCACTATAAACCTTTAGGTTTTCTTCAATCCCTTCCTATGCCAACATGGAAGAGGGGAATTTTTTTATAGATTTCTTGGTTTATTTTCTATATACCCCTTGATTGAAGAATGAAATATGGGTATCAATTGATTGGATAACCTAAATAGATCATTTTATTCCCATTTGAGATATAACCAATGATGATAACATGGGAAATCTGTATGTGTAGGGGATCATTATATTGTACATTGTTGCATCTATTTTAGTTTCTAATTGTGTTCCTCATTCTACCTCTCATTTTTTGGGATGTCTCGAAGAGGAAATGTGATCTTATGTGTGTTTTATTACATCACATCATTCATATATGGATGCTTATATAGAACTTTCTATATATTTCCTAGAATACATGATTCTTGATTGCAGTCTAGACTTTGGTGGAGCTTGGGATAACCACATATAACTTGTTGAATTTTCTTAAAAAACTAGTTACTAGTCATCAATAAATATGGAAAAAATGAGGCCTTGTATAGAATATACAGTATATATCTTTTCTACTAGTTATATATTGGTGAAACATCCTTGGTTGGTCATAGTTTGGTCTAAGTGACAATAAATAATTTTTAGTTGATTTGCTAGATAATAGTGATAGATCAACATGAGTATAAATATCATCATGACAAATGTTGATTCCTTTTGTAGATTTCAATTGGTGACCAGGTTTTTTTCAGAGTCTCGCATTTTATAGGTCAATGGAGGCTTGGAAATGGAATTTTTTCATCAAGATATGTGGGATCGTGTTATGTTTTTTACTAGATTGGAAAGATGGATTACTATTTTGATTTTCCACCACAATTCACGTCAATTAATTATGTGATTCATATATCATTTCATAGAAATCATATCTCTAACCCATCTCTTATCATGAGATGTGAGGACCATGATTTGGAACCTAATTTATCCATGGATAAGAAAAAAGTTTAAATTTTTGAGTCTAATATGAAATTTCTTTATGGGAATCCCATATCTCTTGTTCGAGTGAATTGGAAGTAAGGTTCTTATTCACATGAGACATGGGACTATGTAGAAATTATGAGATAGAAGTGGCCACATCCCTTTAAGATGGAGTCTTATTGACATGATTTCTTGTGGAAGAAAGTCTTTACAGTGGAGATATTCTAACATACAATTCACATCTTTTAGGTAACTCTAACCCCTGGTTTTGATCTTCCTTTGTTTGGATCTAGCTCTGGGTTGTTTTCAAAGACTTTTAATAATACATTGGAAGTGTTTTGGTGATTTTTATAGTTGTAACATGGTTATGGAAAACCATAAGGTATTTCCAAGGTAAACATGTGTCATATCCTGAGGGTCTTGAGTGGGTTCATTGTTATTGAAAGTCATGCAGCCTTTCCTTCAACCTGTCTGTCTTGGGATAGTAGATAAATTCAAAATTATCATATGTTTTCTAACTTTTTTTCCAAACCTTGCATCATTATCTATTGAATTATAAGGGACCATAAGGTTATTTCATGGTTTCTATAACCATTCTTCCCTTTTGGGAGACACAATCCAGAAGCCAAATATGGGCACATAGTTATGTGCATAGTTAGCCCTAACCATGAATCATAACCCAGGAAGCCATGTGAATTGGTTTTTAATAACCTAAAAATTTTAATTAAAATTTTTAACACCCTAATATAAATCCAAAATATATCCTAAAATAACTTAGTTTTACCCATTGGATTTCTGATTATCTTAAGAGTTGATTTTTACCCCTTCAATACCTTTCCTCTTGGATTGATATGTAGGTGTGGGCAATTTATCTCTATCGAGAAAGTAAAATATTCTAAATTTATAAACCCCAATTATTTTCTAATATCACTATTCTAGAGTAATAGGACCATATGTTTTTAGTGGACTAAAACTGTTATTTAATGAATTATGATTCTCGTGATTCTTTTTTGATCATACTCACCTTTGAATATCTGTTGGTGGTTCTTACTTCAGGTTTTTTCTTGATCATGTGATTAAAGGTGGTGGTTCTATAAGGATTTACCTGCAATTAGATCATTAATTTATTACGTTAATTGAAATATCTTCTCATTTTATTTCATTATATTTATATTATTTGATGCTTTATTTCTAATGGGATTGGTTATGTTAAAGAAACCCCTTCATAAAAATCATTCATAAATTGGGTCAATATGTGGAAGAGGTTTTACAAAATGATAAATTAGTTGATTAAGTGATTTGATTTTGATTCTTGAAAAATGTATTTAAATGAGATATGATTTTTAAAGTAAGTAATTTGATAAAAACCTATTATTTATTTTTGAAATTTAATGGCATTTGAAACATGAAATAGAGCATTTGAATGGTGAAAGGGGTATTAAATTAAAATAATTACCATTAAATTAATGTTTGATTGATTGAAACCATATGTAATACAAATTAGTTAGTGGGTGGATTAAATAATCATTCTAGGAATTTAACTCCCTTACAGGGAATTTATGTTGAAAACTCCAACAAAACCATATTTGGATGGATTTCCCCAATTGGGTGTTGATTGATTCATTCCCAGTGGTATGAGCCTTGGAGATAAGTGGAAATATACTAAGATATGTATGATATAAAGAGTAGTGTGAGGATCGAACATCCAAAAAATTACATTCCTTAGGTAATATGATCATATTTCTTAGTTTTGATATGATTATTACATTCCAGGGATTATTAAACTTTTTTATTCTTGTCCTTTATTTTTTATTAAAAAATGATCATTTGGGATAATTTTTTATTTACTTTAAATCAATTTGATTTGAAATATTATTTAATATTTAAAGAGGAAATGATATTCTATGACCGTTATTTATTTAAAATTTAAGAATAAACGGTTTATTTATTTTTTGAATTTCTTATTGAACATTTGGTGAAATCCAACTGGGAAGTTTTTCACACACCCTTTATTTCCCTTAGGGAATTATAAGATTTTATAATTCCAGGTATAAGAAAATTGAAATCACCACTGATATGTGGAGAGTGATATTAATTTTCTAGACCATAGTATATGATGGTTACAAGTGGAGTTTTAATCCACCTATTTCCTGGAGACTCTCAGATTTCATCATGATGAATGTTGTGTTATTTATATGGATAATGTACCATTTTATATTTATCTATTTCCTTTGGGTATGCTTTTACTTGATGAGTTTTTATAATACCAATTATTTTTTGTTTTAACTTATGTTTTATCTTTTTGGTTGTTTATTATATGGGTAAAATCATTCCCACTGATGGTGTGATTAATGCCCAAACACTAGTCATTAGCCCATGGGGATTAAGAACTCACTTTGGCTCATTTCAGTTTCATATTTTGTATTTTTTACTAGGGTATTTGTGTTGTATCATGAAAATATTTTTGAAAATATCATTCTGATCCAATTTATGTGACACTTTTTCTTTTATAGTAACATTATTTGTTCCTTCAGAGTAAAGAACATAGATATCGTGGTAATTTTCAAAACCATTTATAGGGGTTAAAAATATTTATAGGTAATAAAATAAGTTAAACATTTTCAAGTGTTATTTGATGAGAGTATTTAGAAACATCCTTATATTATATTCTAATTCTATAAATTTTGGAGCAATTTTTTAAAGTAAATTAATTTATATTAATTTAATACTTTAATAATTTCAATGAATTCCCCTTCCTCACTAATAAAAGGGAACCAAATATCCTATTGTTTCCACACATAAAAATCCAATTAAATCTACAAATACATATCTAAATACATTTTTAAAATCCTTATAAATAAACTAGTGGTTGATTTTTTTTAATAATGCCAACATTATAGGGAATGATGAGTAAAGAAGAGGTGGTTTTCCAAAGAATAGGTATATCTTTTAACCAAATGTTTTAGTTTTCTTTATTATTATACCTACTAAAAATAGTTTTCCTTCATATTTAAATAAAAACATAATTATCTTTCATATACATATATGTTATTATGATAATTCCATTGCCTATATCCATCTCCACTTTCATCAAATGGAAAATGAAATCATCATTTTGAGTGTATAGAGAACTAGCACCTCATGAACCAAAGTAATTTATAACATCATTTCCTATAATGTATTGTTTAAAAAATTATTAGTTTTAAATATATTATATTCATTAAATATTTATAATTATTTGAAGATTATATAACATATACTTTATTACCCATTCATCCATTAAAAAAGCTAAACTCATTCATTTGTATGTGTGGATCACCACCTCCATGTAGCATTGTGATTCATTTCTCAAGACAAAATCACATGGATAATAAATATAATTATATTTAAATAAATAATATTTTTATTTTGATATAATAATCATCATGTAATAAAAAATTGATACTTACCTTCTTTACATCATGTTCTTTGGAAAAATGGATATGTTACTCATGTGAACATAAGACCAACCGTCTCCATGATTGTAATGTAATTAATTTTTCATAACCATATTTTATAGTTGATTTTATCATTATAATTAATGTATAAAAATTATAATTATTTAATTATTATTAGTCTATAAATGATGTAACAATTATGTCCTCAAAACACCCGAAGTGGAGTTAATCGACTAGGTAATTAATTATGTCACTAAAATAAATAATAAAATGGGCTAAATATAATTTATTAAACCTATAAAACTTTCTTAAAATGATAAAAATATATATAAGTTTTTTATATAGGATTTAAAGTACAAAAATGGATGGTTTCAAATCAAGGAAAGGGATTTCATCTCAATTTTCCTTCATTGAAGTGTATTTTAATTTTATACACCTAATATAATTTATATGGTATCTATAATTACCATTTTAAATTATATAAACTGAATTATTCATAATTATTTCTATTTTAACTTAGAATTGAAATAATTTCATTCAAGGGGACTTTACATGAATGTTATCAAGTGGTAATTGATTACATAACTCAATTTTCTTTCATTGTGTTATAGTTCTTCTTCATTTACATGGTTATTCCCTAATTATATGTGAATTTATCTCCAAATTTATTTATGATATATTGAAAATTTTTAATTTTTATTTACATATGTGAACATAATCACATCGAGTTTTAATTATCAGATCATAATTTGTGATCTTTGAATTGTTTTTCATTGCCTCAAACTCATTTTCTGGAGACCTGTCTCACATAAAGCGTCATTATTTCTTCAAATAATGTAATTAATTACCCATGAATTAATTTGATCATATTAAATTATTTAATTAATGGGATTTATATATCTATATCATACTAATTATTTCAATGATATTTTATTTTTAATGTTACCAATCGGTATAAGTTTTATGTTACAATCTGATTTCCTTTCAGGATCATTTATGTTCATGGTTCCTTTGGAAAAATAATATGATCTTATTTTGTTAAACCATAAAAATTATTATTATGTGGTTTTCAATTTGGTTTAAATATTTATTTTCCATTTCCTCCCATTTTTATTTAATAAACATCAATAATGTTTTTTGTAAGTAAAATTGGTCTTATATATTCTTTTATATTTGGAATCTTCTTCTTCAATGTCCATTTTTTGTAAAATGATTCAAGGATGATCTTTACTAAACATATATTAATTCCTAATGTTATTTTACATAATCATTGATCAACATTTAAGTTTCTTTAAAAAGTAAATTGAATATTAATTTTCATATGGATCAGTTGTGACTCTCTTTAAAAAAGGTTGAAAGTTGTGTTTATTTTTAAGGTTTACATAATGAACTAGTTTTCCCACCATCATGGTAGTTATTTGATTTCAAGTTATAGTTACAATTATCTAGGGTTATTTTCAAAGAAAATGATCTGCATAATATTATGTTATCTTTTACTCTTTAAATGTAGTTTTCAATGTGGAAATGGTATTTTACTCAATAATGATTTCATGATATTTTTATGTTAACTATATTCATCAACGATAGTATTACTTGATGTTGTTTACACTACACTAGGGATATATTTAAATGATACCATCATTATTATTTACCTACACTACTGGAAAGCCTACCTATACCTGATGTTCCAAGGATAGAATAATAATTGAGAAGGGGGGTTGAATCAGTTGTTCAAGTCTTATAAGTTTTAAAACATCTAGTAACTTAACTCCTATAACGTGTTAAGATTTATACCCTTATCAACCTTTAGTAAATACTCATGCATTCAAATGTTGTAAAGAATGAAAAACAAACAAGATTTACAAGGTTTGGCTCTAGTGTGAGAACATAAGTCCTTAACATAGACACAATTATGGGTCTATGAAAATCCAAAATTATAAATAAATGAATACCACTTATGTCAAATCCTATTAGACAACTTCTATATCCAGGTAAAGAAATATTATACTGACTCCCCTCAGTTTTTAATTTTTTCTTATAAAACAATTAATCTAAACAAAAGAGTAAAAACATTGTTGAATATGCTCCACAAAATGATCCTTATGAATCCTCAGTCCAATTTGGATGAGTTTTATCTTCTCTGTATGTTAATGATGGTTCCAATTTTTCTATACTAAAAAACTCAATAAAATATTGTTCGATCTGCTGGGAAATTTTTCTTTTGAATTCATCAGTGCTCTACCTTTTTGTGTATATAAATGTTTTAAATGAACGGATTATCTGAGCAAGTATTTATAGGAAAATTGAAAACCAAAGGTGGGAAACAGGAAATCCTTCTTCATTCATTAAATCTCAAAAACTCTAAATGTATATCACATTTAATCTTCAGTATTTTAATTCTTCAATACTCCTTAAATTATCCCCAATATTTATGCAAAATTAAAATTCAAGTTTGACATCATTAACTCTTAAAATCTTTATCAGTATGATAATGCTGGATCTTGGTTCTGATTTTTTCATAATGTTGGATTCAATTTCTACATAATGTTGGTTCTAATTTATATAGAATGTTGGTTATGATTTAAAAAAATGTTAGTTTAGATTTTCATTGAATACTGGATCCAATTTATATAGAATTTTGGTTCTGATTTTGTTCAAAAAACTATTTTTCATTTGTTTAGAATTATGGTTCCAATTTTTCTCAGAAAAATGGTTCTGATTTTCTCAAAATCCAGGTTCCAATTTTTCTCAGAAAACTGGTTCTAATTTTCTTAAAAAAATGGTTCTGATTTTCTTATAATACTGGTTTTCATTTTCATAGAATCTTGGTTCTAATTTTTCACAGAAAACTAGTTACAATTTTTTCATCATATTGGTTCTAATAACCCATATGAAGTTATCCCTTTGACATATATCATAATCATATTTGCAACCAAAATATGTTATTCTTTTATATTACTTTGATACTTGGAACATAAATTAATAGAATAAACAATATCAAACCTTGAATTTTTGAGGTAAAGAACACTTCCTGTCATCTTTTGAAAGTCTTTCTGATTCCAAATTATTCCAGATTCATCTTTATTCAAATTTTTTATCACTAAAATAGGAGTTGAATATTCTTTGGATTCATACATCCAAAATTTATTTAACAACTCCCTGAAAAACTTGTCCATAGATAAGAAAATATATTTTTCCTTTTGTTAAACTTTTAAGCCAAGGAAGAAAGATAATTCTTATAACTTTATAATTTCAAAATTCGTCTTCATTTCTTTAGTAAACTCTTCAAAAAATATTTTCATCATCCCCATAAAAAATTATATTATCTACATAAATAATTAAAATTAGTTTTATGAGGTTAGAATTTTCATATACCATTTTTTATTAACATTTCCTTTAGAAAAGATCATCTTTCTCAAACAATTTTCAAGATTTTAATACCAAGCACATGGATCTTAATTCAGCCCATAAAAATATTTCTTCAAATTAAAAACATTTTTTTCATCCTCATAAAGTATAAAATCACAATTTTTTTCAATGTAAACTTCTTCCTCAATCTCACCATTTAAGACAGATGACTTTACATCTCTTCATATTCTTTACAAATAATCCTTGCTTTGTTTCATGAATCATCTCCATGATCATTAAATTTGTCTCTACAAACCAACTTGTTTCCAATAACATTTTTATCTATTGTCCTTGGAACAAGTTCCTAGGTGTCAATCTTCACAATCTGATCCAACTATTAATTCATAGAATGCACATATTCTTTATGTTGAATAACCTCTCAATCTAATTTTGGTTCAACTTTTGAGATAAGTGAATTCTGATTTTCTAATCATAACTTTATTCTTATATGAAGTGTATCCTGTTAATACTCAATAATTTTTTTAGATTCAACACTTTTTCTAAAGGCTGTAAATTTCAAAGGTTCTTTCCCATTTGGAATTTACCTATCACATGATTTTTCAGAATCCTAAAAAGAATGTGCTGAATTAATTTCACTATTGTTAGAAATGTACAATTTATCCTCCTCACCATTCTTATAATTCTTTGTTAATTAAATTTGATTTTAAAATACCTTCACATTATATGAGTCACCATCTATCATAAACGTCTGTTCCAATATTTATTACTTCTCTCATTTAGTGAAAAAACCCATAAAATTTCTTTCCTTGGTTTTCTAAACAATCTTTCTCAAATCTGTATTTTTGACCTTGATAAAACATAGACTTCCAAAAACATTGAATCATTTTAATAAAGGTTTTTTGTTATAACAAATTTCATAAGGATTAGTGTTGGTTTTTGATCTCAACAATCATCTATTTTGAACATGTACAACTCTACTAATAGCATCTCTCCAAAATAATTTTGAAATCTTGTATTCTGTAAACATACTACTACCAATTTCCACCAACATTCTATTATTTATTTTTGCTACTCCCTTTTATTGTGGAGTATAGGGAGTACTATACTGATGTATGATACCATTTATTCTCAAATAAGCTTCAAAATAATTCTTTTTGAATTCAGTACCATTATATGTTCTCAACTTATTGTTAGAAACTCCATATTCTTTCTCAACATCTTTTCTAAAAACATTGAACACATAAATTGCCATTGAATTATTCTTAATGAACATGATGTTTGTTATCCGAGTGAAATCATCAATAAAAGTGATGAAGTATAAGTCTCTTTTTATATTGATGTCTCATTGGTCCACATAAATTAGAAAGAATAATTTCAAGTCTACTTTTAGAATGATTCTCAACTTTTTTATGATTGTTTTCATCCATATTTATTTTCAAGAAAGTAATAAGAACATATTTATCCCCTGTTATTATTTTTTGAAAATTATAGACAGCCACAAATAATGAAAGTTTATTCATTTTTTTCTTCCTAAGGTGGATAACTCTTTAGTGCCACAACTTGTTTTCATCTTCAGTACTCTAGTAACAGGAGTTATTGAATTTTTTTATTTGAAAGAGATTCACACTAGTTCATTCACATTTTTTAATGACTTTTCCATATTTCATACTTTTGATGATACAAGAATCCTTTATGAATATTACTTATTTTCCATCATAAGTAAGTTGTGTTTTATCTCATCAACAAGAAACACTTCCTTAGAACTCAATTTCATTGTTTCAATATCTGCCATTATGATTTCACTAATTTTTGAGGAACTATCATTTCCAAAAGTAACTACTCCGCCATCATGAATATCAACATGATTCAATATTTTTATATAACCTATCATATGTGAACAAAAACCACTCTCAATTATCCCTGGTTTGTTCCTCCTACTTGATTTCAAAGTTATCTCAAAAACAAAATCTATTTCTTCAACCATCTTCTTTTTATATTTCTTTTATTTTCTATAATAAGAAACTCGAACTAGAAGGAGTGTAATATATCTTTCAACATGATGAACAAACAGATCACATCTTCCACCAACTTCTTTCATAACTTAAAATTGACTCTCTGATTAATTATTTCTAACATCTTGAGATTTCATCTATTCAACTTCTTATAAGTTAGGAATTTTTCTCGTTATTCTTTCATTATTTCTTCCATTTTTCTCAAAACCACTTCTATGAGAAGATATGTTTTCCCAAAAATTATATGCTTTGTGCCCATATATTACACAACATCAGTAATAGACTTAAAATATAGATTTTTTATTCAAGAAAGATCATTCTCTATAGAAACGTTTTTATGGTTGGTAACTTATTTCTGATCTAACATACTAAGGATGTGGTCCACCTTTTCTTTTGAGTGAGTTTTATACTTTTTTATAATTTATAGGTTTCTCAATTCATTTATCCACCCAATATTTCCAAATAATTTTTTCAAAAACAAAAATGTGAAAAGAATCCAATGAAATATTATTTTTTTGAAATATAATATTTCAATTGATTCTCATATTGAGCCATATCAGTAACTTTAAAAGTATCAGCTCTTCCATATGAATATTTGTTGATGTTTTCATTCATCTTCCTCAAGTAAATTTCAAACTCAATATGTTTTGATTGAAACATGATAACCTCTTCTTCCTTAGCTTTTAGCTTCTTTCTAAGATCTTCAATAATCATTCCCATAGCTTCAAAATCCATTTCATCTTTCATATTATTTTTAAACATTATAGCATTCCTCATTTCAAAATCCAAAAGAATGTTAGGAAAATAATAAAGAGGTAAATCATCCATATCTTCTAAAGAAAAAAAATTTAGAATCAAAACTATCAATAAAGATTCTCATAAGTTTCCAAACAATTATAGAGTCTTCTAAAAAAACTCTAAATACCAAGATGTTGCACACAATATCATTTATTCTCGTGAGGTATTAATAAATTTTTTCTTCATATATCATAATGATACCTTAATACATACTAAAATATATTTTTAGATTTTCTTCCTTAAATTTTATATTCCCTTAAAACACATTCCAGGTTGTCCCACATTCTTTTTGATGTTTTGAGACCCGTCACCTTCTGATAAAAATTTTCTAATAAGGACATGGGAATAGCATCTATATCCTTTCCATCACCTTATATATTTATATTATCAACAAACGTCATTGGATTATCATTGTTAATAGGTGGAAATACAAAATTACAAGCTTCTATAACATTCATTATAATAGATAGAAGATAATGAATCATCCTATTTTTTCATCCATAATAATTTTTCCATCGAATGTAGGAATTCCTCTACAGTATAAAAAATTGATATTATCTATGATAAGGATTCAAAAAGGGAACCTGAACTACTCTGATGACAATTGAAGTTCCAAGAATCAAATAACAACTAAGAAGGGAAGGTTGAATCAGTTATTCACATTTTATAAGTTTCAAAACTTCTATAAAATTAACCCCTGAAACTTGTTAAGATTTATAAACATATCAACCTTTAGTAAATACTCAAACATGAAATGGTAGGAAATAAAGAAAAACACACAGTATTTACAAGGTTTTTCCTTAGTGTGAGAACCTATATCCTTTCTATATCCACTCCCGTGGGTCTATGAAATTCCACTATTATAAAGAAGTGAATACAACTTGTTCCAACTCTTTGTTAGAAACACCTATCTCCTGATAGAAAAATATTATACTAATTACCATAATTTTTCAATGTTTTCTTATAAAGGAATTGATCCAAACAAAAAAATAAAAACTTTTTTGAATCTATTCTATAAAATTATCATTCTGAATCCTTATTCTGATTTTTCTAAGTCTAATCTTCTCAGTATGTTAATAATAGTACTAATTTTTCTCTAATTAAAAACTCAATACAAAAGTTCTTTAAAATAGTGGTCACTTTTTAACTTTGAATTATTTAGTTCTCCACCTTTTACATGTATGTAAAAGTTTAAAATGAACTAATGATCTGAGTAAGTATTTATAAGAAACTCAAAATCCAATGGTGGGAATCAGGAAATATTTCCCGCTTCATTAAAACTCAAACACTCAAAAAATATCTCCCATTTTGTCTTCAGTCTTTTACTTATTCATACCTCCTTAAATTTCTACAATATTTACACAAAATTGAAATTCAAGTTTGACTTGTCCAACTCTTCATATCTTTATCTGTATGATAATGTTGGATCTCGGTTCAGATTTTCACATAATGTTTGTTCTTATTTATAAATATTGGTTTCAATTTCGGAAGAATGTTGTTTCTGATTTCTACAGAATGTGGGTTCCAATTTTTTTGGAATGTAGGTTCCAATTTCTATAGAATCTTGATTTATATTTTTTTTATGAAAACTAGTTCCAATTTTCTTAGAATCATGGTTCTGATTTTTCTCAAAAAACGGTTTCAATTTGTTCTGAATCTGGGTACAGAGTTTTCTCAAAAAAATGGTTACGATTTCTCTAAAAACTAGTTCCCATTTTATTATAATAATAGTTCATATTTTCTCCAAAAAATTGTTCCAATTTTCTCAGAATATTGATTTGAGTTTTTATCATAAATCTAGTTCATATTTTCTCAAAATATTGGTTACAATTTTGATCATAAAACTGGTTTCGATTATCTTAGTAACATAGTTCTGATTTTTCTTAAAAAACTAGTTCTGATTTCCTCAGAAACATTGTTTTGATTTTGTGCATAATTCTGGTTCCAATTTTTTAATAATTTGGGTTCTTATTTTTCTCCGAAACATGGATTTATTTTATCAAAAACATGGTTCCAATTTTGTGATGAATTCTGGATGTGATTTGTGCAGAATCTTGATTCTGATTTTGTGCAGAATGACGGTTCTAATTTTTGAAGAATGTTGATTATGATTTTCTCATAAAAAGATTAATCTGATTTTTTTCTTTTTAGTGATTCTTATTTCTTCAAAAATCTCCACCATTTCATCCAAATATTTTGTTATGAGTTTTTTCATCATTTGTGAGAACATATTGATTAGAATAGAATCGTCTGATTTGGTTTAGAAACTTTGAAAAAAAAATTTTATTATGACTTCTTAATCTTCCTCAAAATCCTTTCAAAAATATTCCCCGCCAAAAATTCTTCTTTATTCAGAAACATTTGTCCCAACAACTTATTTCATTCTAACTCAGTAACTTCATTTTTATTGGATAAAAAACGTTATTAAATAAAAAAAATATTAGTTATCAACAAAAAAAATATCTCTAAAAAAACTTATCAAAAAGGTGATTCAATACCAATTAACCTATACCAATAGTTTGTAAAAACCATTGGGATAGGACCCCTATACTATTGGTCCTTCAAAACTGTTGGGATGGGCCATGAAATATAAGGTTATCCCAAAGATTTTGTAAAACTCTTGAGATTGATCCAAAAAATTATCCCTATCCCAACAGGTTTTAGAAAACCTTTGGGATAGAACATTTTTTACAAACACCTATCCCAATGGTTTTATAAAACCGTTTGTATAAGGTAAGGTTATCCCAATGGTTTTCCAAAACCATTGGGATATACCATTTTGACCACAACAATCCCAACGGTTCTGGAAAACCATTGGGATAGGGAATGTTTATCCCTATAGTTTACCAAAACTATTGGGGTAAACCATTTTTACAAGGGTATTTATCCCAACATTTCTCAAAACCATTGGGATAGGGCTATCCCAACAGTTTTGAGAAAAGATGGGATAAGTGACCTAAATTTTTATAAATTATTTTGTTGAATATCGTCAAATAAATTGATATATAAATTAGTTATATATATATATATCTAAATATATTAACAAATATCATTGTAGGCTAGTGGTAAGTTCTTCAATATATAACGCGCAGGTCATGGGTTCAAACAAACATAGTGAATTTTATTCTAGATTGCTTATCCCAGTGGTTTGGGGAAAATATTTTTGATAGTTCTATCCCAAATAAAAATCAACCAGCATCCCTCCAAACCATTGGTATAGGCTATACCCACAGTTTTGGGACCTATACTAATAGTTACAAACTATTTTTATAGGATATTTTCTCATTAGTGATAGATGAATTATTATTATTTTGAATAGATTATCATGGAACCTATTTCTTTTCCATGAGTAAATCAATCTAAGAATAAATAATGCTTATTGTATGTTAAAAAGTGAAATATTCTAAATATTTAATTACAAAATGGTACTTGGATATTATTGATGTTGATTTGTGATGTTGATACATCTTATATAAAATGGTGGTCCTAATGAAGCATATGTTAATCTGTAAACATGATATAATTTATATAAATGGGTGAGCCCAATACATCTTATACAAATGGGTGAGACTAATCTATATTATACGACAGGTGATCCTAAAATACAACTCCAATGCATTAGTTTGTGTGCCTTTTCATTAATATAAAGAAGAAGGAAGTTAACCATGGTAGTTTCTCCTATGGATTTAATAAGTCTCTAGTTACTTTCGAGGTGACTTAAGAAGATAATGTTTCAAGATTCCAACACATTTTCTTTATGTTTTCTATGAGTTTTTAAGGAATCCTTAGAATAAGATTGACATCACATTGCTCTTGAATATTGATTCATATGTCTCATTACATTGATAAATATTTATTCCATGTCTCATTTTTTATGATCCTATTTTTTATGGGTATCAATTCCCTTATGTTATTCATATTCACATGGATTTTTTCATCATACACTTAGGTGTATCTAATTCTCACTAGTGATATTCAATTTTTTGACTTAATGTTTACCCTTACTAATAATTTGAGCTCACCCTTATTATTTTTATTTTTCCCTCAGTTGTAAAGAATGGTTTTAAGTAGGTTATTCCTAAGAAGGTGACTATATGTGAAGAATATAGCGAGTGTTGAAGTTTATTTTTGTGAACCACTTGATTATGTATATAATTTTGTATGTAAGCATATGTCTAAATTCTATAAAACTCTAGACCAAAAAGTTCCTTGGGTGTGTAAGAAATCCAATTTTTTGTTTTGATATTGTAAGATTTGTATGGTTACAATGGTTTCATGTTTATTCCTATAAAATCTCAAAATTTAAAGATAATGTTCTTAGCTTTGGATCCGAGAGTGGGTGTCTGGGGCTCTTATAGTTGATATAAAAGTATCGTTTATTTAATATTAGAGATTAAGATATTTTCATGTGATGAGAACTTAAGGGTTCTGGATACCATAATAGGTTTATATGATTAAGGATTATCATAACATTAAAAACATAAAAACCCCTTTCTATGTTTTATGTGATGGTATTTTGAGGTGATTGATTTTATTTTGGGAGATGTTTTATTAAATTATGGAATATGTAACCCTTAGGATTAAAGTGAAGGTTTATTTTAGAAGAATGATAAAACCTTTTTGTAGATTTGTTCTAAAGGATATGATATAACCTTTTAGGTTAAAATGTTATTTAATATTCTGGTGAGTTTGGTAATTTGGGATATAGGGTTATTTATTTATGGAATGATCTAAATTGAACCATTGGTGTTATTGTGGATATTTTTGAGATTAAAGTATTATATTATCATAGGATGGTTTATACATTTTGTATATTATCTAAACATATGATAACCATTTCAGTTTTGGTTAATATAATAATATAATAGGTATATCGTATTATCCTTTTTGGATTATTTTATATTATAGATTTTGATTTTACTTCATTGGGAAATAAAAAATTATCTTGAATACTCATCTTATGAAGAAAAAGATGATATTATGTTTGGAATTTGTTAATGTATGAAATTATACTTCTCATGTTAGTATATTTTGGTATATTATTAGTCTAGATAGTAAATTAACTCTTTAACTTGAGGAAACATTTCTTCAAACAAAAAAAATTATCATATTAACCTCATTTTTTTGAATTTATTTTATTTTTCACATATATTTGGTTTGTGGTTTTGTGATCATTTTCATTCCCATGATCGTTCACTTTATTATGATAAATGTTATCTATCAGTCTCCATTATTTTTTGGGAAATATATTTTTTCATGATGTCTATATTTTAAATTTCTAATAATATTTTACGGTTTGCGAACCAATTTATGTGTTATTCCATAAGACCATCATATTTACCTTTCCCCATTTTCAAGAGGATGTCTTATTAACCATTTTTATGATGTTGTTTTTTCAGAAATGGTATTTTTAAATTTTAAAATTTTGATCTCTTCTATCAAGTAAAAATTGTGAGGAATAAATTTATTAGATTTGGTAGAATGTAATATCCTGATATTTTGAAAGCTTTTTATCTTTGATAGCATACATGACATGAAACACTGATCTTAGACAATTCATGAAATATTATTATTTAAATGTGACCACTACAACCAAACCATTAAATTTTAAGGAATGAATATTAATAACCATATTATGTAATATATATTAATTCTCCACTCAATTATGATGTATTTATAAATTCATTGAAAATAAGTATCTAATTTTTTTTATAAATTTTATTCTTCAAAAAATGATTTCTAAAAAATGATTTTTAATGATTTTTTTAAATATTCTAATTAAATTCTCTAAATTTTGGAATTTTATTTTATAAAGAGAATATAATTTTTAAATCAACATATAAAAATTATATTTAGTTGAAATTTTTTGATTTTTCTGAAAAGATTAATTTGAAGTGAATATTTAAAAAACCAATTATTATAAAATTAAAATTTATTTTTATTAAATAATGTAATTTAAAAGTATTATTTTATATTAAACTAACATAAATATATATTAATTATACATATTCTAACTAATTTCATATGATTAATCATTATACATGATTTATGTACAAGTCCCTTTTTAGACTTAAAGAAGTTTTTTCTGAAATAGTATTTTGTGCTTTATTTTTCATTTTTATCATAAATTAATTTATGTCACACCTAGAAATTAAATTTCAAACAAATGGATTCCATATTTATAAAACATAGGTACATATTTGATTAATTGTTTCCTTTTATTTTTTTCATCATAAATATTAACCATAGTTTGTTTTTGTTACCAATGTAAAGGTAAATTGAGTACATAAAGTTTGAAATAACATCATAATATTTCAAAATCAACCCAATACTTTCATATATTTTATTAGATCAATATATTTCATCCACAAATATATAAAATTCAAAATTGGGGAAATTTCTTGGGACCTTCCTCTGATTATAAAATTTATATTATTTTATTTAAATATAATATCAAAAATGTTGTTCATTTTATTTTAATATGTATAAGATTTTGTGATGGGGGTAAAAAACATATGTTTGGTTATACATTTTTACTCTAAATATAAATTATTTTTAATCATTTATTTTTTTTTTGTATTTTTAATAATGAAATAATTACCTTAAATACTTACGCAACATCAAGGTGGTGCATGTGCAAGAATTAGAATAATCATTTCAATTATTTTAAAAATTATAAAATTTTTATAGGTTAATTGAATTATAGTGTTAAATGATTATTATAGATCAATATAACATATTATTTGTGTCTTAAAGATTTATTTTTAAATTCCATTATTATCTTAATGAATTTAATGTCAAACTAAATAAATAGTGTAAAAAATGACCTCAGTGACAGTTTGTTTAAATAATAATTTATTAAATTATTTAAAAATCATAAAAAATTAAGAGGAAAATTAGGATGATATATAATCTATAATTTGATACCTTAGAAATTTTTGAGAAAATTTTCTTTAGCATCTCAGGATTTCATAAATTGGCATTGCATCTCTTTTTATGAATACTCAATAAATTGTACAAATACACGCCTGAGGATCATAATAGTTTAGAGTAATTGGAAACTTGAAAACATAAACAACTAGTTCATAAATGAAAAAACATCCTCTCCAACTATATTATTTATAACTGTAAACCTTATTATCCATATCATACTTAATAACTTTATTTATACCTTGGGTAAGGGAAACATAAGAAAGGGTGAAACCATATGCTCTGTAAGGGTAAACAAGGGAGATATCAATATAATATAAGCATAAGGGTATGTGAATGTGATAATAACATCTTCAAACCATACCATTCATGTCAAAGATCATAAACATGAGTCATGAAATGAATCATGAAAATTTATAACACATGAATCATATAGGGTTAAAATAATATAATCCATGATAGCATAACATTGAAATAAGACATCGAATTATGTAATACACATAATCTTAAAAAATTTTAAACATGTTTAAATAGAGATAGTTTACCTAATTAAGTTAAATACCAGAAATAATACATTCAGATAAACTTATGGATAAGAAATTAGGTCTGTGTATAACATTATGGACATGAAATAAGGTCCAAACATAACCTTATAGACATGAAAGAAGGACTATTCATAACCTTATGGACATAAAATTAGGCCCATCTAATGCTTTATAGACATTGAATAAGTCCCACACATAATATTTTGAACACAAAATAATGTTCAAGAATTAAATAATTAACTCCTGAGTTATCTGTAATTTCCCAATGAATTTGAAGGAGTTATAGGTCTTATCAATCACATTATCCATAAATTTATGTGACATAAGAACATAAAACATTCATCATATTAAAACCCATGAAAATTAATGGGTTTTAAAAACATTTCATCATATCAAAACCCATGGAAAAGGAATGGGTTTCATAAACATTTTTTCATAATTATCATAAACCATTCATAGAATGAATAATAATGGTATCCTTGAATTATATACTCAGTAGAGAATAAGTAACAAAAAGGATGTCCTCTAATGTGGAAAATGATTTTCAGAAAAAACTCTAAACATTTCCTGAAGAAAATAGCCTTTCAACATTGAAAATAACATTTTAAAACAAAAAACATTTCTAAAATTATTTTCCTTGAAAATTATCCCAGAAACTTATAAGGTGATATTTAAAGAACATTTAAAACATTTATTGAGGAAAATAACACTTCCTATTTGAAAATTAATCCTTGATATTAAAAATTTATAAAAATATTCAAAATACTTTTTTTAAAAAATAGACATGTAAATTTATAAAGGATTCTTCCAAACAATGATTAGTAATGATGTTGGAAAAATTTTCATTCTATACAAGATAAAACAAATATTCTACTCACATTTTAGTAAAATCCTAATAGTAATTTTTTTAAAAATTACATGATGATTCATTTTAAATCATATTTAAAAAAATCAACCAAGGGTAAATATGATTTTAAGGAATCATAGAGTAACATTGAAACAACCATGAAAAAAAATTAGGAAACATTGATATGTAAGAAAATTTGTTTTATACCAAAGTGTAAAATAAATTTGGTTTTCGTTAAAAAAACTTATTTTCAAATGTTGAGTACATAAATAGAGTAAAATGAAATGAAAATAAAAATTATCAGGAAATAACTATATTATAAGAAATATCATGAAATTATATAGAGATATATCACAATATATCATCATCCTAAACTTAACCATAAACAATCATAATAAAAAATGAGTTTGTAACATAATGTTTTTACCACTTTGGTAACATTTGAATTGTAAGACCCTTGAAATAATAACATTAAAATATATATTTATATATCAAGAGAACAATTAAATTATAGATATAAACATTCAAAGTGTAAGTATATAAACACATAATCCAAGAATATAGGTTAATACAATAACTTATATCCAGAAGAAGGAAATTTGAAACAAAAATCCCTTACCATAACACAACTGCAAGTAACACACAAAACATTGTTTTAACCATAATTGCGATAATTAATTTTTATTGTATTAATTAATAATTATTAGAAAAAATAATAATTTTACATTATTATATAATATGAATTATAATGATTCCAAATATTGAATACATTTAATCAAATTCAAATCACATTAGAGGTATAAATTAATTAAAATTTAATCCCACATACACGATGAGAAAATGGTTTTCTATTGAGAAAAATTAGACAATTATAAAAATATTTAGTATTAAAAATAAAAATTAAATTTATTAAAATTACATAAATTGGATTAATAGATATATAATTGAACATATTTTACTTTTAAAACTCTTTTAAACCCATTTATATGTTTTTAAATTAATCAAACAAAAAGATAACTCATAATAAAAACCAGTAATTTTCACTATGCTTTAAAAAATTATACATATTGAAAATTATATTAAATTAAATCTAAGATAATTTTGAAATTATTATTTCAAAATATAATGTAATTTTTTAAAATAACTTTTCTAAAACTGGAAAAAAAATTCTTTTTCAAAAAAGTGTTCAAGATACGACAAAAATTCTTTTTATAAAAAAAAGAGTTTTTAAGTGTATAATTTGATATATTCTTATCTAATGCATAGAAAACACATAGGATGAATGTTAAAAAAATATTGAATATATTATATATAAATTTTATTAAAATCATTCAAAAAAGTGATTTGTTTAATTTATTAAGATAAATCATATTTGTACTTATAAAAATAGTTTTTCAGAAAATGATTTCCTTTAATTTTGAATGGTTTTTATTTTAATTTATAATTAATTGGTAACAAAAGAATTAATTTTATATATATTGGTATAATTTATTTAATTATATTCATACTTACCATTCTAATTTATAGGTGATAACTATCAAATTAAATAATAATATTTTAATATTATGTCATGTTTCATTAAAAACATTATTGAGTGAAACTCAAGATATTGAAGAATTTAAATTTATTTGAAATATATATATTTCATAAAATATCAGGGTTCACATTCTAAATGACGTAAATTGAATTTATCCCTTAAAATTCCTTCACACTATTTCAAACAATTGATGATACTTCTTCCTCGTCACAACCTAAGCTTCCTACATAGCATCATCAATTTTATGATTTTGCTACAAAACATTGACCAGGTGAGTGGTATTTTTTTAACACTTTATCTATATGATATATAATATATTCCATCATCTATCATATTAAATATCATTACATAATTTACTGACCTTTGATTTTAGTACATGGGATGGATCTGTTATGTACTTCCTGAGGAGAGATACATGGAGCTTATCATGAACTTGAGAGATATTAATTGGAAGAACCAGACGACAAGATACTATCTTGGTGTTTTCAAGATTTTAAAAGGGTCCTAAATATCTAGGGATCAATATTCCTTTATATTATAAGAACAATTTCATCCTTTGGTAGTGCTTTGGTCAATTTCTACAGCATCTCTTACTCCATTAAATAAATATTCATGATGACTTTTGTCATTCCAAAAGCATGAAAATCATCATAAGATCTATATTTTATTCCTTTATCCTCTAAATATTTACCAAAACAAAAATGGTTATCTCAATTTATCAAATAACATCCATGGTTTTGTTTAATCCATTCCATAAATAGTTAATCATAGGGCGCCTCCAAAAAAATTTAACCAAATTTTAATCTCAAAGACTATAATAAATTGATCTCATATACTTCAATGATAAAATTAACAACAATAAAGTATTATGAAGAAATATATGAACCAATATCACTTCTAAAAAGTCAAAATATAACCACATCTTCTTCCAAAATATAAATAAACTTTTATTCATTAAATAATCTCATATCATAGACAAAAACATTTCCATTAGAAATATGGGTTCATTCATACATCGATAATTGACTATAAGTTGATTTAGAATATAAAATGTGATTTCATTATTAAAGAGTATATGTAGAGAGAGATAATAAATGATCAGAATCAAATCAAATTTTACTATAGGATTCATAATAATATTTCTATAGATATCATTCATACAAAATCCAACATTAAATTTCTCACAATGGAGTGACTTAATTATCATGAATCACTTCAATTATTGTGAATGTATAATCTTTACCTGTGTCATTTGTCTTCAAAGATTGTTACATCTTATCATCCTCATTAGCCCTTGTATTAAGGAATTTATTTTCATAATTCAAAAATTCATTGTATTTAAAACACTAGAGTGTGGGTGGGGCATTATGTTGAGATAACATCTCATTCATTTAATTGAATGGACTCCTATGATCACTTCCATGTTATTTTACATGATAAATAGGTTTCCCATACTTTTAACACCCTCTTGTTATTTTTAGGCTTCCACCTAAGTTATTTTTCCAACATTTCTGGCATATTAATGACTGAGATTTCATTCTATGCTATTATTCATTCAAGTTATCATGAGACTTGATATATCTTTTCTTATTAATACCAAGAGAGTGGTCAGAATCCCAAATTTAGATTTCTACCTTCAATACACATTAGAGGAATTATTTGTAGATACTAAACTCTCTTATAGACAAAACCTTTCAATGAATTGGTTTTAGGATGCCAACTAATCGAACAATTTTACTTTTAGGGATGTTGATTAAACTAGAAGCGTACCTTGTAAGTCATATAAAATTATCTTCATAGGTTCCAATATATTCACAATACTTCTAGTTGATATCAATAAATTAATTATTTATCCTTTTACATATAATATGAGGGAAGTAATTATTAAAAAATATCATGTTAAACTCATCCAAATAAATGGATTCAATTTCTTCATCTAGACTTGTATTTTTAATGAGTCTCCACCATTGATCTTCTTCACATTCCAAATAATAGACATCCAAAATGACATGATCTTGTTTTGAAAACTATAGAATTGAAAATATCTTTTCAATAATAATAATCTATTAATCACTAACTATTGGATTAATAGACTCATGAAAACAAGGTTAATGTTTCCTCATAAAGGGATTAACATAATGTTGTTCCCTCTATTAACCATTATAAATTTCAGTATGATTCATAACTTTTGAAAGTTCTATGATAATAAAAACATGGTTTTGAATTCAATTTCCCATAACATTTGGTTTCTTATCAATACATTCATTTCATTGTCTATTTCATTCAGCATTAACATGATTCCTTTGGGTTTTATCAATTTACTATGACCAAAAATAATAGCGTGAGAAAATATAATCATAATTGGAAAACGGAATGTCATGAAAAATAATTTATATGATGTATAAATAATGAAATAATAATTTCAATCAATGACACCATAGGTTTATCCATGGTCACATGTGATAATTATATATTCAAATCCTTCATAATTTCCCATATATTAAAAATGTGTATTAACCAATTCATATCACTAGATTCTGTCAAACAAGGTGTTTTGTAATCACACACTCACCATGAACTAAAATAGTGGTTGAGATATACTCAACCAACTCTTTTTGTGTTTTATCCCCAAGATGTATCTATTCCAAAATTTAATCCACTTACAGTGTCAATATAGCGATATAATATTTTGAAAACCAAATAATCTCTTCCTTAGAAAAAAAATATATGATTTAATCATATCCTTATACTTACCTCTAGTATTTTTAGTAATTTTTTCTTATCTTAGTTTTCAAAGGTTAACTAAACCTTTCCTCTGGTACTAATTATAGAAAAACAGGATTCCATACCTAGATATTACATCTATTTAGATTAATATTCATTACATTTTACAAATATATGTTGGTGGATCATAATGTTTTGGTGTATTTGGAAACATGGAAACACAAAACAATGGGTTCATAAGTAAAAAACATCATATCCCACAAAATTATTAAAAACTATCACCCTTATTGGACATATAATACTTAATACATCTCTTCATAACCTATGGAAAGGAAACATAAAAAATGGTGGTCTTAGTTTCTCAGTTAGGTTAGACAAGGGATATATCAACATAACATTATAATAAGGGTTTGATAATATGATAATGACATCTAAAAACCATACCTTTCATGTCATATATCATAAAAATAAGTCATGGAATAAATCTTGATAGTTCATAAAACATGAATCATAAAATAATCAAAGTACATAGTCCATGATAACATAACATTATAAAAATACATATAATAGTGGTATACACATATGGTTATAATTTTTTCAATAATTTTAAATAGAGATAGGTTCACTCATTAGGTTAAGAATATGAAACCATACCCTCATATAAACATATAGAGATGAAAGAATGTACATGAAAAATATTATAGACATGAATAATGGTTCATGAATGACCTTATGGACATGAAAGTAGGGCCACACACAACTCTATGGACATAAAAGTAGGCCCACACATAACCTTACAGACATGAAAGTAGTTCCATGAATAATATTTTTAATATGAAATCTTTTTCATATATAGCATAATTAATTATTGAGTTATCTATAATTACCCAATTCATTGGATAGTGATATAGGACCCACCTATTCCATAATCCATACTCTTTTGTTCCCCAACATAAAAAACCATTCATCATAAAAGAACCCATGAAAAGAAATGGGTTTCATAAAAATTTAATCATATCATAACCTGTAGAAAATGAATAGGTTTATAAATATTTCATCATGACTATCATAAACCATTCAGTGAAAGAATAAGAATGGTATCCTTGGATCATATCCCCATTACTGAAACAGGTGGGGGACCATCCCCTTTATTAAAAATAGAAATAAAAACATATAGAAATATCATTTGGTTTGTGTTAAGGGAGAACTCATTACAAGCCCAAAGGCCCATAGGCACACATCGTTAGATTTGAATGGCCCAAAATCCCATTAACACAAAACTAGAAAAAATTTACAAACTGTCCACACCATCATAGAAAAAACCCAATCACAAATTCCACTACCTCTATACTATTTTCATCCCACTAGACACACCTGGAAACCACAACCAATGTCGCTATCCATGGCTATATTTTCTATAAATATTTCCATCATTCCAGAATTAAACCAGATCCCCACTACTATGTCAATCGTTCATACCATTGATTATATGCATAGCTTCTATTCACACGGATCCCATACATTAGATCTCCACCCCCAACCAATCTGTGAAGGACCGTATCTAATGAAAATTATGTTACCCTATGCTCTATTGAGGCTTCCCTCTTCCGCTTGTCATGAACTACTAAGCCATCCACCGAGGACCACCAGAGATCTCACGCCATCTACCCTGACACCACTACACCAAGTCATCCAAGGTCTTCGGAGTGCTCCCACCCCACACTTTTTTCCATGCATCAAGATACCACTGTAGAACACTCATCTTCCAACTTCTAGACTGCTGAGACTGTAAACCACGACAACCCATGACATTGATTTCACACGTGAACCACATTTTTCCATGTCCATCTCCAGGATCAGCAATTTTCAGAGATCTTATTCACGCCTTGAAGATATAAAATTGATCTATTACTAGAGAAGAACACGGTGCTGAAGAATATAGAAAATCCAGGGGAAAATCCTAGAGGAGCTGAGATCTCTCATCTGAATTTGAGATCCCCCACCCCCATTTAAACATATGTTGCATTAAAGGATATCATTTTTTAAAGAAGTTGTTTTGAATGATCGCCTGGAAAATTTCTTGTCGAAAATATATTTTCAATATTGAAAACAACTTTTAGAGACATAAAACAATCCCAAAATCCTTTTCTTTGAAAATTACATTGGAAACCTATAATGGAATATTTAAAGATAATTTAAAACATTTCTCGAATAATATGTCCTTTTAAATTTGAAAATTAATTTTTAAAACATAAAATTTATAAAAACATTTTCAAAATCCTTTTATTTCAAAATAACCTAGGATGTTTTAAAGGAATATTCAAAATAAGGATTGATCATTATGGAATTAAATTATATTTATTTCATAAAATTCAAATTATATTTTCTCGAAAAAATATTCCTATGATATTTTCTATAAACTCCAAATTGGCATTGTTTGTAAAACAACATGAATATTCCTTTTAAAATATTTTTTAAAAATTAATGCAAGGGTAAAAGACAATTTAATAATTCTTAGTGGAATATTAAAACAATATTGATAAATTTTTAGAAAACATAGACATGGAATAAAATGGGTTTTCAACCAAAGAGAGAAATAAATTATTTTTTATTTAAAAACTTTTTTTTGTAATCATGAGTATATAGGGAGAAGTAAATGAAGAGAAACAATATATTCCAAATAAATATAAATAGGAAAATATAATTCATGAGTTTCTTGAAAGATGAATCATAAGATATCATCATTAGAAACGAAATCATAAAAAAATATAGATAAATAATGAGATTGTAAGATAAAATTACTACCACTTTAGTAACATATGAATGGTAATACCCATGAAAGAATAACATGAATAAAAACATTAGCTATCATGAGAAAAAATCAATTCATGATATTACCTATCAAAGGAGAAGTATATATATACATCATAAAATAAAATTGGTTCATAACATAACTTGAGTCCTAAAAATAAAATTTGAGACAAAAATCTTTTACCCTACATCTCAAATTCCTTCATACACATTCGAACCACCTGTATAATTAATATAGGTTCATTATAAATCTGTTATTGAACCATAATTATATATATAATAACATATATTTTTTTAATTTTGTGCCCTTTTGTGATAATTGTTATTCAGTTTTTTAATATTAATAAACTAGTTATCACATTATGATTATTCTTAAAAATAACATAGTATGCCATAATTTCCTAAGAGTAGTCTTCCCATTTAATGGTCATGGAATTTCCCCGGAATGATGAGATCCAATAAGTATAATGACTATATTCTTAAATTTATGTTCTATAGTAGGATGAAATAATTTGAGGGAAACTAATGATATAGGATATTAAGGATGGAGACTCATAGGACATTGGGGAACCTTCCCATGGTGTATGCCATAAGTAATATCTACTATAGGATATTATGAGAATAAGACTCTCTAGTAAGAACAAAAAAATTTTATTTTTCATTGGATGTTTCTATATATGGATATGTGTACTGATCCTTATATTTTAATATTATTATTAATAAGAATTATAAGTCATGCACTTTGATATATTGTTGAAAAAAGTGATGATAGATGTTCATGGAGAGGTAAGATATGTTGAGTACATTATGAGTAATATTTCATTATTGAAAAGTGAGAGAAAGGATTTTCCCCTTATTTTATTTAATAGATGGTGATATCTTGGGCTCTTTGATGGAAATTATATATTCTAAATAAATCCATAGCCATGGTGTTCTATAGAAAAGTTTGATTTTCGGAATGTCAATGAAAGTAACATTGAGCATGTAGGTTGGTGGAATGAGCATTAAAAATACTTGATTAGATATATCACAATAAAGGGATTATATTACATAGTAATCTTCTAAATTAGGTATTTTATCATTGATTTGTTTATTAATATATTTATGGGTACCATGGTGTGTTTCTAGAGGTTAACTTTGGACTTTAGGATGCTTCATCAAATGCCACTAAGTAGGAGGCCTATAGAGTAACACACTAAGGTTATCCAGAATATTAGTTGAATAATATATTTTTATTTATTACTTAACAAGTTGAATAAATATTATTCTCATGCATGGTTTAACAATTATTCATGTTTTTCTTGTTTCATATATTTCATCCCAGTTTTTTGAGAAAATATTATGCGACCATAATACACAATAAAATTTTATTTAACATTTAGTGATTATAATGTTTTTTTATTTATTTGGGAATAATGTAGTTATATTTATGTATTAAATAAATAGGCATTATTCAATGCCTGATAAATATTATGGACAAATGGAGGACTGAGTTTAATGTTCTGTTGAGAAAAAATATATATTGAATATTATTTGATTAAATAATATTTAATTTAATTTATGGGTTTAGCGCAAGTAAAGAAATAATATTATTATTGTTGTTATTATTATAGATATGTTGTTTGACATAGATTATAGAAATAATTAATGGAGCATGTGAAAATATTATTTTCTAACCTTACCAGTATATAAACATGATTATATTACATTCATAACAGAGCCAATTCATTTTCTGTCATGAAAAATGAGATCTAGAGAGAATCCCCTCAAATACATCATGATATTTAACTCCAAGAAATCTCTCTAGAACATAGAGTGATCCTACTCTACTACCACTCTTGTGTCTATATATTTCAAAAAGAACCCTTCCCTAATCGTATTCATAGGGTGATCAAAGGTGAACGACCTAACCATTTGGATCTTCTGTGCTAGCACCTACAGATTCCTATGGTGATATTTGTAGTTTCATAGATTATGTGTGGATCACAGTTGGAAGGAATCTATTATTTATTTCTACAATGCAATGATAGTACGACATAGAGATGTTTTTATATGCATTAATGAATAAATAATTTCAAAAAAAAATATTTAATTACATAAATAAATTATAATTAATATGTGATGATCATACGCTTTGGTTCTAGTGTTTTTCTATTACCTATATTATTTTATCCAATTTTATTTATCTAGTAGTTTATCATCATGTAAATATCAAATTAATCATTTATCATCAAAAATCCTTGTTTGCATGCTACATCTGACGCACCCACTACAACCAAAACATAAAAGTGGTATTAGAGGGTTTTTATAATTATTCATAATTATTTAAATAACATTAATTAGTTTAGGTATTTTTCATTATCTTTTAATTTCATTTTAATAATTTTTTATTTTTAGTTGTGTTATATTTTTTCTTCATCTTTATTTCTCAAAAATATAATCAAACCGATTAATTTTAAAAGTAAAATAAATTCAAAGATATCATCTAGAGGTTCCAAGAAGTCTGGATGGATAACCCAATAGTACATGTCTTGTAACCCATAGGTACATGTCATGTACTAGTGTTTAATAATCCCTAAATTATTTCACAATCAATTAAAGTTGTGTGCAATTATTATACATCATGAATTTAATTTTACATTGCATATTGAACGGAAAAACCAGGCACACAGTTAGTCAGATTACATGTTTTGTAAAATCGGTACATGTTGTGTAGTCCTTTATTCACATATGGTTCATGTATCCTCTTACAAGTCCACGTGACTAGTGGCTATGTAACTCAGAGACCACACACCAAGTATCCCATATACACACCATGTAATCCAATATTTTTTGTGTCACTATTACACGCCGAGTCCCTAGGCGTGTGACATAGATTTATGGTGAGAATAATTATAAAATACAAGGTAAATAAAGAATACGACATTTTCAAATTTAATAATATTTGAGAATTAAATATTAATTTAACTTTAAAGGGGATGCTATGTTTGATATCATACCTAATACGCAGCAATAGGTTTCTTTAAAATCTTATGTTGCACACTAACAATATAATATTATTATTAGTAGTTAATGACTAGTTGTTGTAATGGCGTGAATGAACAAAACATATTACAAAATTATTATTTATGTTTGTTAAATATTTTTAAATTTATCCAATAAATGTTAGAGGCTTAAAATGCTAATGAATCCTATTTTAAGCATAAATATTCTAATATTCTTTAAAAGGTTGATTAACCGCCTTTTGATGGTGAACCCTTTTTAAATATACTTTTAAAAAAAAATTATGTTATATTTGAAAAAATAAAATCCTTATTTAGAATCAATACATCAAAATTTACTTTGTGTAAATTTTTGTTATTTTTTTGATAAAGATCATTTTTTAATGAATAGTGAAAATGTGGTATTTTAATTCAAAACCATCTTTTTAATATAATTTATTTATATGGTTAGATTAACATTTTAATTTTGTCTAAACTATAGATAAAATATATTTTTACCATTTAATCAAAAGTTGGTCATTGGAATTAATTTCCCTTTGAAATTGGACATAAACAAGTGGCAATATTTTGATAGATATTGTTTCTTAAAAACACTATTTGTTTTGACAGCAGGATTTTATTTTAAAATTAATTAATGAAAATTTTATTTTTTAATTTGGTAAAATGGAAATCATTTTTTAATTTGTAATATCAAATTTACTTTGGATAAATATTTGGTATTTTTCTGACAAATGTTCATTTTTAATGAATAATGAAAAATACTGCATTTTACTTCAAAACTGAATTTTCATCTAATTTAATTATATATTTTTACTATCCTTTTAATTTTATTTAAAGTTTAATTGAATTATGTTTTTATCACTTAATAAAAAAAATTCATTTTAAGTAATTTCACTTTTCAATTGGTTGTAAAAACAAGTCAATCTTTTGATAAATTTTACTTCTTAAAAACCCGTCTTTGGTTGCGACAACGGAAATTATTTTTAAATTAATTACTGAAATTTCTGTGTTTTGAATTTGGTAAAATGGATTACATATTTGGAATCAGAAGGTCCAAATTATGTAATTATGACTCTTTTTTTGACATTATGAATAGTAACGACGACAATTATCTTTAATTATTGTGATTAATTAGTAATCGGGTAGTTAAGGGTAATAAAATAATATCATAATAATAATAAATGTCCCCAAAATGTGTCTAAATCCTCTTTTTTGAGTCATGGATGACCATGGGAAGATTTTTACCAAACTTTAGGGTCAATGGAGTCACATGGGTGTGATAGTGACATTTATGACATTATTTTCAAAAAAGAAGAAAAATATAACAACGGTTTGTATATCCTAAGTAAAACAATTTTAATTATGTTTACATAAAAGATATATTAGACTATAAATAGTAATTATAAAGATAAAAATATTTCCTACATCATGGTTTTTTTTTATAATTTTTAGGCATTAAATAAATAAATTTATTTATGACACCCTGATGATGCAGTGATTACCTCATTAATGAAAGATTTAAATAAAATGAAAAGATAAGGTAAAATCTAATACATAAACATATATAAAACATATTGTATGGATGGATTTATAAATATTATAAATTTACCCTAAAAATATATCATTTCGGGGCCTTTAAAATCTAGAAATCAATTATAATAAAGTAACATTTCAAGACTTTCCAAAAGTGACCCTCCTCCCTCTTATAAAAGGCCCCCACCTCTATCCCCGTACCCACACCTCTCAAGACCTTGATCATCCAAACTCTGCTCACTTTATCTCTCCACATCCCTCTCTTACTCCGAGAAGCCTCGCATTGGGCATAAGTCTTTCCAAGGAAGCCTTTGTCTCAAATCAAAAAAGAGTTACCAGATTTAGAGGTAATGTCTTCTCTCGAGATTCTTTCTTTTATTTTCCTTCTTCACTCACCACTATCTTCTTATTATTTGATCCCATAATAACATCATTATACGTAATATTCTAGGATATTTTTATTAAAATTATTCTACCTACACTTACACACACCTCCGTCTAATGGTTAAAGAACATATTGTTTTTGTGCGTGGTGAATTATTGCCTCACAAAACGATGATTGTTAAATATTCATTTAACACCTCTCATGGTGGCCATTATTATGGAACTATATTAATATATGATATATATTATATTTATTTCCTCTCTATGCTTCATTATTTTATTTTAAAATCATGCCTTTATTCTTTTCATGTTGTGCAAATGCGATAATTTCATATGGGGAAGTGTGGACATCCGCCCCCTCAAGTGATGTGACTCGTTCATGCCATACATGGAACATATAATTAATGGAATAAAGGAACTTATGTGACCTATATAACATATATATTATACTGTAATTATAATATATCTTTGTCTCATTTACTTTTAAAGTCCATTAATATGACAAAAAATTAAAGTAGCATTCATGCGTATGTACAGCCTACTGTCTCCATGAACGGTACATTTAATTTATTATCTACAAACATTATGGAATATTATTAAATAAATATATACTGGATATATATTATATTTAAATCATGATCACCCTTCTGGAGATGATGTACTTATAACTACATGGGAAATTCTTGTCAAACAAGTTCATTTTTGACTCATGTACCGAACATCGACAAAACGTATGTTATGAATTCACTTAATTAACTAATTATTATAACATGATAATATGTGATATTAATTGAATAATAAACTTTAAATGAATTCCTTATGGTATTATAAATTGAACTAATTTTATTATTCAGGAATATAAAGAATGAACGAGAACAAGTCAGACTTGAGTTAAGGGAATTCTTATCTCACTTATAATTCTGTGATATTTTCATTGTTCGCCACTTATTTGTTGAATGTGGTGTATTTTGTACTACCATATCATATATATTTTCATTATTCTATTTATATTCATGGTTTTATGTGATTCATTTTGTGTTTATTATCTTTTGGTCATACGACTCGATTGATTACAACGAGGTAAGGGGTTTTATCTCACTTTTTATTCCCGTGAGATTCAGGCTACATTTGCCACTATTTCCTTTTGTGTTGTGTATTTACTTCCCATGATTGAATACATTGTATAATATACTTTAATTTATGGGTATTTAAATCTTCATTTTATGATCCTTCTTTCATGGGGTGTACGTTACGAAATTTACCCAAATCGGTAAGGAAACCTTTCACCCTTCACTTTTAAAAGACTTATTTTAGTTAGGTCTTTTAATTTGCATATTCTTATTATTGGATACATTATTATATATAATTATTGATGTAAATTTTATGTCCAAGTGATGAGATACCCTTTTTATCTCTCATTAACTCATTTTCTGAATTTTAAAGTGACGTTGTTAGGTTGTCAAATTTCTGTAAGGGAACTTCTTAACCCAATTTCAATTCTTTGGGTTAAACCTCTACTTCTAGATTATCTCGTGATATAAATAGGTATGGATGAACTATTATTGTTTTAAACTTAATAAACACTTATATTGGGTGTATTTATATTTTTCACACATAATTATATAATTTATTTATCCTTAATCTAAGGACACCGTCTTTGTACGGGACTTCGTCTAAATCTCCTTTCATTGAGGAATATTTTGATTTCTACACGACTTTATTTTATACAGTGCATAAAACCCTTTTGACTTTTAATTTCATTAAAAGGGAATATTTTCTCTACGAAGCGTTTTACTAAATGACAAAAAGGATTGTTTCTTTTTTAACTTAATCGGTGACAACAACCTTTTCTGTCACCGTGAGTATTATTTGATCTATGGATTCCTTAAAAAGATATATTGTTTTCGAAAGAAAAATAAATATCATAGACTCATTCTATGTATTTTGGTATTGAAAATGGTTTTTAGAATGGATTTATTATTTCAATATCTTAAAATGTTATATTGTTATTTCCATATGGTAATGTTATCTTTTCTTTATGCTTATGTTATTTGTTATGATTATGTTATGGTTCTTGGACATTGTTATGTATATGGGTGGTTCTGTGATAAACCTTGGGCGGGTGAGCCCGAGATAGCTCTCCAATGCATTGGGTAATGTGAAGGAGGTAAATTTTAATTTTTCTCGTAAGATATTTAGGGAATATACTATGATGGGTATTCCAAATGTGACTCTCTATGTAGCTGTGATAGCTCCAATGTAAGTATGGTAAGTATTCCATAAGTTACCTTTATGATTTATGAGTTCTATGTGTATTTCACAAATATTTTGATTTCATGAGGTATGTTAAAAATCTTATGTTATGTATATATTGATAATCTAATGTTTTCTCTCTTTGCGTATCCCTTAATGAGCTTTTTATGCTTATACCAATTTTTTGAAATGTTTTATAGAAGACATAAAGTGGGATAGGGTCAAGGATGAGATCAATGAAATGTCATGCCATCTAAAACATGGAACTAGACATAACTCTTTTGTTCCAGAGTTTTTATTTTGTGAAAAAATGGAAACTGAGTAGATTTGTCTACTTTGTAATCATTGATATGTAATAGTTATGTCCTAATTCTCTAAAACTCTAAACTTGAAAAGACCCTCAATGTGAATTATTCATTTAATTCATGATTATGAAAAAAAAATTAAGGTCGGGTCCTTATAGTTGGTATCAAATTTCGGTTTAGATAACATTAGAGTTTAGGGTATTCTTTAAGGATAAGTCACATTACTATAAATGGTTAGGATTTCAGAAAGATTCATAGTTTCTTTAGATAAATTAAATGAGTTTAAGATAACATGAATAATTATATCTTATTATTATATGATTATTTTACGGATATACTCACACTAACCATTTTGGTTTTAGTAAATGGTTGTATCTAGAAGGCACCAAAGTAATATTGGATGTGAAGAAAACTGTGATGATTTTATGAATGATCCACTAAATGATATGGGAGCTGCAATGAGAACTCTTGTGGTTATTCTCAACTAACTATATGGAGTCATGGTTGACCACCTGAACCTTAGTGATTTTTATAAGGCATCATATATGCGAGAAACGAATCTCTACGAATGTTCAGGTAATAATCATAAAGGTAAGTATGTTCAAAAACCTATGTGTAAAATATGTTGAAAGAAACACCAAAGAAAATGATTCAAAGGGACAGAAAGATGCTATAGATGTGGAAATGAATGTCATAAAGCAAGAACCTTCCATGGAAAAAGGAAGCATCTAGTTGACTCTAGGAAAGGGAAAGAAGATCTTTCTGAAGGATCAATTGAATTTTTTAAATGTGGTTTGCATGGTCATTATGAAAACACATGTCCTACGAAGAAGTTTTGGGAATGGGATCACCAGGATCGTACAAATATTCATTTACCAATATCTAATGCCCTTCCAATTGAGGATGAAGAAACTGACAATGACCAATGAAAGGTATGGATTATTTCTTAACATATGTTTTCCTATTATTGAAATATTATGATATGATTCATGATTTTGTTTGTAGGAAAGAATTATTTTAGAGTAAGTTGGAAAGGAATGGTTAATGGATCATGAAGAAAGTTGAATGAGTAAGAAGTCAATATCTAAGTGATTCAAGAGTTATAGTAGATTTTAGGATGGTGAAATTCTTAGCAGTATTAAGTCTCTTTTAATGATGAGATTACATTAGAAGATTTTTTATAGTATGTGTAACCCTGATATTTGATATATGAAAATTTTATTCATGGAATAATTATCTTTTCTTTTGTGGATATATTTATAATGAACCATTTGGGTTTATAAGATCCTTGAATTTGAGGCAATTACCGGTTAATACATTTTGGGATGAAAAACGAAAGTTATTAGATAACCTTTGTGATTAAAATATGTTATGATTATTTTGGATGAATTTTCCTCTTTTTAGGAATGCTATAAAATTATATAGTTTTTTAAAAGGGACAACACGTAGACCGTGTGACAACCCATCGTGTCGGACGAAGCTGCGGGAATTGAACCCACAACCAAAGTGCGGCTGGGATTTATTTCCTACCACTGGACTGCGTGAAGTCCTTGGTAAGTATGACTAATTCTTTTTAGTTTTATGATCTTATGAATCAGTAAGAATTTGATTTTATTTTATCTATGTAAATGATTAACCTATCATAGAGGATATGTGATTAGGATAATTACTTTTTAGAATGAGACTTTAAGAGAAACTAATGGTATTTAGAGATAAATGTTAAGATTTATCTTAGAAGGATATGTGATTAAATCCTTGGGAGATTTGGGTTTAAATATTAGTTTGGATTACTTTGAATAATTTTATGGATAAATGTTTATTGAATGGTATTTGATGAACTTTTGGTTTTGTTGGACAAATTTTGGAGATTAAGAGTAGTGTTTCTTTTTAATATTATCCTTTTGGGGATTATCTGATCTTTTACTAACAATTTTGGTTTTGGTTAAGGTCTAAAGACATGGTAAATATATAATTCATCTTTTGTGGATTATGTGATTCTCTCGAAGTTGATTTTAGCGCTCTTAATGCGAACAAGTCATCCAGAATACTCATCGTTTGGAGAAAATATGAGTTTGTGTTAGAAATCTAGTAAAAGTGGGAAGTCTACATGACCATTAAGTATGTTTCATTATATTTTAGTTAAGATCATAAGTAAATTCCTCAATGAAATGTAACTTCAAACAAAAATGATGTATGTTAACTTTTCCTACTTGGGAATCAAATACCGTTTAACACATCACAATTTTTTGATTTTCTAGTGGTTAAATTTCTCATAGACATGTTTTCTATCACTATCCATCAGAACTTGATGGTTTGTTTTTTTCCTCAATATACATGTTTTCATGGAATCCTAATATATGCTGTCTCTAGTGACCTTTTTACTTCACTTTCTTCCTTTTAAATTGATTGTTTTGTTGACTACTTTTCCGATGTGGGGCTTTCAATTAAGTTTCTGAGCCCAATTTTAAAATTGTGAGGACACAATTCCAAAAATGGGGGAAGGATGTAACATCCCAGGTAAATAAAGAATATGAAATTTTATTATTTAATAATATTTGAGAATTAAATATTAATTTTACTTTAAATGGGACACTATGTTTGATAGCATACCTGATACGCAGCAATAGGTATCTTTGAAATCTTATGTTGCACACTAACAAAATAATATTTTTATTAATAGTTAACGCCTAGTCGTTGTAATGGAATGAATGAACATAACTTACTAAAAAAGGATTATATATGTTTGTTAAATATTTTTACATATATATAATAAATTTTAGAGGCTTAAAATGCGAATGAATCCAATTTTAAGCATAAATATTCTAATATTCTTTAAAAGGTCGATTAACCACCTTTTGATGGAGAAACCATTCTAAATATACTTTTTGAAAATTTTATATGTTATATTTGACAAAATAAAATCATTATTTAGAATCAAGACATCAAAATTTACGTTGTTTACATTTTTGTTACTTTTTCGACAAAGTTCAATTTTTAATGAATAGTGAAAAATGTTGTCTTTTAATTAAAAAACTCCTTTAAATATAATTTATTTATATGGTAAGATTATATTTTAAATTGTGTTTAAACTTTAGTTAAAATATATTATTACCATTTAATCCAATTGCAGTCATTTTAATTAATTTCACTTTGAAATTGGACATAAACAAGTGTCAATCTTTTGATAGATATTGTTTCTTAAAAACATGCAATTTGTTTTGACAGTGAGAATAATCAAAAAAATTAACTAATGAAACTTCTGTGTTTATAATTTTTTAATATGGACATCCTTTTTTAATTTATAATATATAATTTAGTTTGGATAAATTTTTTGTATTTTTCTAACAAATGTTCATTTTTAATGAATAGTGAAAAATACTGCATTTTACTTCAAAACTGTTTTTCCATAAAATTTAATTATATATTTATATTGTCCTTTTAATTGGTTTTAAAGTGTAATTGAATTATTTTTTAATCACTTAATACAATTTTTTTCATTGGAAGTAATTTCACTTTTCAATTGGTTGTAAAAACAAGTCAATCTTTTGATAAATTTTACTTCTTAAAAACCCGTCTTTGGTTGAGACAATGGGAATTATTTTTAAATTAATTACTGATATTTCTGTGTTTGTAATTTGATAAAATGGAATCCATATTTGGAATCATAATTTCCAAATTATGTAATTAATACTCTTTTGTTTTTTAACATTATGAATAGTAACGACAGCAATTATCATTAATTATCGTGATTAATTAGTAATCTGATAGTTAAGGGTAACAAAATAATATCATAATAATATAAAAATACCCCAAAATTTGTAAAAATTATTTTTTTAGTCATTTCCGACCATTGGAATATGTTTAACAAACATTAGGTACCATGGAGTCACATGGGTGTGATAGTGATATTTATGACATTATTTTTAAAAAAGAAGAGAAATATAAAAAGGTTTGTATATCCTTAGTAAATCCATTTTAATTTTGTTTAAATAAATTATGTATTTGACTATAAATATTAATTGGAATGATAAAAATATTTCCAACATCATGGTATTTTTTTATAATTTTTAGACACTAAATAATTAAATTTATTTATGACACCATGATGATGTAGTGATTACCTCATTAATGAACGATTTAAATAAAATGAAAAGATAAGGTAAAATATAAATCATAAACTTATCCAAAACCTATTTTATGGGTGTATTTAGATCCCTCATCACCTTATCTTCAAAAAATATCCTTGTGGGACCTTTAAAATCCAGAAATTATTTTATAATAAAGTAACATTTTAAGACGTTCCAAAAGTGACCCTCCTCCCACTTATAAAAGGCCACCACCTCTATCCCATTACCCACACCTCTCAAGACCTTGGCTCATCCAACCTCTGATTATATTATCTCCCCACATACCTATCTTACTCCTAGAAGCCTCACTTTGGGGTGAATTCTTTCCAAGGAAATCTTTAACTCAAATAAAAAAAGAGTTACCCGATTTAGAGGTAATGTCTTCTCTCGAGTTTCTTTCTTTTATTTTCCTTCTTCACTCCCCACTATCTTATTATTATTTGATACCTTAATGAAACCAGTATCCTCAATATACTAGGATGTTTTTATGAAAAGGATTCTACTTACACTTACACACACCTCCATCTAATGTTTAAAGAACATACTTTTTCTGTGGGTGGTGAATTACTACTGCATGAAATGATGATTGTTCAATATTCTTTTAACACCTCTCATGGTGGCCATTATGATGGAACTATATTTATATATTATATTTTTTATATTTATATACTCTATATTCTTCTGTATTTTATATTTAAGACATACATTTATGTTATGCATGTTGTGAAAATGAGATAATTTCATATGAGGAAGTGTGCACAACCGCCCGCTCAAGTGATGTGACTCGTTAATGCCATACATGGAACGTATAAAGAATGGAATAAATGAACATATGTGACCTTTATAACATATATGTTATAATTTAATTATAATATATCTTTGTATCATTTAGTTTTAAAGTCCATTAATATGACAAAAAATGAAAGTAGCGTTCATGCGTACGTACGGCATGCCATCTCCATGAACGGTACATTTCATTTCTTATCTCCAAACATTATGGAATATTATTAAATACATATATACTGGATATATATGATATTTAAATTATGAACACCATTCTAGAGATTATTTTCTTATTACTACATGGTCAATTCTTTTCAAACAAGTTCATTTTTGACTCATGTACCGTACATCGACAAAACATATTATATGAACTCACATAATTAACTAATTATTATAACATGATAATATGTGATATTAATTGAATAATAAAAATTAAATTAATTCCTTAATCAATTATAAATTTACCTGAGTTTATTATTCGGGAATATAAATAATTAAGGAGAACAAGTCAGACTTGAGGTAAGGGATTTCTTATCTCACTTTTAATTCCGTGAGATTTTCATTGTTCACCATTTATTTTTTTCATGTGGTGTATTGTGTATTTCCATTTAATATATATTATCATTATTCTATTTATAGTCATGGTATTATGTGATTCATATTTTTTATTATCTTTTGGTCATACGAATTGATTGATTACAACGAGGTAAGGGGTTTTTATCTCACTCTATATTCCGATGAGATTCATGATACATTTGCCACTATTTCCTTTTGTGTGGTGTATTTACTACCCATGATTGTATTCTTTGTGTAATATAATTTAATTTATGGGTATTTACATCTTAATTTTATGATCCTTCTTTCATGGGTTGTACGTTTCTAAAGTTACCCAAATCGGTAAGGGAACCTTTCACCCACCTATTTTTAAAAGACTTCTTTTTGTTAGGACTTTTAATTTACATATTATTATGATGTGATATGTTCTTCTATAACCTTATTGATGTAAATTATATGTACAAGTGATGATATACCCTTTTTATCTCCCATCAACTCATTTTCTGAATTTTAAAGTGATGTTGTTTGGCTATCAAATTTCTATAAGGGAACTTCTTAACCCAATTTCAATTATTTGGGTTAAACCTCTTCCTCTTGATTATGTCATGATATTAATATGTGTGGATTACCTCTGATTTTTTTACACTTAAAATACACTTATATTGGGAGTATTTATATTTGTCACACATAATCATGTAATTGATTTATCTTTAATCTAATAATATTTTATTTGTAAGGGACTTTGTCTCAATCTCATTTCATTGAGGCATATTTTGATTTCTACATGAATTTATTTTATACGGTGCATAAAACCCTTTTGAATTTTCATTCCATTCAAATGGAATCTTTTATCTACGATGTGTTTTACTAAACGACAAAAAGGAATGTTTCTTTTTTATTATAATCGGTGACAACGACCTTTTTCGCCACAGTGAGTATTATTTGATCTATAGATTCCTTAACAAGCCGTAATGTTTTCGAAAGAAAAATAAATAAAATATACTCTTTTTAAGAATTTTGGTATTTAAAATGGTTTTTAGAATGGATTTATTATTTCAATATCTTAAAATTTTATATTTTTATTGCAATATGTGAATGTTATATTTATTTTATGCTTAGGTTATGTGTTATTATTATGATATGGTTCTTGGACATTTTTACGTATATGGGTGGTTTCCTAATAAACCTATGGCTGGTGAGCCCGATATAGCTATCTAATGCATTGGTTAACGTGACAGAGGTAAATGTAAATGTTTCTCCTAAGATATTTAGGGAATATACTGTGATGGGTATTCCAAATGTGACTCCATATGTAGTTGTGATAGCTACAATGTATGTATGATATGTATGCCTTAAGTTAACTTTATGATTTATGATTTCTATCTATATCTATCAAATATTATGATTTCATGAGGTATGTTAAAAAACTTATGTTATGTAAATATTGATGGTCTATTGTTTTCTCTCTTTGTGTATCCCTTACTAAGCTTTTTATGCTCTTCCCAAGTTTTTGAAATGTTTTTCACAGCACATAAAGTGGAATAGTGTCAAGTATTGGATCAAGGAAATGTCATTCTGTTGAAAATATGTAACTAGACATTACTCTTTTATTAAAAAGTTTTTATTTTGTGAAAAAATGGAAATTGAGTAGATTTGTATAGTTTGTAATCATTGAGATGTAATAGTTATGTCCTAATTCTCTAAAACTCTGAATGTGAAATGATCCTCAATGTGAATTATTAATTTAATTAATGATTATGTAATTTTTTTAATGTTGGGTCCTAGTTGTTGGTATCAAAGGTCGGTTTAGTTAACTTTAATGTTTTCAGTATTATTTAAGCATAAGTGACATTACCATAAATGGTTATGATTTTAGAAAGAGTCATAGTTTTTTTAGATAATGTAAATGAGTTTAACATAACATGAATAATTATATCTTAGTATTATATGATGATTTTACTGATATACTCACACTGACCTTTTTGGTTTTAGTAAATGGATGGATCTAGCAGGCACCAAAGTAATTGTGGATGTGAAGAAAACAGTGATGGTTTTCTGAATGAGCAACTGAATGATATGGGAGCTACAATGAGAACTCTTGTGGTTATTCTCAACCAACTATCTAGAGTCATGATTGACCACCTGAACCTTAGTGATTTTTATATGGCAACATATATGAGAGAAAAAAATCCCTATGTATGATCAGGTAATAATCATAAAGGTAAGTTAAATACAAGAACATTGTCTGTTAACTTTTCCAACTGGGGAATCACATACCGTTTAACCCATCACATGTTTGGGATTTTCTGGTTGTTAACTTTCTCATAGACATATTCTCTATCACTCTCCATAAAAACATGATGTTTTGTTTTTTTCCTCCATATACATGTTTTTATGGAATCCTAGTATCTGTTGTCTTGGGTAACCATTTTACTTCTCTTTATTTCTTTTAAATTTTTAGTTTTATTGACTATATTTCCGATGTGGTGCTTTCAATGAAGTTTCTGAGCCCAATTTTAAAATTGCGAGGTTGAAATTCCCAAAAGGGGGGAAGGATGTAACATCTCAGGTCAATAAAGAATATTAAATTTTTATATTTAATAATACTGGAGAATTAAATATTAATTTTACTTTAAAGGGGGCACTATGTTTTATAGCATACCTGATACGTAGCAACATGTTTCTTTGAAATCTTATGTTGCACACTAACAATATAATATTATTAGTAGTAGTTAATGCCTAGCCTTTTTAATGGTGGGAATGAACAGAAAAAACTATTAAATGATTATATATGTTTGTTTAATATATTTACATTTATCCAATAAATGTTAGAGGCTTAAAATGTGAATGAATCCAATTTTAATCATAAATATTCTAATATTCTTTAAAAGGTCGATTAAACGCCTTTTGATGGCGAACCATTTTTAAATATACTTTTTGAAAATTTAATATTTTATATTTGATGAAATAAAATCCTTCTTTATAATTAAGACATAAAAATTTACATTGTGTAAATTTTTGTTATTTTTCTGATAAAGTTCATTTTTTAATGAATAGTGAAAAATGTTGTGTTTTAATTCAAAACATCCTTTTAATATAATTTATAAAAATCGATAGATTATCTTTTTAATTGGTTTTAAACTTTAGTTAAAATATATTTTTACCATTTAATCCAATTGTTGTCCTTGTAATTAATTTCACATTGAAAATTGGACACAAACAAGTGTCAATCTTTTGATAGATATTGTTTCTTAAAAACATGCTATTTGTTTTGACAGTGGAAAAAAATTATAAAATTAATTAATGAAACATATATGTTTTGAATTTGGTAAAATGGAAATAATTTTTTAATTTGGAATATCAAATTTACTTTGGATAAATTTTTGGTATTTTTCTGACCAATGTTCATTTTTAAAGAAGAGTGAAAAATATCGCATTTTACTTCAAAACGGATTTTTCATCTAATTTAATTATATAGTTTGATTGTCCTTTTAATTTGTTTTAAAGTTTAATTGAATTATTTTTTCATCACTTAATACAATTTTCTTTATTGGAAGTAATTTCACTTTTCAATTGGATGTAAAAATAAGTCAATATTTTGATAAATTTTACTTCCTAAAAACTCGTCTTTGGTTGTGGCAATAGGAATTATTTTTAAATTAATTACTGAAATTTATGTGTTTAGAATTTGGTAAAATTTATTCCATATTTTGAATGTCCAAATTATGTAATTAAGACTCTTTTGTTTTCGGACATTATGAATAGTAAAAACGGCAATTATCATTAATTATCGGGATTAATTAGTAATCGGGTAGTTAAGAGTAAGAAAATAATATCATAATAATATAAAATGACCCCAAAATGTGTCCAAATCCTCTTTTTTGAGTTATGGATGACCATGGGAAGATATTTACCAAACTTTAGGGCCCATGGAGTCATATGGGTGTGATAGTGACATTTATGACATTATTTTTAAAAAAGAAGAGAAATAAAACAAAGGTTTGTATATCCTAAGTAAAACCATTTTAATTTTGTTTAAATAAATTATATCTTAGAGTATAAATAGTCATTGTAAATATAAAAAAAATTCCTACATCATGGTATTTTTTTATAATTTTTATACATTAAATAAATAAATTTATTTATGACACCATGATGATGCAGTGATTACCTCATTAATAAACTATTTAAATAAAATGAAAATATAAGATAATATCTAAGATGTACACTTGTCTAAAACCTATTGGATGGGTGTATTTATAACCCTTATCACCTTATCCTCAAAATATATTGTTTTGGGACCATTAAAATCCAGAAATCATTTTATAATAATGTAACATTTCCAAACTTTACAAAAGTGACCATCCTCCCTCTTATAAAAGGCCCCCAACTCTATCCCCTTACCCACACCTCTCAAGCCCTTGGATCATCCAACCTCTGATAATATTATCTCACCACATCCCTCTCTTACACCTAGAATCCTATCTTTGGGCAGAAGTCTTTCCAAGGAATCCTTTTGCTCAAATCAAAAAAGAGTTACCCAATTTAGAGGTAATGTCTTCTCTCAAGTTTCATTCTTTTATTTTCCTTCTTCACTCACCACTATCTTCTTATTATTTAGTCCCATAAAAACACAAGTATCCTAAATATACTAGTATGTATTTATTAAAATGATTATACCTACACCTACACACACCTATGTCCAGTGGTTAAAGAACATATTGTTTCTGTGGGTGGCGAATTACTGCCTCCCAAAACGATGATTGTTCAATCTTTTTTTAACACCTCTCATGGTGTCCATTGTGATGGAGCTATATTTATATATGATATATATTATATTTATGTCCTCTTTATGCTTTTTATTTTATATTTAAAACATACCTTTATGTTTTTCATGTTGTGAAAATGCGATAATTTCATATGAGGAAGTGCGGACAACCGCCCACTCAAGTGATGTGACTCATTCACGCCATACATGGAACATATAAATAATAGAATAAATGAACTTATTTGACCTATATAACATATATATTATACTGTAATTATAATATATCTATTTCTCATTTTGTTTTAAATTCCATTAATATGACAAAAAATGAAAGTAGCATTCATGTGTACGTATGGCCTACCGTCTCCATGAACGGTACATTTCATTTCTTATATAAAAACATTATAGAATTTTAATAAATACCTATATACTGGATATATATGATATTTAAATCATTAAAACCATTATGGAGATGATTTACTTATAACTACAAGGGCAATTATTTTAAAACAAGTTCATTTTTGACTCATGTACCGAACATCGACAAAACGTATGATATGAACTCACATAATTAACAAATTATTATAACATGATAATATGTGATTTTAATTGAATAATAAATTTTAAATGAATTCCTTAATAAATTATAAATTGACCTAATTTTATTATTCAGGAGTATAAAGAATGAACGAGAACAATTTGGACTTCAGGTAAGGGATTTCTTATCTCACTTTTAATTCCGTGAGATTTTCATTGTTTGCCACTTATTTGTTGCAAGTGGTGTATTGTGTACTGAAATTTCAGATATATTATCATGATTCTATTTATAGTCATGGAATTATGTGATTCATTTGATGTTTATTATCTTTTTTTCATATGACTCGATTGATTACAACGATGTAAGGGGTTTTTATCTCACTTTTTATTCTCATGAGATTCATGCTACATTTTACACTATTTCATTTTGTGTGGTGTATGTACTACCCATGATTGTATTATTTGTGTAATATAATTTAATTTATGGGTATTTTCATCTTCATTGTTTGATCCTTCTTTCATGGGGTGTATGTTTTGAAAGTTATCCAAATCGGTAAGGGAACCTTTCTCCCTCCTCTTTTTAAAAGACCTATTTTTGTTAGGTCTTTTAATTTACATCTTATTATGATCGGATATGTTCTTATATATCCTTATTGTTGTAAATTTAATTTCCAAGTTATGAGATAACCTTTTTATCTCTCATCAACTCATTTTCTGAATTTTAAAGTTACGTCGTTAGGCTGTCAAATTTCTATAAGGGATCTTCTTAACGAAATTTCAATTCTTTTGGTTAAACCTCTAATTCATGATTATGTCATGCATTGAATATGTGTGGATGAACTCTGAATGTTTTACACTTAATATCCACTTATATTTTTTGTATTTATATTTTTTATACATAATCATGTAATTGATTTATCCTTAATATAATGATATCATCGTTGTACGGGACTTCGTCTCAATCACCTTTCATTGAGACATCTTTTAATTTCTACACTAATTTATTTCATATGGTTCATAAAACCCTTTTGACTTTTCATTTCATTTAAAGGGAATATTTTCTCTATGAAGCCTTTTACTAAAAGACACAAATTAATGTTTATTTTTTAACTTAAGCGGTGACAATGACCTTTTCCATCACCGTGAGTATTATTTGATCTATGGCTTCTTTAACAAGCCATAATGTTTACAAAAGAAAAAGTAATACCATATACTCTTTTTAAGTCTTTTGGTATTGAAAATTGTTTTTAGAATTAATTTATTATTTCAATATATTAAAATTTTATATTGTTATTACAATATGGTAATGTTATCATTCCTTTATGCTTAGGTTGTGTGTTATGATTATATTTTGGTTCTTGGCCATTATTATGTATACAGGTGGTTCCGTTATAAACCTAGGGTGGGTGAGCCCGAGATAACTCTCCAATGCATTGGGTAACGTGACGGAGGTAAACGTTAATGTTTCTCCAAAGAGAATTAGGGAATATACTATTATGGGTATTCCAAATGTGACTCCCTATATAGTTTTGATTTCTACAATGTATGTAAGATATGTATTCCTTAAGTTAGCTTTATGATTTGTGATTTCTATGTGTATTTCACAAATCTTATGATTTCATGGGTTATGTTAAAAGGCTTATGTTATTTATATATTGATGATCTAATGTTTTCTCTCTTTGTGTATCCATTATTGAGCTTTTTATGCTCATCCCAACTTTTGGAAATGTTTTTCACAGGACATAAATGTCAATAGGGTAAAGGATGGGATAAAGGAAATGCCATGCTGTCTAAAACATGGAACTAGACATGAATCTTTTGTTCAAGAGTTTTTATTTTGTGTAAAAATGGAAACTGATTAGATGTGTCTACATTGTAATCATTGAGATGTAATAGTTATGTCCTAATACTCTAAAACTCTAAACCTGAAAAGATCCTCAATGTGAATTATTCATTTAATTCATGATTATGTAATGTTTTTAAGGTCGAGTCCTTGTAGTTGGTATTAAAGGTTGGTTTTGATAACATTAGAGGTTAGTGTATTCTTTGAGCATAAGTGACATTAGCATAAATGGTTAGGATTTCAGAAAGAGTCATAGTTTTTTTAGATAATATAATGAGTTTAAGATAACATGAATAATTATATCTTAGTATTATATGATGATTTTACTAATATACTCAGACTGACCTTTTTGGTTTTAGTAAATAATTGGATCTTACAGGCACCAAAGTAACTGTGGATGTGAAAAAAATTGTGACGGTTTTCTAAACGAGAAACTAAATCATATGGGAGCTGCAATGAGAACTCTTATGTTTATTCTCAACCAACTATCTAGAGTCATGATTGACCACCTTAATCTTAGTGATTTTTATAAGGCATCATATATGCAAGAAACAAATCCCTACGGATGTTCAAGTAATAATAATAAATGTAAGTATGCTCAAAAACTTATTTGTAAAAGGTGTGAAAAGAAAAAACTAGGAAAATGTTTCAAAGGGACAAAAATATGCTATATATGTGGAAATGAAGGTCATATAGAAAGAACCTTCCATGGAAAAAGGAAGTATCTTGTTGACTCTAGGAAAGGGAAAGAAGTTCTTTCTGAATGATCAATTGAATTTTTTAAATGTGGTGTGCATGGTCATTATCCAAACACATGTCCTATGAAGAAGTTTCGGGAATGGGATCACCAGGATCATACAAATATTTGTTTACCAATACTTAATTCCATTTAGATTTGACAATGAGGAAACTAACAATGACCAATAAAAGGTATGGATTATTTCTTAACATATGTTTTCCTATTATTGAAATCATAGGATATGATTCATGATTCTTTTTGTAGGAAAGAATTATATCAGAATACATTGGAAAGGAGTGGTTAATGGATCATGAAGAATGTTGAATGAGTAAGAAGTCAACATATACGGGATTCAAGAGCTATTGTAGATTTTAGGATGGTGAAACTCTTAAAATTATTGAGGCACATTTGATGATGAGATTACATTAGAAGACTTTTTATAATATGTGTAACCCTAATGTTTGATATATGAAAATTTTATTCAAGGAATAATTATCTTTTCTTTTGTGGATATAATTATAAAGAACCATTTGTGTTTATATGATCCTTGAATTTTTGGCAATTACTGCTTAATACATTTTGGGATGCAAAACGAAATTTATTTGATGACCTTTATGGTTAAAATATGTTTTGGTTATGTTTGATGAATTTATCTCTTTTTAGAAATACTATAAAATTATATATTTTTTTAAATGGGAAAACACACAGACTATGTGACAACCCGTCGTGTCGGATGAAGCTGCGTGAATCAAACCCACAACCAAAGTGCGATTGGGATTTATCACCTACCACTGGACTACGTGAAGTCCTTGTTTACTATGACTAATTCATTTTAGTTAGATGATCATATTAATCAGGAATAAGTTGATTTTGGGTTATCTAGGGAAATTATTAACCTATCATGGAGGATATGTGATTAGGTTAATTACATTTTATTATGAGAATTTACGAGTAACTGGTGGTATTTAGAGATAAATGTTGAGATTTATCTTGGAAGACTATGTGATTAAATCCTTAGGATATTTGGGATTCAATCTTAGTTTGGATTACTTTGAAGAATTTTATAGATAGCTATTTATTGAATGGTCTTTGTTGAACTTTGGGTTTTGTTGGACAAATTTTTGAGATTAAGAGTAGTTGTTCTTTTTTATATTATCCTTTTGGTGATTAAATGATCTTGTACTAACAATTCTGGTTTTGGTTAAGATCTAAAGACAAGGGAAATATATTGTTCATCTTGTGTGTATTATGTGCTTCTCTCGAAGTTGATTTTAGCGCTCTTAATGTGAACAAGTCATCCTGAATAGTCATCATTTGGAGAAAATATGAGTATGTGTTAGAAATAGAGTAAAAGTTGAAAGTCTACATGACAAGTAAGTATGTTTCCTTATGTTTTAGTTAAGGTCATAAATAAATTCCTCTATGAAATTTATCTTAAAACAAAAACATTGTCTTTTAACTTTTCCTACTGGGGAATCAAATACCGTTTAACCCATCCCAAGTTTGTGATTTTCTGGTGGTTAACTTTCTCCTAGACATGTTTTCTATCACTCTCCATCAACACATGATGGTTTTTTTCCTCCATATCCATGTTTTCATGGAATCCTAGAATTTGTTTTCTCGGGTGACCTTTTTACTTCTCTTTCTTTCTTTTAAATTGATATTTTTAGTGACAACTTGTTTGATATGGGGCTTTCAATGAAGTTTCTAAGCCCAATTTTAAAATTGCGAAGACGTAATTCCCAAAAGGGGGGAAGGATATTAAATCCCAGGTAAATAAAGAATATGAAATTTTCATATTTAATAATATTTGATAATTGAATATTAATTTAACTTTAAAGGGGGTGTTATGTTTGATAGCGTACCTGATACGCAGCAATAGGTTTCATTGAAATTTTATATTACACACTAAAAATATAATATTATTATTTGTAATTATTGCCTAACTATTGTAATAGTGGTAATAAACAAAACATACTTCAAAATGGTTATATATGTTTGTTAAATATTTTTACATTTATCCAATAAATGTTAGAGGCTTAAAATGAGAATGAATCCAATTTTAAGCATAAATATTCTAATATTATTCAAAAGGTCGATTGACCGCCTTTTGATGGAGAACCCTTTTTAAATATACTTTTTGATAATTTTATATGTTATATTTGACAAAATAAAACCCTTATTTGGAATCAATACATCAAAATTTACTTTGTGTTAATTTTTGTTATTTTTCCGATAAAGTTCATTTTTTAGTGAATAGTTAAAAATGTTGTATTTTAATTCAAAACCTACTTTTAATTTAATTTATTTATATGGATAGATTTTCTTTTTAATAGGTTTTAAACTATATTTGATATATATTTTTACCATTTAATCCAATGTTGGTCATTGGAATTAATTTCACTTTGAAATTGGACATAAACAAGTGTCTATCTTTGGATAGATATTGTTTCTTAAAAACACGCTATTAATTTTGACAGTGGGAATTAATTATAAAATTAATTATTGAAACTTCTATGTTTTTAATTTATTAAAGTGGAAATCATTTTTTAATTTTAAATATCAAATTTACATTGGCTAAATGTTTGGTATTTTTCTGACAAATGTTCATTTTTAATGAATAGTGAAAAATACTGCATTTTACTTCAAAACTATTTTTTCATATAATTTAATTATATAGTTATGTTGTCATTTTAATTGGTTTTAAAGTGTAATTTAATTATTTTTTTATCACTTAATAAAATTTTGTTCATTGGAAGTAATTTTACTTTTTAATTGGTTGTAAAAACAAGTCAATGTTTTGATAAATTTTACTTTTTAAAAACTCTCCTTTGGTTGTGACAACAGGAATTATTTTTAAATTAATTACTGCAATTTCTGTGTTTGGAATTTGGTAAAATGGATTCCATATTTGGAATCATATGTTCCAAAATATGTAATTAATACTCTTTTGTTTCTGGACATTATGAATCGTACCGACGGTAATTATCTTTAATTATCGTGATTAATTAGTTATCGGGTAGTTAAGGGTAATAAAATAATATCATAATAACATAAAATAACCCCAAAATGTTTCCAAATCCTCTTTTTCTAAGTCACGGACAACCATGTGAAGATTTTTACCGAACTTTAGGGCCCATGGAATCACATGGGTGTGATAGTGACATTTATGACATTATTTTTAAAAAAGAAGAGAAATATAACAAAGGTTTGTATATCCTAATTAAAACCATTTTAATTTTGTTTTAAATAAATTATATATTAGACTATAAATATCCATTGGAAATATAAAAATATTTCCTACATAATGGTATTTTTTTATTATTTTAGACATTAAATATATAAATTTATTTATGACACCATGATGATGCAGTGATTACCTCATTAATGAACAATTTAAAAAAATGAATCGATAAGGTAAAATCTAAGATTTACACTTGTCGAAAACCTATTGGATGGGTGTATTTCAGACCCCTATCACCTTATCCTCAAAATATATCATTGTCTGACTTTTAAAATCTGGAAATCATTTTCTAATAAAGTAACATTTCATGACATTCCAAAAGTGAACCTCCTCCCTCTTATAAAAGGCCCCCACCTCTATCCCATTACCCAAACCTCTCAATCCCTTGCCTCATCCAACCTCTGCTCATATTATCTATCTGAATCCCTATATTACTCCTAGAAGCCTCACTTTTGGTATAATTCTTTACAAGGAAGCCTTTGGCTCAAATCAAAAAAGAGTTACCCGATTTAGAGGTAATGTATTCTCTCGAGTTGCTTTATTTTATTTTCCTTCTTCACTCACCAGCATCTTCTTATTATTTTATCCCATAATAACACCATTATCCTAAATATACTAGGATTTTTTTATGAAAATTATTATAACTACACTTTCACACACCTCCGTCTAATGGTTAAAGAACATATTGTTTCTATGGGTGGCGAATTATTGCCTCACGAAACGATCATTGTTCAATATTCTTTTAACACCTCTCATGGTGGACATTATGATGGAACTATATTTATATATGATATATATTATATTTATTTCCTCTATATAATTCTGTATTTTATATTTAAGACATACCTTTATGATTTTCATGTTGTGCAAATACGATAATTTCATATGAGGAACTGTGGACAACAGCCCCCTCAAGTGATGTAACTCGTTCATGCCATACATGGAACGTATAAATAATGGAATAAATGATCTTATTTGAACTATATAACATATATTTTATACTTTAATTATAATATATCTATGTCTCATTTAGTTTTAAATTCCATTAATATGATAAAAAATGAAAGTAGCGTTCATGCGTACGTACGACCTACCATCTCCATGAACGGTACATTTCATTTATTATCTCCAAAAATTATGGAATATTAATAAATACATATATACTGGATATATATGATATTTAAATCATGAATATAATTATTTATATTATCTACTTATAACAACATGGGAAATTCTTTTCAAACAAGTTCATTTTTTACTCATATACCGAACATTGACAAAACGTATGATATGAACTCACATAATTAACTAATAATTATAACAAGATAATATGTTAAATGAATTGATTAATATACTTTAATTTATTTCCTTAATAAATTATAAATTTACCTAAGTTTATTATTCAGGAATATAAAGAACGAACGAGATCAAGTCGGACTTGAGGTAATGGATTTCTTATCTCACTTTTAATTCTGTGAGATTTTCATTGTTTGCCACTTATTTTTTGCATGTGGTGTATTTTGTACATCCATTTCATATATATTATAATTATTCTATTTATAGTCATGGTATTATGTGATTCATTTGGTGTTTATGATCTTTTGTTCATATGACTCTATTGATTACAACAAGGTAAGGGGTTTTTATCTCACTTTTTATTCCCGTGAGATTCATGATACATTTTCCAATATTTCATTTTTTGTGGTGTATGTACTAACCATGATTGTATTATTTGTGTAACATAATTTAATTTATGGGTGTATACATCTCCATTTTATGATCATTAATTCATGGGTTGTACATTTCGAAAGTTACCCCAATCGATAAGGGAACCTTTCACACTCCTCTTTTTAAAAAGACTTCTTTTTCTTAAGTCTTTTAATTTACATCTCCTAATGATGGGATATGTTCTTATATACCCTTATTGCTATAAATTTTATGTCCAAGTGATAATATTCCCTTTTTATCTCTCATAAACTCATTTTATGAATTTTAAAGTAACGTCGTTAGGCTGTCTAATTTCTGTAAGGGAACTTTTTAACCCAATTTAAATTCTTTGGGTTAAACCTCTACTTCTTGATTATATCATTCTATGAATATGTGTGGATGACCTCTGATTGTTTTACACTTAATATCCAATTATATTATGTTTACTTATATTTAACACATAATCATGTAATTTATTTATCCTTAATCTAATGATACTGTCTTTGTACGGGACTTCGTCTCAATCTCCTTTCATTGAGGAATCTTTTGATTTCTACACGACTTTATTTTATACAGTGCATAAAACCCTTTTGACTTTTAATTTCATTCAAAGGTAATCTTTTATCTATGAAGCAATTTACTAAATGAAAAAAAGTAATGTTTCTTTTTTAACGTAAGTGGCGACAATGACCTTTTCTGCCGTCGCGAGTATTATTTGATCGATGGCTTCCTTTACAAGCTGTAATGTTTTCAAAAGAAAAATAAATACCATATACTCTTTTTAAGTATTTTGATTTTGAAAATGGTTTTTAGAATGGACTTATTATTTCAATATCTTAAAATTTTTTATTGTTATTTTAATATGGGAATGTTATCTTTCCTTTATGTACAGGTTATGTGTTATGATTATGTCATGGTTCTTGGCCATTGTTACATATACGGTTAGTTCTGTGATAAACATAGGGCGGTTGAGCCATATATTGCTCTCCAATGCATTGGGTAACATGACGGAGGTAAATTTTAATGTTTCTCCTAATAGATATAGGGAATATACTGTAAAGGGTATTCCAAATGTGAATTCCTATGTAGTTTTCACAGCTACAATATAAGTATGATATGTATACCTTCAGTTACCTTTATGATTTACGATTTCTATGTGTATTTCACAAATCTTTTGATTTCATGAGGTATGTTAAAAGGATTATTTTATGTATATATTAATGACCTAATGTTTTCTCTCTTTTTGTATCCCTTACTGAGCTTTTTATGCTTATCCCAAGTTTTTGAAATATTTTTCACAGGAAATAAAGTGGAATAGGGTCAAGGATGGGATCAAGGAAATTTCATGATGTCTAAAACATGGAACTAGACATGAAACTTTTGTTCAAGAGTTTTTATTTTGTTAGAAAATGGAAACTGATTAGATGTGTCTACTTTGTAATCATTGAGATGTAATAGTTATGTCCTAATTCTCTAAAACTCTAAACATGAAAAGATCCTCAATGTGAATTATTCATTTAATTAATGATTATGTAATTTTTTATAGTCGGGTCCTTATAATAATACACTCCATATGGCTTTAATGTACACACCTTTTACTTTTACCAAATTTTGAAGAATTAAAAATTAATTTTTTATAATATCAGAACCTTATCAAAATGTGTTATGTGTGGTCATTATGTTTGTAGTTCACTCCATGTGATGGGTTTTATATATATTATTGTCTAATTAATTCATACAAAATGTTTGGATCTATATATCACGTATAATTCTTGTTACAGTTATTACTCTATACACATTGAAGTATAACACACTTCGTAAATATCATGTGTTTCATGTGGTCATTGAGTTGATAGTACAGACTATGAAATTACGTGATAAGTCAACTTTTTCACATGTCACAAGCATAAATAGTATTGAGTATAATACACATTGGATAGTTTAGATGGGTACTCACCATGTTTCCCCCATGCTATATTTTTTACATAGTTAATTTTAAATAAATTTATTTAATTTGTTTACAATTGTGATGAAATGGGATCTTACGAAAATTTACATGATAATTAAGATAAATGAATTGATTAAATAAATAATACAATTAAAAAATTAGATCATGAATTTTCTTAAATAATAATGATTATAATTGAATGATAATTTCATAAAATTAATAATTCATTGCATTCATGTGGATGATCATAAGCATATAGCAAACCATTATATGTGATTGTTTTTATCTAATTTATTATTAAATTCAATTTATTTTTTGTGTGTTATATCTCCCCATTATGTAAGAGTCTGTGTGCCTATAGTATAATTTATGTAAACCCTATAACTAATAATTTGCTTCCCCTCACCTATATTTGAGAAAAATCATATGTAATAGATGAAGCTCACAAACTAGTGTAGGTGGTATATGTTTGGAGTGAAGGCATAACCAATTTTAGAGAAATAAATATGGGGAAATGTGAAAAGATGAGATACAAACCATAAATGGTTCTAGGTGTTTTTTGTAAGGACTCGGACTTAAAAATTACATATTAAAGTGTTTTTGAAATACAATTTAGATTATTTTAATTTTTAGGATCTTTTTAGATTAGGGTTTTAGAGAATTAAGAAAAAATCATACAATGTAAACCCATACATTACAAGTAGACAATTATACTCGGTATCAATTTTTTCCACATTATAATAATTTTAAAAATAAAACAAGATTTATATTTATAAAAACTATTTATAATTAACCCTTGATCTCATCTATCTCTCTATTCCCCCTTCAGCCCTGGGAAATACATTTTAAAAACATGGGATGAGAAAAAAATCTTGGTAAGGGATATAAAAATAAAGGAAACTATTAGTTCAGTAAAATCATGAAAACTCATATAAATTTTAAATTTATCTTCAAGGTTTGTTGAGAATATAAAATAAAACATTTTCACATAAATAAAAACATGAATTTTTCTCAAATAAAATCATTAAAACCCATTGATAAAAATTAAAACTTATTTAGATGACTTATATAATAATATACGTAAAACCCTTTCAAAACCCTTTCAATTGGAATTGTCATATGGCCGAATATCAATTAAACTATTATGGGCTTACCAGAAGCTATCTGGGACACACCATATTAAGCTGTAATGGGATTTCTTGGTGAAATATTGGAAACCCCATTTTAAACTATAATAGGATTCACGGACGCTATCACGACCACCCCATGTTAAGCTGTAATGGACTTACTTGGAAGAATATAGGCCACCCTACATTAGGTTGTAATAGTCTTACTCAGTACTATATAGGCCACCCCAGGTATAAGTTATATCTGGATTTCCCATTTACTATAATGCTGAAGTACCATATTATTAATATATCACCTTCATCATTAACCCCTTTTGAAACACTTTTAATCCCATGTGAAAATAGCTTCATAAAAAAGTACCATTTTATTTTAAAAACCCATTTCAAATTCCAAAAGTCCAAAAAAATGGAAGACGGTTTTCATTTAAGAATATATGTAATCTTAAAAAGGAATCTAGAAATTAAATAATACTCACATTGGTAGAAAATTCAACTTCATTGTGTACATTAATAATAGAACAATCCTTTGAACATTTTTCAAAACATCCCATATAAAACATGTAAAAAGATTCCTTTTGAAAACTCTTAAATGAAATTCAAAATAGAAATAAAATACCCTTTATAATCCTCTGATATCCATATAAATAAATATGTAAAATAATACCAAGAATATTTAGAAGCGAAAAAATATTTTATAACTAAATCATTAAATATTCAAATTTTTCAATACCACATTAAACATTTAAATCATAATCTCCATGAAATAATAACATTTAAAAAACATTAAATAACTTGAGAATAAATATATTCATTATTTTATATGTCGAAGGTTCTGTATATACACTCATAAAAGAAGGTGGGAGTTTAAAATCAAAACATGCTTCAATGAAAGTAGATGAAGATGATGTCTGTTACCTTGAGTCTGACTCGTCATGTAAAATCTTTATATTCCTCTTCTTGAGACCACCACCATTGATTAACACCTTAAGACCACTAAGGATGGAGTTATGCCTAAACTAAGATCTATATAATGTTGGTAGGGATTATATGAAGAGATTTTTTCATTTAATGGGTGAAGTAAATATGTTTTTTAGTGTATTGAAATGAGAAGAATGGGTACCCTTCTATAAGAAAGGGAGGGGCACTCTTGGAATTCTTAAAATAATTAAATTAATAGAAATTCATTTTTTATTCGAAATTGTTCAAAAACTGATTTATTTCTATTATAGGATGATTTTGGGCCATAATACATTTATCAAATGAAAATTATACAAGTTTTTATTTTTTTTAATACATATCTTTTTGTTTTAACCCTTATTTATCTGTTGTAATTATTACCATGATATCATGTAATTTACATTTTGAGGGTTAAAAAAATTACTATAAAATTTAAAAAATGAGTTAATGAAGAAATTTTAGGACTTGTCTTAATCAGTTGAAAAAAAATTTATATTTTTATGAATTTTATATCAATTGATAAAATATTATTTATTTTAAAATATCATTAATGTCAATTTTGACACTATTCATCACTTCACTTTTTTAAAAAATATCATAAAAACATGATATCATTGAAATAACTCCTTTAACTCATCATTAAAATTTCAAATTCACCTATAAATTTTTTGGATAAAATTAATTATCCCTAATTATATTTGTTTTATTATTTTTAATATCATTTATTTGATATTTCACATAATTTAACAATTATTGCTTCATAATTTTGTAATCATTTAGGTTAATTAGTTGTTCCCTAAAAAATAAAAAAAAATTATCATGATGAATATAAAAAATTTATCCTTCAAAATACTATTTATATTCAAAAATATCCCTTTTATAACATCATATTAAAAATAATTCACTTGTTAAAAACAAAAGTATGAAAAAATTGACTTTTTATTGAATATAATACTATAAATGGATTAATGTGATCCAAGTGACTCCAAGATCTCAAAAAGTCATACCAAAGATGATTTTGGTCAACAATCACTCATAAAATAAAATTAAAACAAGTGTTATAGTAATTATATATTATTTATAATAATATTTTTACCCTTAATTACCCAATTTACCCTTAATCATGGTAATAAAAATTACCAAATCTAATTTTCATATTATTTCATAAATAAATAGGGAAATATTTAATAAATTTGGAAGGATTGACTCAAAATATTAAATATTTTTTATAAAATTAAAAACAAATAATTGGTTAAAATTAATTTAAAATCAATCTCGTTGACGGATAAAGAAAATGAGTTTTTATACTAAAAGCATTCAAAATATTGAAATATTTTTACATCCAAATTCAATGTGAAATTTATTCGAATAAACTTTATTAGATTAAATAATAAAATATTTATCTAAATATACTTTAAAACTACAATAAAATATAAAGTAACAATATAAATAAATCGTACAAAAAAACAGATTTCCATTAAAATACATTATTTCTTTCATTATTTATCAAAAAATGAATCTTATCAGAAAATACAAAAAATTAGACAAAATTAAATTTTTATATTCATATTTAAAATAAGATTCTATTTTTTTAAATATAATTTATAAAATTTTCAAAAATTCTATTTAAAACAAGTGCACTTTCAAAAGGTAGTAAAACTGCTTTTTTAGAAAAATAATTCTTTCATATTTAAAATTGGATTTTCTCTCATATCATGTATTGAAAACACATAATATTAATGTTAAACATGAGATTTAATATATTTATATATTTGATTAATATAATCCAATAATAGTGATTTGTTTATTTTTTAGTATAAAATACACTTCTAACCATTTAAATAGTTTTTTAGAAAAAAAATTCCTTTTGAAAAAGGGTTTTCTTTTCATTTATAATTAATTGGTCAGCAAAGAATTAATTTTATACACATACGTAAACCATATTTTAATAATTTTTTTAATATTGATCATTACTTTAATTGTTAAACCTATTTTATAATGGTAACATTTAAATAATAATAGTTTGAAGCTCATTTAAGCTCGATGTATCATATCATGTACACTGTCAAACCTAATATTTCCTTTTATAAAATCTATGGATGTTACATTATCACCCCCATTTAGAAAATTAATCATCTAAATTTTGAATTAGTGATCACTAACTAAGGTTTTACTTTTCATAATTCCTTTAATAAAATCCCACATCAGAAAATGGATAAATGAATCTTCCACATTATAATAAAGAAAGGGGAGTAAGAAGGTTAACTAAGATAACACATAATAGGGTTACATATAAGAATATGTCGACATGGAAGAGAAAACTAACTATCATGTTATGATGTCCAGTCATAGAGAACATGGTCATGATAAAGTTATCAATAAAAAAACCATAAATTTTTGACGGGTTAGAATGGTCGTGGATTCCTCTCTAAAAAAATTAAATAGGTAATGTTTTTGTTTCAAGATTATATTCATTGAGTTGAGAATTTATATTACTACATTGAATAAGAACATAAAGAAACATACTTACTTAAAAAGTATAGTTTCATCCTTTAATCAATTTCCACCACAAACTTTTCTTTTTCTCCAAAAATGATTATTCAGGATGAATTTCTCATGCCTAAAGAACTAGAATCAATATCTTGAGAATCACATAATCCATAAAATATTAACTATAAATTTATCTTGTCTTTATAAATTAACCAAAACCAAAAAAATAGTGAAATATAAAATAATTCCCCCAAAAATAATATACCTTGTATGACTAAAAACGTCTTCAATATCCAAAATTATATAGTAATACCCAATGTTCAACATAGTCTATTAAATGAATAATTGTCCGTAAAATTCTTCTAAATAACCAAAACTAAGATTGAAACCCCAAATTCAAAAGTATTTGATCACAAAGTCTTCCAAGATAAATTTTAAGGATTATCTCTATATAACATCATTAACTCTTAATGTCTCATACAAAAAATGTATTTTCATAAATCACATAATCTCCAATATATGTTAATTATATCCATAAATAACCTGAATCACCATAAGTCTATAATTAAATCAATGATTCTTCCAAAATATAATTCAACCATTAATTCTCAAATAAAATCCCATAGTATTCTGTAAACCTTGATCATATAAGCTTCCCAAAATAGTGAACACCTTTTGAAATAACCTTAATCACTTAATCACAAAATCATTTTCCAATACCATGGTTTTCTAGTTGATAAAAGATAAATTACAATAAGTTTTCACCCATCCTATGGTTTTTCCATTTTCTAAAACTATAAAATTCTTATAACATTCCAAAAATATAATAACGTCCACATAAATACCATAACATGTTTTAACCTAAAAGTTTATCCCATGACATTAATTTTCTAGCTCGAAATATAATAACCCATAACTACCTAAAAAATGCATGTCCCTAAAAATATAATTATTCAACTTAAAATTTCATAAATTAAATCCTAAAAATGAATTTCTAAGACATTTAACATATAATAATCCTTAAAATTATAAACTCGTGATGATATCTATAAATATTAAGAAGACGTCCTAATCTCAAAAGTTGTATAAAACATCCTCTGATACCAATTATAAAGACCTGACCTTAAACATTTCATATTATAGTGTTTTTGAACTAGATTTTAGTGTCTCAAAATTCTAAAGATCTTTTTGGTTTAGAGTTTTAGAGAATTATGAAAAAAGTCCTACAAATTAAACTCATACATTACAAGTGGACACATATACTCAGTATCCATTTTTTCCACAATATAATTCTATTTAAAATAAAACATGATTTCCATTAATGAAAATTCTTCCCAATTATCCCTTTAATCTCATCCTTTTCTATATTCCCCCATAAACCCTAGGAAATAAATTTTAAAAACTTGGTATGAGCACAAAATCTCAATAAGAGATATAAAAATAAAAGAAACTATTATTTCTTTAAAAACACAAAAAATCATATAAAATTTACCTTTATCTCTAAGGTTCGTTGAGAAAATTAAATGATACATTTTTACAAGAAAAAACATGCACTTTTCTCAAATACAATCATTAAAACCCATAGAAAAAGTAGAATAATAACCCTTCCTTTAAATGGTTCTCAAGGTGATCAAAGGAGAATGCTGAATGTGATATAATCTATCATGTTAGAACCTAGAAATTTTAATAGAGATGTTTGGAGGTTCTTAGAACACGTGTGGATCATCGCTGGAGGGAATCAATTCTTTATCCCTACAACTCAATGATGGTATGATGTTCCGATGTTTTCATATCCATTAATGAAGAAATAATTTCTCACAAGGTAATTCTATAATTTCATAAATTAATTATAAATAATATGTGATGATCATATGCTTTGGTTCCAATTTTTACCCATTTTCTATATTATTTGATTCAATTCCATTGATCATGGTGTTTATAATTGTGTCAATCATGGATTTATCCTAGATCATGACAAAAATAAATGTTGTGAATGCCCCATATGATGATTCCTATATTTCTGAAACCTATAATATGATATTCTTATGACCTATTGTTACCCTTTATTAATAATTACTAGTTAAAATCATGTTTCGGGTAATATCTGTCACAAACCAACCTGGGTCGACCTTGAACAGGTCACCCGAGCCAGTCCGCAACATGTCCCGAGGGGCGTTCCCGATCCCCCCGGGATGGCAACCAGTGTCGGGCATCAAAGTATACACGAGGGAACGACTAAAGCCCATGAGATAAAACCAGGACCAGATAAATAAAAATAACAAACAGAGCATACAGCAAAATGATAACTAAAACTTAAATAAAAAAATAACTGATCCAAATACAAAGTATCATTAAAAAGAAGAAAAAATTGAAACAAGACCCCGCTACAACGATCTCCATGTGACCCCTTGGTCACCTCCAAAAAAAATCCCAAAACTGCTCCCACAAGAGCTACCACTAAGAAAGAGCCTGAAGAACATCTAAACCTGCAACTGAAATAGTAAAGGATAGGAGTGAGCACAAAAATTCTCAGTATGGATGCCAAAAGTAAACCACTGAATCCAAGTGTTTCCTTACCCAAAGTTGTCCGATGACACAAGTTTGGAAATACAATTATAAAAATATTTTTTTCCCGTTTAAACAAAATAACACCTATTTCCCACAATGAGGACCAACTCACGCCATATATTATTTCAAAAACACTTTATCATTTTATAAATAAAACCAAACAAGTGATATCAGGTTTGTGCAAAATAGAGACAGGTCAATAATACATGCGGAAAATAGATCAGTGTAGCAGAAAAATAAACAAGAAATACGAGCTAAAAGTAAACCATTGTAACAAAAAAATCAAGCAATACAAGATGTAACCATGGTTGATCCTGAACATCCCTAGACAACCCTTGGACACACTCGGTTCGGAACCACCTATCGGCGTATAGTGAAGCCCCTTAGTCTATAACCCACTGATCACCCTCGTGACAAAATCAGCGGCAAATCCCACCTGGCCTCTCTATCTACCAGGGGGCACCAACCCGTCTAATCGGGGCTGGTGAGAAATCGCCACTCGATAATATATAAGACGCCTAGGAACCCATGGTGGTTATTATTATAATGTGTAAGTAGGAAGGCCCTCACACGCATGACTTATCTCACCCCACTTTCCTTCCTCAAACACGGACGCTTCCTATACGTTCACCCACAAAGGGATACACTAGAGAGGAGCACCTCATATATGTGTTCAATCATTCACATTCAAGAAAGTGCCAACCGGGATGCTATAACATATAAACTTTAAAACATTTCAGAAAAAGTTTACGATTTCAAATTGATAACACTCATTTATTCAAAATATCTTGAAAACTCCACTCTTACATTTACAAAAGAAATGGTCCCTTAAGTTCTAAACACACATTCAAACACATCACAATTATCAAATATGCTTTTACCCTTTTTTGGCCCCCACCAAAACATGTTTTAAAATGAATGGTAAAACCTTAAAGAACACATTATAAACCATGATTTCCAAAATACTTAAATCAACACTTTACAAAACCACATTTAAAATACTCTTTAGAAACAACTCAAGGGGACCAAATTTATTTGAAAACTAAAATCCATTTATAAGACTAAACTTCTATGAAAACACCAATTACCTTAAAGCCTTAAATGACCACCTACATTATTTATAGAATAGAAAACAATCCAAAAAAAACATTAAAACCTTTCCAAAACATTTTAAAACGTTTAGTATGCTATACCAACATCAAGCCATAAACACCTGAAATCCTCTTATGAAATTAAACGCACACCAAGAAATCATTTTAAAGTCTTGCCCCAAAAACCGCCACTTACCCACATTATTTTAAAGGAACTCCAAATAAAACATTGAATTCATTAAACCTTTACAAAAGTGTTTTAACACAACAACTAAGTCATAACACAACCGGGACAATTCCATTATTAAAAAATGTTGTTCCAACATAATTACGTTGATACATTTCATAAGGGACCATTTCCTTCTTAAATAAACATAAGCAATTCAAACATGCTTTTTAGGTATCATAAACCTTTGAAATTTACACTAAAACTCATTTAAAACCTATTTTTAACAAATCAAATAAATTCCAAATTGCTAAAATAATTTAATTAAGGGTTCCATAGAGTTGCGAAACTATTTTATAAATTTATTTAAAATTTCAAGCATCAAAGGAAAGACTTTAAGAAAGAAAAACATGGAAACACCTACCGAAAGCTCATGCAATTGGAATGAAACTTCAACGGGAAAGAGAACTACACCCCACGGACAAAACGCACACCCTAAAACCAAAGAAAATCTGAGATACACATCAACCCTAACATTTAGGGTTTGGCCAACAAGAAACCCCACATGGAAACCCTCAAAATTAAGTGAGGAGAGGATAATATGGAGAGGAGACTTACCGGATAGAACCGCCAGAGGGAGGAGTAGTCGCCGGAAGAATCGCCGGAGGGGAGGAGGGTGTGTGTGAAGCATGGTTAGAGGAAGAGGGGCTGCGTGAGGGAAAAAATAGTTGAGCGTGATGAGGTGTAAGGAGGGGGGTGAGCATAATTGGTAATAATAAAGAGGGGATAAATGGGGGGAGAGGGTGGTGCGTGGAGAGTGGTGTGAGGGAATAAAATAATAAAAAAAGTAATAGTAAGTGAGAGGGAGGGGTGGATTGAAGGATAAAAAGGAGGAAAGAGGTGTGGAGGATAATAGTGGGAAGGGGGAATGTGGGAGATAAAAAATGAAATGAATTAATGGGGATAGGTGGTGCGTGATTGGTAATATAAGGAGGGGGTGTCATTGGAGAGAGGTGAGTGGAGAGAGTAATTAAAAAAGGAGAGAAATAAATGGGGAAAGAGGGATGAGTGGAGAGAGGAAGCGCATGGGATAAAAAAAGGGTGAGGCATGATGGATGAACAAAAGATGGGGGAAGTGATTGGAGTGAGGGAGATAATTGAGAGGGATAATAAAATTGGGGGAAAATTAAATGGGAGGGGTGAGCTGTGGTGGATGAATAAAAGGGTTTAAAGCCCTTTTAAAAATATAAAATTTAACCACAACAAGAATAAATAAATAATATATATGTTAATAATAATAATGATAACATCGATAATAATAATAATGATGATGATAACTATAATAATTTAAATAACAATAATAATCAAAATTTTAATGACAATATTTATAATAATTTTAAAAAAATATTCTATAATCATCACAATGCCATTAATTTTCTTAATGATATTAATAATAGTAACAATAAAAATAATCATAATAATAATCATAATTTTATTCATTTTATTTTAAATAATAACAAATTTAATAACAACCAAATAATAATTATATTTCCAACCATTTTAATGATAATTAGATCATTAACAATTTTAATTAAAAAAACATTTTTTAATCCACACAACAATGTTATTATTATTATATGTTAAACATTAAATTTATTTCATTCTGATAAAGTATTATTATATTAAGTAATTGGTAACCGCAGGGGCATCTGGGCCGACCTCACGGTTACCGCCAACTGTGTGGTTCCCGTGAACCAATCCGAAACTCACTAAAAACATCAAATATAAAAAAAAATTAAACATTCACTCAACCCACACCCTAAAAAGACTTACCGAATCCATGAAATAATAAAATAAAAAAATTTAAAAGATCAGGGTGTTACAATTCTCCCCACCACAAAACTTTCTGCCCCCAGAAAGTCACCTAGCTGAAAAATAACCAAAACTCATCCCAAATCCCGACCAGAATAGTTGGAAAAAAAATCTGAGCCTTGAGCTGACTATTCAGTCTACAAGTTACACCCGACTAACTCAAAGAAAAACCATAGCACAAATAAAAGGGAGAACACGAGAGGGTTCTCACCACCATAAGAATTCCCCTAACAAAATAATTTGAACTTAAACAAACCACCCCGGAAGACAACGCGGGAACTCCCAACTGAACCCACCGACTTCTCCACATGAGTTGAACAGGACCACTGAGACTTAAACGGAAAACCACTACAAGGCCACCTGGCATACTGGGGCACCAGAATAATGAATTTCCTATAACAACATCACCAGAACTATGAATTTCCCACACCGATCTAAAACTCCCCAATACATCACATTTCCAAACGATCACTAAAAAAAGGACCAACCCACACAAGGGCTAAAACACTTTTAAGAAAAACTAATGATTCTATAGGTCACATTCAGAAGAAGAGAACTACTATGAACACGAAAGGATAAGTTCATCGCCCTTTCACCACAAAAGATGAAATTGAAATAGTAGGAAAATAAGAACAAGGGAACCTTGAATGTCTCTATGTCAAGACGAAAGATAAAGAACCAAGCAATGGTCTTAAATGCCTCTAGCATGCTGACTGTGCGCGAGTTTCACCATGAGACCCGAGGTTGGGGCTCTAATGGCTGAAGCATCTTATGCCTCACAGTCAAACACAAGAATCCCCCAATCAGAACTCCTTCCTCAAATGACACTTCCCACAGAACTTCCCCCGGTGACCCGAATGGCCACAATGATGACAATACTTAGGAAGGATGCAGCCCGACGGCTTGGAATGCTCGAACCAGCCATACCAATGACACTCCTGAAGGAATCCCGACGAACTAGGTGTCAAGATCAATGAAGATAACCTCTTAGGTAAAGTTCCACATGCACACACTCCTCTCCAGATAGGGAACCTTAATAAAAACCAAATATCACCAACTACTCCCCAAACTCCAATGACGATAAGACAACCAATCTCCACTAGTCCAAAACTTAACCCTAAAACAAACCCGAAATGACACGAACCATAACATACTAGGGAGTTCCCAAACACCCAAAGACACACTCCACTTCCCTAAAGTCATTTCACCACCTCTACCAAACCTCCAACACCTCAAAGGGCGATGAAACTTAAAAGAACTGAAACTTGGACATGACTTATTGGCAACACTGGGGACCTTTTTGGCGGCATAGTCTGAACAACACAAGAGACACAAAACCTAAACATTCCTCAAGCCAAAACACAATAAAAAAGAACACCCCAAGCCAAAAAAAACTGGCCGGGAATCCAATCAAATATAAACACAACCAAAACCCTCTTCCAAAATCACCATTTTCATTTAAATTTTAGAACGGTCTTATTCCCCGATTTGTTTTTCAAATTCCAACACCACTTTTCACAAGACAAAAATCCACTCAAGGAAAAACAAATTTCCAAAACCTTTATATAAATTAAAACGCACCCAAGGCATCCTATGGACCATCACATGTGTGTCCATCCATTTCCATCCACATCATCCATAAACAAGTTCCCCCACACACTTACCGTACACACCCACACACATGTAATCTTCCACAATGAGTACCAAGGGAAACATCCTTTCTTCATCAAAACCAAAGAATTTACAAAAATGATTCTAATTTTAAAATTCCCTTTAACAATTTAAAAATCTTTTTAGAGAAAACATTTACATTTAAAAAAATGCAATTCCATTTCCAAAAGCACGCTTTCACCAACCAGAATGAAACGGAGTACAACATGAAAATAACTATCAGAAAGAGGAACTAGAAGTTACTCCTAACCCAGTGACATGGAAGTGATCCACTCCCCAAGTAAGTGTCAACAACAAGGAGGAACTTAAGCCATGGACTCGGACTCCACATGGGTCACTACTCCATGTGAGGTCATGAAATGACACCATCTTGCCTCTGTTGTCATCCCTCAATCCAAAAACAAAGACACAATACACAAATCCTGGACTACACCTGCCAACTCAAGGTTCGGAATGAGCAAGGGTTCATGACGTCCTTCCCGCACCTACCTCTCGAGTCCCGACAGTCCTAATCTCCATCTACCGGACACCCCAAAAAACAAGAACCTGCTCTAATACCATTTTTTCACGAACCAACCTGGGTCAACCTTCAACTGGTCACCCGAGCCGGTCCACGACATGTCCCGAGGGGCATTCCCGATCCCCCCGGGATGGCATCCAGTGTCGGGCATCATAGTATACACGAGGGAACGATTGAAGCCCAACAGATAAAACCAAGACCAGATAAATAAAAAGAAAAAATAGAGCATGCAGCAAAACGACAACTAAAACTTAAATAAACAAAGAACCGATCCAAATACAAAGTATCTTTAAAAAGAAGAAAAAAATTGAAACAAGACCCCGCTACAATGATCTCTATGTGACCCCTTGGTCACCTCCAAACAAAATCCAAAAACTGCTCCCATAAGAGCTGCCACTAAGAAAGAGCATGAACAACATCTGAACCTGCAACTGAAATAGTAAAGGATATGCGTGATCACAAAAATGCTAAGTAGGGATGCCAAAAGTAAACCACTAAATCCAAGTGTTTCCTTACCCAAAGTTGTCCGATGACACAAGATTAGAAATACAATTATAAAAATATGTTTTTCCTGTTTAAACAAAATGACACCTCTTTCCCACAATGAGGACCAACTCATGCCATATATTATTTCAAAAACACTTTATCATTTTATAAATAAAACCAAACAAGTGATATCATGGTTGTGAAAAAGGGAGACATGTAAATAATACATGCTGAAAATAGATCAGTCTAGCAGAAAAATAAACAAGAAATACGAGCTAAAAATAAACCAGTGTAACAAAAAAATTCAGGCAATACAAGATGTAAACATGGGTGATCCTGAACATACCAAGACAACCCCTAGATGCACTCGGTTCAGAACCACCTGCCGGTGTATAGTGAAGCCCCTTAGTCTATAACCAACTAATCGCCCTCGCGAAAAAATCAGCAGAAAATCCCACCTGGCCTCTTTATCTACCAGGGGGCACCAACCCGTCTAATCGGGGCTGGTGAGCAATCACCACTCGATAATCTATAAGATGCCCAGGAACCCATGGTGGTTATAATTATACTGTGTAGGTAGGAAGGCCCTCGCATGCATGACTCATCTCACCGCACTTTCCTTCCTCAAACACGGACGCTTCCTAAACGTACACCCATAAAGGGTTACACTAGACAGGAGCATCTCATATATGTGTTCAATCATTCAAATTCAAGAAAGTGCCAACCGGTCTGCTATAACATATAAACTTTAAAACATTTCAGAAAAAATTTACGATTTCAAATCGATAACACACATTTATTCAAAATGTCTTGCAAACACCACTCTTACATTTACAAAACCAATGGGCCCTTAAGTTCTAAACACGCATTCAAACACTTCAAAATTATCAAACATGATTTTACCCTTTTTCGACCCACACCAAAACATGTTTTAAAATGAATGGTCAAACCTTAAAGAACACATTATAAACCATGATTTCCAAAATACTTAAAGAAACAATTTACAAAACCAAATTTAAAATACTCTTTAGAAACAACTCAAGGGGACCAAATTTATTTGAAAACTAAAATCAATTTAGAAGACTAAACATCCAAGAAAACACCAATTACCTTAAAGCCTTAAATGACCACCTACATTATTTATAGAACACAAAACAATCCAAAAAAACATTAAATCCTTTCCAAAACATTTTAACACGTTTAGTATGCTATACCAACATCAAACCATAAACAACCGAAATCCTCTTTTGAAATTAAACGCACACCAAGAAATCATTTTAAAGTCTTGCCCCAAAAACCGCCACTTACCCACATTATTTTAAAGGAACACCAAATAAAACATTTAATTCATTAAACCTTTGCAAAAGTTTTTTAACACAAACATATGTCATAACACAATCGGGCCAAGTCCATTATTAAACAATGTCGTTGAAACATAATAACATTGATACATTTCATAAGGGGCAATTTCCATCTTAAATAAACATAAGAAATTCAAACATACTTTTTAGGTATCCTAAACTTATACAATTTACACTAAAACTCATTTAAAACCTATTTTTAACAAATAAAATAAATTCCAAATTACTACAATAATTTAATTAAGGGTTCCATAGAGCAGCAAAACTATTTTATAAATTTATTTAAAATTGAAAGAATCAAAGGAAATACTTTAATAAAGAAAAACATGGAAACACCTACTGAAAGATCATGCGATTGGAATGAAACTTCAACGGGAAGGAGAGCACGGAAAAAACGCACACCCTAAAACCAAATAAAATATGAGATACACATCAACCCTAACATTTAGGGTTTGGACAACAAGAAACCCCACATGAAAACCCTAGAAATTAAGTGAGTATAGGAGATTATGGAGAGGAGACTTACCGGATGGAACCGCCGGAGGGAGGAGCAGCCACCGGAAGAATCACCGGAGGGGAGGAGGGTGTGTGTGAAGCAGGGTAAGAGGAAGAGGGGCTGCATGAGGGAAAAAAAGAGTTGAGCGTGATGAGGTGTAAGGAGGGGGTGAGAATAATTGGAAATAATAAATATGGGATAAATGGGGGGAGAGGGTGGTGGGTGGAGAGTGGTGTGAGGGAATAAAATAATAAAAAAAGTAATAGTACGGGAGAGGGAGGGGGTGGCGTGATGGATAAAAAGGAGGAAAGAGGCGTGGAGGATAAAAGTGGGAAGTGGGAATGTGGGAGATAAAAAAATGAATTAATGGGGATAGGTGGTGCGTGATGGGTAATATAAGGAGGGGGTGTGATTGGAGAGAGGTGAGTGGATAGAGTAATTAAAAAAGAAGATAAATAAATGGTGAAAGATGGATGAGTGGAGAGAGGAAGCGCATGGGATAAAAAAAGGGTGAGGCGTGATGGATGAAAAAAAGAGGGGGCAAGTGATTGGAGAGAGGGAGATAATGGAGAGAGGGATAAAACAAATTTGGGGGAAAATTAAATTGGAGGGGTGAGCTGTGGTGGATGAATAAAAGTGTTTAAAGCCCTTTTAAAAATATAAAATTTAAACCCAACAAGAATAAATAAATAAGATATATGTTAATAATAATAATGATAACAATGATAATAATAATAATGATTATAATAATTATAATAATTTAAATAACAATAATAATCAAAATTTTAATGAAAATATTTATAATAATTTTAAAAAAATATTATATAATCATAACAAAGCCTTTATTTTTCTTAATGATATTAATAATAATAGCAATAAAAATAATCGTAATAATAATCATAATGATATTCATTTTATTTTAAATAATATCAAATTAAATAACAACCAAATAATAATTATATTTCCATCCATTTTAATGATAATAAGATCATTATCAATTTTAATTAAAAAAACATTTTTCTATCTACACAACAATGTTATTATTATTATTATTTGTTAAACATTAACTTTATTTCATTCTGATAATGTATTATTATATTAAGTAATTGGTAACCGCAGGGGCATTTGGGCTGACCGCACAGTTACCTCCAACCATGCGGTGCCTGTGCACCGATCCGAAACTCACCAAAAACATCAAATATCAAAAAAAATAAACATTCACTCAACCCGCACCTTGAAAATACTTATTGAATCCATGAAATAATAATATAAAATAATTTAAAAGATTGGGGTGTTACAATATCTGCTTTGTTTTTCATGTATCTTTTGATTTGGTATTTTTAGTCCTTTTACTTTGATCATGATTCCATCATATATAGAATTTTATCCATGATATAAATATCATATATATTAATTAGATATTTTTTTATATTTATCCATAATATTTTGAGATAGAAAATTAAATACACTATTCATGGTGATGGTAGGTCATATGTATGCATAAACATTACTTCCATTTTCTTAGAAGATCGAAAAAATAAAGGTATATAATATAACACCATCCCATAGTCATTATGATTTCATATATATCACATGTATTCATTAAATATATCCTTATTACCTTCCATGTAAAGTGTAAGTGAAAAATTAATTGTATCACTTCACAAGGCAGTAACCCTCTGTACACATGAGAAATGTTTATGTATTCCCACTAAATGAAAAGTTAGATGGTATATGTGATATTATAATTCCATAAGTGTAATTATTTAAACAAAATCATATTAATATATTAAATCCTTTATTGTATCCGGTCGTGGGAGGTGGTGATTGAAAATTAATTACATCAATTTGTGAGGCGGTAGTCCATCAAACACATGATCAATGGTTTCATTTCCCATTTGACTGAAGGGGAGATGGATATAGGTTATGAAATAAATATAATAAAAATATATATATTTTAGATATTGTTTTTATAATTTATTAAAAATTATGATATGAATTAATTTGGTAATAGAAGAAGTAAAAAAGAATGAGCTTGTTGAAGACAATTTCATTCTCTTAGAACAACCACTTTTGGATCTCTTATTAAGGTCTATAGGATTAGTACTTTTAGATGAACATCAGCTATAAGAAATGGATAATTATGGTGGTTATTTCTTTTTTTAGGTATTTTCTTATAAAAATTTCTTATGAGGTCTGAAGAACTGATGGGAGGAAGTTCCCTTTTATAACTGAGAAGGAGTTCAATTTTTATAAATACCAAAAACTATTCAATTATGGGAAGTCACTGTCAACCCAAGTTCTTGAAAAAATCATAAGTAATCTATTAAAGATATTATATGGTAGATCCAAACCTCCATGAAAAAAATTAAAACATTTTATTTTTTAGCCTTTACGTTTACCTAATTTTTCCATTTTAGTTTTCACCACAGTGATTTATATCATTTTATTTACTGACCTAATTTGTCCTTTAAGAATAAATTTAAAATGGGAATTATTATATAATATGTATCCACTCATTCTAAATGTTAAATCTAATTTAGTAAACAAAAAAATATGTGTGTGGAAAATTAAATTTAACACAAGCGTGTGTAACGTGCAAAAGCCCTTTTCAACCTTAATCATTGTAATTAATTTTTATTCTATTTATAGATATTTACTACCAAAATTTAATTTGAACTTATTATATAAAATAAATTATTATTATTATTAAAAATATAGAATCCATTTTATCAAATTAAAAATAAATAAAGTGGAATAATTTAATCTACAATTTATCCCATGTATGTGATGAAGAAGATGTTTTCCAAAGAGAAACGTTTTAACAATATATGATGTTTTAAAATAAAAATTCAATATGAAATTTATCCTAATGAACTAAACTAGATTAATAAAAATATAATTTAACTAATATTACTTTTAAAACCATATTAAAATAATTTTTTAGTTTTTAATTCTTTAAATGAAAAATATAATTCTTAATAAAATCTATTATTTTTCAGTAATCATTAAAAAAAATTTTATATACAAAGTTTTAAAAAATTAAATTTAATATTATTTTTATATTATGATATTAAAATTAAATTTAGTTTTTTCAAATAAAATTTCTAAATATGGAAAATTGTAATTTCAAAATAAGTGTGAAAATGTGATAAAAATTCTATTTGTTATAATATAGTATATAAGTGTAGAATTGGAGGTATTATTATTTAATACCAAGAAAACACATATTATTAATGTTAAAAAAATTATTGAATATAATTTATATATATATATTATGAAAATTATTTACCAAAAGTGATTTATTTAATTTTTTGAGATGAAATGTGTTTGTGCTCATAAGAATAGTTTTTCAGAAAAGGATTTCCTTTATTTTCAAATGGTTTTTATTTTAATTTATAATTAATAGGTAAAAATTGATTCATTATATATATATAAATATAATTCATTTAATCCTATTCATTCCCACCATTCCAACAACTAGGTGATAATTATCAAATTAAATAATAATCTTTTCATAGTTTGTTGTGTTCCTTAAAACTCGATGTTGCATATAATGAAAGATATCAAAGAAATTAAACTTATTTAATAAATAAAATTCATTATATATCATAATGTTACATTATCGCCTTATAATTAATATTATTACCCTTTAATATTGAAAATGTCATTATCATAGTTAAGGTTAAATTTGTTAAACCAAAAGCTAAAACCAAAATATATGCTTTAAAATTATATATAAACTGATAGAAGTTTTATTGGATGATTATATTAATACCATATCTTAATTATATTATAATAAATGTGATTTTGGAACCATTTGACATGATTTAGAGACATATTATATTATAATATTTCATGTATTTCAAAAAATGACATTATTGGTATTTTATAATAATCAGTATTTTATTAAATGATTTAAAATTCATAAAAATAATATATTTTGATATGTAAATGGGATGTGGTTTAAAATATACACCATGTTCCATTTATAAGTCACTTTTTATTTTATAACAACCATCTTGGCTTCTTTTGTGTAAAAAACTTTAATATCACGGTAATTATCCAAATGGTTAATGGGGAGTTAAATAAAATAGATAAGGGAATAAAAATCATATAAAATTATAAAAAATTACTATAATAGATAATTTAATCAAATATTCATTTTTATTTTATTATACAAATTTCGAGCCATTTTCCATGGAAATTAATTTATAATAATTCAATACTTTTATAAATTCCAAGAATTCATCTTCCCTAAATTATAGAAGATAACCCCTATACTCTTGTCTCCAAACATATAGAGACTTTTTCATCCAATTACTTCCCAAATAATTTCCTAAAATACCTTCCTATGTTCTATGTTTCTTATTTTTTTCATAATACCAACCTTAGAATTATTAAGTTGTAATGAAAAGGAGGTTGTTTGGAGAAGAGGCGTAGCTTTCAATCGAATGTTTTAGTTTTCTTACCCCTCCTTCAAAAAAATTTCAACCATACTTAAATAATAAAATAAGTAACTTCATTATACTTATATATTATTTTTTATGATTTTTTAACCTATATCCATATCCTCTTCTATCAAAATGGAAATGAAACTATCATTCATGTGTATGACGGACTACAACCTCGCAAATCGATGTAATTAATTTTCTATAACCACCTCTCATGTCCAGTTATAAGGTTTTATTTAATGTATTTTATGTATTTATATATATTATATTCCAAAAATATTTATCATTTTTTAATTATTTAAAATTATCCACTTCCTATCCATTATACATATTGAAAAATGATAATGTCGTTCATGCGTACTTGGCCATTCTCACCTCCACGAAGAGATGTGATTCCTTTATCATGACCACATTAAATGAAAACTATATATTTTTGTATATCAGTAAATTAAATAATATTTATGTTATAATATTCATTTTGTATTGATAAAATTATATTTACCTTCTTTTTCATGTTCTTTGAAAAATGAAAATGTTACTCATGCGTATGTATGGTATACCATCTCAATGGTTGTAATGTAATTGATTATTCATAACCATTTTTCATAGTTGGATTTAAAATTATATTTAATGTACTATAATTATGATTATTTCAAGATTATTATTCAATATATGGTGGAATAATTACCTATTTGACCACATTCAACATACGGAAGTCATTTTGAAATAATGAACTGAACGTCCTCAAAGTACCCGAAGTGGACTTAACCCATTTTGTAATTAAATATTTCGTTGAAATAAATGAACAAAATGGACTTATTATAAATTAATAATGATTAAAAGTTTATTAAATATGACAATAATTAATATATGTTTATTATACATGAGTTTAAATACATACATGGTATGTTTGGACTCAAGGTAAGGAATCTCATCTCAACTTCCCATTATTAAGGAATATTTTAATGTTATACACCTAATTTATTTTATATGGAATAGATAATGAATTTTTTACATATTAAATCATGAATACATAACTTTTATTAGGATTTTATGTTATAATTTAAATTATTTCAACCAAGGGGTTTTGACTTCAATTCTACCAAGTGTTAAGGTATTTTTTAACTCAATTTCCCTTCATTAGGTTATAACTATTATCCATTGACTTTTTTATTCTATGATTATTTATGAATTGAATAGTAAATTTTTATATGGTTCATTTTACATTTTTTTAAATGTATTTACATATGTACACATAATCACATCATTTATTAATTATCACATCAAAATTTATGATCTTTATAAGGGTTTTCTTTATCTCGATCTCATTTTCATTAGACATGTTTCATGTCATGCACCATGGTTTCTTTGAATGGAGAAATTTATAACTCCTGAATGATTTTTAAAATATTAAATAATTTAATTCATGTTATTAATATATCCATATCATATTATTTCTTTTTATGAAATTTTATTTCAAATTTTACCAAAGAGTTACAAGTTTTATGTTGAAATAAAATTTCTTTTTAGGATTATTTATGTCAGGGGTTCCTTCAAGGGAAAAATAATTTCTTATTTTATTGAGCCACATATATTCTCTTATACCATATTTTCAAATGTAATTTTCATGTTTATTTTCCATTTCTTCTATTATTTATTAAAGTAATAATAATTTTTTTTAAGTTAAATTGATCAAGTATCTTTTTTATTTAGGGAATCCTTTTGTTAGATATAAATGATTTTAATAATGTTATGTTCCAAAAAATAATTATTTACGATAGTTTTTTATATAATATTTTACCTTATTCTGAAATTTTTTTAAATTTAATTTTTTAACACTTTCTATATGGGACACTTTTGACTCTATTTAAAAATATTTAAATGAATGTTTATTATTAAAATTTAAAGCGTGAACTAGTTTAATCATGTTCATGATAATAATTTTATTGGAATATCCATTTATAATTTTCCAAGGTTATTTTATTAGAAAAAAATCAAACAATATTTTGGGAATTTTTATATTTTTAAATTTATTTTCTAAGTTAAAATTTTATTTTCCTTAATAATGATTTTAATGACTTTTATGGTATTTATATTCTTCGATGACCATAAACCTAGATACTACTTATGCTCCACTGGAGATATTTTTAATGATATTATCCTTATTTTTTTTCTAGATGTATTATGATTATTTCAAATACATTTTCTTTAAACCCATTTCTTTTCCAAAGGAAAATCACGCTATGAAAGACTAATGGCTATTATTATATTGAAAAGTGTGATATTATTAATGTTTTATTAATAAATGTTAGGTAGAAATTATTGATGATGGTGGGTGATCTTCATAAAAATTATAAAAATTGATGATCTTAATGAAATTTATTTGAATGAATGAGCTTGATATATCTTATATGAATGGATGATCCCAGTACAGCTTATATGAATGGGTGATCCCAATACAGTTTATGTGACGGGTGAGCCTATTATATCCCTTCAATCGATTTAGAAATGTTCCTTATCTTTAGAGGTAAGAATGTTGTTAACAAAAGTGGTTTCTCATATTGATTTAACTCAGCTACATTTATTTTTTACATGGGATATGAAGATAATGTTCCAAGATACCAACACATTTTCTTTATACCTACTATGATTTTTTAATGTTTCCTTTAATCAAACCCTTGGTTTCATGACTTAATGGAGAATTCTGATAGGGGTGATGATATGTAGATATATTAGGATTGGATGTTGGATGTGGGTGAGACCTCTATGGATCCCAGATTTGAATCAGTGATGTAAAGTGATGGGAGACACATCAGGCGGTGTTATCAGGTGGGTGGCTAGATTCCAATTTTTTGCCATCAGAGGCCAAAAAATCAAAATTCTGTATCGTTACCTTAGATTGAGGAAAATTTTGAATGGTTTATGAGTATAAATTTTAGAGGAGATCCTAGACTTATATAATCAAATGGAGAACTTGAGTTTATTTGGAAAAATCAACTACACGATGTGCAGTATAATAAAATATCCTGTATAGCTCCACTCAACTGTGGAGACTAGGGTTTATAGGGGATAAAAATCACACATTTTTTGTTTATTCTAACATGCCATGTGACCCTTCCTAGGTTCCCAACACATGTTCTGGCTGGTACACACCTAGGACCCCATGTAGGAAGACATTCCATGTAATTTGTGAGTACATAGACACAGGTCGGTATGGGGGCATGGCTAGGTACATGGCCAAGAACATGGCCATGGATCAAAGAACATAGGAATGGACAAGAGAACACGAGAAAACTCGGGTGGCTGAGGAACAACAAGTGGATCCCATACACATGCCATGTATAGGGACATGGTTTTCAATACATATTCATAAGATCACATAGATAGGTAGTGAGGTGGTACCACATGGCTTCTGGGCCCCATACACATCATGTAGCTCCCCTTAGAACTTATTTCACTTATATATCCTTCATTTGGACTCAAATGTTGGTCCATGAGTAGCTTATCCTATTCATTTTTAATATAGATCATGATGGTATTTTTCATTGTGGATTTCAAGTTATGGTTTGGACTGTTTCAATCATGAAACATATATAGGTGATGCTTGATAAATGAAATGATTATGAGGGATCATCATAGAGAAATTTCAGGGTTGGAAACCACCCTGTCTCACTAAGGTGTCGGTCCCCCATACCCCATACATGGTAGAGTATCACCCCACTGACGTATTATATTATTGCTCCTTTACCCATTGAGTGGCACACCACAAATGCACTAGGTCATGGTTTCACTATTAATTACTTCCATGTGTCACTCCCTAATCATACTGGGGCTTGATTCTTATACCCATTGAGTGTCATCCCACTATCACACCAGGGTGTGTGTCCTCTATCTACTAATTTTCACCACCTATCATACTAGGGTATGGGTCCTCTACTGAATGAATGGTATTCCCTTATCACCCCAAGGTGTGGTTACTCTATCAACTTAGTGGAATCCCTTGGATGCACTAGGTTGAGGTTCCTCTACCAAGATACTGATTGGAATCCCACTAATGTACTAGAGTAAATTTCATCCTTCAGTTAGAGATTTATTCCCCTCATGATGTAGAGCATTAGTGAGGTGTTGGTCCTCCTCATGACTTCTTCATATAGACATGTGAGACATTGGTCATTAAAGTTGTAATTATTGGAGCTTCAGGCTGGCTTGTCAACTTTGGCAGGACCATGTGATGGAGATCGCCTTTCTCCATCCTCCGAGTTTCTTTATAATCATATATATATATATATATATATATATATATATATATATATATTGGGTTTAAATTACCTCTTTCTTTGGGTTGAGATGACTAATGTAATTTTATCTTTCTATCACTCCCTTTGGGTTTATGAGGTGTCCAACTGGGTATGTATATACTCACCCCAATATGGTATGTGAAAACATGTTCCACAACTTATACAGATGACAGATAGATCAACAATTACTTTAGTATATCATATTGATATTCTGGTGTATAGGTTTTATATAGTGGTCAGACATGGAGATTAATCATCTAGTTCTATCATATTTATTTATTTCCAATTGTTTCTAGCTTTGGATTTCATATTTGGTTGGGAATATTTGTTTCCTCTTTACACTTTGGTTTTATTCTATCATACATTAATATATTTCCTAGTGGTTATTTCATGCATGGTTTGCTCTAGATGTTACTATATTTTTATTATTCATATGAAGTTTTTCATGGAGAATAATGGATGTGTGCATATATTAACATTAAGAAAATCCCACCCATTTTATATTATTCCTTCTTGGGACTAGTCATTAACCCCTATCCTATGGAAGGTGGGATTGGTGTTCTTACAGATCAGCCTTCCATCAACCATGTGGGCATAGTGGGTTGGTTTGTGACAACCATGAAAATAGGAATGATAGTAGACAAATATGAAATTTTTGTTAGGTTTATTCTCACATTCACCATCTAGATAAGGTATAGAGTTGAAATGATAGTAGAACTTAACTCTTAACAGTTTAAAAGTAAAAATATTATGAAAAAGTTGAAAACCAATATAGAATTGTGATAGGTCCATCCAAGCCTAACCCGATCACCATTTTCTCAATTTATTTTTAATCAACCCATTTAATTTCTTAATTAAAACCAATTTCTCATAATCAAATGAAATCAATTTCCTTTAAATCAAGTAAAAAATGTGACCAAGTGTTTTTTTCTCACTCCTCTCAGAAGACTGAAATGGGTTAATGACTAGACTAAACAAATGAAAATTAATTACTTGTCCATCCCCCATGATAAGTCATGTGATAGTTTGTCATGGTCATGGTTCTAAATCATGTGTAATATTGGACTATCTCTATAAGTGAAAATTATCACTATAAGGACATATGTTTCCCAGAAATTGGACTATTCGTTAACGGTTTTAGGTAGTAGTTGCATTAGTGGGTGTTCTATGTGTGTTAGTGGGTCCATTCCATTGGTCTATTTTTAGTTTTAGTTATCTAACATCCTTATGAATATGATTATATAATGATAATTTGTTTTAATTCTATCATTTTTTCTTGTATTTGAAATAAAATTGTATCTACCATGTTTCTTATTTTAGTGTCATTTAGTGGAAGCCTTATGTTTTTTCTGTTGGCTTGTATACTCTCCCCCTGAATATTCACCTTAGATAATATGAATAATTTTTTAATAATGATATAGTTAATGGTATGGTTTCAAATATTTCTAGTGGAGATTCATGATTTTGTGTTCATGGATATCTAGAGTTGGATCATGGGATTATAATTGAGTCTCATAGTAAAGATTGATACCACAATGTCACCTTGAGTCTTATTTTACTTCAGATTTATATGTCATTAGTCTTGATTTCCATAAGTTTCATATATCTTTGGATTGAATAATATTTTTTTGCCTTCTCCTATTACTCTTATTATAATTTGGTTATACTACTAGAGTATTTTCTGGTTTTGTATCATGAATCATTTTGTGTCTCTTATTTATTTTCTTCATGTAGGTTTTTTGTTTAAGGGAAAATAATTCCTCATGATTTATTAATTCCATTGAAATTTATTTTCATCCTTTGGTTCCCTAGGAACATCACCTAAGGTTAGTTTCACTCCATTACTTCCCATGAAAATAGGTTTCTATAGGATATTATAGTGTACAATATAAATTTATATGGACGTGATACATTTTTTTGCAACGATACACATAAAATTTCAAGAATATTTTTATTGTATCATTCTTATTTAAAAATAAATTTATATCATGATTAAATGCATGTATTGATTCAAGAATCATATCCATGAAACATAAAAAAGTATCTATAAATCTAATAGAGAAGTTTATTTTCTTCTATTAAAATATATTTTAAGAGAGAAAGTACTTGGATAAAACTATTGTCACTTAATCCATTGGTTCTTTTTTTCAAATATAGATTTAGTATTTGTAATAGCTTTGTAAATTTCATTCCACAATCATATGATAGAACCTTATTATAGTTATTTATTATATCAAACATTTATTGACTATCTCAAAGTTTATATTTATCCATAATGATCATTTGGTCAATATAATCAATCTCATAATACATAATTGAGTTAAAATTTTGTGATCCATAACTAATATTTTTATCTTACAACTAGTCACATTTAATTATTCCAAATGATCAGTCCATCATTTGTTACTCTAATCTCTTTAGAAAAAATTTAAGTGTTCTTTCACTCATCAAGACAAATTTTCCTAGAGTGATAATAATATAAATAAATAAAAATAATTATTTTAGTCACATTTTCATGGTTTTTAATGAACTTAATGAAAACAATGACCTCTCCTCATATTTATTTGACATATAATTAATATTTATCCATTTTCAAATAATATTTTCCCTATGAGGATCATCAATAAAAAAATTTTAGTGAATAAAAAAAGTAAATATATAATAAAAATAATTACCATCATAAATTTTCACAAAAAATGAAATATTTTCTTGAAAAAAAATTAAAAATATTAGGAATGACACATCATATGTCATAAAAACTTGTATTTAAAATAATAAAAAAACATCAAGATACATGTCAACTAAAAATATGCTCTTATGGAAATAAATACCCAAAAATGCATACTTAAAAAAATTAAAAAGTTAAAATGAAATATAGACTATTAATTGTGTATTTTTTATTAAAAATTAAATAAATAAAATAAAATTATAATTATTGAGTTTACAGTTACTGATAAATTAAAAAAAAAATATTATATAAATGAAATTAAATTATTTTTTTATTTAATATTTAATATCAGTGACACGAACACACACACACACACACACACATATATATATATAAACCTATAAAAAACAAACATGTGTGCACAAATATATGCATATATATATTTATAAATAAATATATATATATGTAAACATATATTTTTGTGTGTGTGGATTAAATGAATTTTGGATGAAGAAAACATTTTTCTAATTTTTTTTACCATGGTTTTTTTTCATTTGTACCATTAGAATATTTTACATAACTTTTTTATGGTTGTTCTCAAGGCCTTTTCTTCAATTTTGATGTTGTGAAGAATCAGAAATAATATTTATTATTTTAAACCATTCATGTCCATTAATGAAAAAAATGAATGTCCCTCTAACCAAAGCATCAGATAGGGAAACTAATTTTATAGTTACATCAAGAATGTGGGTTTTACCTTACTGGTAGTATTATATCCATTTTTATTGGGGTTGTTGAGGTTGATTCATCGCAAGTGGATTAATTAATTTATATATTTAATTTAAAAAATTAATCAACTAATTAGATTATTAGCCTAAACTTAAACCCCCCAACACACACACTATATTATTTATTAACCTCTTTCTCTCTATGGTTAGTCTCCAAAAACCTAAGCTAGAGAGAGGGGTGAGAGGAATAGATCATGATTATCTACATAACATGAAAAATTAAATTTTCATTAAAAAATCACCAACGACACCATATGCATATGATCTATTTATTAGTGATCAACTTATCAATGAGGTATGGATTTCATTTTTCTATGTGACTCAGTTCTTCATGATCTTGTTCATGAATTTTTTATTATTGATATGATTTCTCTATAGTATATACCTTCAATTTATCCATTTCTAATACAAGATTTGGATTCTTTACGATGTGTTCTTCACAATTGGTAAATCCTGCACCCAATGTTCAATGTTCGGGTTTTTCAATAGCCATCATTTATTTCTTCCAATAATTATACATTGTTTTCCCTTCACCATTATTTAAACAATATTTACTAATATTTTATATGGTCATTGGTTCAATGGATCTTTGTATAGATTGATGTTTGATCTATATCTAGTGTCATGAGTGATTTATTTGGGTTCTACAATAGATATAAAGGTGTGGGGGGTCATCGAGTAATAAATAATAACTAGAGGTGTGTTGGAGTGGCTTCCTATAGGTAGTAGAGTGTAGGTAGATAAGATTGTATTGTGAAACATCCTGATCTATTTTCTAGAAAATCCCAGCTAGAAATCGACCATTATGGGAATGATGTCCCTAGATAAGGAATTTGGAAAATCATCCCAATTGATCAAGGGTGAGAACAATAATAAAATAAAATATTACATGAAAAATGTAGAGTCTGTGATTTAGTACAAAAACTATTGATGTGTAGTTTAGATGATCAAACATCTTGTATATCCCATGTTGTGGTAGAAAGGGTTTGAAATAAGTTAAGTATCGTACAAGGTGTGACCTCGGTACAAACACCAAGCTCCTATAAGATGGACAGTTTGGCATGTATAGTGAATAAACACATAGGTGTTCATTTAGAAACACATGAATTGGTTGTCCGGACCACATTTTGTGTGCTCTAAATTGTAAATGACACAACCTCCCAAGAAGTACATGTCAAGTGAGATGAATAATTCAAATTGCCATGATCTCTTATGAAATGATTTGTATATCTACTCTCATGAAAATATGGATGTGGTGGTACATGTTGAGAATAGTGAACTAACCTAAACACAATAAACTAATATCATGGTTAAATTAATATATCTCAAAATAGTATTGTACTCTAAGGACCTAAAGGTTTAGTGTCATGGATACTATTTACATAAACATATTATTTCTAAACACCTATGAGTATTACTCCATAATTTTCCTCCACTATAACCTATTCTATACATATCATATGATATAATAATCTTCATTATTAAGGTAATGGAGTCATAATAATGGGGTGAACTTGAATTCTTATTAAGGAAAACATATCAAATAATCATAACCAATAGATCGTAAACATGAGGGAAAACATTATTAAGGTATTAATATCATACTAAAATTTCATGGTATCATAAGTGAAAATAATAAAACAAGATTTATCATTATGGATCATGGAATAGAAACATTAGACCCATAAAAGTTCATCAAAACCATTGATTATAAGAATATAATAAAAGTTAAACAAAACATAAAATCATAACATAAAATTGGAATATATTTAGAACATGGAATATTGAAAATATTTAGCATAGCATGGAAATAAAGCATAACATAATAAAAATAATTGTTACAAACATAAACATAGTTTTTCATATCATAGTGGAGCAGGAATCGCCACATGATTACTATAACATAGTAGGAAGAAATCCCTTCTTGATTCCCATAATGGAGTGATAATTCCTTACTCAATTTCTATAATAGAGAAATCATACCTTACTCAATTCCCATAGTGGATAGGTCGTTATTTAATCAATTCTCATTTTTATCTCATTAGATATAAAATATTTACCAATGCATTGAATGATGATATAGGACCCCAAACAACATCATCCATATTTATGAGTTCCACATAAAATAAAATCATTCATCTTATCGTAAATATCCTATTGTATGAAAATGGGTTTCATAACATTTCCAAATAATATCACATATTAAAAATGATTATTTGATACAAAAACAATTATCACCCAAATTGGGTATTTAAAAATATCACATAAAGGTTGATTTATGAAACAATACAAAATTGTAAAATAATCATTATAAAAAAGAGAATTAAAAAAATTGGTTTTCCCTTAAAAATCGTTTTTATATATATCCTTAAAAATAAAATGATTTCCATCCACATTCCAAAAACCATTTTTTAAATGATGAATAGAAAAAAATTATTCATTTCATAAAAATAAATTCCATAAATATTTTATTAAAATATGTAAATCATATATCTAAATATAAAGTATGTGTTATGAATATAAGATCATGGAATGGAAAATCCTTTAAAATGTTTTAAAATATATTTTTTGGAAAACCCACATCATTAAAAGGATATCAAAATCCTTATTTTAAAATTTATAAAGGGGAATAAAAGGTTAATAAGAGATAAACCCAATTTCAATTTCCCATATATAAAGGATATCATTGGATGGAATTAAAAAATTGATATAGAGGAAAAATCATTAAAATATATGGGAATTATTGTTAACAAAATTATATTTTTTTATGAAACAATATAATCTTAAATGAAGAATAATTTATTGTGAATATTATTTCCCCATTAAATAAAAATTAAATACAAAATAACATCACCATAGGGTTGAATAATTAAATATTTAAAAATTATATTTGAATTGGAGTGATTATGACACAAGAAAATTATTTGGGTCAAGAAATCCCTTTACCTTTATTCCTGCTTAGTCGAATGTGTTATAACCTCCTATAAAAAAATATAATTATATTAATACTCTATTTCATAACCTTATTCATATAAGTTACCATTTCATATACTTAATTTATGATCATTTATTATGAATAAATTAGTCACTTATCATTTCTTTTTACCATCATGTGTTATTCACTTTTGTTGTTTCATTCATACTTTATGAGGTTGATTTCAGTACCCATTCTTTAATAACAAGAATATAATTAATATACAGTATAAGATACTATATTAGATGTTTTATAATCACTTAAAATTTTTTAATCCAATTTTATACAATCTTTCTCTAGGTTATGTGATGATATAATCAGTGATGAAATAATTTCAGGTTACTTATCGGAATTGTTGAATTAACTATTAATGATCATTAATTTTTGAATTATACATAATTTACCATATTAATGATATTTATAATTATTTATACCATATATTTATCAATTTTAATTAATAACCTTACATGAAGGTTCTATCAAAAAATGGAATACAATGTTCCATAGAGGTTGAAGTCTGCACCCACACATGGATTATGATTCCAATTCCCATAGAATAGGAAAATGTGTAATGTGGTTTATTATTTTAAGAACATAAAATAGGTAATAAATTTCATAATTATATAATAAATTCTTTATTATTAACTTCATTTAAATGTGTTGATGTAAAATGAAACATGTTATGTTGTAGTGACGGTAGTCCACATATACGCATGCTTGATGTTTTCACTTTTATTAATGGGAAGGGGAGATGTGTTTAATGTTTTATATATAAATATAAATTAATTAATTAATTTATAAATAATAAATTATTTAATTAATATTGGAAAAATAAATTTCAAAATATAAAGGTAAATGTAAATTATTTTAGAGAAAATATTGAACATACATTGAGAACTTTAGGTTTCTCTTTGAGGGTTCAATGGAATGGAAGAGATTAGGATAATCTATAGTAACCAGAGGCTTATGATAGTTAAATATGATGATATGATATGTAAATAGGGTATATTTTTATGATGAAACCTTATTTTTAGAGTGATATTTAAGGGTTGTTGAGATACCCCTTTAATATATGGTAAGAATTGATGTTTTATAAATAGTTGAACTTAATATAAAGGGAAAACATGATAAACAAGTCATGTGGCTCAAAAAAAATAAAAAATAATTTATTGGACGGTGATATAAGTTTTATAATATCTCAATAAATCACTTAGAAACATGTTTTAATGCATCTATATATTGAATTATTACTTTTATCATTTATGCTTTTATAGCGGTAACTAGTTTTTTCCTAAGGTAACATAATCTTCCTGACTAAAAATAAAGTTTTACTTATTAGATATTTTTTACTCGTTGATATTAAATTTGACATAAATTTGTTTTGATTCATTTTATAAATTTTTTAAATATTAAATTGTATATAATAAATGTAAAATGTTTTAAAACAATTTTTCAGAAAAAAACTACTCATGTTTTAAAATATCAAATATAGGTTTGTAAAATATAATAAATATTTTAAATTGTATAACTTATATTATAAAATATATTTTTCACTAAATTTTTTTCATTAATTTCTATGTCATGCTTATATATTAATAATGGAATAGTGTTCATAGTATTAGTATATTTCATTGTTCACCTAAAAATCCATACATTTAAAATAATCTAAAAAATCAATTCTATTATAATTCGCAATTATAAATCCAAAAAAATAGTTTTATCTGATTTAGAATCTAGTTTTTTTAAATAAATTTTTTTAATGAAAATAAAAATCAAAAGAATAACAACTTTTATTGAAAAAATGACATTTTTGATCATTAATTATTCTTTATATTTATTCATCTCAATTTATAATTTAAAATATATTTGTATATTATTTAATATATAATAATATTTTAAAATTTTTAAATTTAATATATTAGGATAAAATATACAATAATTAGCAACTTGTTTCTTTGAAAAAAAGAAATATTAATTTTTCACTAAATAAACATTAACAAATACCATTAAAATTAATCATTTATGTCATACAATTTAATTATAATCTTCCTTTTATATTAAAATATTTATTTTAATTTTATAAAAACATTGTATAATATTTTAATAATTTTATTAATATTTATGTATAACACATAAATATATATATATATATATAATATTTTAATAGAAAATTTTTATTATGTTAAAAGATATATTATTTTAAATTTACTACTAAATAATATATGAGATCAGTATACCTATTATATATATAACAAATGAACATATCTACAACTACCATATTTACAATGACTATATTTGGAAAAAATATATTTGAAATGATCATATTATATATATATATAACTATAAAAAACTTATTCAATTCACAAATCCCATTTCCATAGCCTTTATTTTATATCTCACAACATGATTGATCCGTTTGAATTATTCTTTATCATTGTATATTTTTTTATACAAATGGTGATTCTAAAAAATTATTATGGTATAGGGAGTTTCTAGTTCTAAAGATATTATACTTTTCAATTTATTTTCACCTTTTTATTTTTACAGTTTTAATGGATGTATTCATCAACAATGTGTAATAATCCATTATATGTAAATTGTGGTTTCATGTACCTTTATTGTAATATTTAATTATAATGGAATAAAGTGTCCTTAGAGCTTTTTAATATCATGTATGACCCAATCTATAATCAATAATTAATTCTTTTAAAACAATATAATAAACATTATATATAATTATTGGGGAAGAATTAATGGCTCCTAAAACATGGATCATTACATTCTCTCCCCCTTAAATAAATTGGATCCTCATAAATTTAATTATTAATTATTAAAAAAGATAATTAAAATTATCTATAAGATAACTCGAGTTTTAATTTTATGATTAGTTATCAATCACATCAATTTACATATAATAAGAAAAATATCAATATTGTGTTTCTTTCTAACCATTTGAGTTAAATACCTCTCATGTATGGGTGATATGGAATATTTTATTTTACATTAACATAATAATTTAGACCTAAAGTAACATATTAGCATAAATTAATATAAAGTATGTAATTGTGTTCCTTATTTTTATAATAGCTACACCACACACACATATCTATTTTCCATCATGGTTCTTCAACTTTGTAGTGCTAGCAAAAATTTGGGGTCAAATGATGATGTCGATGAAGAATGCTCCTCCTCTTCATCATAAAGCTCCTTGAGATCCACGTTCAAAACCCTTATTGACCTTCTAGGAGTAGCTACCTCCACCACACCTACATGCGTCATCTTTATCTTATCCCTCTTCTGTGTCACCAAGTTCAACAAATGGCCAACCATCTCCTTGACCACTTTTTTCCCCAGTCATGGTGTTTCATTCTCTAAAAAAATATATATGTAAAATTTTATAGGTTTTGGATACCCAACCACATCTAGTTTGAGTGTCTCTTTATATTCCCAAATGGTACCTTCCAAGACCCAAACTATTTCCTATACATAATGCATTGGCTCTCAGTCTTTGGGGCATTAAACTGGATTCTAAAACTATTCCAAGACCCAAGGTCACTGGGTGGCCTCCAATATATTCACCTAATCACTATTTCATGTTGAACTAGTGGTAGTGGTGGGTTTATTCTGTATCCACCACTGGCATGGTGGTTTTATCTTCTTTGGAAATAAAGGGGCCAACATACAAGAGTAGTGCATTAATGGTTGATGACAAATACAATTCATCGATGCCATCTGTTATTATAGTGACATTTTGATATATTTGTGGTTCTTATTGGTTATTTTTTTCTTCTCTAGTACATTTTTCAATAGATTGGTTGTTGTGGGTAATTTAACAATGATTTGTGAATTTATAATATATATTGAAATAATTAATCTATTTCCATAATTATGTCAAATAAATCTAAAGGTCCCATGTGAAAATTTATATTATTATAACATTAAATTTTAAAAAGAAATTTTCATAAAACTAGATATTTTATATCATAAATAGAACATCGATTTAGTACACATTAAAAACAATCTAGGAAATATATAGTGGATAGAATAATGATATATTATTCATAATTCTAAAGTAGAAGATTGAGTTATCCTGATCCATATCATTGGTAGTCGTTGAACAGGATCCACCATGTTATGTTTTTTATGGTGGTGATTTTTAGTTATCATCCTTATCACCATATATATTATGACACTGACTTGGATAATTACCAAGTTTTTCATACATAACTCATTATAACATTATTGGTTCTTCGGGATACACATCTTCCACTCCCATTATAAAAACTCATCACTTCATTTTCCTATGGATGTTTAATACTTGGTTTCCCCCACATCGAAAATTATATCACCTTTTAGTCCCCTTGAGGTAATTAACATGGTGTTTATTCCTACATTTTTTTAATATAAGTGTTTTAATATTACACCTTACATCATCTTAATTTCCATAATTATCATGAGTCTCCATCCTACTCTTCTTTGGAACACTCAGTATTTCAACTATGGTTACATTTTTTATCATATTTTTTGATAGTTACTTTTGAATAATAATCCAATTTCTCTTTTCATCTCCTATTATAATGGGTTTATCAATGAGATACTCATTGCACTATCCCTAACATCCATTTTTAACTTGGTTCCACCTGGTTACATCTATCTCTAAACCAAAATGGGGTTAACATAAGTGATGAACATTTAACATCATATGGGATTATTATAATCAATAACATAAAATGGATTCAAACATAAAACCATTTACCCATTTACATCGTTACATTATATTATAATTCCATTAGTTAAACCTATATAAATATTATTATAACCTAGGTTACATTAGGTAGGTTTATCTTATACTTCTCAACCTAATCCCTCAAATTAACTAGGAAATAGTATATGCATAATAGTTTGTAGAGTGAATATGGTCAACTAAAGAATATCACTATAGAGTGTCTATCCAGGAGTGAAGTCTTAGGTTTACACATCATGCATCAGAGTGATTAAAGAGTTAAATCTTAACCAACCCTTTTTGGTATGATTACTCATATCTTAATCTATTCCACAACCACATCCACTTTTTAGTATCCAAACCTGGTTTTTTCAAATAATACCACCTTCTCAAGACATTAATAATATATCAAGATATCATCCAATACATAAACTCATCTTTTTGGTATTCGCAAAGGTTCTCTAACCCTAACACCTTAGGTAACTAGACTAATATCTAAAAATAACTAAACCTTTACTCTAATATATACTATAGATACCCATGCTAAAAAACATAAATAATACATCAACACAATGGTATAATTAATACATCTCATAAATATTTAGATAACCCAATAACCTAGGTTTTTCATCTTAGAGACTAGCTATATAAACATCTTATTTTCAAAAATTTGTGAACATTTCTCTTTAAATTTATTCCTCTAAACCCACTTCTAACAATCTCTTATGATATAATCTTCTTAATAACTTTAGTAATGGAAACATAATAAAATGGTGTGATAAAATTATCTTTAAGGGAAATATGTCACCGAATCAAATCTGTTAGACCACAAACATGATGGAAAATATGATTAAATGAAAAATATCAGACAAAATGATCTAGGGGTAATAAGTGGAAATCATAAAACATGATATATTAATATGATTCATATCATAGAAACATAATACACAAAAAATTTATTCAAAAACATGAATGAGAATCATATAAAAAATTAAACAAAACATAAAATCAAATCATAATATGGGGGAATTTCATTATAACAACTAATATCATAAAAATTTGGCATAGATTAAAAATAAATCACAACATAAGAAAAATAAGTGTCACACATATAATAATTGGTAAGTATATCATAGTGTATAATGAATCTCCATATGATTCCCATACCACAGTGGAGTAATTATCCCTAACCAGTTCCCATAGAAGTGTGAGAATTCCTTACTCAATTCCCATAGAGGAGAAATCATTCCTTACTCGATTCCTATAGTTATATCATGGGATATAAAAAAATAACCAATTAATTATAGTGAAATATAGGAACCCATCCATAATCATCCATACATATGAGTTCCACTTAAAATCAAATCATTTATCTTGTCATAAATAACCCATGGGAATAAAATAGGTTTTATAAAATTTCCAAATTGTAAAACATAATAAACATGATCATTTTATGCCAAAATCATGATCATAAAAAATAAATATTTAAATAATAGAATATATATAGATATTTATAAATCATTTCTTCATTGTAGAATAATCCCTTAAAAATCTAATAGAAATCATGAAAATGATTTTTCATTACAAAAATGTTTTTTAATATCACCATTAAAAGATTTGATTTTCAAGCCACTTTTCAAAAACAAATATAATATGAATAGAAAAATTATTAAAAAAATTCATTACAAAATTACAATAAAGATACCATGAATAAAATTAATTCATAGACAAAAAATTTCAAGTATATGGGAAGAATATAAGATCATGGAAGGGAAATGCATTTCAAATATTTTAAATGCACCTTTATTGATAACCCACATCATTGAAAGGATATAAAAAAAATATTTAAAATGAATGAATGGGAATAAAAGGAACACATGGGATAAAACCAATATTACTTTCCCCTGGGTAAATGTGAACATTGTAAGTAATTAAGAAATATTCATATAGTAGTAAAATCAATTAAAATGGATGGGAATTGTTCTTAACTAAAATACATATATTATAAAATAATAGAATGAGGAAAACTAATTTGGTGTGAAACATGATTTCCCAAAAAAATGTAGATTTAAATACAAATTAACATCAACATAGGGTAGAATAATTTAAGGGTGATTTATTATAATTGAATTGGAATGATTATGACCTCGGAAAAGGATTAGAGTCAGGAAAACACATTACCATCATTTCTTATTAGTCTAATGTTATCTTAAATCAAGTAAACTAAACATAATATATATTTTTAATCTATTTAATAATTGTACTAATATACATTAACCTTTTATATAATTCATTCATGATCATTTTTTTGTATATATTAGTTAGTTATTATTTCTTTTTACCATGAGGATTTAGTGACTAATGTGATTCGCACATGCTATAAAATGTTGATTTCGGTACCAATTATTTGATTCTAAGTTTATTTTGATAAATTGTATATGATAACATATTTGAGGTTTTATAATTACCTATAATGTTATAATCCCAAATTGTAAGAACCCGGTTCTTATTCTTGAGGTACAGGATTCTTCTTTTCATTTTTCCTTTAGTGTTTTTGTTAAAATAATGAAAATTGGGGGAAATCCCAAATTTTGTGACTACACATCGTGTACCTTTCCACGTGCCTTGGCCATATGGGATGGGTACATAGGGCGTGTAGGCCTATCAGCAATAAAGGGTGTAAAAACTAACTACACGCCGTGTATAGGGTATTTATACACCGTATATTCAGTCAGTATGTGAATAGTAAGGCGGTGGAGGCAGCCGCCAGTGGAGCGATAGTACACGCCATGTAATCGGGAATAAATGTTGTGTACTCATGTCGATATGTGAATAGTTCGGCGGTGGAAAAGTATCCGCCAGAGGAACAGTTAAATGAGAAAAGTTCACACCGTGTACTTGAGAGTACACGCTGTATAGTTTGTTTTTTTCGCTTAAAATGGGTAGTATCCTCCTCTGTTCATAGAGGAAGCTTAAAATGCAGGAGGAGAGTGGGAGAGACGGTCGGACCTTGGAGGATCTCCCAACCGCACACCAGGAACCCGATTCCTACGTCGTCGATCTCCTAGGAACCGCACGGGTAAGCTCTTCCTTCTCCTTAAACTGTTCTTACCAATTCTTCCTCTAATGGAATTTATTTGAGTTTGAATGATTGAATGTTCATCCCAGATCTACGTCGTTCTTGGAAGATTCGGGAGGCGTCGTTCATGTATATCGATCAGTGGAGATCGAGGTAGGAACTATGGTGTTTAAATTACAATTGTTGTGTGTTTTTATGTAGCGTTGTTCTACGAACCCATGTTTGGGGTGTCGTATGGTTGTGGCCTTTAATTAATGTTATCTATAATTGCATAGATAAATTTTTGATAAGTTAAAATTTCTGATTGGGATCACTTCTTGGATCAAGGACCACCCCGGGGGTGCGTTCCTCTGTTTAGCTATTTGGCAAGGATACCTGAGGGTATGACATGATTATATTGTGAATTTCATAGCCTTGAGAGGAATTGTATATGAATTTCTTTCTTATGTGTTGGGCTCGGCACGGTTACTTGCTTAGCCTAAGGTCAGTGTTTCAATTATCCTGAGGGCATTGGTTCTTTTTTCTTGAGGGAAATATTCATTATGCATGGGGGTCGTAGATTCGGTGCCTGTGGGAAACACTCTGTACTCCTGAGGGAAATATTTTTTATTCCTGTGGGCAATCACCTGTGGGTTTTGATTCTTGTTACCTAAGGGTATGGATGGTATGTCTGAGGATAGTGTTATCATAAATATTCACCATGGTGTTTTCATATGTTATACCTTCCATGTTAAAGCATGAGCTTGTCATGGTTAAATGAATATTAAAATGGCAATGTAACTAGTAAAGTTAGTTACTTTTGAGTACTTCTTATTTTATTTCATTTACTACTACACACTATTGTTGCACATTTTCATTGAAAGTTGATCACGGGCCTTTGGTGGGTGCCTACTGGGATTTATTTCTCACACCCTATTTGGGTCATGTATTCGAACCAAATAGACTATATTGTTGCAGGTGTTGACTGGGGAAAGGGTCCCTATACAGGTGCATGATTTTAGAAGAGGAGTAGAAGGGCATTGGACCGAGCTTAGGCTTGTGAGGATTCTATGTTCTGTTTACTCTGCTTTGTACAGTTTTGTTGTAACTCATATTTTGAGTAGTATTGTATTGTATTGCAGTGTATCCTTTTCTAGCAGTTTTCATAGAATTAGTGACATGATGCATCATTATATATATGATTTCTAGTTCTCTTTTATTCAGTTTCCCATTTAAATTGTATATTGTTTACTACTTCCGCTGTTGTATGTTATTATCTTTTCCACTACACTACACTTTAAAAAATGAGGGCATAGTTTCCCCACTATCAGACCTAGGCCCTCTCTACTAGTAGGCAGCCTCTGGAAATTAGGTAAATGCGCTTGAGGTCATGTGACCAACCAGGTTCGGGGAACCTGTTGAGTGTCACCTGGATCAGGGATGTTACAAAGTGGTGTCAGAGGAGTTATTTTCTTGGACTTTCTGTTTGGAGCCTTAGTCTGGGATAAGACGGAAATGGTAGTTGGTAGTAAGATATGCCCAGTAGTAGCTAACATGTGTATAGGGAAAAGCCAGTATACCTCAGTTATGTCAATTATTAATGGTTTTTCAATTTTATAGTTGATTTGATTTTCACCATTGGGTGACACACTTGTGGTGTTCTGTTTATATGTTATACTTAGGTTCTATTTAGTTGCAACCTGATGAGATGAAGGTATTCCATCTCATGCATCATTTAGGTACATGCTAGAAATCGCATGTCATGCATTCTTTCCATCCATGTAAGTGCATTATAAATTTCATGTTGTTGTGATAGTTTTTCTGCTAGAAAAGCATGTTGTTGTGATAACTGCTTTGATAAAATACCTGCTACTTGATAGGGTATTTTTTTGGGTGAGGTTTTGAATACATGAACACCAAACTTTGGTTTTTGGGGAGTATGGGCCCTTAATGACTGAAATTTTTTGGATCATCGATGTGTTTATTTTTTTATAACATGTGTAAGATGCCAAACTTTGATTTTCAGTGAGTATGGGCCCTCACGGATCGGAATTTGGCACATAGATGATTGTTTCAGGGTTTTTTCTGGGTTCCGAATTAGTTTTTGAGGCTTACTACCCAGAAAACCCATGATACATGCCGTGTAGTTCTATGGACACATCCCGTGTTTTATCTTGTTTGGGAAGAAATTAAAACTTTTTAGGTACACGTCGTGTACCCTCGTTACATGTCGTGTAGTCTCTTCCCATGTCATAGACCATGTGGGCGGGGACACGGGGTAGGGAATGGCTTGGGGAAACACACCGTGTTCCAGTTGTACACATCGTGTAGTGTTGACCCGGTGTCCGCATGTGTAACTAACAACACGAACAGTGGAACCTTAAGACATACACATCGTGTAGTCTGTCCCAGGTACCCGGACATGTCACTAACAACATGGGTCGGTGTTGTCTTTCCAAGTACACACTATGTCTTCATGTAACATGCCGTTTGGTGTAAGTCGTGTAGTCAGCCGTGTAGTGATAAACACGGGCCGGTCTGGGGATTCATTGAACATGTCGTGTCTTTTTGAATCATGTCATGTAGTGTGACATGGGTACACATGCCATGTCACGAACAACACAGGTCAGTGAAAGCTTGTCGAGTACACACTGTGTACCTTTGGGACACACCGTATAGTACTATTTTAAGAGAGTTGTGTGGCTTATCTGTGTAGAAGGTATCGAGCAGTGAAGGGGGATTCAAGTACACACCATGCAATTAACAGACACGTCGTGTGTTTGGGGTGTTACACGACCTATTTTAGCTGGAGTACATGCCTATGTGGATGGCTTGTGAGAACATTCGGTGTAGTATTTATACACGCTATGTAGTCAAGTTTTGTAAATCGTGAATACTTTATTTCTTGGCCTCCTCATTTTTAGTCTTTGATAATCTTGATTTGAGGTGTGTGTTTGACCTTGTAGATTCATGCTGCCAAGACAACTGCCAGTTGTTTTCCAGGAGAGCGGCAATAATTATACTCCTATGATGGTGGTCCATGGGATACCAATGGATCCACCAGTAGATCCAGATTTGGCGCCAACCATTATACCAGACACAGGCATGGAGGCGTAGTTCTGTGAAAGCATCATGTGGTTTATACAGACCTTCCAGGGAGCACCGCAGGCCTCCACATCTATGGAAGAGCTAACTCGTATCTTTGAGCAGCAGTATCCGCCTACGTTTTTAGGGGATAGTGGACTGCAGGCTGCTGATTCATGGCTGGGTTCTACGCAGATGATATTCGAGCATCTGGAGATGCCTCCTTGGAGGAGTTTAAAGCTCACTACAAACATGTTGCGTGATTCCACCAAAAGGTGGTGGCATGTTACCACCCAGTTTGAGCATCATCGAGACATGGCGTGGGAAGATTTTCAGATATCCTTCTATGACTTCTTCTTCCCGGAGACAGTGCGGGCAGATTAAGCTCGAGAGTTCATGAATATGCAGCAGGGCTCCATGTCAGTGATGGATTATTCTGCTCACTTCACTGAGCTTCATCATTTTGCACCCGTTCTGGTGGGTGATGAGGCGTCGAGAGCTAGAATCATTTAGTATGGTCTTTGATATGACATCCAAGCATCGGTGAATGTTTTTAGGTTACCTTCGGTACATGCTATTATAAACCAGAAACTACTTATTGAGAGGAACTTGCAGGAAGCTAGTGGTGTGGGCCAGGGGGGTTCCGCACCAGTTTTCGATACTATTTCTACCAGTAAGAGGAAGAGGCAGATGGATTTCTCTCAAGGTGGTAGTACTAACCAGAGGAATTTTTCAGGTGGTCAGGTCATGTGCTACCAGTGTGGAAAAGAGGGGAATAAGAGACCTCAGTATCCTCGAGACCCAGTGGAGATCCAATATTGTGGAAAGATGGGTCATATATAGTGATTTTGTAGGGAATTTTCCACCAGTGTCTTGTGAGAGGGGTTTGGTGCAGACTCCACATGCGGGAGCAGGACCAGCAGCTTCTTACCAATCAGGCAATTGGGATACATTAGGATGTACAGGCAGAGGTGGTGGTCGTGGTTGTGGTAACCAGACATCGGGATCTCAGAGATAGCAAGGCGGGTCCGCTCAGGGTTTCCAGGCTGTGTCGTAGGGCCGTGGCACTGGAAGGCATATGCAGTGCAACAGACCCAACATGAGTAGGATCCTGGACCTTCCACTATCAGAGGTACTATTCTAGTTTCTTCTATTTTGTATTCTATACTTTTTGATAAGGGTGCTACATATAGTTTTATATTTTTTCCCATGGTAGAGATCCTCGGGCTATATGTTTCCTATTATTTTGATGTGATAATTCTAGAAACTCCGTTGGGGACTAGAATGGCTGGTGTGCGTCAGTGCAAGTAGTTCCCCCAGGAGGTTGGTGGGTGTCACTTTCTATGGGACCTCTATGTCTTAGAGATGACGAGTTATGACGGCATTCTCAGGATGGACTGGTTGGTACCCTACCAAGCCTTTGTGGATTGATATTGTCGCAGGGTGGGTCTCACATCACCAGATGGCAGAGTTTCTATACAAGGGCGAATGGGATGTCCAAGCAAGCCAAGCTGGACACATGCATTGTGGGTGAGGTGGAGTGACAGCCCAGATTGAGAGTTTATATTTGGATTATTAGGGGACTTGTCAGAAGGATTTCCCATGAGTAGTTGATCGTTTTAGGGATGTATTCCCAAGAGAATTTTCAGGTCTACCTCCGGAGCGATATGTGGATTTTTCCATTGAGCTTATGCTAGGAGCAGCACCAATATATATTCCTCCTTATAGGATGGTTGCACCAGAGTTGCAGTAGCTCAAGAGGCAGTTAGAGGAGTTGCAGGAAAAGGGTTTTATCTGACCCAGTACTTCTCCTTGGGGTTCTTTGGTCCTCTTTGTGAAGAAGGCAGATGGTACCCTCAGACTCTATGTGGATTATCGGAAGCTGAACCAGTTGATGGTTATGAACTGATATCCCTTGTCGAGGATCTAGGATCTCTTTGATCAACTTCGAGGAGCATGAGTGTTCTCGAAGATTGAATTTAGATCTGGATATCATCAGTTATGCATTAGACCATCAGACATTCTGCTTACAGCTTTTTGGAGAAGATATGGTCTATATGAGTACTTGGTTATGTCGTTCGGACTCACGAATTCGCCAACGGTTTCCATGGATCTGATTAATTGTGTGTTCCATCCTTATTTGGATTCTTTTATTATATTCTTCTTGGACGACATCTCAGTGTACTCTCACACTCCACACGACCATGCCACCCATCTTGATATCATACTGAGTACACTGAGAGACTATCGTATATATGCTAAGCTCTCAAAGTGCCACTTTTGGATGGACCAGATTCACTTCTGGGTCATATCATCTCAGAGGAAGGACTTGCGGTAGTCCCAGAGAAAGTTAGAGCAGTAGTTTCCTGGGAGCAGCCTAAGAACGTGATTGAGATACGATGTTTCTTAGGGCTGGCTGGTTACTACAAAAACTTTATACATGACTTCTCCTTCTTAGTAGTGCTATTGAAGGGTTTGACTAAGAAGGTTGTGAAGTTCAAATGGTCAGAAGCTTGCGAGACCACCTTTCAGGAGCTGAAGGGTAGGTTGACATCAGCACCAGTCCTGATACTTCCAAAGCAAGGGAAGAGCTATAGAGTTTACTATAATGCATCAGGTATTTCACTGGGAGCTGTGTTGATGCAGGGTGATCGATTAGTTACATACAGGTCTCGGCAGTTGAGGCCACATAAGAGGAATTGCCCGACACATGATCTCGAGTTGGCTACAGTTGTTCATGTGTTACGATGTTGGAGATATTATCTCTTGGGAGAACATTTTTTGGTGTTCACGGACCACAAAAATCTCAAATATATCTTTACCCAGCGTGACCTGAACTTCAGACAGCAAAGGTGGGTTGAATACCAACAGTCCTTCAACTTTGAGCTTTCCTATACACCTAGTAAGGGTAATACAGTTGCTAATGCACCGAGCAGGAAGACTGAGACACAGGCATTTCATGAGGCTAGTGGTGAGTGCCAGCTTATGGCTTTATTCTCTGAGATGCATTTGGAGGGGAACAATAGTCAGGGGAAAACCTATATTTCTTCCTTAGCTGTGACTTCTACCCTCCTGGATAGAGTGTGGATGAGGTAGCCATCGCATTCCGAAGGCCTAGTTCTACGGGAGTCAGTGGAAAGTAAGGATCCTCCTCTAGGATGGATGATAGACGACGATGAGGTATTGAGTTTCCATGGACGAGTGTGGGTTCTAGGGGATATATGCAAGGATTTGATGTGGGATTTTAATACTTCAGGTTGGTTTGTACACCCCGGGGTTACCAAAATGTATCCTGACTTGAGACGTCAGTATTGGTGGTCAGGTATGAAGAGAGAGGTAGCTGGTTTTGTTACAAGATGTTCCACCTGTCAGTAGATAAAGGCGGAGCATCAGAGGCCTTCAGTACTATTACAGTTGTTACCCATTCCGGAATGGAAATGGGATAATGTCACAAGGGATTTCTTGATAGGGTTGTCTAGGTCACCTCAAGGCAATGATGTCGTGTGGGTTATTGTGGATAGACTCTCAAAGGTAGCTCACTTTTTATCGATCAAGGAGACCTTTGGTGTTGATGAGCTCAGGAAGTTTTATATCCAAGAGATAGTGTGTCTTCGTGGGGTTTCTCATTCTATCATATCATCTAGGGAAACCCGATTTACATATTATTTTAGGCAGAGTTTTCAGAGTTCACTGGGTATACATGTGCTTCTGAGCATAGCTTACCACCCTCAGACTGATGGTTAGTCAGAGCGTACGATTCAGGTTCTTGAGGACATGCTACGTGCATGCGTCCTATAATTTGGGGGATCTTGGGAGAAGCATATACCCCTGGTTGAGTTTTCCTTTAATAATAGTTTTCAGGCAACTATTGAGATGGAACCTTATGATTCTTTATATGGGAGGACATGCTGATCACCCTTGTGCTGGATGGAGGAAGGTGAAGCAGCTTTACCGGGATCACGTCTCACGCAGGAGACTACTGAGTTGGTCCAGTTGATTCAAAAGCGGATATCTACTTCACAGTCTCATCATAAATCTTATTCTGATCATCGTAGACAACCCTTAGAGTTTGTGGTCAGGGAACAGGTTTTCTTTCATGTTTCACTGAGGTTGGGACACAGGGGAATCAGGAGACAGGGTAAACTTTCATCGAGGTATGAGGGGCCGTTTGAGATTCTGGAGAGATTTGGGCCAGTTTCCTATTGGTTGAAGTTACCACAGAGCTATCGGGCCATGAAATATGTCCTCCTTGTGTCTTAGTTGTGTCGTTTTCACTCAAACTCATCTCACACCTTTCAGAAAGAGGAGGTTGAGCTTTAGATTGATGCATCCTTTGAGGAGAATCTGATTCGTATCATTGATAGGAGCATGAAGGTTCTTTGAGGCCAGTCAATTCCTCTCGTACAGGTGCTATGGCAGCATGGTCGAGTGCAGGACGAAACCTTGGAGCGGAAGACCGACGTACATGCTTATTGGCCAGAGTTGTTCAGAGCTTTATCTTCACCACCCTTGGAAGTGTAATTCGGGGACGAATTACTTTAAGGGGGGAAGTTTTTAAGAACCCGGTTCTTAATCTTGATGTATGGGTTTCTTCTATTCCTTTTTTCCTTTAGTTGTTTGTTAAAATAAGGATAATGGGGAAAAATACCAAATTTTGTGACTACATGTCGTGTACTCTTCCACATGCCATGTACTTTTGTCATGTGAGATGGGTACATAGGGCGTGTATGCCTGTCGGTAATGAAGGGTGTAAAAACTGACTACACGCCATGTATAGTGTATTTACACGCCATGTATTCAGTCGGAAGGTGAATAGTAAGGCAATGGAGGTATCCTCCAGTGGAGAGATAGTACATGCCGTGTAATCGGGAATACATGTCGTGTACTCATGTCGACAAGTGAACAGTTTGACGATGGAAAAGTAGCTACCAGAGGAACAGTTAAATGAGAAAGTACACGTCGTGTACTTGAGAATACACATTGTTTAGTTTGTTTTTTTAACATAAAATGGGAAGTAGCCTACTCTGTTCATAGAGGATTCTTAGAATGGTGGAGGAGAGAGGGAGAGAAGGCCGGACCTTGGGGGATCTCCCAACCGTACACCGGGAACCCGATTCCTACATCGTCGATCTCCTTGGAACTACACTGGTAAGATCTTCCTTCTCCTTGTGATGTTATTACAAATTATTCCTCTACGGGATGTTATTTGAGTTTTAATGAGTGAATGTTTATCCCAGATCTATGTTGTTTATGGATGATTTGATAGGCGTCGTTCACGTATATCGATCAGTAGAGATCGAGGTAGGTGGTCTAGTGTTTACATTCCAACTACTATGTGTTTTTGTGTAATTTTGTGCTATAAACCCATGTTTGGGGTGTCATATGGTTGTGTCCTTTTCTTAAAGTTATCTAGAATTGCATCGATAAAATTTTGATAAGTTAAAACTATTGTTTGGGATCACTGCTTGGATCCAGGACCACCCTGGGGGTGCGTTCCTCTGTTTAGCTGTTTCTCCAGGATACCCGAGGGTATGAAATGATTATATTGTGCATTGCATTACCTTGAGAGGAATTTTATATGAATTTCTTGCTTATGTGTTGGGCTCGGACCAGTTACTTTCTTAGCCTGAGGGTAGTGATTCGTTTAGCCTGAGGGCAGTGGTTCTTTTAGCCCGAGGGAAATATTTGTTATTCCTATGGGTAGTAGATTCTGTGCCTGTGGGTGATGCTTCGTACACCTAAGGGCAGTATTTGTTTTTCCTAGGGAAAATCACCAGCATGTTTTGATTCTGGTTACCTGAGGGTAAGGATGGTATGTCTGAGGACAGTGTTATCATAAATATTCACCATGGTGTTCTCATATGTTATACCTGCCAAGTTAAAGCATGGGCTTGGCATGGTTAAATGAATAATAAAATGGCAATTTAATAGTTAATGTTAGTAACTTTTTAGTACTACTTAGTTTATTACATTTACTACTACATACTATTGTTGCATATTTTCACTAACAGTTGGGCATGGGCCTTTGTTGGGTGCCTACTGGGATTTATTTCTCACAACCTGTTTGGGTCATGTTGTCGGCCCAAACAGACTATATTATTGCGGGTGTCAACCAGAGCAATGGTCCCTATACAGGTACATGATTGTAGAAGAGGAGTAGGAGAGCATGGGACCAACCTTAGCCTGGCGATGTTATTGCATTCTGTTTACTCTGCTTTGTTCTATTTTGTTGTACCTCATATTTTGAGCTGTATTGTATTGTATTGCAGTGTATCATGTTCTGTCTATTTATATAGAATTAGTGACATGCTGCATCTTTATATATATTACTTATAGTTCTCTTTTCTAAAGTTGTCCATTTCAATTTTATATTGTTTACTACTTCCGTTGTTGTATGTTATTATCTTTTCTGATGTGCTACACTTTTACAAATGAGGGCATAGTTTCCCCACTATCAGACCTGGGCCCTCACTGCTAGTCGGCAGCTCCTGGCATTTGGGGAAATTCTCTTGAGGTCATTTGACCCACCAGGTTTGGGGCACCCGTTTAGTGGCACCCAGATCCAGGATGTTACAAAAATTATAAGAGTTTTTTCATGTTCTATGAAGATTAAATAAGTGATGAATTAGTTTCGGGTTATTAATTATTATTGATAGATTTCCTAATAACAATAATTATTTATTATTTTATCCACAAAGAAACATATTAATTAAATTTTTTACTCATATATATCATATATACTCATCAATTATAATTTATAACAATCCATGAAGGTGGTTTTGAAAAATATAATTCATTGTTCCATGGAGGTGGTTGTCTGAATATACGCAAGGATGATGATTTAATTTACCATAAAATAAGAGAAATGAGTAATGTGGTTTATTATTTTTAGAGTCTAAAAAAATTATAAATTTTTAATTATACATTAAATTAATAATTATTACCATCCTTTAATGGAGGTGAATAAAATAGAAACATGTCATGTCTTGGAGGATGTAGTCCACACATAAGCACAATTGATGTTCTTTATTTTTTAAGAGAAAGTGGGAAGGTGGTTAATGTTTATTCCCAAAATATAAAAACATTAAGTATAATATAAATAAATAATTCATCATATAATGTTGATAAAAAATAAATTTAAATGGAATGATAAATGTAAATAATGTTAGGAAAAGTATGGAACTTACATTGAGAAATTTGGATTTCTCTTAGATGGTTCCTTAGAAAGAAAGTGCTTTGGATAAACTCCTTTGACTAAAATATTATGAGAGTGAAATAAAATTATAATATAAATAATTTCAGATTATTTTATTTTGGAAAAATAATTCTTATAGTGGTGTTTAAGGGGTGGTGAGAGGCCCCATTTATAAGTGTTGTGAATAGTATTTTTTAAAATATTTCAACTTAATATAATGGGAGAACATATTGAAAAAGTGAAGTGGGTCCAAAATAAAAAATCAATAAGAGGATGGTGATATAATTTTGATAATATCTAAACCACTCAATAATAATTATGTTTTTAACTTATTTCATTCCCTTAAACTATTGAATTATAAATTTTTATATTTAACCTTTTACTGGGGTAACTAGTTTTTACATATTGTAACATTATATGTATTCCTAAAAATAAACCAGTTATTATTAGATAATTTTTCAACATTTATTCTAAATTTTAAATAAATTTATTCTCATTAAATTTCTAAATTATTTAAAAATTTATTTTAATACAATAAATTAACAATTTATTAAAAAATTATGAGAAAATTATTACTTGAGTTTTAAAATATCAAATATTCATTTATAAAATATAATAAATATATTGAAATGAATAATTTAAATTATAAAATAAATTTTTTTTAATAAAAATGTTTCATAAATTTTATTTCATACTAATATACTAATAACAACATAAAAGGAGTAGTATCATTATACTGCACTATTAACCTAAAAATCAATTTTTTTAAATAACATCAAAAATTAATGCTAAGATTATTTTGAAATTATAAATCAAAACATGAATTTAGGTTTGTGTAAATTAAATTCTAAATTTTATAAATTTATTTTTAAATGAAAATATACAATATAATAAAAACTTCTTTTATTGAAAATTGGAATTTTTAAACATTATGTGTTCATGATATTATTTTAAAATAATTTATAATTAAAAATATATTAATATATTACTTCATAATTTATAATATTTTAAAAGAGTTATATTTTATTATTTATGATAAAATATAAAATACGTAATGAATTGTTCTTCAAAAAACAAAATATTACTTTTATATAAAATAAACTATAAAAAATATCACTAGAATTGATTATTTATGTTATAAAATTTAATTTTACTACTCCATTTTTATTAAAATATTTATTTATTTTTAAATTCATCATATTATATTATAATAAAATTATTCACATTTATACATAACACTAAAATATATATTTATAATATTTTAATATTATAATTTTGTTTAATTGTGAGTCGTATTATTTTAAATTTATTATGTAAAAATATATGACTTAAGTATACCTAATAGATTTATGAACAATGAATATATATTTAACAACTATAATTGGAACATCTATATTTTAAAAATCATATTTGCAATGACAATATTTTCAATTACTGTATTTTTAATGTCCATATTAATTTTCTATTTATAAATATATATAACTAATAAACTTATTCCATTCAAAATTCCAATTTCCTTAGATTTCCTTTTAGATCCCACCACATGATTTCTAATTTTTTAGTATTATTTCTCATTTTAGGTTTTCTTATACTAATGGTGATACTTAAATGTGATGTTTGTTTAAGGGAGTTTCTAATTATAAAGATATTATTCATTTACATTTATTACCCCTTTTTATGATTGATTTTTTCAAGGATTTAATCATCCATGATGTGTAATAATACATTGTATGTGATACAGGGATTCCATCATTGTAATGTTCCATTATAATTAAATATAGGATCATTTAGTCTTTTCCTATCTTTTTTTTGGACCAATATCTAATTAAGTATTAATTATTTTTATATAATGGAGAAAATTCATTATAGTTATTTGAAAAAATATTGGATCCTAAAAAATGGGGTGTTATATTGAGAACCCTTATAGTCCCACAAATCATGTACCTTAACCTTCATGTCATGTATGTAGACTTTTACACTAAATTTGGAATGCCAGTTCATGATTATACTATTTCTAAGGGGATACGCACCATATAAACTTATAATTAATGTCATGTACTTTTCTAGACTTAGTGAATTTTCGTATATCCTTGATCATGACTCATATTAGGGTATATAAGTAGTCTATCCATAACATTTTTTCCACATAATATGTCTCAGTGCTCTTCACTTTAGTATTATATGTGATACACAATGTGAAATATACAGTTAGTCTCTTTAGCGTTGTTTGGATATTGACATGGACTAGGCATGGAAATTGGAGAGTTCAAGGGTTGACTACCTATCTCCAATCTATTGTGTGCTACTATAATTTATTATGGGATAAACTCGTCTTTGGTGTTCTACTCTCACATGTTGTGTGATACACTCATCCTCTATATGTTAATTAATGATGTGTGAGTCCTCTATTTCGGTTCTAGATAGGTGATATTGGGTTACATGACTTGTGTAGTTCTAATTCATGACGTTTCATGATGATTTATCCTTTAGTTAGTTATGAATAGTGAGTCTCTCACCTATGTATTAGGTTATCTTCCTTAAACACTATCTAATTTGTTTTCATTGATGCAATATTCTATCATTGTGACTACAATATTACTATCATTCTTATTATTTCCATTATTGTTTTTGAGGTTTCCAATTGGGTATATATATATAATCAACCCTATATGGTTTTATTTTCCTAAAAATGTAGATTTTTATATATATGATAGATAGGTTGGTAGTGATATTTGTAAGCTTAGTTTTTTTAAATATTTTTTATTCCTGGAGGAGGTATAAGAAAAAAACTTTTCTGTCATGATTTTGTTTATTTCTTTGATCTTTTCCCAACAAATATTTCCCCTATTAGTTTTTTGGGAGTGTAACTTTCCCTTTTTCAATATATATTTTTTACTGTTTTGTCTTTGTGGATATTTTCATCTATCATAAGCATTATATAGTGTTTTTAGTTTTTTATCTATTATACATTATTGTGTCTTATGAGGATGTGTGTGTTATGTTCAAGTGAATTAGACTATAGCCTCCCATCGTGTGGGATATGCTAACTCAATTCCAGTCCCTAGTTTCTAGACTATAAAAAGAAGTATTTGGGTGAAAAAATCTTCTTACCATAACCAAGGATGGGTCCCAATGGGTGAAGTCATATAATATTTGTATCATAGCATGTTTTTTCTTAGGGATGGATTTTTTGTGTTTGGTGTATAGTGATGATTGGTTTTGTAATTATTGAAAATATTCTTAAAGGATTTCCTGTTCATATTTTAGGATATAAAAATTAGTGTTGGTAAAACTGTTAATCTATCCATTCACCAAGTCTCTGATAAACTACTAGACAACATGATACAATAAATCAATGATAATAGGGAACAAATAATTTTACATGCTTCATATAGGAATGCTTCATTGACTTCCATGTACTTCTTAAGTCAACTCCTAAGATATTATTTAATGATCATGGTCCATAATGTTATATTAAAAGATGTGTCCATGTAAAAAACAACCTAGGATCCTAATTTAGATTCATGAAGTCCGTATGAAAATGATTGATCCTTTTGTTAGTGACTAGCAGAGTAAATAAAGAATCTTTCTAGAGGACACTTCAAGAGATATTCCCTATGGGAATTAAAGGAGAAGCACCTCCTCTAGTTGTACAGGAACAAGACCCACTTATTTTTTTACAATTCGATATTATCCCACTAATAGTTCAAGTTATTATTATAGTGGTGATGGTTGTGGATGTATAGAGGATAAGCATGCTACACATGTTCTAGTGACAGAGACCGTGATGATTTTGAGGCAAGCATGGACCCTTGGTGATCAAGGAATAGTGTGGGATAGTTATTTGAGTATATTACCTTATTCATATAATTATTAATCAAATTTTATTGATAAAATAAAATTTTCTCTATGGTTTAGTGCGTCACTTTGGGTATTTTATCATCTAGAAACATGATCAGTTGACAGTTCCATGGATGGAGTTCAAGTATCTCTTTATTTTGGAGTACTACCCAGTGGAATTGGGATCCATTAATATATTGGAATTTTTGGTGCTACATAAGGCCATCATGTTGATTTTTTAGTGTGTGTTGTGATTCAATGATCTCATTAGTTACACCATAGATATGACAATCAATAGATTCCTCTAAGTGTGGAATTTTTTGGATGGCCTCCAAAGTGACAACCAAGACAATATTGTCTATAATCTAGGGAAGGGTAGCATAGTGTATTATACCCTTAGTAGGTGGAACCATTCTTATTTTTTGGGGAAGGCATCTAAAAACTCTTTCTCATTGGATTTATTCTTAGTAAATGAAGGATAAGTGGATTATATTCAATCAATTACAATAAACCCTCTAATTATCTAGTGCATGAATGAGGCCCATCTATAAGACACGAATTTTTTTTGCGACCGTATATTCTTAGAAGATATACCGTTTATATATTCAAAAGGTGGGGAGCACATCATCCTCTTTAATGGATGGAAAGTGGTTCAAATTTCACTATATGAAGTGGTGTAAATTGAGTCAGATACTTTAACATTTACATTAATTATTGGATAGATGGATATATACCAAGACCAAAAGTGTCATTTTTTAAGAGCATGTATGAAACATTGCATTTTCATGTTTGTCATGAGGTGCCTCATAGGTTATCTGGTGAAGGAGGAGAATCAGGTCCTATAAGTTTTGGGCCAACCCCATGACGTTCGACAGTGTAAGTGTGAAGGAATATCAATGTATTTAATGATAGTTATTCCCTGATCAGAGAGAGTTCAATATTCTATCTAGGTAATCATCAACCAACTTGACAAGTCTTACCATTACCATTCTATTCTAAAAAAGAATTTTATAAATATCATCGGATGATTTTACATGTAATATATCATCTAGATGCATGGATATACTTGAAAAACATTCTCAACTTAGATGAAAGATTTAATTCTCATTTTTTGAGGACATTACTAGAGGTAATCAAGGATTATGTTTTGATGATTACACTATTTAACCCTCATACAAATTTCTAAATTGAGTAAACCATTTAGGTTCATGAGGATATATTAAGTGATTATGTGTTCTATTTTATAAAAATTTGGGATCATAACATTACTTTTTTGTATTTTGTATAAAACAATATTAAATACTCCACAATTTTCATATAACATTTCAAGACCTTGTATAGTATACCCTGATGGTCACCCTAATGCTAGATTGAGGTTGGAGATTCATCACTAATGTCCCCAAAGTTGGATTGGGTGATAAGAAAAAAGGTTTAGTTGATCTAGTAGAGGATAGTGATCATTCATAAACATCAAAAGTATTGTACAAAATGATGATTCACCTTCTTGGTGTACCCAATGGTGAATGTGGATGGATAGGAGAAGACTCATTATCAATGAGATGTATCACTTTTTCATGTACTTTTACATCATGGTAACCATTTGGAAATCGTGTGGGATCATGACAACCAGTTATTGGCTCAGTACCCTTTCCATTTCTAGTAATTAGTACTCTTTGAGGATAAAATACTAGTTGGAGTAGAGGATGTAGAATCCTTATTTTTTACATTTGAACCTTTAATATATTTTAAATTATATTTTCATGTTTTTTAACTAATCCATTTCTTCATTTTTTTTATATTTTTGGGCTTTAAAAATAGTATTTATGAAATATTAAATATTATTTCAGTTTTTGAGATTGTGTTCTATGGAAAAAATATTTCCCTATAAAGGGATAATTAAATGAAGAATACAAAATAATAATTTCATTTTGAATGAGGTCTTTACTCTAGAGTTAATATAATAAATATTCACACGAGGTTCTATGAGTTAAATCCACCATAGGTGAATTAATTGATTAATTTCATTTATATAATTAATTTATTAATTGATTGATGTATTATATTGTTGACCAAATCCACCCCCTTAAATTTATCACAAAACTCTCTCACTAGGGTTAGTTACCAAAAATCCTAGATTGAGAGAGGGAGTGAGAGAAATAAATATGGATGATCCATGGATTCAAAATAATGGAATTCTCTCTCAGAGATCTCAAAATTTGTTTTCTGTGGATTTTATTTTTATTAGTGATCAATCTATTGGAGATGTAGGGGTTTATAATTACTATGCTACTCAATTATTCATGATTTTCTACATTGAATTTCTATTATCGATATGAATTAATTATTGCATGGCCCTGAAACATTATATATTTCTAATAATGAATGTTTATTAATTAGAATATATTATTTGAAATTAGTTAATTTCAAAAGAAACATTATATAGGTATGATTCTTAATGGCCGCAATTGATTTTTGGTAGTGATTCTAGTTTATTTTCTATTCCTTGTTCTTTGGGAATTCATCACTGACCTTTATAATGGTCATTGGTTCAATAGATCTTATTTGGGATAAACATTAAATATATATCTAGGGTGTAGATAAATTGATTTGGGTATGGAGACAAAGAGTGAGGTGTGTAGTGGGGTCATCTAGTGAAGGAGGGTCAGTGGAGGCGTGTTGGTGTGGTCTCTCAATGATAGTAGAATGAAAACCCTTTAGATCCAATTTAAGATGATTTTATGGATTAAAATATTCCATTAGAGGTATGATGTCATTTGATGAGGAATTTGGAAAATATTTTCTCTCATTTTGGTGAGATATTAGAAATGGTGGGGAAGATTATAGGTGAACTATAGATCCTGGGATCAAATCCACGTCTATGCTCCAGGTGTTTCAAAAGAAAACATGTCATGTACCTACTTATACATAGTATATACAATTTACATGTGCATAAGGATGAAAATGTGTGTGACCTAGGTAAACATTACATATTACCTTAAGATGATTAGTACGAATAATGCACTGAGTAAATTCCCAGGTGGTCATTTATCTATAATCAGTATATAGGACAGGACTACATGTCAGGTAACCTAGGTGGTACATGAATTAGTCTCCTAGGTAGTACACACTGAGTGAGTTGGATGAGTCCATACACCATGTTCCCCCAAGGACATGCTGTGTATGTTGACTCATACATGACATGGGTTGTCGTGGTACAGGTCCATTACCTTGCATGTCCCACATATTATCTATCATATCAAACACATTATGTAGGAATACTTTTATAATCCATGTGGTAAGTAATTATATGACCATATTGTTTCTAAGGGGATACACACCATCTTCCCTTATATTATATATCGTATACATTCCCATCCTTATTGAATTTTCATATCTTTTTACTCAATACTCGAATTTGGGCATGTCTGTAGTCCATATTGGGTGTTTTCCACATAGTATGTTATGGTTCACTTCCCTTGAACATTAGAGGAGAGGCATGAGGAGATAATTATATTTAGTCTCTATAGCTCCATAGATCTAATAATGGGGATTATTCAAGGTGATCATAGTGTTCAGGGTTCAGGTACCTCTCTTTATTATTCTATGGGATACTCACATTTTATATATTATTTTCTCATCTCCTAAGTGCTATTAGAAGAGTGTTTGGTCCTCATTTTTGTCTCCATAGAGGTGATGTGAGTTCCTTGACTTTGGTTGTTCAGATTATTGTGGTTGGATGTAGATTTATACTATATCTAGGAGTGAAAAGAAGGACTCTCTCTTATGTCATGAGTTCGCTCCCAAAGATATTATCTGGGTTATATTCATTGATTGGATATTCCTTCCCTCTAGTCTCATGACTTTGAGCTAACTATCTTTCCTTTTATTTAAATTTTGGTTTTTGGGGGAATACTACTAGTTATGTATACACTCACCCCAACTTTATTATATCTTCCCACCCATATTGTGTTTTATGCCTAACATAGACAAGTTGGAAGGGATATTGTTGGGGTCAATTTTTGTGGAACTCAATAGTTCTTAGAGGAGGTAGCATCAAACTATATCCATGTTATTAACTAGTTCATTTATAAGATCTTTTCACCCCAATTGTCTAGATTGGTTTATACATGTGGTTTTTTTGGTATGAATCTTTAACATTTTTTATTATAGATTATATATTGGTTTTTCATTTTTTTTCTAAATATTTTTTGAATGCACTATATATTTTAGTTATTTTTATTTATCTGTTAAACATTATTATGTCATGTTTCAAGGTGCGTGTTTTATACATATTCATCAATATAAGGCCTCCCATCAAGTGTGATATGACCACTTGGGGCTATTCTCTATCCCCTAGCCTAATGGGGGTGTGTTTGGTATAAAAAAATCATCTTACTACTTATTAGAAGGGGTCTTAGTGGGTTTAGTTATTTCATAATTGGAATGAAACCAAGGATAATATCTTGGCTACATCTAAATTTACCATGATTTTTTGTATCGTTTTTATAGTATGATTTAATGGGTTTCGTGGAGGTTGTGAGTTAGGTAAGTATATAGTAACGAAAATGGGATTAGTATGCTTTCATTTATGGATGTTCATGGTTATCGAATATGGGAATGAATATGCATGTATAGATGTAGGGTGAGTGGGTGTGTGTACATGGATAAACATGGTTGTTGAATGTGAAAGAGAATATGAATCTGCTATTAAGGGACACATAGAATAATTGATTATGTGGGTTGGGAGAATAAATGCATATATTTTATAACAATTTATTCTCCAGAATTCAATCAGGAGGGTATGCTAGTTGTGGAGTGATGATGTAAATGACTAGATGGAATTAGTAATGCATGTGGGTGATCACAAATATTACCTTCCTCTCATTCATTCAATTACTCAACCAATTCTATTATAGTCCTTTAGTATAATTAAATGGTATCCCATCATATGATGTATTCTCATCATATGGTATCTAATTATTATTTTATAATATCTTTATAAATATGTGTCTCTCGCTATGTTTTAATAAAGTTTTTGAACCCCCATTTTTGAAATAACACACAACACACACTCATAGATACATACATATATATACACACGAACATAACTATATACATATATATATATATATATTTGTAAAAAAATTTGGTATAAAAACACAATTATAAATATATATACATTAATACATGCAATCCTATATATAGATATCTTTATATGTTTGTAACTATATAAGCACATATATATATATACAAAAACACATACATATATAAATCTATATACAAACACACATATACACACACATATACATAAATAAATACATAAATATATGTTTATACAAATGTGTACATATATATATCAAAGAGATCCTAAGGATCAAATAAGATAGAGAGGGGGTGAATACATGTTAAAATTCTATTCTAAAACATTATATTGAATATATATCATTTTCCTGAACATATAATAATAGAAAATGGATTTAAATGATATTATATCTTCATGTTGTCCAAATAAAATAAAATAGTTGAAAAAAAAGAAAAAAAATATTTTTTAAAAGTTTATTACCAAATTTGACTGTCTATTCCATAGTGTGAAATGGTTGATACCAAACTATAAAGATGGTGTTTTATTTTAATCAAAATCACTCCAAAATTTAAGTAAGAAGATAACATTGATCTTTATTTTATAATGTTCCTTGTTATTACTTATTATAACCATCATACCACTAAAATAAAATAATTTTTTAAATTATATTAAATAATAAAAAAATAAAAAATATATATATATCAATAAGATTTAAAATGTTTCGTCATCATTGATAAATATCCCAATTTATTCAACTATATAAATAACTATATAAATAATTACATCAAAATACTAACCATATTTATTTTTAAATATTAAATAAGGGTGTGCACTCAATCTATTGTGAATCCCATTAGATTTGTAAGGTTTCTCGTGATTTTTATTAAAAAAATAGGGGGTTAACTTTTGGAAGAATAATAAATTCTATAAAGAAACATATATATAATTTGTTTTCATTAATATGGGGATCATTTAAAATTCTTGAGTATTCATAAACAATCAAAATAATTTTTATAAAATTCCATTATAACATGCAGTACTCTCTAAATGTTCCTATTGAAATATTTAAAATTAAATTCATTCCAAAACTTCCTAATAATATTATTTATCCCTAGGGTACAGTCTGTATTGGTCCTTCACCTACCAATTGACTTAAAATCCATTAAAAATTAATTTATTTATTTATTATATTATTTAATTCCATATACTCAATTTTTTTGATTTTCAAAATAAATATAACACATTTTTAATAATTTCAAACTTTTTATACACATATTAAAATCGTAATAAAGTTTTTATATGTGATCAATGTAAAATTTCTCAAAATAAAAGTTAGGGTTGTGTTTTAATTTGATAAAACATCTAGACAACTTGTTTTAAAAATAAAATTACTTATAAAATTCAAATTATTGAGATTAAAAATATTTAAAAAATATTAATAAATCTGGAAAACTTAATAATATAAATTAAAAACATAGATCAAATCCCTTAATGGTTTAAAAAATATATTAATCCACCCTATTAAAATATAATATTCTCTTGTAATACTAATATAAAATCGCTTCTTTTGGTCCCAATTTTATAAATAACGACTTTATGGACTTTTAGTAAAAACATAGATCAAAATACTTAATCATACAAGAATATATTTATTACATGACGTGAAAACTATAATCTTTTGTAAAATTTCTTCTAGATAAAAAATTTCAGATCCATTATCAATGATATATAACATAAATTTTAGTGATTAAATAAAATTATAAATATTATTTCATGACCTAACATTTTTTTTAAATACATTATCATGTGAAAAAAATTTAATGGCCAAATATTTCATCTAATATAAATGAATTATATTGTCTAAAATATATCGTACAATATCTTAAATGATTAAAAATCATTTTAATATATTTATAAACAACCTCAATGTTCCTTAAAAATGTAATTGAACATAATATAAATATTTTAGACATATTTTTATTCATAAATATATCTAATTTATGATTTAGTCAAACCAAAAATCTAGTTAAGGAAAATCACATTTGTTATCTTTTGAAACTATAGTTTTCTATGAAGAATGCCAAACTCATTTTTTATGTTATAGAGCCTCAAGACCTTGATAAGGGTAAAATGGTTATTTCCCTAAGAAACAAACCATGGAAAATTTTCCAGTTGGTACATTAATATCCAAATCAAACATTTTCCCATGATATTAAATAGTGAAAAATTTTAAGATTGGTGTATTTTTTAGTATATTAAACATTTATTAATTAAATATTATTTATTACCACATGTTTGAATGTGGATATATATTAAATATTTATTTAAATGAGAATTGATACTTCATATTTGATTCTAGAATGGGTGGTTTTACACAAGCAAGGTATAAACTTTCTTCAGGTTTCGGGTCATGAGTCAAGCCTTAATGGGTCCGTTTTTTATTTAAGGTTTTTATTTCCCCCTCCCCCTATTAAAACCCTCATTATCATGATAGGAAGGAAATAAATTACTATCATTGAAACCATCAATCTAAATGGATTCAGAGTGAGAGTGAGGAGGGACTTTGTCTAAGGAGGTCAATTTGAGTTGGGTTAGGATGCAGTATCCATGGAGCATATATTTTTATTGTGTGACATTGAAGCTTCAGAGATTAACCAAAAAATAGGAATTTTTATTTTTATTTCCACCACATATTTTTTTTCTAGAACTTTTCCTTTCCATCTTGTGGTTTTATAATTTTAGTGGATGGATTATGGTAGTAAGGGAAGAATTCCAATTAAACTAGAAGATTTGGAATGTTTGCTGGAATTCCACATCTATAATTATTGATCACATAGAGTGTTGTTCTAGAACATATGTCATGTATACAATAAATTTTATGAAGGGTGAAGGAAATTTCCACTTGTTTTTGTTTCCATATGGACACACTATATAGGACCTTTGGGTGTATGACTCAGGATATGGCCAATTACAAGGATATACACCCTATGAGAGGAACTTTACATGTATAAGTACCCTCTATTTCATGTAATATATCATGTATTGATCCAAATTTCATGAATTGAGGCACCATTTTTCTTAAACACCATGAATCCCTTGAGTAAATCCATGTATTTGGGAAATACACATCAAGACAGCCACATGTACACACCATGATAGAATATTTAGATTTATATGTCATGTACACCTTAGTACACATAATATACCTCCCCTGTGATGGTATTTTTTGGATATTTTCTCTCCTTGTAGATATATTTTGATAAGTAAGTAATTCATTTAGAGTATCTTTCCACATATAATGGGATATTGGGTCCCCTACCCTATTAGAGGCTATTTTAGAGATGATTTGGGGAGAGCGGTAGATATTAGAAACGTGGTGATGATCACAGGATCTAGTTAATGATAGTAAACCCTCGAAAAGTGTTTAAATACTGAAAAGTGGAACTCTTTCATATATTCAGATATTGATATCCTATGGTATTTTTTGGATGTTATGAATCATTTAAGGATATAATATTCCTGAACATAATATTTTGGGCTAGTATTTAATAGTTTCCTCTATATAGTAGTGTAGTGTGATGATACTTATAGATGGATTGGCAACTCAAGGGAATTAATTATTTCGAGTTCACCACGGTGATGAAAAGGTTCATATTTTTTAGACAGGAGGATATAAAGTAATTTGTGAAATATTATTATGATATGGTCTCTGTATCTAGTTCAGACTAAGGATAGTGGATGTTTTTTCTCCCATGTAGAATATCGTGAGTTATTATAGGAGATGATGTAAATGATTGCATAAGTATGTCTGATGGAACCTTCTATTGAACAATATGTTCTAGTGACTTTGTAGTGAGGGATGTATGGAGATTGGGTTTTGGTACTCATTTAGTCTTGTATCTAGATAAAATGTGTTGGTATCTAATGATAATGGAGTCAGTAATCCTGTATAGATATGGGGTGTAGATACTAAATTCTAGGATGTGACTTCTTGAACCTCCCTTATTGAGGTGTGGGTTTATCCCATATTTAGATAAATATTATATTCTCTATGTCGATCTTGGACTTTGGTATGACATGATGTCATCAATGCATATGGTATTCCCACAACAATATCATAATATTCTTCAAGGCACAGGTCCCCTAATATTTTTTCAAAATATAGACAGTTTTTTATGGAATTAGAGTAGAAGAGATGGTTTAGTTTCTCAAGGTTACTAACACCCCCCCACACACACACACAACCACCATTATATGTACCCAAATGATCCATGGGTCACAAGGTGGTGGTATCAGATCATTGATATGATGGTAGTGGTATATATGGTATAGTGATAAATTCACATATGTGGGGGATCTAAAGAGAATAAAATTCTCTACGTTCCCCTTCAGTATGAATATATAGTGGATTTTTGGGCAGTGGGAAGGTACATTCCTTATTAATAGTTGATGTCACCCTTTGATTGTGATAGGGTTATAGGACTCTCGTTTATCCTTGCACGGTTAAGGATGTATGTGTTATCGCTTATGTGATGGGGTGAGGTAGTACCCCATGGAACAAAGTGTAGTAAAACTATTTATTGGATCGGTAGCTCATTGGGCATTATATCATCCCTAAAGTGAGGGTTCCCCCACTTTGATTGGACTATCAGTTCTGGGATTTGTGTGACAGGTGTTAAAATGGGCATTTTTTGCCAGATTCATATGTTTATGAGTTTGTATATTCACTAAGTGTGATGGGAAGGTGATGAAACTGGTCCACGTAAGTTATTTTATGGTGGATTTTTCCCCTTGGTTTCTGATCATCCTGATTAGGTCCCTTAGTTATGATGGGGTCATTTGAGTTGAAGTACCCTCATGTTGACTTGTGCAGTTTGATAACCCCTAAGTGAACCAATAGGGATGTGTTTTCACATTAGGCATGAGGTGTATCTATCAAGGATGGGTAGGGAGTTGTTTTCCCCTATGTTTAATGAGTAGGGATGTTATTTCTTTTGAGTCATGTGGTTTTTTCATTGAGTCATCATTCCACATAACAAGTATAATCTTGGGGTTATTTACTCAATATTTCTAATTTTATTAGGATGGGTTCATAATTGGAAGTGAATTCATATCTTCTTACTTGGATGGTGCATTTACACTATGATTGAGTTTGGTAGATATATAGTTTGACCCTTTGTTGTGCGGTAGCCAATAGCCTTATTTTCCATTATGTTTTTCTAGTGATTCCTAGTGGGTATTTCTATACTCACCCATGCATAGTCTTTGTGTCCACATGTGTTGTGTCTATATAGAAAGCACAAAACATGGTGGTGGAATTGGTAGGAATAGAGCTGGTGGTGTCAGATCTTGGTGGATACTAGTATGATTCTTGGCTAGTAGTGCTCATGATTTTATTTTTTTAGGTCATATTGAAACCCCTCTTCCCTATCACTCAAGGTTAGTGTTTTATAGTAGGGTTTTGGGCCTAGAATATTTTCCCCAGTTATACATACATTTATATTGTATACCCTTGGGTTGTTTTGTTGATGTCTACATGAATGCTTTTATCTAAGATTAGATATGTGTATCCTATATAGTTCAATATATGTTATTGGATGATAATATGTATCTATTTTAGGTAAAATATGTTAAGGCCTACCATTGTGTGTTATGAATATTCTATGTTAGTCATCAGCCCCTCGCCTATTAGAGGATAGATTAGGGTGGAATACCCAACTCACTCTCTGTTGAGGAGGGGGGCCAATGGTTCAAGTATTCTCAGATTGGTATCAAAATAGTGATTATAGGGATGGATTAAGGGGATATGTGTCCCATGAGTTTTGGTTTTGGATATGTGGGGTGATAATGCATTAATGTACCTGGGATTCTTTGAAAAACTAGGGAACCCATTAAGGGTATGGTAGTTGAAGCATTCCTACGTAAGGACTCTAATAATATTTTTACTAACATGAATACATAGGTAATATACTATATGGTAATTTTTTTGGTATATGTGAATTACGTAATGTACGGTGGATGATCATATTAGTGATGTGTTGTCCTACCTTGGAGTCCTCATCATGTAATAAGGATAATGATTTCCCCCATTAAAATGTTTTTGGTAGAGGTTTGAAATAAACCATTTATAGATAATTTGAGAAAATGGATTGATCACTTACATGAGATATTCTTGGGTGATAGTGAATTGATATTATAAGTGGTTTGGTTCAATTATTATTTTCTTGGTGTGTCCATAGCATAGGGATAAGGATCTTGATATATTTGGATGTTTGGTTTGTATTGGGTATGTAACTCCTTGGGGGTTTTCATATACCAAGGTGTGGGACCCCCATATAAGATTATGGAGTTTTATATTCCCCAATAGATATAGGTGAATAGACTACCATTATTGGGTAATAGGTCCTCCATTTAGGTATAGTGTTGGTACTCCCTCAAACTGATGAGGTGTGGGTCCCCCCCCAACTATAGTGAGGTTTGTTTCCCCTATGAGACAAGTCACGGGTCCTTTATCAATAGAAACAAGTTGTCATGATGATATAATATGTTTTTTATATAGATATTTGAGTTGGTATCCCCTATATATTGTGTGTTTCTCATGGCATGGGTCCTCCATTGGACAAGTTTGTGCCCCTTGGTTAATGTATGTTCCGTTTAGGAACCAGATTTGTACTCCCTCAATTTTAATATGGTGTGGGACCACCATAATAGATAGGATTCGATATACCCATAAGATAGTGCATGGGTCCTACTTCTATAAAATATTATGTGGCATAGATTCACCATTATTGAGGTTATTTATCCACTTGACTGGTTTATAGATGCATAGTGAGGCATAGGTCCATCCCCAAAGTTTGTAAATTGGTAGGATTTTGGTTGATGTGTTGTATTTGATTGTGATATTTTTGTTGATAGTATATCTCATATATGATCCATTGATAGGAGTTGGTGTAACCTATTATTCTATTTTATAGAGAGGTAGATGAGTATAATATATCAAAATATAGGATTGGAATAACTCAAAGGATGGTATGTTCCTTCTCAAGAATGTGAGGAATCTTTTTGTGTATAGATATTTTCAAATGGATGGTAGTGATATGATGGGTGATGACCCCCATAATGATTGTATCCTAGTGTAATCTATGGATCGATTTGATCAAGCAGTGACTGATAGGGCCTGAGATGTAATCTTTGGCCTATTCTACTTGGTACTCATGTTTTTTGGCACCATTGTGTGATATTCCCTTATAATTATATTGATTAATGGGATCTAAATTTCCTGATGTTGTATTTAGACTAGAACGGTATGACTTGAAACTTCTAATGGAGGAAAAAATCTATGTTAGTTTTAGATAATAGTATAAGATGGATTTGGAGGATTTGTTTTCTTAGGATCCATCCATAGTGAGGTGAGGCCCAATTATGATATGTTTTGGGGTGTATGATCACTCAGAGTCTAATTTCAAGCATAAAAGCATCCTTTTGAGAGAATTTTATGATCAAATAAATGAAAAAAGGTTCACATTAATTGAGAATTGACACATAGATGATGTGTATGGGTAACCCTTTATGAATTTTCAAAAAATTATCTCACATGTTGGTGAGCAATGTTTCATGTGTTATAGTTGTTTCAGAGGATCAATCCAGCATTTATAGAGAATGGGATACTCCTTTCTCTGGGATATTTCCATGACTTTTCTAAGGGATATTTATGATGATAATATGTAAATGAGACCCTGAATAAGTTTTTCTAGAACTTAATGATAGGGAAGGGATGTGTTCCCAAGTGGAAGATGAAATTTGGGACCTTGTGGTTTAATGAACCTTCGTAATATTGTGGTGTTTATACATGGGTGTGTTATCTTCTCGTATGAGGATAGTATATGGGATTCTTAGAGATTTATGTGTTTTGTTTTATTTTTGAGAATGAAATGTTATATGGGTGGGGGGGATATAGTGTACTCAGTTTTCCCATATAGAAGACTTTTCTCATTTTTTAATTCCAAATCCCCAATTCCTTAAGAAAAATAAAATTTAAATTTTCCCTTACAAATGACCTTGAAAAAAATTGATGGTTATATTTATCTTATGATATGATATTTACCCTTGGTCTAGTAATTAGAGAGATTTTGAGACAATAAATTTTTTTAGGATATTTAATATTAATTTCGTAAATATTATTTATTCATATGTTCTTGAATGTAAATTTACCATAAAGGAAGATATGTATGTTAGTTCCTTCTTTGAGGTTGAGTTGTGAATTTTTGGTCACTAACTTGAGATGTATAAACTTCATTTAGGTATTATGACACAACTCAGGCCTTAATGAGTACTTTTTCTTATTTTGGGTTTTTATTTCCCCTTTCCACTATTCTAACCCTCATTTTCTTGAGTGGAATGGAAACCCCTCATCTCATTAACATCACCAGATAAAAGGGTGAAGGGTGATATGGTTGAGGATATTTTTCTGAGGAGGTTTATCAGAGCTGGATCGTGCTGTTTTGGTTGTAGACCATGGATCATCGTTCAGTGACCTTAATGCTTCAGCAATTCTCCATAAGTTAAGGATCATTATTTTGATTCTTGACTCATTATTAATTTTCAACATTTTACATTTCATGTTGGTGTATTTTTACTATTGTGGATACTATAAGGTTACAAATGGGTATATACAATGAAATGGGTTGATTTTTTATGTTTTTTGGAATTCCTCCTATAGAATTCCAAATCATATGGTGTGTGTTTCTTGAACACACTTATTATATACCAAAAGTTTGATGAAGGTTGAAGGAGATGTCTATAGGGAATGTTGTCTATATATAACAGCCCAGTAGGACTATTGGGTACATGAATCGGGTTATGTACAAGTACACATAAACACACCCCATGTGATATACATAGTATGTAGAAGTATATTCCATGTTGGGTTATGAGGAATGGCTTGATCCATAGTATAAAATTTAAGATCTTGTGTCAATTACACACAATTAATCCCTTGAGGAATGTAATGTATTTTAGAAATAAATTTTAAGACTGCAATAGATATGTTCCAATGTGGAGGCTTTTGGTGTATACATTAGGGAAACCTTGGTGTATGTTGTGTATGTCCCTTGTGATGGTGTATTTCATGCCTTTATCTCCATTGAATAAGATTTGAAAAAAAATATAGTCCATTACAATTATATTTCTATAAGGATCCAAGCTTTTTAAACATAGATATTACATCATAAAAGATAAATATTTAATAGAGTTCAAATATACATTCACTAAGGACAATAAAGGTTTAGTGTCTTTAGAGTCTAGTCACACAATCTTCTTATTTCATCAAAGATATTCTAAATCACCTATAAATATAATCCCATTCAGCACCCTTTATGGAAATACCCTAATTAAACCTTTCATCATGTCCTACGGAAAGTGAACATAAGAAAGGGATATATCAAATTCTTAGTAAGGGTAAATATATAATATATTAATTGATGATCATATGAAAGAATAAAATAATAATAAGGGTATGAAGATATAAATATTAATTACAATGTTCATACCCAATATATCATGGATTGTTAGCATGGTCCATGGTACAAAATGTAATAATTTCAAAAGACAAGAACTATAAGAGTGATAAATCACCATGAATAAATCATGAACCATTGGTTCATATCATATAATCATGGAATCATTATAAGTATAGAACCCATTTTTTATATAAAGTTAAACATCCAAGACCATAAAATCAAAATTGATTAGGCATCGAAACCTATTTCCCATTTCATAACGGATCAAAAATCATCTCTAGTTTCCCAAAGAAAATAAATGGGTTTCATAAACATCCCATCATAGAATAACCCATTTAAAAGAAATTTATTTCATAAACATTACATCCTAGCATAAATAATATAAAGGAAATTGTTTTTAGAATAATCTCATCAATTCATCAGAGAATAACCCATGTAAAAGAGATAGATTACAAAGACATCCATTCATTAAAAAAACACAAACCATATAAATAAATAATAAGGATGGTACCATTGGATCATATCCTCTAAAAAATATAATAAACACCAAAGGTTGTTGTCATTGATGAATAAAAATTCCATAAAATATAATTAAAACACTCTTAATCATTTATTTATGATCTAAAATTTTCAAAAATATGAGGGAAAAATATTTGAAAATAAAATTGAAAACAAGTAACATATGTTGAGTTTTCGTGATGGAATAAAATTATTTTCTTGTTTTAAATGTAAAAAATATACCTTTCATATTTTTTTATAAAAATTTAAAATGAACTCATTCAGAAAATAAAAATAATATTCCTTTTAAAATATTTTGTGAAAATTAAAACTTGGGTATAAATTTCTTTAATAAAAATTGGATAATGTTAAAACCTTCTTTAAAATATTTTTATAAAACAACTTCATGGAAGAAAAATATTTTTCGACTGAAAATAAAAAAAAATTAGTTTTTCCTTGAAAAATAATTTCTGAATATTGAGTACATAAAGAGAAAAAAAATGAAATAAAAAACCTTTATTTTCAAGAAATAACCAAATTATAATAAAATACATGAGTTTCTTGATATTTATATCATAATATTTTATCATTTTAAACTTAATCATAAATGACCCTAAAAAATGACATTATAACATAAAACATTTTCAACTTTGGTAACTTTTAATTTTTAAGATCCATGAAAGAATGAAACTTTTATAGACATGTATATCCAACAATTTTCATTATAATAATAATAATAGGAATTCATTTGAAGTATATATAAATCACAAAAAACAAACAATGGCATATAAGGCTTGTGTCCCATAAAAATAAAATTGAGATGAAAGTCCCTTACATCCTTTAGTAACTATTGAATCTTAATCCCCAAGAAAGTATAACATTAAATGAAACATTATATATCATGAGAATCATTAAATTCCTGATATAACATGTCAAATTGGTTTTATACACACCACATAATAAAACATAGGTGGATAACATAATATATGTCCTAAAGAAGACAATTTGAGATGAAATTCCCTTACCTTAAGTCTTGATTTTCATCATACTCATCCGTACATCCTATATAATAAATATAGGTTTCTTATAAATCTATTAAAAACCCATTATCATATATATAATATCATATATGATTTATTAATATCCTTTTATTACCTGTATATTAACGATTCCATGTTAAAATCACATTTTGGGTAATAACTTCGTCATTTTTCATGTATGTTTTGGTTTGTTATTTTTGGTCATTTTACTTTGAACTTGTTTCCATAATATTCATAATTTTATCAATAAAAAAATTATCATATTTATTCATTATATATTTGTTTATATTAATCCATTAATGGTAGATAAAAAATGAATTACACTGTTCCTGTAGAGGGTAGGTCATAAGTACGCATGAACATTGTTTCCATTTTGTCGATGCATGGAAAAACATAAAGGTAAAAAATATATTACCTTTACCAAATAATTTTTATGTCATATATATCACATATTATATAGTAAAATATCTTTATTATCATCCATATAAAGTGTAAGTGAAGAACGAATCACATCACTTCACAAGGCAGTAGTCTACAGTACACCAGTGACATTATCGTATTATCATAGAATGGAATGTATAAAGTTTTATGTGATATTATAATCATAAGAATAATTATTTTATAAATATAATATAAATATGTTAACTTGATAATTATATTCATCCATTATATATGGTGATGTAAAACAATTACATCGGTTCGTGAGGCAGTAGTCCACCGTACACACGATCTATAGTTTTTGTTTCCCACTTGAGTGAAGAAGAGATAGATATAGGTTATGCCATTAACATAATAACTTCTCATTATTTAAGATGATATAATGTCTAAATATTTACATATAATTAGATTTGGACAATTTTATATGACATTTTACACCTTATATATTTAGTTTAACCTCCCTCCCCCTCGGTAAACTCGTTTTAACCCTAACCACAGTAATTAATTTCTACATTTTTTACTATTCATTCTGACCAAAAAATAAGTTTTCATTAATATATTATATTAATTATTATGATTCCATATATATAATCCATTTTAAAAAATTATATACACAAAAGTGGAAATTTTAAATACTAAAATAAACTCGTAGATGTGATGAAAATAGGTCCTTCAAAGAGAAACTTTTTTTAAAGGTTGGGGCCGAACCCTTATTTTATTATTAAACCAAATCAAATACCTCTTTTAACTGGGTAGAGGGAGACCCATTACATATCCCAAAGGACCAATGGGCTTTTAGCCCATTACATATCCCGTAGGCCAAATTTTTAGCCCAATTACCATTCTATGAATAGTAACTCGGCTACTATAGTACACACACAGTACCGCCGCTGCTACAGTACCCTGCCGTTGCTACAGTACCTGTCGATCTACAGTATCGCCGCTGCTACAGTACAACTATAGTAATACTATAGTAACCCGCACCCAATAGGTTTTGAACTCCCATTTTTCATGTAGGATTACAGGGTGTTTACCACTAAGCCAAACCCCAACTACAACAAAGAGAAACATTTCTTAATTATTTAAAATTTTAAAATAAAAAAATCAATATGAAATTGATTATAATGACTTAAATTACATTAATAAATATATTATTGAACTAAGGTTACTTTTATAAAAATATTAAAATAAAATGAAACTTCTAAATGATTTAAATGATACTATAGTTTTTAATAAAAATCAATATTTTGTTTTATTCATTGAAAATTTAATCTTTTTAGAAAAAATATAAAAAATTAATTTTTTTAGAGAATTTTAGAAAATTAACTAAAATATTATTTTAAAATTTATATTTCAAAAATTAATTTTATTTTAAAAAAAATTAAATAAATACATATTTTCAAAAAAAATAGTATTTTTGAAACATATAAAGAATTTACTAAAAATTAATTACATTTTTATAAATGTGTTTTATTTATATAAAATCATTATAATTTATTTTGAAAAAAAAATTATTCCTACTCATACCACCAAGTCCAAAATATTGGATATAATGGTCATGTTTAAATAATAATATTAACAATATATTATGGTTCGTTAAATTTTGGTGTTGAATGTAATGCATGGTATCGAACGAATAAGATTTTTTTCAAAAAATAATTTCATAAAATATGAGGGTGTTACTTATACCACCACCCACATTAAAATTAATTTTTCCCTCGAAATTTCTTCACTTTGGTAAATACAAGTGAGGATAAATCTTCCTCATTAAGTCATAAGGTTCCCATATACCTTCCTTAACCTAGTGGTTTCAACATAAAATATTGATCAGGTGAGTGGTATTGATTCATAAACTTTGTCTTTATAGTTCAAAATCTCCATTAATTATTCCTTATTTGAAATATAATGTTATATAAATATGACCTATCAGTTCAGTACATGTTAATGCCCAGGTATGTACTTCTTAAGGAGAGATACATGTAACACGCCATGGACTAGAGAGAGGTTTAGTGGAAGCATCAATTGACTAGATGCCATCCTAATAAAATAATTAATTTAAAAGGGACAAATATACCAAGGGATTAATTTCTAATTCTTTAAAATATTATTACCTTATTAAATATATAAATTCATAGAAATTCCATGTCACTAACATTAATTTCTAGATCACGTTGGAAATTGTCGGTATAAATTTTCTTTAAACTTTTTTCTACCCTTATGTGGTGCTAAATGGATCTATAATTATCTATAATTTCTTTAGCTAGTTTATGTATCAATATATTTCTCTCTCAAACTCCATCCCAATATGTTGGATTTATACACTTCTTTCTAAAGAGTTATTTATAGGGATCCGTCTGAATGCTCGAGATAAAGATATTTTTGTAAGAAAATATAACTAGAGGAATGTGTTGATACCAAACACCATTGAAATATATATTTCATGATATCAACATATCCTATAGGGTTTGAATTGTCCTCTTAGAATGAACATCTATCTATGGATGATACAGAGTACTAAAACTCAACTCCATATTCTAATATTACAGAAGACTTTTCCATATCATCAAGGTAAACCTCTGATCCTAATCAAATACAGTAGATTATGGTACTCCATGAAACCTTACCACTTACATAATATTTATTATGGAAAGTTAATCTAGAGGGAAATATTATATTATACCAATGAACTGTTCCAACATTGTATAGTGATTTACTACAACCCATATAGTTTGGTTCCCTTTAGATGTTTTACAGAGTTCGATGATAAAATCTATGGTGATGTTTTCAAATTTCTATTATGGTATTTGTAATATTTGTAACATCCCCTTAGAATTTTGTACCTTGACCTTAACATAATGAAATACAAAACACCTAGATAAAAACTAAGTGATATATATATTAATTCCATCCCACTATAAATATGCTTTCAAATCTCAATACATATTTGTAATTCTAGGATAAATAGAGAATGATGAACTATGAGCCACTTCTAATATCTCTTACATAAAATATGGTATGTATGGAACACATACATGATTCCTAAACCATGTCATTACATCATAATTAATTTTTAAATCATGAATATATATCTCTTTTTTGTAGCTCCAAAACATCCCTATATACGTCTTGTATCTTTACATGGACATATGGTTGAACACTTATTTTAGAAAGATAATATTTATCCCCTTACATCAATATTTTAAGATCCATCATTTGAAAATCCAAAAATATTGGATCTTTAATGATCCTCATAATGGATAATCTATCATGATCTTTTTGACTCAAATCATCATCCACATTGTTCTCTTTCCCAGGGTGGTAATGTATAATGAAATCATAATATTTAATTATATCTAACCATATTTGTTGTCACATATTCAATTTAGTTTTTTTAATATATGCTTTAAACTTATTTTATCATTATATATATCATACATTTCTCTATAAAGATAATTCCTATATATCTTTAATGTAAAAAAATAACATAGTTAACTCCAAATCATGAATTGGGTAATTTTTCTCATGAACGATAAATTTTAATGAGTTATTTGTTATAACCATGTCATTATGCATGATAAATCATCACAATACCTTCATGGATGCATCACTATATATTATAAACCCTTATCCACTATAGGATAATGTAAAAATAGGTTCACTAAATCATCTTCTCTTCAATTCCTTGAAATTTTCCTCACATTCATCCATCTATAGATTCTTGGTTCCCTAATGAGTTACCCTTGTGAGTTGATTATAATGTCATGAGAAATTCTCCAAAATCCATTGATAATATCCAACCATACTAAGAAAAATTTGGATCACAGTCACCATGGCTGGTCTGGGCCAATGTTAAATAGAATCTCATTTGATGGATCCACTAATATACCATCACATGAGATTATATGACCCAAAAATGAAACCTTTTGTAGCCAAAATTCACACTATGTAAATGTTGAATATATTTTATCCTTCATTAAGGTATTTAGAAAAATTCTAAAGTGACCTTCATTCTATTGATTTATCTTTAAATAAATAAATCTATTATCTTTGGATACTACTAAAAATTGATCAAGTTAATATATAAAATGTATTCATTAAATACATAAAGATAACAGGGGAATTAGTAAGAAAAATGGAATTACTAAATACTCATAGTGTCCACACCTTGTGTATAATTTTGTCTAAGGTATATCCTCTTTCTTGACCCTCGATTCATGATATCCAAAAATAAGGTCAATCTTAGAAAACTTTTTTTATCTGTGTAGTTGATTAAACAAGTCATAAATATGGGGCAAAGGATACTTGTTCTTAATTATGATATTTCTAAACTCCTAATAATCAATACATATTAATATTTATCAATATTTATTCATAAAAAAATAACAGGTGAACCCCAAGGTGACACACTTGGAAAAATGAAACATTTTTTAATGTTCTCATAGTATTTTTATTTCAATTCCTGTAACTCAACGGGTACCATTCTATAAAGAGACTTTGAAAAAGGTGTGGTGGATGGAATGATTTATATTGAAAAATAAACTCCATGTTTCAGTGGAATACAAGGAAAATATTCCATAAACACATCAAAAAACTCCAATAAAATATGTATATCATCGATGTTGAATTTTTCCCAAACCATATGAGGTAAACCCAAATTTTTAATGGGAATAAAGTCCTATAAAATGGATGTGATACCCATTAGAAGTTCATATTTATCATCACACTGATATATAATGATAGGTTAGTTTGGAATATAAAATTTGATTCCCCTTCTTTAGAAATGTATATGGGATTTATATATATAAATACAATCAATGACTAAGATAACGTCAAATTTTAACAAAGTGATAATAACATGATTTATAGGAATCCCATTCCCAAAATATTTAATAGGATGAAAACCATAGGCATGAGTTGATATCATTGTATCAATATGGGTTTCACAGATAATTAAATATCTAACATTGAGTATGTGAATTAACATTCCTTGATATTTTTTCTGATATAAATGAATTCATATAAATAACCACAAATAGGGTATATCAATATTTGATCAAACATATTACCACATAATCTTCATTATTCGATCATCAATTCCATTATAAAACCAAAATAATTTATATGACCATCAAGAACCATTAATTAGAGTGATTAACCATGAAAAATTGCTCATGGGATTTTAAAATCATGAAACCTTTCCAATCTGTGACACTCTAGGTCTAACCTAGATTATTCATGGTTATAATTTATTCAAATTCATCATAATAGTTTATAATGAGTTTGTGGACCTGTAAAGCATATCCCCATATGAGTGTAAAACTAGGTGTTCACTAAGGCCCATTATCATGCATCAGGTGACCATTAAGTCTAGATCAATGCTCCTTTTTTAGAATTATTACCCCTAGGTACAACTATATTAGAGCCACATCCACTTGTCATATCAAAAGAGGGATTTTATTTCTTAGAAACCACTCAATTTATGTTTCAATAAAATTCTAGGATATATTCTTATACATTAACTTATCATTAGACTTATCATTAGACTTATCCTTATATATATCATGAACATATCCCTGGGTATCTCACTAAATTTTTCTTATACAAGTTTCCAGTGTTTAATTAAACCTTTACTTTGATTTCACCTATAAGGACCCAATTTTTTCCATCATAGATGTTATATCTTAGTAGATGGATATTGTTAACATTTCAAAAATAAATACCTAAGGACTGTGAAATTTTACTCTTTTTGGAGACTATATACATGATATTATTATTTTATAAAATATATTCAATATCTCACATACATGTCTTCAGATTTGGTACTCCTCATAGACATTCCCTATATAAACCGTTCAACATAACCTAGGGAAAGTAAACCTAAGGAAGGTTATTCTCATTTGTTTGATAAGGATAAAAATAGAAGATATCAACTGATGATAATATGAAATCATAAAATAAGAATAAGGGTATGAGTTTATAAATATGACTTACAATGTTTATAACCAATCTATCATGGATTTTAAGCATGCCACTTGGAATAAAACATTATAATTTCAAAAATCAGGGACCTTAAGTGTGATAAATCATCATAAATAAATAATGAACCATACATTTATTTCATATACATTTCAAAACATCATAAATATAGAAACCATTTCATATGTCAAGTTTAATATCCAAGACCCTCAAATCATAACTGCTTAGAAATCAACACATGTTTCAAATTTCATAATGGATCTGGAATCAGCACCTATTTCCCAAAGTGGATCATGTGCATCATCCTATTTCCCATAATGGATCAAGCACATAAACTTGTTTACCATCACTAACTCATGAGATATAAAAAATTACCCATTACATTGTATGTATATATTAGTCCCACGCATCACATAATCTATACATTTGTGTTTTAAAAGTTAAAAAACATTTATCATATCATAACCCATAGAAAGGAAATGGGTTTCATAAACTTTTAATCATATTATAAACCATGGAATGAAAATGGATTTTATAAAAATTCGATCATTTCATAACCCATTGAAAAGAAATGGGTTTCGAAATCATCTCATAATTTCATTACAGAATAACATATAAAAAATGAATGGGTTTCAAGAAAATATTTTATTTATTAAAATAAAAACAAACCATCCAAATAATTAATAATAATGTTACCATTGGATCACATCCCTAGTAAAATAGAAACAACACCAATTTTTGTTTTCATTTATGGATATAAATTCCATAAAATATCATTAAAAACATCCTTCAGAAAAATATCATTTGCATTTGAAATCACTTAATTACGATATAAAAAATTCACAAATATGAAGGAAAATATTATTTTTGAAATTAAAATTGAAAACATTTAATGTAAACTTCAAATAATTGAGTCTTCATGATTTAAAAAAAAGTTACATTCATATCGTATACATTAAAATAAATATTCTTTTCATATTTTTGGTAAAAAGTAAAAAATACCACTTTCAGAAAAGGAAAAGAATAAACTTTTTAAAAAAATTTAATAATTAAAACATGTGTATAATATTCTTTAAAAAAAACTAGATAATGGTAAAAACATTCTTTAAAACATTTTTAGAAAACATGGTCATGGATTGAAAAGATAAATAAATTATATTTTTCCTTAAAAATGTAATTTTGGAATCATGAGTACATAAAGATGGGAAAAAGAAATTATAACATTAGGTTTCCTAATATAAACATATTAGAAGAAAATAAATTAGTTTCTTTATAGTTATATTATAATATTTTATCATTATAAACTTTAACATAAACAATCTCGATAAATAATGGGATTATATCATTAAAATATTACCACTTGGGTAGCTTTTGATTCTTAATCCCCATAAAATAAATTACCTTATATGGATATGTGTATCCAATAATTATAATTAGAATAATATTAAAATTTATTCTTGTCTATTATATATACACTGCATGAAAGAAACATGTGGCGTATAATGTATGTGTCCAACAGAAATAAAAGTGAGATGAAAATACCATACATTATTTAGTAATGTTTGAATCATAATTCCCATGAACGAATAACTTTTAATGAAAAATTATATATCATAAAAATAAATTATTTTATTATATAACATGTAAAGGGGATTTATATACACCACATAATATAATATAGGTTCACAATATAAAGTATGTCCCAAAGAACACAATTTGAGATGAAATTACCTTACCATAAGTCTTGAATTCATTTATACTCATTAAAACCACTTCTATAATTAATATAGTTTTATTATGAATATATTATACAACAATATTAATATATATAACCTATATATGATTTACATATAACCTTTTATTATCTGTATATTAATAATTTCTTGTTAAATTCATGTTTCATGTAATAAATACTTCATTTTTCATGTATGTTTTCATTTGGTATTTTAAGTAATTTTAATTTCATCATGGTTATATATCCTAAATAATTTTAAAAAAAATATAATTATTATATATATTCATTATAAATGTATTTATATTAATCCATTAAATTTTGATATAGAAAATGAATTACATTGTTCATGGAGATAGTAGGTCATACGTACACATGAACATTGTTTTCATTTTATCAACACGTGAAAAAAAAGAAAGTTAAGTAATATATTTCCTTTATATATACATTTTTATGTCATATATATTGCACATTTTTATTTAACATATCTATATTACCTTCTATGTATAGTTTAAGTGAAGAAGTAATTAAATATCTCTATGAGGCGGTACTCCACCGTACACATGATCAATGTTATCATATTGTCATAGAATGGAATTTATGGTGGTGTATATGATATTATATTTCCAAAATTATAATTATTTGATAGATATCATATAAATATTTTGAATCAATTGTTATATATGGTTTTGATATGTGGTTATAGAAAATGAATTATATTGGTTCGTGAGGCAGTAGTCTGGTGTACGCACGAACGATGGTTTTACTTCCCATTTGATGGAAGAGTAGATAGATGTATGTAATTCTAATAAAAATAAATAAAATAAAAGTATATCATAGAAAATTATTTTATTACATAATTTTTTTAAGAATATTTTTATGATTTATAGAAGAAATAAAATGAAAAGTCATGGTTAAGGATTATACCTCTTCTTTGGAGAACCCTTTATCATTATACCTAATGTACTCTTGTGAGGGTTTTCTAATAAAAAAAAGGCCTATAATAAGTGGATTTGGAAGTAAATAATGTATTTTGGTAGGGATTATCTAAACCAAATGGTTTTATAAGTGTGAAGTAAAGAGGACAGTGGTTTCCCTTTTATATGGGGGTGAGAGGACACACTTGAAATCTTTGAAAATAAAAAGGTGTTCCCAAATTTGAAACAAGACATAAAGTTTAAAAATGGTTATTTAGTGAACTTTAGAAGATATAATGTCTAAATATGTCCATAAAAGTCGTGTTTGATAATTTTATAGGTAATTTTACCCATTATCCTTTTATTTTAACCCCCATTAAACATGTTTTAACCTAAATCATAGTAATTAATTTTTAAAGTTTTTACTATTCATTCTGGATAAAAATTAAGTTGAAATTATTATATAATTTTTATTATTATTATTCCAAATATGGAATCAATTTTGAAAAATTCCATTCATAGGAGTGGAAAATATACTTTAACAATAAAACCAAAACATGATGAAAAAATGGTTTACCAAAGAGAAAATTTTCATAAGTATAGAATTCTTTAATTTCAAAATTAAATATTAAATTGATTACAATGACCTAATTTTTTTTAATAAATATATAATTTAAAAAAAATAATTTATTTATCCATAATAAAAAATGGAGCTTTTAAATTCTTTAATTGAAAAGGAAATTTATAATAAAAATATATATTTTTTACTATTCATAAAAAAATTATTCTTTTCATAAAATTCTCAAAAATTCACTCAATGATAATTTTGAGATATATATATCAAAAATTAAGTTTATTTTTTCAAATAAATTTTGAATAATTGTATTAAATACTTTTATTTTTTCAGAAAATGAAATTAAAACTTTTTTTGAGATAATATTATTTTCAAAACATATAAAGACTTTACTAAAAAATAAGTACTTTTTTATCAAAATATTTTATTTATAGAAAAACATTATAATTAATATTTAATATTTGGTTTTTTTATTCATACCACCATGTTTTAATACTAGGATATAACATTCATGTTTATATAATAATATTAAAATATATTGTTTTATGTTAAAACTCAATGTTACGTGTAACACAAGCTATCAAAGGAATAAAATTTGTTTAAAAAATCACAAAATATATAGGTGTTTAAAATTCTATATAGAATATAATAATTTTTCCCTATTCTGTATAAAATTATTTTTGTAAGATTATTTGGTTTTTATTATGGATACTATCCTTATGGAAATGATAATAGGGTCTATGTGATAATGCATGGAATGTGCGAGGATGATATACCACCTAGCTGTTTTCTGACAATATAGTGTGGGACCCTCACATGTATTCAAATATTGGAAAAATTAATGAGTTTTTTTTCTAATTATAGATGCTTTAATGATGGAGGAGTTATGAACAGAAGACTTATAGAAATATATTGGTGGCTTCCTTTCTGTAATAAGGTGGTTCTATAAAAGTTATAGATGGATAGGGAACTTGAGTGGATTCCGTCATTACTTTTCCCCATGGTGATGAGTGAGTATATTTTTTCTTGGATATTTTGATAATGATTTAGTCATATAATCCTATTATATTATGATATTTTTGGCCAATTACTATTGTAGAAAACAGATATTATTTCTCCCTTATATCATCATGTGAGTTGTTATGTGAGTTGTTGTAGGAAGTTATAGAAGTATTTTAGGTGGAACATTTTTTTGACTAAAGGTTCTAATGCCTATGAGTCAAGACAGGTATGGATATGGAATTTGGGTACTCCCTCAGTCTAGTATCATGGGACTATGTGTGATTCAACAATTATATTGATAGAGCTTGTATTCACACAAAGATGTAGGGTATGATTTATCCAACCTAGGATATGGTTTGTTGGATATACCTCATTAAGGAATGGTATTACCCGATACATAGAGATAGAATATATTTTATTTGATTGATCATGGCCTTTGGTGTGATGTGAGTTCCTCCATGTGGATGTTACACCCTCGTATAATTTATATTCTCATGAGAGGCATAGGTCTCATAATATATTTGAATTTGGGGACATGATGGTAATGGAGGTAAAATATTAGGTATGGCATAGTACCTCAAGATTCATAGATAATTTATATACCATATTGATATGTAGGTCTCCTAGTAGTGGTATCATATTAATGTCAATATTTTGGTGGTATTCACACTGTATATATAGGTTTAGGTTTTTGGGATCTTGTGGTGTATAAGATTCTCCAAGATCCCCTTAGGTGTGTTGATCTAATATAGCTTGGAAAAAAGAGCAAGAATCCACCTTATATTTGGTTGATCTACCCCTATGAGTACTCTTGGTTGGTAGGACTCCCTTTAGTCCAAGAGTAGTTGAGGATGTGTTTGTTATATCTTATAGTATGGGTTATGTAACACCACCATGGAATGGGTTGTGGGTCACCTATCTATAGATTCAATGGAATCTTGGTTTTCATATTTCTATTCATGTGTAGGTTCCCAACTTTAATCATAATTTTGGTTTTGAGCTATGAGTGTGAGGTGATTTAGTAGGCCTCTAATGCCGAGTGAAATTTTTTAGGGAATAATGGTATTCTAATGTGTTTGTTTATTCATTCTACATGAAAAGCCATTTTTGAAATTGGTGTATGTGTGGAGCCTCATGGTATATAATCCTTATTGGTTTTAGATATTCCATGTTAGTTCCACTATTATTGATAGAGCTATTTTTCTTGTGGTTTCCTCATACAGGCCTATATGATTTGATCACCTATGAGTCAAATGACTAGGGAGGTGTTTACCTATAAGGAATGAGGTTTATCTATCATGGATGATCAAGGAGCTTTTTCCCCTAATGATGATGAGGAGGGAGGTTTTTTTCTATGAGGTGTGGAATTTTTTCATGTGCTCCTCATTTCATAAAATGAGTAGGCTTTTGGGGTTATTTCCTATGAATTTATTATGTTATATGTATGTGGTCATATTTTTAATTGAAGTCATATATTTTTTCCCAAGTAATTTTTTTTATAGTTAATAAGTTTAAACACAATATGGTTTAGTCCTTCATTACATTGAATCATGTATCAATTTTTTCTTTTCTTTTTTTCCCACCCTAATAGGTATTTATATATTCAACCCTACTCAGTTTTTGTGCCAACGCTTGATGTGCCTATATAGAAAGTGAATAACTTGGTGGCAACATTAGTGGGCATGGAGTTAGTGAGGATAAATATTAGAGTATCTTGATGGTATTTGTGGATAGAACTATGCGGGACTGGTGTTGACATGTCACAGTGATCCCCTTCTTCTAATTTTATCAAGGTTGGTGTTTCCACTCTGGGGTTTTGGGACATTTATTTTTTCACCTGTGATACTAGAATTTATATTTTTCACATCTATTTGTTTAGAAGATGTATGAATACATATTTTTGTCCCAAATTACATATGTATCTCCTAAGTGTATGTGTATATTTTATTGGTTAGTGATATATATATTCTATAGGTTTAATAAAATGAGGTATCATGTTATGTGTTATGCCTTCTTGGTGCTTGTTATTAGCCCCCAGCCTATTATAACTAGGATTAGGGTAGAAACTATGACTCAAAACTCGCCCATGAGGGAAACTAGTGGGTTATTCCATGTCATCATATCCTTTATGGCACATAGAACATATTTTTTTCACTTTCTCTTCCCATGATATTCAATTTTTTCCATATAAATATTATATGAGATAGAATAATCATATTACACTACAATAATTATAATATAAAATAAAATAAACCTTCATTAATGACAATAAACACATTATTTAATACAATTAAAGAATAAATGAAATCTTATAGTGATATTTAAAATTTTTTGAATCAACATAATCATAATCCCATTATTTATAACTCATATACTCATATATTATAAAAACCATTAAAAAATAATTTAATAAAATCATCAAAAAAATTATATTTCAACACAAATTCAATGTTAATGTTTTCAAACAATTCACAATTAACAGGTAACATTATTCATATATCTAAAATCTAGTGCCTTTATCTCTAAAATTCATTATTGATTGAGAATTTCCACATATTACACTCCATGTAGTGTTTCATGACCCTAAATTAGATGATATACTATATTTTTTTATATAATTATTCCTCTAAATCATAATCACTCATTCACTAATAAAATAATTCAGTAACCACAATTGAGGGTTTATTATGTCACCCCATTTAGATTTTTTTTTACAAAATGTTAAACATAAACACTCAAGAAGATTTTGTGAACATATAATAATTTCTCAATTTTTTAATATCCATTTTAACCTATGACCTTAATAAAAAATATATTATTATTCTAATATTTAAAAACATTTAAATATTTAGTTTTCTTATGAAAAAAAATCTATGATTCCTTTTTCTATAAAATTTAACCATTATTTTTCTCTCCCATTCATTTAAGTATTTATTGGCCCTTTATTTAATAAATTTATGATGGGATTTCATACAATTTCCTAATCCATTTTCAAGTAAATCCAAATATAAAATAAAATATAAATATAGAATTTTTCAAACATTTATTTAGGAATAGGTTGAGCTCTATCCATGAATTATAAGTTTTGGAATATATCTTTTGACATTGAATTTATCAAATATCTTCAACTTAATACATAGTGTATAATTATTTCTATTGAATATCTATACACTTGAAATTCACAAAAATGATGTTCAACTTAATATCTATGTTCATTAATCATGATAATTTCACCGAGATTTTAGAAATACTGATGACACATTTGACATCACATCCTATTATCGATGGAATCTCAATCTTTAGTATCAGATACTCAAGTTTGGATATCATCAAAATAATTTTAATTTCAAAATGATTAAATTTCATCAAATATACTCCATTGTTTATCAAGGTAACATAATTTTCATAAACAAATATAATGCTGAACATCATTATATACCATTAAACTCAATATAAAACGTTTAAATTAAATCATCAATGTTTCAAACCCAATCGATATATAATTATCCATATAATTGTAGTTTTTTATATCAATAATACCATATATTATAGTCATTATTAACTTTAATTTACCAAATATTCATGTTTTCTTCTACAAAATGTGATTCTTATGGGGTGTTTTGGAATGTTTCACATAAGATCACTGTAAATAAAATTTTGTGTTAACATGTTATCAAATATAGTAATATCATGATTAACATCCAGTACTCCCACTAGATTTTAACTTTTCATTAATCATAATTTGATAGTTTATCACTAACTAATATAAATATTTACAAATAAAAAACAATATCAATATAGAAAAATTTTAATAGCTCATGATCATTCTTATATTGTATGGTAAATATAATTATAATAGCATAGATAAAATATTCAAAAAATACATATAATCTCACAAAGAATATATATCTCAAACTTTTACCAAATTGAATAATAAAATTATTCACATAGTTAAAATTAAAATATATAAAATATTATATTTTTGACTTATATGATCACAATGAGTGAATTCTTGTGATCGTCCTGGAATAAGTTATTTTCTTCCATTATCTTTTTTAATTGAATACTCATTAAACATATTCCATGCTTTAAAATAAAATATTGTGAGGTATTAATCAACCCATAAACAACCTTATTAAATCTACAAGAATATTATACATCAATATGAAGAAGAAAACTTTTGGGTTTATTAATATGTTCTTCCTCATCAACATAAAAATTGATGAATGTTAACTTTATGTTTATTTTATAAATTTATACTTTCTTTGGTAAACTATAATAAGAAATATTTATATATCTTATATACATTTCATAGGAAGTAAATTACACTTGAAATATATTCATTCCAAATTATAGTACCCCTTGGAAATGATAAAAAAATTATTTTGGGGAATATCATATTTCTCATTTTATTATATAAGGAAAACCAACTTTGTACTAATAAATTTCTTATCCTTTGGCCTATCTACAATATTTCATGTATTTTACTCACTTATCTAATAAATAAAATAATTAATTATATAAATATAATTTTTATTTTCAATTACTTCCACAAAAAGTTTTGGATGAATCAAATAATGAAATATAGTGTAACGGTTGTACTCAAGGTTTCTTATGTGAACACTAACATGTATTTCACACTGATGATATTTCCATTTTCTTGCATTAATTTTTATACCACATATAATTCAAATTGGGATTCCCCATATCATCTTACACTACTGTAATGTGGGTTTTCCCCACACTTACATACCAATGGTTTCATAAAATTGTTGGTAAAGGATGGTTTAGGGAAGCTTTTACCAACGGTTCATTAGAACCGTTGGTATAGATGTAGTTTAGGGGAGTATTACCAATGGTTCTTTAGAACCATTGGTATAGGTGTGGTTGGGGGAAGTTTTTTCCAATGGTTCTAAATAACCATTGGTATAGGTGTGGTTGGGGGAGGTTTTTCCCAACGGTTCTAAAGAACCGTTGGTATAGGTGTTGTTGGGGAGGTTTTGCCCAACGGTTCTAAAGAACTGTTGGTATAGGTGTGGCCTAAAGGTATATACCAACGGTTTTTAAAAACCGTTGGAACAACTTTCCCCCAAATTTCCAGCCGCCCGTCCTCTCCCCTATTCGCAATACAAAACCCTAAACGGGAGAAGGTGATTTTGGATCTCCTTCGGCCGGAGTAGTTTAGCGATCTTGGAGCTCCTTCAGCTTCTTCTTCCTCCATCCCATCCAAGGTGTCGAATCAACTTCCGAATCTTATAATAACCATCCTAAATTACGTATTTTATTAACTACCACCTTATTTTTAATGAAATTTATCTAATATTTCAGTTTTTAGATTTGATTTTGATGTGTTTATGTTTTTGTTTCTGTTTTGATTTAACCTATATGTTTTTTATTTATAACCATCCTATATGTTTTTGTTTCTATGTTTTTGATTTTGATGTGTTAATGTTTTTTTTTCAGTTTGGATGTGTTTAAGGTACCTTATTAACTAGTACCTTATTTTTTATTGAAATTTATCTAATTATGTTTTTGATTTAGACCCATCCTATATGTTTTTGTTTCTGTTTTGATGTGTTTATGTGATGAGCTTGTATCGTCATTAAGATGTGTCCAATGATTCTTTGATCATTGTTTTGTGGGGAATTAATGGTTTAGGACAAGCATTAGAAGTAGCTTCCAGTGAGACCATTTTAGTATAAGGGGAAACAAGATTATGATCTACAAGGGGGTGATTGAGTTGGTAGAGACCAAACATAGTTTTTTCCTTGTGTTCAAGAACCATAAATAGAGTGTTCCAATTAGGTGGTCATCAGTAAAGACGTAGGTAAGATTTCCAGGTCCTGTTTCATGAAGTTAAATATGTGGTGCTATAGTGGTTTTGGATTGTTTGAGGTACTCTTAGTGTATTGTAAACCCTCATTTGTTCCATATTCATTTAAATTGATTTAATATCATTTTCTTCGAACAAACCATTATATACTCTCAAACTATATTTAGAGTGTCTTTTTATTCTTATGGTGTTAAATATTTTAGTACATTTCCATACTAGCTTCTTTTATGAGTTCTAGGGGTTTAGACTGATGATAGGGCTGCATGATTATTGTGGGGGTATTCTTTTCATATAAATATACCTATACTATGTTATCAAATGAATCAACAGTGGATAGCCCGACCACCCCCCGTGGACACCCCCTGGAATGCACCCCCACCCCCTTGACACCCTCGACCCCACTGGACAGCGCCGCCACCCCCGTGGACAGCCCGACCACCCTCCGTGGACAGCCCGCCTACCCCCTGGATAGCCCGCCCACACCCCTGGACAGCCCCGGCACCCACTTGGGTTGCCCGCCCACCCCCTGGACACCCCGTACCCCCCATGGGCAGCCCACCCACCCCATAGACACCCTGTACCCCCCCCCCCCCCCTCGGACTGCCCCACCCACCACCTGGACACCCTGCTCACCTCCTTGGACAGCCCGCCCACCCCCCGGGACTCCCCCTACCCCATTGGACAGCCTGACCACCCCCGCGGACAGCCCGACCACCTAGACACCCCGACCCCCCTAGACACCCCCCGACCCCCTAGACACCTCTGACCCCCCGGACGGCCCCACCACCCCCTAGACACCCCGCACCCCCCCTGGACACCCTGCACCCCCCTTGGACAGTCCCGCAACTCCCCTGATACTTATCCTACTCCTCATCCTGATCTCCCTGAAGAAGTTAAAGTATAAAACTCATGTACTCCCAACAAGATCCTTAAGGATTGTGTATTCCTTGATCCACTTCCAATATCTTACTAGGAAATCCTTGAATATAGGCATTATAAATTCTGTATCTTATTTTCTTATATACACTATATTTTGTTGTATTTATTAATATGATTCTCATATAGAGTAATGTGTCAGTTATGCTTTTATATAAAGTAAACAATTTTCATTTACCTAAATATTTTTTTGATTAAACTTTAATATTATTGAATTTCATTGAAATGAATTATTGCAATTCTTTTACAGAATGGATAGAAGTTTCAAGTACAAAACTAATCATATTTCAACTGATTTTCTAAATAATTTGAATAACTTTCAAGATTTTGCATTTGACGAGGCTTCAGATACTAGTCGCATACACTACCCATGTTTTAATTGTGTTGGAAGACCTCATTTGAGTCGTGATGCAGTTAGCGATCATATAACCAAATATGGTTTCCAAATAAACTATTATGTGTGGTATCACAATGGAGAGAAAATGGATTCTCAAAATGTTGATGATCCAAATGATAAGACTGAATTGGAGAGTTTTATATATGATCAGTTTCCATTTATTCGGCATCATGATAATGAAAGGATGTCCGTCCAGAAGATTTTGATACAAGAACACATGATGCGTCCAATTAAAATGATGATGTTCATTGGGTGAAAAAATAGAATGATTCTGTGACGACTCCAGTATATCGGCAATGTGGTAAAATGAAAAAGTTGGAATTTTTAATCTGATTGTTTCACTGGGAAACTATGTATGGGATTTCAAATACTGAAATTGAATACATTCTTACATTTTTGAAGGACTTACTTCTAGATGATGTAGATATTCCCTCGAACCACTATATGGCATGGAAGTTAGTTAATGAACATGGATTCTCAAAAAAAATCATGCTTGCTCGAATGATTGCAGCTTATTTTGGGAGGAAACTGCTAGAAGAAATGATTGTATCAAATGTGGAACCTCCTGATGGAAGCCAAAAGATGATGGATCACAATCTCGTGTGCCACAAAAAGTAATGTGGCACTTTCCATTGATACCCAGATTATAGAACCTTTTCATGTCTGATGAAATATCCATAAAAATGTGATGGCATGACACCGAGAGAAAAAAGAATAATGAAGAGTTGGTTCACCCTGCAGATGGATTTTCATGGTAGAGATTTGATGCTCGATATCCTGAATTTGTAGTCGATGTGCGTAATGTGAGACTGGGTCTTTCATGTGATGGTTTTAATCCATTTGGGAAGATTCTTACTTCGCACCGCACATGGCCGGTTTTCATACACATTTATAACCTTCCCCCTTGGTTGTGTATGAAAAATCCTTACACTTTCTTGAGTATACTGATATTTGGTCCTTCTAATTCTGGAAATGATATAGATGTATACATGAAACCTTTAATAAAAGAGTTGAAACTTCTTTGGGATGTGGTTGTGCCCACATACGATGCAATTTCGAAATACATATTTCAGATGTGTTATGCGCTTATGTGGACGATCAATGATTTTCCTGCTTATACAATGATGTCTGGATGGAGCACTAAAGGAAAATTTTCATGTCCTATTTTTATGAAGAATACTCGATTGAGAAGACTGAAATATAATCGTAATTTTAGTTTTATGGGACATCGACTATTCTTTCCAATGAACCATCCATATATAAACAATCGTCGAAGATTTGACAATACCATGGAGAATGACGATCCACCTCAGTATATGTCTAGAACTGATGTGCTTAATGAATTGAAAGATTCTAGTTATTCATTTGGGAAGGTTGTAATGAAATATAGAAAGAGGAAAAATGTTTCCAATGATACCTATTACAATTGGAAGAAGAAAAGTATATTCTTTGAGTTTTTGTATTGTTCAACCAACTTGTTACGTCATTGCTTAGACGTAATGCACATCGAAAAGAATATATGTGAAATGTTGCTTTCGATTCTTCTAAATGTCAAGGGGAATACAAAAGATGATTTACGATCTCGGCGTGACTTGGTATATTGGGGGATCAGACCAGAATTGCATCCTGTCTGTATCAGTGAAAATAAATGGCAAGTTCCATGTGCTTCTTATGTGATGACACCTGCTGCAAAAATAAATTTCTAGAAGTGCTAGAGACTATTAAAGTTCCTGATGGATATTCAAGAAATATATCAAAACAGGTCAAAAGAAAAGTGTTGAAGCGGAAATCTTTGAAGACTCATGATTATCACGTCCTTTTTCATGAGTTGATTCCAATAGAAATCTATCATCTCTTGTCCAATAATTTTAGAGTCTCAGTTATTCGGTTGTGCTATTTGTTTAGAGATATTTGTGCTAAGAGGCTATCCAAATCCTTCTTGCAAAAACTATTGGCAGAGACACCATTAATTTTGGGTGAGTTAGAGAAAATATTCTCTCCTTCATTTTTTACATGCATGTTGCATCTGACTTTCCATCTTCCGACAGAAATACTTCTTGGAGGACCCATTGCTTTCCGTTGGATGTGTCCAAATGAAAGAAACATGTGCACATTTAAATCATATGTTCGGAACAAGAGTTATCCTGATGGTTCTATTATGAACGGTTACTTGGCTCATGAATGTATGGATTTCTGCGCAATGTATTTGTCTGATATTACTATGAGAATAAACAGACCAATGAGAAATGAAGAAGAACAGTATGGGAAAATTGAACACAGTTTTCCATCACTTCCTCAGACAGGAGGAATTCCGGGATCATATACATTGACGACATTAAGCCTTGAAGAGCGAGAGATGGAACATCGCACAATGTTGTTAAATTGTGATTTGTTCAATGAGTATATCAAATAAGTAAATTGTACATGTATCTCTTATCTTATCTCTTGTAATTTTAAATATTTGTTAAACTATTATTATTTTTATCTAGAGGGAACATAAAGAATTGAAATATAGAAAGCATCGTTCTTTATCTTTGAGAAGGAAAGATACTTTGCAAAGCAAAGGGTTTTCTTCTTGGTTGAAATGGAAGGTAAAAATATTTCTGTAATAACTAAATAAATATAATATTTAATTAAGTTTACTATTTTTTTATATTTCAGGTATCAATTTTGCCTACAGACTCTATTTATGAGGAAACAAGAGCTTTGGCTTTTGGTTCTAATACCATGGTTCGTTCTTATAAATCACTTGTGATCAATGGATACAAATTTATTATCACTGAACGAGCAAGAAACATGAGAACACATCATAATGGTGTTATGCTAACTGCCACAACAGACTATTATGCCAGTTCATCGGATACTAGACCTCGTTCTGTAAATGTTGCTTATTATGTAGTCGTGGAGAAAATAATAATTTTGGATTATTACTCACATGGTTGAGTCATGATGATGAAATGTCAATGGTTTGATTCAATGACGAGGCAAGGCACATTTATTGATGATTGTGGATTTCGAGTTATTGACATGACTCGCACTCTTGCCACCGATTGAACCATATGTATTGGAATCAATGGTGAAACAATTTTTTTATGTCAAAGATCATCGTCATCCTAAATTCGGTGTAATTATTGATTTAAATCCCAGACATGTTTTTGATGATGGTGATGATGAAATTGACACTATCCCTACTGCAATTGGAAGCAATCCGTTTATTACTTATGATGACACCAATAGCTCAATTGTGAGAGTTGATTGTGAACCAGATGTTGTGGTGGAAAATATATAGAATCATACAGTCGTGTTCTCACCCAAATGTTTCACCTACATCATTCAGAGTGTGTATCCTAGTACATACCTTCAAACCACCATAAATCTTCTTTTACTTTATGTTTTTTTATCAGAATGGTTTTTTCTATATATTTTTGGGTTACACAATAGTTATCTGTTTTTAATTACTTCCATATTTGTTTTCATTATTGGAAATTACACCCATTGAAGAGAGGCGATGGAAAAAGATGACAGATAATAATCATCGCATGATACATATGGGTGTTCCTCCACCCATCCCTGTTGTGAGTATTTTATTTCAAATATAAATATTTCAATAACTTATAATATCATGTGTTTACTTATGTGTTAAACCTTTTTTCATAATTGACCCCCTAGACGAGAGATATCTAACGAGGAGCCTGATATTTCTCCAAATAGACTGGCCAGTGGTAGGAGGGGGGTGGTATCAGAGATGGACGATCATCTAGTGGGACCGGTACTGAGGTCGGTGGTACGAGGGCTCATGGGTTGAGAGTTAGATGATCCACTGCCACAGACGTATCTTCTTCACCCCATTTTGATCCTGGTGTGTCTCCAGGGACACACGGGATATTTAGACCTCCGATGTTTACACTACCAGTTGTCCAGACATCTATGCCATCATCTTTTGCTTCTGGTTCATTATCTCTGAGCTATTATATTCCACCTTCTTTGACTCCTGATGTGACACAGTATGCGGCTGAGGAGTGTACACTAAGGGACACTCCACCTGTACAAGAGATTCCATCAGCATATTCACATCCAGTGATGACCATTGATCCGACTACCACAAGTATATTTATCTGACTCTATCAAATTTTTATACCAAAATTTATTTCATTATAACTTGTACTGATATTATTTTTCTTTAATAACATATTCATCTACAGATAGGAGGAGGGGGAGGGGGCGTACTCGCTTGTGTGCAGTATGGAACCGCCAGACATAGTTGATGGTTGAATATAATGTTGATGGACAAATGATTGAGAAATCTGGGCAGGAATGTCGGGGTTTTTTGGTGATGCGAGCCAAATACTCCGATATCATTCCAGTCAGCCCTCTCTCTTGGAGACAACTTCCACACGAAGTCAAAGATAACGCGTGGGCACAAATATGGGTAAAACATATATTGGATTTAATGTAGTATTTTTTTGTATTTATATGAACTAATCTATTGGGTTTCAGCTTCGGTTAAACATCCCTGATGGCGAAGGTGCACGACCAGCGCGTTTAAAAGAGTTGGGAGAGCATTGGAGAGCTTATAAGCATGACCTATATATTGGTTGGTGTGATAGAGTGGGCACGTATTTAGAGACATTACCTATCATGGATGACTGCCCGATAGAGCAATATCGCCAAATGATTACCCATTGGGCGACTGCCAAATTTAAGGTACTAATCTCATTTGAGGTATTTAAATTACAGTTTTCATATTTTTCATTAATATAATCTTATTTATTATTAAACATTATTTTGTAATATTCTGAAAAAAACAAAAAAACATTGATTCAAAGCAATACCTCCACACTTTGGGGCGCACAACTATGTCAGATCATGAGAGGCAGCTGGTACGATATAGTTGTTTATAATTTTTCTTTAGGACTTTCCCTTTTTATTATTTCCTACATAAATTATCTGATTTATTGAATATCGAATATATGATTATACTTTCACTTTATATTGTGTCGTGTACGAGTCAACCCCGCCTCAATCTGAGGAACGGTGTGGCCGGTACCACTCAAACTGTCTCACTTTTATTTGAAATGGACAGGATTTTAAGTGAAAACAACTACCGGCATACGGAAAACCGACCAAACGCATTTGGATTCTATTGAAACATCAGGAAAATGATCCATGGGTCATTTGTGACATGTACGAGTCAACCCCGCCTCAATCTGAGGGCTAGTGTGGCCGGTACCACTAAAAGTGTCTTTCTTTTGTTTAAAATGAATGCGCTTTTAATTAAAATAAATGACATACGGAAAACCGACCAAACACATTCGGATTGAGTTGATACTTTAGTAAAATGGTCCATGGGTCATTTTTGATGTGTACAAGTCAACCCCACCTCAATCTGAGGTGCAGTGTGGCCGACACCACTCAAAGTGTCTCACTTTTCTTTGAAATGGAAAACAGTTTAAGTAAAATCAACAACTGACATACGGGGAATGGACCAAACGCATTCGGATTCTATTGATACTTTAGGAAAAGTATCCATGGGTCATTTTTTTCATGTAAAAGTCAACCCTGCCTCAATATGAGGCATGGTGTGGCTGGAACCACTCAAACTGTCTCACTTTTATTTGAACTCAACAGGATTTTAAGTGAAAACAACTACCGTCATACGGAAAAATGACCAAAAGCATTCGTATTCTGTTGAAACATTTGGAAAACGATCCATGGATCATTTATGATGTTTATAAGTCAACCCCGCCTCAATCCGAGGGCCGTTGTGGCTGGTACCACTAAAATTTTCTTTCTTTTGTTTAAAATGGATGTGCTTTTAATTAAAATAAATGACATACGGAAAACTGACTAAACGCATTCGGATTGTGTTGATACTTTAGGAAAACGATCCGTGGGTAATTTTTGACATGTAGGAGTCAACCCCTCCTCAATATGAGGTGCGGTGTGGCCAGCACCACTCAAAGTGTCTCACTTTTCATTGAAATGGACAACAGTTTAAGTAAAAACAACAACTGACATACTGGAAAAGGACCAAACGCATTCGCATTCTGTTGATACTTTAGGAAAAGTATCCATTTGTCATTTTTTTCATGTACGAGTCAACCTTGTATCAATCTGAGGCACGATGTGGCCGATACCACTCAAATTGTCTCACTTTTATTTGAAATGGATAGGATTTTAAGTGAAAACAACTACCGTCATACATAAAACCAACCAAATGCATTCGTATTCTGTTGAAACTTTAAGAAAATGATCCATGGGTCATTTTTGACGTGTACGAGTCAACCCTACCTCAATATAAGGGTCGGTGTGACTGGTACTACTAAAAGTGTCTTTATTTTGTTTAAAATGGATGCGCTTTTAATTAAAATAAATGACAAACGGAAAACCGACCAAACGCATTCGGATTGTGTTGATACATTAGGAAAATTATCCATGGGTCATTTTTGACGTGTAAGAGTCAACCCTGCCTCAATCTGAGGTGCGGTGTGGCCGACACTACTCAAAGTGTATCACTTTTCTTTCAAATGGATAACAGTTTAAGTAAAAACAAAAACTGACATACAGGAAATGGACCAAATGCATTCAGATTCTATTGATACTTTAGGAAAAGTATCCATGGGTCATTTTGGTCGTGTACAATTCAACCCCACCTCAATCTGAGGCACAGTGTGTCCGGTACCACTCAAATTGTCTCACTTTTATTTGAAATGGATAGGATTTTAAGTGAAAAAACCTACCGGCACACAGAAAACCATCCAAACGCATTAGGATTCTGTTTAAACATTAGGAAAACGATCCATGGGTCATTTTTGACATGTACGAGTCAACCCCACCTCAATCTGAGGGTTGGTGTGGCCGGTACCACTAAAAGTGTCTTTCTTTTGTTTAAAATGGATGCGCTTTTAATTAAAATAAACGACATTCGGAAAACTGACCAAATGCATTACGATTGTGTTGATACTTTAGGAAAACAATCCATGGGTCATTTGTGACGTGTAAGAGTCAACCTCACCTCAATCTGAGGCATGGTGTAGCCGGCACCACTCAAAGTGTCTCACTTTTCTTTGAAATGGACAACAGTTTAAGTAAAAACAAAAACTGACATACGGGAAATAGACCAAACGCATTCGGATTCTATTGATACTTTAGGAAAAGTATCCATGGGTCATTTCTGCCATGTAAGAGTCAACCCCGCCTCAATATGAGGCACAGTTTGGCTGGTACCACTCAAACTATCTCACTTTTATTTGAAATGGATAGGATTTTAAGTGAAAACAACTACCGGTATACGGAAAACCGACCAAACACATTTTTATTCTATTGAAACTTTAGGAAAATGATCCATGGGTCATTTGAGACATGTACGAGTCAACCCCGTCTCAATCCAAGAGCCAGTGTGGATGGTACCACTAAAAGTTTCTTTCTTTTGTTTAAAATAGATGCGCTTTTAATTAAAATAAACGACATACTGAAAACTGTCCAAACGCATTCAGATTGTGTTGATACTTTATAAAAATGATCCATGGGTCATTTTTGATGTGTACGAGTCAATCCCGCCTCAATTCAAAGCACGGTGAGGCCGACACCACTCAAAGTGTCTCACTTTTCATTGAAATGGACAACAGTTTAAGTAAAAACAACAACTGACATACGAGAAATGGACCAAACACATTCGGATTCTGTTGATACTATAGAAAAAGTATCCATTGGTAATTTTTGTCATGTAAGAGTAAAACCCGCCTCAATCTGAGGCACGGTATGGCCTGTACCATACAAAATATCTAACTATTATTTGAAATGGACAGGATTTTAAGTGAAAACAACTATCGGCATACGGAAAACCGACCAAATACATTAGGATTCTGTTTAAACATTAGGAAAATGATACATGGGACATTTGTGACGTGTACGAGTCAACCCCGCCTCAATCCGAGGGCCGGTGTGGATGGTACCACTAAAAGTGTCTTTCTTCTGTTTAAAATGGATGTGCTTTTAATTAAAATAAACGACATACGGAAATCCGACCAAACGCATTCGTATTGTGTTGATACTTTAGTAAAACGATCCATGGGTCATTTGTGACATGTACGAGTCAACCCCGCCTCAATCCGAGGCGCGGTGTGGCCGACACCACTCAAAGTGTCTCACTTTTCTTTGAAATGGACAACAGTTTAAGTAAAAACAACAACTAACATACGGGAAACGGACCAAACACATTCTAATTCTATTGATACTTTAGGAAAAGTATCCATGGGTCATTTTTGTCATGTACGAGTCAACCCTGACTCAATATGAGGCACAGTGTGGCTATTACCACTCAAACTGTCTCACTTTTATTTGAAATGGACTGGATTTTAAGTGAAAACAACAACTGGCATACGGAAAACCGACCAAACGCATTAGGATTCAGTTTAAACTTTAGGAAAACGACCCATGGGTCATTTGTGATGTGTATGAGTCAACCCCACCTCAATCCTAGGGCTGGTGTGCCTGGTACCACTAAAAGTGTCTTTCTTCTGTTTGAAAAGGACATCATTTTAAGTGAATACAACTGAAATTTACACTTATCAACGATAGTCGCAAACTCTTTTTCATGATTTGGGTAGTTTCACTCATGGGTTCATAAGTGACGAGACTCCTAAGAAAATACCTTTTCACCATATATTATAAACAATGAATGTTCAATGAAAAATTCATCACAAATCATTACATACCCAAATCTAGGATCAGAAAAAAAAAATGGGATATGAGCCAATTTCAAACTCTTATTCAGCTCTAGTATGTATTTATCATACTATTCTGCCTATTAGAATTTGATGGGGAGGTGGGGGCAATGCTGGTTGTGGGTTGTGCAGGGGTGAGATGAATTACTACTGGATGATTGTTGCCTTATGAAGATTGAAATAGGGAATTGTAGTACATGACATGGTTGGAAGATTTTGATGATTTTATGTGTTTTTTATCCTATTTTTGGTGTTTTTTATACTGTTTCAAGTTTTTATGTGGTTTTTGTGATTTTATTTATACAGGTGTACTGTGGAGGGGCTACTGGAGGGAGGGGGGTTACTGGGCTGCAGTTCTAGAAAAACCCAATACCAACGGTTTATAACCGTTGGTATAAGGCATCTAGAATTCTTGAAAACACTATACCAATGGTTTAAAACCATTGGTATAGGTGTTCTGGAAATACCAACGGTTAATAACCGTTGGTATAGGTGTTTCTGGAATTATTGAAAAACACTATACCAATGGTTTATTAGGTGACATATCTTCACTTTTGTACCTCATTAGGTGCTCCTATGTCATATCTTCCACCCATAAAAAAAATTTCATCACATCGATTCCCACGTCATGACCATGTCGCACATGGAAAAAATGAGGTCTTTCATCCCATAAGATGCACAAAATCAAACCTGGTTCCTCACAACTCAATCAAGTATCACAATGATTCCTAGATACCAAATCACCTCAATTAACCTGTATCTCCTCAATTACGTGATGCCAACGCACCAAAATAAACACACATCCACAGAATCTCACAAACAAGTCATCATAGAATGCACCTCATATACATATATAACACATCTGATATGATTTCAACCTACTAAACATTTTATTCTTAGTATATACATAAAACCTTTTTACTTCATGCACCCAAAACATACATGCCTCAATATTTCATGGAAAAGAAAAACAAAAACAAGGTTACGCCCACTTCGTACCTTTAACCATTGTCATCACACCATTAGGCTTATCCCTTGGAAGCTCCACTAAATGGACCTATCCAGAAGCCCAAATACCAAAAGCTGGACCTCCCTGTGGTGTTGAACTGGCCACAGGCCATTGACCCCACTTCTGGGTCTCACTGTCTCTTCCATGACCATCATGTGTAGTTGTATCTCAACTAACCAGACCTAGTACTGCTCCCAGACCAATCTAGTAACCCTAAGTATACCATGGTCCCTAACTATTGGCTATCTAAGATGGATTCCTATAGAACCTATCAAGATTTCCAGCCTTCCCACATGACCATAAATCCTTTTTAGGTCACTCGGACTGAGTTTTATCATGTCATTTCTTTCCACACTGAAAGAAAACCATCGAAGACCCACTATGAGGTGGTCTACCTAATTCGTTAGCATGACTACCCTACTTGAAATCATATTGTCCTTTATTCCTTCCATATGAAGCGTCACCAATTAGATCTCCTAAATACATTTTCCATCTTGAGTACGACCCATCCATCAAATTTCCCTCAGCTATGAGCACCTGGTTCACCACCTCTGAGAATGAGGCCAACCTAAAGATGTTCACCTACACCATAATGGTGTGCCATAAACCATCCTCGAAACACCTCACCCTCAAAGTTTCATCTCTCGCCATAATGGGAATGAATTGAGAAAAATTAGTGAATATCATTACATATTCCATGACAAACATGTCACCCAGATAAAGGCTCAAGAACTCTAAATCTCTCTCTTCCCTCTATGTCTCTTGGAAGAAGTGCTCAAAGATCATGGTCTCAAAGTTATTCCAGGACAGTCCCTAATGTCTTCCTACACCTGCACGTCCCACCAGTGTGTATCCAATCCTCTAAGAATGTATGTTGTTAGTTTAACCCTCCACCACGGAGGTGTCTCTAACAGGTCAATGGTCTTCTGCATAGACTCGATCCAGTTCTCAGCCACCTATGGACCACCCTCGCCCTAAAAAAGGTGGGGGATTTGATTGGAACTCCTAATTAAGATATTACATAATGGTCTCTACTCCCTTATATCCCATATTGACTCCATGTATAACATGGACCAGTATCGCTCTGAGTTTATAGTCAAACCACATCCAAATTGCGGTCAAAACTGGCAGCCACCCCACCTGCACTAGAACCTGAGACTGAGCTTATACATGTGTCTCATGATCTGCCTAACCCTCAAGGGTCTCAACCTGGTTGTGCTCCTATAGAACTAAACCAATGCAGGCCTAAAATTCCATCTAGTTTATCTAGTAGGAATCCCACTGAATACATCACATGGTCAAACATCCCATATAACATATATATAATTATCGCAGATAGGGAAAGCAATAACAGCCAGTGTCATCTCACTACCCTTACTCTCCTCCATCGCAACCCTTCCACTCAACATCCCAACTTCATGGCCTCTTCACCTACCCTCATCAGAGCCATGAATCACATATTCACTGGTACATGCCCATCATGATGAACTATACCACCTCAAACTGACGACCACATCACCCAACCCACTGACCAACATCACCCCATTTCAACATACATGCCTGCTCTTATAAGATCTAAGAAAAAATATGAAAATATATATATATATATATATCACATATAATATCACATTTCAAAATCCATTTCACAACATAGACACATTAATATATAAAATTATACATCCTACATTCCTAATGAAAAGCATAAACATCCACAACAAACATAACCAACACCCCCTACCATATCAGGCCAAGGGTCAAATAATTCCTTCCTTGTCATTACAGGAAAAGCATCGTATATCATAATAAGTAAAATTTCACATTATAGGGGAACTACTTGAGGTGGAAATCATATCAACCTTAAAATAAGGAAAAATGAACAGTAATTCCCACCCTTGGAAACTTGGTTTGTTCCCTGTGAATGGGGTTTCATGCACCTAAGAACAAGTTCTAAACTATATTTTGACAAAATCATAATATCTATTCTACTATATAACAAATATTAATACAAATAAATAGGTAAAATAAACTTTCTTGACACCATTTATAGCATCCATGACCTATTTATCCACTCAAATAGTGTTATTAGGTCGGGTGACACTAGCCTTAGGCATGCCTCCCTAGACACCAAAGGTTGTCGACTAGCTGTGAGGGTGTAAAATAGTAATAGTGGGGAGAAAATACCCTTAGGTGATGATATAATAATGTTTTGAGTGTTTATATATATATATAATATTTTGTGGAAGGAAAGACTCAATAGACTCAAACTAAACCCGCCAAAGGCAGAATCCCAGTAAATACCAAACAATAGAAGAATCATAAATAAAAACAGCACCATAAAAAATAAATAAATACATCAAAAAGACATATGTAGAAACTAATTATATCATACATAAAATATAGTTCATATATATCAATATCCATAATGGGTTACCAATGGCTGACCAATAGTATATACATACACATAATCATGCTAGTAAAAAAGAAAACAAAACAAAAACTCCAACTGAAGCAAGAACCTCAAGGTCCCCTACCATCCATCCATGCCTACTCAAACTAGTATTCATCTTCATATCCTGAAACCTTACCTAAACATAAAATAATAAATTCTACACACATCCTAAAGGCCCCATGTATGGTGGGAGAACAAGTCTTAGTAGGATTCCACCCACATGTCCTTACCTTACATTTTTTATTTATCATGTGTGAACTATAAATGAAAAAAATAGTATCACAATAATATATAAAAAAAACTTCCCTAGTTCTAAAAATCCATGAGGAATCTATCACCTACCTTTTCCAATGGAAAAATTCCCTTTTGGAGAGGATCCTTGGACCAGGGCCCAAGGCATCCCCTGATGTCAAAATTCCCAGGACAACCCTCAGGTTCCACCTCCAATGTCACCAAGAACCTTATGCCAAATCAATTCACTGAAGTCCTTAAGGCACACCTAAATATATATAAACATGGTTCCTCAGATCCCCTTCTCAAAAGAACTCGTCTTCATGAAACTTGGCATCTGGAGGCATAGTGATTTCTTTCCTCAAGTGAAATCACCATCGTCCAAAAGCATGACATCTTGGGGAATGGTGATTCCCATCCTCAAAAATAAGTCTTAGCCCAACGGCCCCATGTATGGAGATCATCTTCCCCAAACCAATAGCCTCTACACTATCATATGAAAGATCCTCGACATACCTATGACATTCTTCAATAAGTACCCCCAACACAATTACCTAGGATGCACTACCAGGGGTGTCTACCCACATGAGTGGTCAAAACTACCTCATCACAAAGTCAATACATGTGCACACAACTATAAATTGTTCCTTGACTAATCATAGGTGAGTATAAATCACCAAAATATTATATAAGACACACCAATCCTAGCACCTCATTCACCTACAACCATGTCTCTCAAATATAATGGTCATGTCATCCAATATAATGGGTAATTCCATCAACCTAACAGCCTTTCCACCTTAATCAACGACCATGTCGCTCAATCAGTGATCGCATCACCCAGGTAACCTAGGCCAAGCCCATCCGGAAGATCACATCACCTAGAACAAATAGCCCTCAATGTCTCAATCCTTAGGTTGAGCCCATCATGATCCCACATATCAAATCTAATCAAAATAAAACATTTTACATATATATTACTCAACTCAATTTAACAACTAAATTCACTTTAATAAAATAACTCACCCCTAACGAACTACCCAGGTGGTCAAAAGCCTCTAACATATCCTCTTACATAAAAATATTGCTAAATAATTCGCTATGTCATCCCATAATGATCTATTTAATTATTTAAAAGTAATAATATGATTTATGGGGTCACGCTTGGTCGAAATGACAGAACTCTAAAAGTTTCACCCCCCAAAAAATCATGAAATATCAAATAAAAATATTTACTACCTAGCTTGGAGTCATAGACATAGGCACGTTTGATATTAGCCTCTAACTCATACCGATTTGGAATAAATTGACATTTCCAATGAAAACCCTGAAAATAGGGGGAAATTAATTATATGTATTTAGAACTATGTGAGTTTATAGAAAAGAAAAAATGAAGAATGGGTGAGGATATATATACTGATACAGAACCAATACAACTGACAGCGATCAAAATGGAGTCTTATTAAAGGTGGTGGATCCAAATATAGAGGAGGAAGAAAGGACTAATCCCCCTGCTGTTATGCATGACCAAGAGAGGAAAAATATGGAGGAAAACCTAAATATAATGGAGGTAAAATAATAATTTAACCTCTTTTATGAGGCCTAATGGTTATAATACATAGTTTTCCAACCATGAGGAACCTAATTCATAGGAAATATTCCCTGAACTATTATCCTGCGCAGTTATCCTAGCTATGTGAAAACCAGGTGTGCTATAGTGTTGAAGTTGTACCTAAGTGGAACTACCCATGCGGCTTGTGAATGGTTTTCTATAACCATACACAAGAAATGATAAATCCCTCCAAAAAATCTATAGATTTTTAGTAATTTCCATGCACCCCTACCCACAGAGTTTTCCAAACTGTGTGGCAACCAAAAATTTGGCAGCACGGTTTCCTATGAGAGGACACACAGTTTACCCAAACTATATGCCTTGACCTGTAACCTCCAAAACTTTGCCTTTAGGCCTATGAAACACCAACAACCTATTTTAACACTCAATTACCTCACCAATCCTCCAAACCTATCCAAAAAAAGATATTAGATTCATGAAACCCTTAGAATTGAGTTTTGATTATTGAAAAAGAAATTGGAATACCCACCAATTCCAAAAAAAAAGGTAGAGATATTCAACCCTTTCCAAAATATTTGGGACATTACACTTGAATAAAATTTATTATTTTCCTTATACTATTCTTTTATAATTACCTTACTAGGTTTTATAGCTAACCCATTTCTTATGTACCTCCCCAGGTTATCTCAGGTGGTTTTAGAAGAGTGATGGGATTTTAGGATCTTGTTAAGGTGTTTTAAATAATGTCAATGTATCTATTATTTATGTTATTATGTTATGTATCTAATTACCCAAAGAAAATAGGCCTTTCAATCTTTTTTAATTCTATTATATGTATCTTTATGTAATAAATCATGAATTAAGGTTTATTAAAGATATGGGTTTTCAAAGTTGTTATCAGAGAATGATCTAGTAATTTTTGGAGATTAGGATTATAAAAGTTTATTGAAATCCTTAGATGTGAGGTTAAACAAATTAAAACATCACAAAATTATGGAAACGTATAGTGTAATTGGTTTCCAAGCATCAAAACCCATGTCTAGAAACTAAAAGTGGATGTGGATCTAACAAAATTGTACCTAGGGGTAATAACCCCGAAATGGGTGCATTGGGAATTGACTTGATCATCACCTGGTGCATGAAAAATAGGACCTACTGAACACCTAGTTTGATACTCATGGGGGATATAATTTTGAAAATTCACAATCTCTTTATGAACCATTTTGAAGGGAAAAAAATTCCCAGAAAATTTTATGTTAGGAATTATAATATGGATAACATATATTGAAATCTAGAATTTTATAGGTTAAGTAATGTATGTCATTTATGATTTATCATTTCAATATTCATATTTTACATTTTTTGTGTTTAATAGTTTAATAATTCTCATCCCTAATTTTCCCCTTATTTTAGTCAATGTGTGGAAATATGAGGAACCAATTCAACAACCAATGTGATGGGAAAAACCCAAATGATATTCCTAACTCAATAGGAGTAAGAGTCAACAACTTCATAAAAATAATTACTGAATTAAATCAAGTTCATAATGGATAAAATGAGTCAGTGGGAAAACCCACATCCCCTTAAGAAATAGAAAGTTGAAATTGATACCATTATGTGAAATAGACCTCTGAAATTTAGTGGATCTACTAAAACATTAATAATGGAAGAATGGATCAACTCTAATGAAACGATCTTATCCATCATTTAATGGTATGAGAAAGAAAAGGTCATTCTAGTTTTTTATCATATAGATGGACAAGCTGATTAATGGTGGATGTTGATCTAAAATATGAATCCTGAGGAGGATATGAAACTGATTGATTATAAATAATTCCATAAAATTTATTTAATAAATATTTTCCTCTTACTCTAAGACTAAAAATGGAGATATATTTTCTTATCCTCAAAAATAAGACAATAAATAAATTGGGGGATATAAGGAAAACATTACAAGAATTTAGTGATACACCTCTGTATTTTTCTTTCACCCAGAATGTAAAGTGTAATCCTCATTTAATTGGATAAAGATGAATATTTTAAGGTATTTAGTGATTAATGATGTTGATAGTTATTACTAAATTCTCATATATACAATGAAATTCAAAATATATATCAGTGAATTTCAAAAATTAGGATATATAATGTGTAAAATGGATTTTTCTTCTATCATAGTGATGGTGAAATATCATAGTGGAAATAAATTACAATATCCTCCTCCTCAAAACTGTGGTTAGAAGAATCCCATAAATTTCATGTAGGGAATAAGTAAATGATTTAGGGGTGGGGAGTAATGGGAACCTAACTAGTGAATGTCGATGGGAGAAACCCACCAATGTGATGGAAGAAAATAATTATCCAGTCATCCCTAATCCTACTATATAGTGTTACAACTATAAATAGTAAGTAAACTATGTAATTAATAACTAATCCAAGGATTTTAAATGATATCCAATGAAAACATCCTCTAAGGCTTAGATAGAAAGGATATCTTATTCCATCAGAACTACTAAGGTTGGTCATGAAAATGGCATGGTGATAGGTACATTGTTTATTTATTCAAGAATAGAAAACTTACTCTTTGATTCTAGATATATGATTTCTTTTATATAACCCAATTTTAAAATAACCATTAAAACACCACCAAAAGATTTGGATGTTGAGATATCAGTGACAATAGATAATGGGGGGATTATTACATCCCAAGTATATAAATTCTCCCCTGCCCATTTTTGTGGGATAAATTTACTATTGAATATTATGATACTCCCTTTATAGGAATTTGATTCTATTCTGGGTATGGATTGTCTTTCCTAGTATAGCGAAAACATATATTATTAAGAGAAGTAAATCACCCTCTATATTATGAATCTCCCTTCGATTCTATACAAGAATAAAGAGGATAATGAATCTCCTTTGGAATTATTATCTCAATAATGGATATTATTTTCTTATAATAAAGTGTATCTAGATCAAATGATTGATAAAAACGAAAATATCTTCCTTGATGGCATGACACATGTAAAGGAATGTACTAATGTGTTTCTCAAAGAAATTATTAGTCTTCCTCCAAGCCATTGGGTTGAGTTCCCAATCAAGATTATACTTAGAGGTTTTCCAATATACTATATAAAAAATGTCCATTGTTGAACATGAAGAATGGAAAATTAATTATAAGTTAATTAGGATGAAGGGTTTATATGCCTCAATGCTACATGATGTGATGAGTTTGTCCTCTTTATCAAGAAGAAATATGGTCTAATGCGCCTATGAAATGATTATAATTAGTTGAATAGGATCATAATAATGATAAAGTATCCTCCATAGTGGATTGATGACTTAGTTAATAAGCTATGTATAGATCAATACTTTTATAAGGTGGATATTCAGTCAGTATATTTTCAAGTAACGATAAATAAGTAGGATTTCTACAAGTTTGTTTTCCATATGAGGTACGTTCTCTACATGTTCATAGTGATTCCCTTTGGAAACATTAATAATCCTACAATATTCATGGAATTATTTAATAGAGTATTCATAAATTACCTTGGTAAATTATTTTTGTATTTATAGATAATATTATTATCTACTCAAAAATCAAGGAGGGTCATGAGGAGTATTTTAATGTTGTACTAAATACCATATAAAAGGAAATTTTTATATTCATAGTGAAAAAAATGTGATTTTTAGATAGAGAAATAACATTATTGAGGATTATTATCACCATCAAAGGAATATTTATAAATCCTTCAAAAATAGAGAAAATTAAAGAATTAACCATACCTACGTCTCTGATGGAGATCCATAGTTTCCTTGGACTAGCTGGGTACTATCATCGATTTGTGAGAAACTTTTTATGATTTTCAATTACACTAACCAATATAACTTATAAGAGAAAAAATTCTAGATTGATGAATGTGAGGAGAAAATTAAATTTTTAAATAAGAGACTATTCAGTACACATGTACCCACTTTACCCACTAGTATGGAAGGAATTTTAAACTACAGTGATCCGCCCAAAAAAGGATTGGGATTTTTAATTCTGTATGATGAAAAGGTGATAGATTATGCCTCCCTCAAATTAAATATTCCTAAAAAAAACTACCCAACCCATGATCGAGAATTGGTTGTGGTGATCATAAAATTAAATATTTGGAAAAATTATCTCTGTAGAGAGAAGTGTGATAGATACGCATATCATAAAAGCTTTAAGTACATATTCACAAATAAGGAGATCAATATACACAAATAAATATTATTAGAGCTGATCAAGGATTACGATTGTTCAATCCATTTACATCTTGGTAAAGAGAATAAGTTTGAAAATTATATAAGTAGAATGGATCCTATACCTTTATCCATGATGAGGATTTAAATGGTTCTAACATTCTTGTACATGTAATGGATTGAAATGGGAATAATAAAAAAATCCTTATACAACATTTATCAAATAACTGTTTAACTATCCATTCTTATGAGGATCAAGGAGGCCCAAAAAGGAGATGAGACTTTCAAAAATAACTTATTAACCACTCAATGTTTTTTGGATCAAGGACGCTCAAAAAGACAATGAGTTTATATATAAAAATTTAGAGAATATTCAAGAGTTAAACATTTCTAAATATAGAGTTATATGTTTTAAAACCTAGAAAAGTGTCCCATAAAAACTATAATTGAATTAATAACATCTATATTAGGTTCATATCTTATACTTCTCTATCAATATAGGAATCACTAAGATGTATATATATTTGAAGAAAAAAATATGGTGGGATAACATGGAGAGGGAGATTTGGGAATTTATATTTTAATTCTTTGCATGAAAAAAAGTGATGGATGAATGACATAAGTCTAAGGGAATAATAAAACAATTTCCCATAAAAGTATGAAAAATGGTAAATCATAACCAGGAATTTCATCATAGGACTACCCATGACATATAATGGAAATAATGTTATCTATGTGGTATTATATCACCTTAAAAAGACAATGTATTTAATTTAAATTAAGGAATATTTCAATCAAGGCCAACTAAATAAGATATACATAATGGATGTGGTAAAACTACATAGTGTACCACCCTCCATTATGGCTGACAGAGATTTGAGGTTAACCTTGAGGTTCTAGAGAATCCTTCAACATGAACTTGATATAGAGCTGAGATTTAGTAATAACTATCTCACTTATATGGATGTTTAGTTTGAAATAACCATTACCACTCTAAATTATATGATAAGGTTAGGTTCGATGGATTTCCAAGTATTTTGGGATCATCACCTATCCCTAGTGGAGTTCTCATATAAAAATATTTTCTATTCATGAATTAAAAAGGCCCCTTATGAGGATTTGTTAGGAAGAGGTGTTGAACTAAAATATTTATGGATAAAGATGTATATTGTATTGTTTGGAGACATTCTCTTATATAAGATATGATATAGAAGGTTTAAACAATTCAGCATCATATGAAATCTACACAAAGTTAACCAAATACTATATATATAATCATAAAAGGGACATGGATTTTGAGATTAGTGATAGGTTTTTCCTTAATATATGGCCTTGAAAGAAATTCATGAGGTTTGGGAAGAAGTAAAATATTATTCCAAGATGCATCAAAACCTTTTAGATCCTTGATTGAATCAAAGTTGTGGCCTATCGATTAGCACAACAACATAACCATTACAAATTAAATGATGTCTTCCATGTATAGATCTTAAGGAAGTATATACAATAAAATTATTATTTAATGAATCAAGATGTGGTTCCCTTGGAGAATGATAATTCATATGAGGATAAGTTTATGAATATCTTGAATTTTAGATAGAAAGTTCTACGAAATAGGGAAACTCAACTAGTCAAATTGTTATAGTGGAACCACAAGTTTGAGGAAACAACATGGGAACTGGAAGATGTGATAAAAAATAATTTCCCTTATTGTCTCTAGTGTGTAAAATGAAATTTTGAATGAGAAATTTCTAAAGGTAAAATAATGTTATGACCCAAACTTTAATAAATTAAATTCCCTTTTGAATGAATAGATATCGTATTAAGTAATATAGTTATAGAAAACACATGAATCCCTTTCGTTATTTTGGATCAATTATAAAATATAGCCTATAATAATTAAAATATAATTGAGAATATTAGACATTGATAATATATATTTTTTACAGCTACCATAAAGATTAATATATAATTAGGGTTGTAATAATGTCCAATTGACACTGAAGGAATCAGTGATGACCTCGATCACTAGGATCATACCCTATGAAGCCCATTTATCAGAACTTCTAAGGGAGTTGGAATCACTAGGCTTTTCCCATGATCAATCCCAATCATATATTAAACAAATCAAGTTTGAGTGAAATAATTTATAGGATAATTTCAAGCTTATCGAGATCACAACCCAAACAACTTTCATCGAACCACCCCAAGAAAGCACCACCATCGCGCAACTTACACTTAGTGTATATGCTTGTGTAATAAGGAGATTTGTATATAGACCCTAATGATATGAATTTGTTGATTTTTATTTTAACTAAATAATGAATATATTTATTCCTTTTTATTATCACTTTATAAATTATTATATAATGAGTTTGATAAAAATATGATTTTGATACGATTAAATCAGAATTAAATTTTTGATAAATATATATTCTTAATTATGTCAATATTTGGATAATCTGTGAATTTTTTAAATTAATATTATTTTAATAAATTATTATTATTATATATTTATTTAAATATAAATTATAATGTAATTTAATAAATTCCACTATAATTTTTATAAGGATTATAATGTTTTTAGTGTTGTAAAAACTAGTATTTTACAATAAATAATTATTTATATTTAAAAGTGAAAATTGTCATATTTAGATAATTATTTTGATAAAATATATAATATTTTTGAAATCAATATGTCAAAATTACATGATGGTAAATTTTTTATATTTTCTGAGATAGTCAAATTTTTGTGTAAATTTTATAAAAAATATAAATATACTACCTATATTATGACATCATAATAGACCAAAAGTGATGTAATAAATTTTATAAAAATAATCCCTGAACAAATATTAGTTTTCACTCTAAAATAGTGTTTTTTATGTTATTTATATTGTTTTATATTCCTTTAATGAATCCTCCAAGACCTATATAATATTTTATGGTTTTAAAATCAATTCTTTATAAACAAGACACACATCCACATCACCAATGGTATTATTTTAATATGTTCATTTCATGGGACTATAAAATATTGGAAACCACTCTACATTGGTTTAAAAAATGGTAAAAAGTATGGGAATGTTTTTAGTTGTTATTATTTTATGATATAGAGTTCAAAACGTATGTTTAGAAACTAATAAGGAATTCTTATCTCTTTTGCTATAAATACATGCCCAACCTCCCACTCCTCTTCACTCAAAACCCATTGATCATGAATTTATTTTCCATATTCCTATATAATTTCCTATCAATATTTTATTAATATATTAATAATCTCCTCCCAAGATTTTATAATCACCCTCTCAAGGTAAGGGGGTTCTCTTCTCCTCTTTATTCAGCACTTTCTTTGTTTTATACATTTTTATTTCCAATTTTTCATTTTGGAATGTTTTTTTACATATCTATTTTACTATCTATATTATTTAAATGTAATTATAGACAACAATTCACTCTCATTAAACCCTTAAATGAATCATTATGTACACTTGTTATGCTATCAAAATTATCCTATGATTTTCCATGAAAAATATTTGTATAGTGAATACCCATAACCATTTCCAATCAATGGTATTCACCAATATGTATGTATCCTCAATTTATTTGGTAATTAAATTATTATATACAAAAATTCACAATCGTGGTATTTTTTATTGTTGAAAATAATTCTTATTTTGTATGATCTTTGTGGAACACTTATGCATATACATGATGTGAACATGGCAGGTTTCCCGGGAGTTATATAGTCCACCAATGCATGGGTATTGTTTTAATATCATGAGATACAATATATTGTTAATATGAGGTTATCATGAGCTCAATATGTAATATTTTATGTTCATTTGGACTTGAATTATGCTTATGATTTCATGTTTATATTGTTTCCATGTTCCTATGTTGTCTTGATGTTATCATCTAATATCATGCTTTGATGTTCATGTATATGGTTCTCTCACCTTTTATACAACCTTGATATTACTATTCACTAATATAACATCCCATACCTCCTCATTATCATAATTTAATTCATAATTGTTTCATGTACTTAAGCGACATCCTCAAGGTGCCAAAGGCTAGCAATAAATGCCAAGGCCTTTAATACAATTGGGGAAGAATTTTCGCTTTGAGAAATAAAAATACCCAACCAAAACAATTATAAAAAAGAGTATTAAATGATACCTAATCATAATGTAAATCAATTTAAAGTAATTCCATTGATATCAAATCCAAACTACAACAAAGTACCATAGTGGAAGACTGCCCACATCAAAGTACAAATCAGAAGACAAAACCAACAAAACCCAAAGACTCCAAAGACATAGCTCCATAAACCCAATCATGCTATGTGATACAACTATGCAATACATCCCAAGTATCATGTAGAACCACTAAATAAGTGTGACACATTACCTTTTTTTGTGTCCCAATAAATGATATCTACAAAAGCACCAATATACCAATGTAGGTGTGAGTAATGAAACTAATTAAGCTTCCCCCAAAGGACTTCTCAACTCATACCACTATGATAGAACAAGTTAACAAATTTATATAAAACAATTTATTTAAAAAATTGAAAACATTTTATATAAAATCGTAGTAGTTTCACACAAAAATAGTTTTCCATGATAATATAGTTTCCAAGTAAAATCAACCAAATAATAATTTAAACCATTCCACATTCCGTTCTTTCATACCATTTCCACGATTCACATCACACCCACACATGCATACATCATTGATAGTTCCATACTCATGATCATTTTCACATCCATCCACTAAGTATCAAAACAAATTCAATCTCATTGTGCCCCAATAACACATTCCTTATATCCAAGGTCATGTATCATTGTAACACAATGGTAAATGTTCTTTATTCAAGGTCACATTGAAAGTATGAACTCACACAACCCATGTATGAAAAAACCATTTCAAATAAACCATTTCCAGAGATTTTAATAAAAGTGTTATTTAATTGAAAACCTTTCAAACAGACCATTTTCATAAATCTAACATGTCCATAATTTAAAATCCACATTTTATTATAAGGAAAACAAATCACTTTGCACAACAAATTTCCTAAAATCCAAAAAACCAAAAACCACCACTAAATATGGTTTCTAAAATTATTTTCACATCAATTTCATAACTAATTTCTTTCAATTAAATCAATTTGATACTAATCCATCAATTTATAATAATAAGAATCAATATTTAATCCACCTACCTTAGAGATTATGGAAAAATGAAGAAGGACATGAAAATGTCCAAAAAACTAGGTTGAATATCCAAAAACCCACCTTAGATATCTTACCCTAACATCAAAAAGACCAAATACAACCATGATTGGAATCAACCACCTTATATATATCTATATTTTACTAGATATAAGAAACTAATAGAGGTAATATAGTAGATGTAAGATAAACCATGATAAACTACCATATACAAGGACTTACCAAGGGAATCAGGCTACAACTTACCACCAAACTCCTCTGTATCACTTCTGATTCGATGGGAAAAGGTTCCACAACCTTTGGGAGGAATAAATTATAAGTGAGGGATGAAATGAAAAAAAAATGGGTTAAAAGTTAATCTTAACTTACATATAGTTTTTTGGGATCTTCTTTTTAAACCATGTATAGTTAGTCACATGGTTTGGAAAACCATGTGCTAGCCATGCGCCAACATCTACCTTAAGGAGAACCTCACGTGGTTATAAAACTTGTGTGTGAACCATGAAAATTTTAATTGTCCCACTTTTCACAGTTTCCCTTGTGTGGTCATACGGTTTGGATAAATCGTTCACCTAACTCTGTGCCTTTCCCTTAGCACTTGTCTCACTGTGCATGGTTTCCTATAGGAGTTCCATGGTTTTCACTAACCGTGCACCAATCATAAACCTTTATAAAATTCCAAAAAATATTCCAAAAGTCATCCAAACCCTTCAAAAATTAACCTAAACACTTTAAATGCATAAAAATAATAAATAAAGGGTTATTTAATTGAAACTAGGGGTGATACATTCTCCCCACCATTGGCCTTTCCATCTCGAGAAAGTAGAAAACCATAATTATCCTGAAAGCGTCCGGGCCATTGCTCAACTATTTATTTCTCTTATTCCCCATTCTCTTAATAAATCTGACCATATTTCCACAAAACCTTAACTAGACAGATGCTTTTCTCACATAAGACTTTCTCTTGACTATCCACAATATGAACTAGCATATTCACCAATGCAGCATTTGGCACTAGTTCAATGAGATCTCATCGAATCACATTTTTAGGATCATGCTAATACTTTTTCAACTGAGATACCTGAAAATAATTATGAACTACATTGAACCATGAGGGGAAAGCCAACCGATATTCCACCTCACCAACCAATTCAAGTATGTCAAAAGGGAACATTTATTGATGATATAGCTTTCCCTACATCCAAAAAATATGACGACTAAGCTTTGGAGAGATCCCCAAAAACACATGATCACTCACCTCTAACAACAATAGCCAAATAGAATAATCTGTATATGATTTATGATGACTTTGAGCCATCTCCATCAATTTACTGATCAACTAAATCTTCTATGTTTTCTCTTGGTCAAGGCTTTTCCCAACCAGGGAGGTATTGTCACGACCTGTCCTCGGGGCCCATTCCGTTACTACCCCAAGCTCGCCTTCCATAGGCCAGGGGCTGGTGACTAGCACCAAAGGTGTAAATCCCGATAAAATGGGAAGGAATTGACTTTATGATAGTAATCAAACACAACAGAGTACGCAAGATGAAGTAAGCACAATGTATAACTATATACAAAAGTAATTGCTGAAAAGAAAGGGGCCGGAAATACAAGCTCAATAGTATGTACAGTACAACTGAAAGTCTAGTACAACAGCAGTAAAGTAAAGCAGCATCCACCGAGTCATCCTACGGGAATCCCACCGAAAGGGTGGGTACAGATAGTCTCCCCAGCACCACGGTTCTGTCTGTCTACTCCGTGTACGTCTCACCAAGTGGTCCACCTCCGGGTACTGTACAGCTCTACAAGCCTCTACCATGATCAGCGTTGTCTGTCGTCTACATCCAACACAACGTAGTATGGGCATTTCCTGTGCAGGGGTGACTATAACGATACTCAGTAGGGACCCCGAGACCCCCGAAGGTCTCCCAGAATCCACGAAGGATAAGCCACAATGAAAAGATCAAATCACAAAGTATCAACCAAATATACTTAGGTATATTCCCATACATATACCTATGTCATCAATCTCAGTTCGGCTCCAACTCTTGAGCCCAAGCACAACCCAGTCCACACAGGAAAGAAATCAATCACACTGATGGTAATGATTGAAAGTCAAGACTCAGCACACACAGGTACACATCCTTCGTATAGAGATAGAGATGATTATATGAATTCACTAATTCATCATCGTTGCCGAATCCACAGAGGATTCGAGTACAGTTGTCATCACTGCCGAACCCACAGATGATTCTAGTACAGTTTTCGTTGCTGCCGAACCCACGGAGGATTCCAGTACAGTTGTCGTCGTTGCCGAACCAACAGAGGAATCCAGTACAGTTTTCATTGTCGCTTAACCCATGAAGGATTCTAGTATGGTTGTCGTCATCACTGAACCCATGGAGGATTCCAGTACAGAAGTCGTTTCAGTCGCAGCTAGCTCTAGGTTTCCCGTACACAGCACGCTTGATTCCGGGAGGGTCCACTCCTTGAGCCAAGGGGTTGATACATCAACTTTCACAAATTCCAGATTTGATGTATCCCGAAGTTCTTCCTTGTCAAAATGAACCCAACGCGACAGAAGTCACGTCAATCGGATGCCCGGTCTGAGAATTATTAGCATTTTTGCTCTGAGGGCCTGGTTGGAAATACGCTCATTCCAAACCCGGCCATTATCCAAAGCTATCAAAAACTCACTTAGAGTGTGGAAAAAGTAACTCCAGTTCATGAGGGTCCCTGTGCCACACACGGTTTGTATATCGGATGTGCGGTCTTCACGTTATTCACCCTTAAGGGAAAACGGGCCCAGCCCGTTAAGCCTAGTGGGCCCGCGGGTCGGGTCAACCCAGTTTTGGCGGGTCCGATCCGAAAGGGGGTCGGACCGACCCGATGAAATGTGTTTCCTGGCCCAAAGGGCGCAGCCTGGCCCGAGGGGGCGTGGACCGGCCCTGCGCGGCCCGTCTCGGAGCGATGCGGCCCAGCCCGGCACGGCGTGGCCTTACTGGTCGTGGCTTGGCCGACTAGTTGAGCGGCTCGGCTAGAAGTTCGAGTGGTCTGAGAGGGGGCACGGGCCCCCGGATGCCCAAGCTGGTGGCGCCATGCAGCTCCGCCCTCCCAAACCGGCCGTCCGAAGCCGGTTGGCCTTCCTGGTGCAAGCGGTCTGCTCGGCGGGCCACAGTCTTACTGTGCGGCACCATCAGGTGTCGCGGTTCATTCTCCCGGCCGGCCGGCGAGTCAGCCGGTTCACTACTAAAGCAGACCATGGATTGTGGGCCGCGGTCCTTCGCAGCGCGACGCCCCTTGTGGAGTCGCGGTCTTGCTCTGGCCTGGCTGGTTCTTCATCGGTCAAGCGGCCCGTGGTCATGGGCCACAGTTCCTCTCCACGCAGCCGGCATACGGCCGCCACTTTTTATCTAGTCTCCATCACTCTTTCCATCACCATCAACATCCAAAATAAACGAGGATCAATGGAGGGTCATCGGGCTGTGTTCATTCGGCCCGCGTCCTCCACGTTAGGAGGTATCATGTGGCCAAAGATAAACATGGTTTCACGAAGAACGAATTACAATTTTATTCAAATAAAATTGTAGCAATCCACCCTACCTTGAAATAAGGTTCACGGTAGTCGAGCATCGCAGAAGAAGAACACTGCGGTAGTCAGGCGTTGTAGAAGAATGGTTTCAATTCCGTTGATGTCAGAGTTCACCTGAATAAGAAGCGTCATTGGTGACTTTGCATTCTTTGAATCATCGAGCGTTCTTCGTCGAGGGAGAATGTCTTTCTTCATTGAAGAATGTAGCCCTTCTAAATCTCCATAGGTTCCCCCAGTAAAAATATTTTCTATACAAATATTAAATAAAAACTTCTCCCACTTTAAAGAAATTACAACAAATTCAAATTAATTCAATGAATCAATCCATTAATTAAATGTGTATGGCAACATTAATGGGAGAGAGGCAGATGGAGAGGCTCCTCATATTAAAGAGTAGGAGTTGTCAAAAAAAATTAATGAAGGGATGTTCAAGGGAGTTGGGAGGAGTTATGGGGGAGATGGAAGGTTGGGAAATCCTGTGGGCCCCACCTCACAAATATCCTCCCATGGGATGTTATGTGGGTGTGGTCCCCTCCACTAAGTCTCCTTGGGAGAAAATAACCCCCCAACATAAATAAAATTGTGTTCCACAATTTTATTCATTTTATTCATTTCATTCTAAAACCCCAAAAAATTAACCCTCAACCAGTATAAAACGCAATTGCAGTAAAGGTACCCTTAAGTGAATACCGGCACTGCGAGTTCATTGGTTCCCTCATATTTCAATTCCGAGCACCGGTTCAAAAATAGAAAAACCCGCACGTACGTTTACTGAACGTACCCAAACAAAACATTAGAAATTGATTTCGGGCACACCGGGCCTCGGAATCAAGTTCTGTCAGAAGCCACAGACTCGTAAAATTCCAAATAATTAAGAAAAAAATTATCTTGAAAATTATGGGTCTTTACATTACTCCCACCTCAAGCCTTTACGTCCTTGTAATGCTACAATACACAGTAGGAAAACAAATGGGGATATTGAACTCACATCTATGCCTCCTGCTCCCAAGTGCTCTCCTGCAGGTTCATGTGCTGCCAGTGAATGCGCACAAGAAGAATAAACCATCCATGTAGGACCCACTCATGTCGATCTTCAATCTCCATCAGGACCTCTATAAATGTCGCCCTTCCATCGATGTCCATCTCCCCGTGATCGACGATGTGGGTCGGGTAATGCACGTGTCTCCTCAACTGAGACATGTGGAAGATGTCATGCACCCAGTGCAACTGAGGTGGAAGGGCCAAGCGGTAATCCAACTCGCCTACTCTTTTGAGGACCTGGAATGGTTCGATAAAACACAGAGATAACTTGCCACCCCATCCAAATCTCCATATACCCCATCGAGGTGAGACCCGTAAGAAGACGTGGTCGCCATTCTAGAACTCCAGTGGTCTCTGCCACCTATCAGCATAGGACTTCTGTCTGCTCTGTGCAGTCTTCATCCACTCCTGGATGATCTACACCTTCTTCATCGTAGCCTGAACCATATTTGGTCCTACAAGTGCTAACTCCCCAGGGTCAGTCCAGCACATAGGTGATCTACAAGGATGGTCGTACAGTGCCTCGTATGGTGTCATCCCGTTAGTGGAGTGGTTGTTATTATTGTACGCAAACTCCACCAAGGGTAGGTGATCCTCCCAACTATGACCAAAGTCAAGGACACATGCATGGAGCATGTCCACGAGTGTCTGTGTGGTCCTCTCAATCTGTCCATCCGTCTGATGATGGAAGGTGGTGCTTAGACGTATCTGCATCCCAAAATCCTCCTGTAACCCCTTTCATAGCCAGGAAGTGAAACAAGCATCTTGATCGGAAATGATAGTTTATGGAACACCGTGAAGCCGTATGATATCCTAAATGTAGAGGCATCCCAAGATATCTACTAAGCCCTGTTATATTATTGGTATGAAGTGTGCCGACATGGTGAGTCGGTCTACTATCACCCAAATAGAGTCATCTCCCTGGGATGTACGTTGAAGCCCCATCACAAAATCCATAGATATCCCATCCAACTTCCACTCCGGGACCTCTAAGGGTTGTACCAAGCCTGCTGGTACCTGGTGCTCTGCCTTCACTTGCTGACAAGTGAGGCATCATGAAATGAACTCTACTATAGCCTTCTTCATGCCCGACCAACTGTGTTTTCATTTGAGGTCCAGGTACATCTTCTCCAATCATGGATGTACCACTAGAGGGGAAGTGTGGAACTCCCTCATCACCTCCTCCTATAGTGAAAATGGTACCATCGTACTTCCCCTGAAGAGGATGACGTGCTCCCGTCCTTTAGAAAATATATCAGCTGCCTGCCCTGTGGATATCTGAGCACGTCACGTCTCACAGTCAACGTCCCCACGCTGTGCCTCTCTTACTCCCTGAAGGAGTGGAGGAGTGACTGTGAGTGGCTGTAGAAAGGCTACTCCATCACTATCCACAAATGATATCTACAACGCGGATAGCTTCTCGGTCACCTCTCCTAGTAGTTGAATGCCTGATCTCCTGCTGAGAGCATTAGACACAATGTTACCCTTCCCAAAAGTATAGATTATCTCAAAGTCATAGTCCTGGAGGAACTAATGTCTTAGGTTCAGGTCCTTCTGTTAGAAGATGTACCTGAGACTCTGGTGGTCAGACTAGACTATAAAGCGCTCACCCATTAGATAGTGTCACCACATCTTCAAGGCGAAGACCACTACTGCTGAATCCAGGTCATGGGTAGAATAGTTCTACTAGTTCTATCTCAATTGTCATGAACCATACGCGATCAATGCTCACTCCTGCATCAGGACACACTCGAGTACAGTCCCTGATGCATCGCAGTAAACTACGTACCCTACGCCCTCCTCTGGTAGCCTCAATATTGGCGCACTGGTCAATCACTCTCTCATCTCCTGGAAGATCTGATGACATTAATCTGTCCACACAAAGGGTTTCCCCTACTTCGTCAAAGTTGAAAGTGGTGCTGTAACTCTGGAGAAGTATGGCACAAATCTCCAATAGTACCCAGCCAAGCCCAGGAAACTCTGCACCTCTATCACGCTCCTGGGTGGCTCCCAAGAAATCACTACCTTGATAATAGTTAGATCCACTGCAAATCCCACCTCCAAGATGATGTTTCCCAAGAAGTGTACCTCTCAAACCCAAAACTGGCACTTTGAGAACTTACCATAATGTCGGTGCTCTTGGAGTGTATCCAGTACAACCCGCAAGGGTAGGCATTATCCTCCTCAGTAGTTGAGTAAATCATTATTTTGTCAATGAAGACTATGACAAAACGATCGAAGTAAGGCTGGAAGATCCTGTTCGTGAGACTCATGAACACTGCTGGTGCATTGGTTATGTTGAAAGGCATAACCAAGAACTCGTAGTGGCCATACTGATACCTGAAAGTCGTGTTCCGCACATCCTTGTCTCAAACTTTGAGGTGGTGATATCCAGACCTGAGGTTTATCTTTGAGAACCATCATGCTCCCTTGAGCTGATCAAAGAGGTCTTCAATCCTTAGGAGTGGGTACTTGTTCTTCACGGTCACCTAATTCAGGTGACGGTAGTCAACACACAGTCGCAAGCTCCCATCCGCCTTCTTGGCGAACAGAATTGGAGAAGCCCAGGGTGAAACACTAGGTCAGATGAATCCCTTTCCCTGTAAGTCCTCCAGCTATACCCGCAGCTCACGAATCTCAGCAGGAGCCATCCGATATGCTGGAGTAGATATCGGTGATGTCCTAGGGTACAGTTCTATGTAGAATTCTACCTCTCTGTGAGGAGGTAGTCCTTGTACGTCATCAGGAAAAAGGGCCGCATACTGATCCACCAAAACAGGAAAACTCAGACTCCGCACATTAACTGCTCTGAGGATGAGACTATCCAACTGATGTGTAATCGGCTTCCCTCTCCTTTGCCTAAGTCCATCCTGCACTACTAAGGCTCCCTTCTCGCCGGTGAAGGTGAACCATCTCCCATCCGTGCAGATACACCACACCTTGTACCTAATGCAGTCAATCTGAGCATGGAATGTAGACAACCAGTCCATACCTAAGATGACGTCGTAAGGCCTCGACGCCACTACAACAAAATCCTAGCTAAATCTCTCACCTCCTAGAGTAATATTACACTACCGACACCAGTGTGTAATCATCGAATCTGCTCCCGTATGAGTCTCTAGCCTTAAGGATCGAGCCAATGGCTTCGTCGGATTCTCCGACCTCCGAATAAGGGCAGCAGAAATAAAAGAATGACTTGCACCTGTGTCTATAAGTACTACAACAAGGTTGGGGTAGACATAGATAGTACCTCGAATCATCTCAGGTGCACTATGGTCGTAAGCCTCCATTTCCTGGATGTGAGCCTGCCTCTGCCTGCCTGCTCCCTGTGGTCGGGGTGCACCTCCAAGTGGTGGTGGTAGTGGTAGAGCCATGAAAAGTCATCCACCACGTGCCACTAATCCAGCTCCTCTACCTCATCCGCCTGCTCCCTGTAGACTGCCACGGTCAAACTTCTTCCTCTGCCGAGGAGGTCCCTCCACTGTCTGCTGCTCAACTGCATGGTGGGTCGGGCAATCTCGAGCATGTGACCCTGTCCGCCGCATGCATAGCACTGCCTACTCCTCAGATAGCTGGCTCTGTTTTGGGTGCCCCGCACAACCGAACCTGTATCCAGAGGTTTCCCACCTGATATCCTGGTCCTCTTGGACCTCTGAATCAACTATCTACTATCGGATATAAAAGACTCCACTACGTGTCTCCCTATGGTGTGTCTCGCTACCGATGACTGCTCAGTAAGAAATATCTCCACTAGAAAGGCTCGTTGTAGCACCCCTGCCTGCATTAGGATGGTGAGAGGAATCGTCGAAGCTCTGATCTCGTGCCTCAGTCCCTGCTCAAAGGTTTGTGCCCAGAAGAATGGGTCTCGTACCATGTCCATGGAGTAGCGTGAGAGGTTTGTAAACCTCGCTGAGTACTGAGCTACTGTCATGATACCCTGCTACAGATGAAGTAACTCCTGAATCGGCACCGCACGAAGGGTGGTGGGAACAAATTCCGAGCAAAAGACTCTCAAAGTCTGTCCAAAGTAGAGATGCCCCATCATGCACCTAGAGCATAAATATCAACCATATAATTGCTGTTTCATGCAAGAGACTCACAGCAAGGATCACCATAAGGTCCGCTTGTGTCCCTACCAATCTGAAAACCCTAACGACAACCTCCATCTAATCCTTGGCTGCCTGAGGGTCCGTCTCTTCGCGGAACCTGGGCGGCCTCTGTCGCTGAAACTTGTGCAATGCACTCAATAGGCATTCACTCTCTGCTGCACGGGCTGGTAGTATCGGTGGCTCAGTGGGTAGTGGTACCACTGGTGCCTCCGTTTTGATGGGGCCCTACACTGAGGCCTCCTCGCTCGGTGGGCTGCCATCTCATATGCGACTCGGAACCCTAGTTGGCTGCCTTCGTGGGGCCATCCGGAAAAGAAAAAGGTGTGCCACGGTCAAAAAGTATACCTGGTAAGCTGACACAAAGTAATCATAAAGAAAAAATTTGAAACACACATGAAATCAATTTTTTTGTGCACTGAGTCGGAAATCAGGGGTCAGGGTCCTGCTGTATGGATACATCAGCCGCCGCACCAACACTGGACTCCCTGGACTGAAAGCCACACTCAATACTCTTAACACAATTTCATTACATAAAGGAATGATCAGAGTACTAAGTTATATGGTAGAACCGACTCCTCTAATACCAATTTGTCACGACCCGTCCTCAGGGCCCATGTCGTGACTACCCCAAGCCCGCCTTCCATAGGCCAGGGGCTGGCGACTATAACAAAAGGCATAAATCCCAATAAAAAGGGAATTAATTTCCTTTACGATATTAATCAAACAAAATAGAGTATGCAATATGGAGTAAGCACCAAGAATAACTCTATACAAAAGTAAGTACTGAAAATAAAGGGGCTGGAAATACAAACCCAATAGTAAGTACAGTACAACTGAAAGTCTAGTACAACAACAGTAAAGTAATGTAGTATCCACCGAATCGTCTTCTGGGAATCCCACCTGAAGGGTGGGTATAGATAGTCTCCCCAGCACCACGGGTCTGTTTGTCTTCTCCGTGTACGTCTCACCAAGTGGTCCACCTCCGGGTACCTTCCAACTCTACAAGCCTCTACCACGATTAGCGTTATCTGTCCTCTGCATCCAACACAACGTAGTGAAGGCATTTCCTGTGCTGGGGTGAGTATAACGATACTCAGTAGGGACCCTGAGACCCCCGAAGGTCTCCTAGAATCCACGAAGGATAAACCACAAGGAAAAGATACAATCACAAAGTATCAACCAAATCTACTTAGGTATATTCCCATATATATACCTAAGTTATCAATCCCAGTTTGGATCTAACTCTCGAGCCCAAGCACAACCCAGTCCACACAGGAAATAAGTCAATCACACCAATGATAATGATTTAAAGTCAAGACTCAAATCACACAGGTACACATCCTTTTTATAGAGATAGAGATGATCAGATGAAGTCAGTGATTCATCATCACTGCCAAACCCATAGAGTATTCTTGTACAATTGTCATCGTTGTTGAATGCACAGAGGACTCCAATAAATATTTCATCGCCACTGAACCCATGGAGGATTCCAGTACAGTTGTCATCCCTACCGAACCCACGGAGGATTCCAGAACAGTAGTCGTCGTCACTGAACCCACGGCGAATTCCAGTATGGTTGTCGTCATCACCGAACCCATGAAGGATTCTAGTACGGAAGTCATTGTAGTCACAGCCAGCTCTAGGTTTCCCGCACACTGCATGCTCAATTCCAGGAGGGTCTACTCCTCGAGCCAAGGGGTCGATACATCAACTATCACGAATTATAGATTTGATGTATCCCGAAGCTCTGTCTCATCAAAAGGAACCCAACGTGATAGATGGCGTGTCAATCAGACGCCCAGACTGAGAGTTATTAGCATTTTTACTCCGGGGGCCCGATTGGAAATACGCCCGTTCCAAACCCATTCTTTTTCCAAAGTTGTCCAAAACTCACTTAGAGTATTGAAAAAGGAATTCCGCGTCATGATTGTGCCAGTTCTATAGACGGCGCATCTATCGGATGCGTGGTCATCAAGTTATTCACCCTTAAGTGAAAACGGCCCCGACCCATTAAGAATAGTGGGCTTGCGGGTCGGGTCAACCCAGTTTTGGCGGGTTCGACCCAGAAGGGGGTCGAACCAGCCCAATGAAATGTGTGGCCCGGCCCGAAGGGTGCGGCACGGCCCGGCTGACCGAATAGATCGTCCCGAAGGCCTAGCGGTCCGGGGGGTGCGGCCCCCCGGCTGCCCGAACCAGCGGCGCCAAGAAGCGTCTCCCTCCCAAACTGGTTGGCCAAAGCCGGGCGGCCTTCCTGGTGCAAGCGGCCTGCTCGGATGGTCGTGGTCTTGCTATGCGGAACCTTCAGGTTCCGCGGTTCCTTCTCCCGGCCAGCCGGCGAGCCAGCCGGTTCGCCGCCGAAGTGGACCGCGGATTGCGATCCGTGGTCCTTTGCAACTCAGCGCCCCTTGTGGTTCCGTGGTCTTCCTCTGGCCCAACTGGTTTTCCGTCGGTCAAGAGGCCCATGATCGCGGGCCGCAGTTCCTCTCCACGCGGCCGGCATACAGCCGCCGCTTTTTCTCTGGTTGCCATCACTCTTTCCATCACCACCGCCATCCAAAAGAAACGAGGATCAACAGAGGGTTGTCGGGCCATGTTCGTTCGGCACGCTCCCTCCGCGTTAGGTGGTATCATGTGACCGAAGATAAACATGGTTTCACAAAGAACAAATAACAATTTTACTCAAATAAAATTGAAGTAATCCACCCTACCTTGAAATAAGGTTCACGGTAGTTTAGCGTCGCAGAAGACGAAGGTCATGGTAGTTGGGTGTCATGGAAGAACGGTGTCGATTCCGTTGACATCAGAGTGCACCCAAAGAATAAGCATAATTGGTGACTTCATTTTCTTCGAATCGCAGAGCATTCTTCATCGAGGGAGAAAGTCGTTTTTTTTAAGAACATAGCCCTTCTAAATCTCCATAGTTTCCCCCACCAAAAATATTTTCTATGAAAATATTAAATAAAAACTTCTCCCACTTTATAGAATTTCCAACCAATTCAAATTAATTCAAAGAATCAATCCATTAATTAAATGTGTAGGCAAACATTAATGGGACATAGGGATATGGAGAGGCTCCTCATATTAAATAGGAGGAGTTGTCAAAAATAATTAATGAAGGGATGTTCAAGGGAGTTGGGAGGAGTTATGGGGGAGATGAAAGGTTGGGAAATTGTGTGGTCCCCACCTCACAAATATCCTCTCGTGGGAGTTTATGTGGGTGTGGACCCCACCACTAACTCCCCTTGGGAGAAAATAACCACCCAACTTAAAAAAATGTGTTCCACAATTTTATTCATTTCATTCTAAAACCCCAAAAAATTAACTCTCAACCTGCATAAAACGCAACTGCAGTAAAGGTCCCCTTAAACAAATATCGGTACTGAGAGTTCATCGGTGCCCTCAGATTTCAATTCCAAGCAGTGGTTCAAAAGATAGAAAAACCCACATATACGTTTACTGAACGTACCCAAACCAAACATCAGAAATTGATTTCGGGCACACCGGTCCTCGGAATCAAGTGTCGTCTGATGCCACAGACTTGTAAAATTCAAAATAATTAAGAAAAAAAATTCCTTGAAAATTTCGGGTCTTTAAAAGTATCACCTATTTCCAAATGAAAAAGTGTAGAATGACAAGAATTCCCATAAAATGCATCAAAATGATCCAGATGAATTGAGGATTTATATCTTTTGTTATATGAGAACTCTACCAATGGTACGTTATCATCCTAAAAGCCACCAAAATCCATTACAGAAGCCTAAAATCTATCTTACAATGTTTGTATCATCTATTCAGATTATCCTTCTATCTGAGGATGAAATTAAATACTCATAGTCAACTGATTCCCAAGGGATTTTTGTAAGTATTTCTATGAATAAGACATAAAACTTGGATCTATATCTGATACTATCAAAATTGTTGTGCCATGCCTCTTTAATATTTATTGGATTTATATTTTGGATAATTGCTTCACCATATGAGACATAGTAATAGGGATGAAATGGGCAGAATTTTTATGTTTTTCTACTGTCACTCATATGGAAACATTTTTCTGAACCATTCTAGGGAGACCTATTATAAAATTCATGACTATCTTCTCTCAATTCCAAATATGAATAGGTAAATACTACAACATACCTTCTGGTCATTGATGCTCTACCTTAGCTTGTTGATAAGTTAATCTTCTGAAAATAAACTCAGCCACCTTTTTTTCATACCGAATCACCAAAACTATTCTTTTAATGCCTTATACATATTCATTACTCCAAGATGAACAGCCCATATCAAATGGTGGTAAGCATGAATAATTTATTCCTGAAAATATATAGATACGACCATCCTATTTCGAAATCAAAAAATTGAATTCCCATCCAGTCTATATCCCTCAATATTCTCCACACCATTGTGTTTTTTCCTCATAGAAACACATTCATAATCATAATTCCATCCCTCTTTAACTATATCCACCAAATTAGGAATGAATGAAACATGAAATAAAACTACAACTTCACATCGGTCTTTATATTCCAAGTGCATGCAGGTTATCACAAACATCAACTCCCATTGTTCTGAAGCTTCTTTTTCCAACTGAGCATTCAAATTTCTTCTTAATGCATCTAACACCATATTTCCTTTACCTAGTGTATATATCAATTCAAATTCAAACATTTTGAGATACACCATTCATATTCTTTGTCTCATATTAAAACCTATTTGTGATAAAATATATTTCAAATTCTTATGATCCATAAACACTATAAATTTCTCACCAAACTGGTAATGACATCATGTCATCAAACCATGGACTGTGGAATATAACTCTAAATAATTTTTTGGTAGTTATTATCAGGAAACCATAACTTTCTTGATCCATAAACAACAACATGGTCTCCCTAGATGAGAATACATCCCAACCTAGATCCCAAAGAATCACAATACACCATGTAACCTTGTCTTGATTTTGGTAAAATCAATATTGGAGCTGATGTAATACAAACATTAAGCTCTTTAAAAGACTTCTCACATTCATCATTACCTTGAAATGGAACATTCTTCATTTTCAAAGCTATCATAGGTAATAATTGTAGTTAAAAATCATGAACAAAACATCAGTAATAACCCTCTCAATTGAGAAAACGACATATCTCAAAGATATTATTTTGTGGTTTCTAAGATATAATAGCCTTCATCATTTATGGATCCCTAGAAACACCTTTTTTATGGATTACATATCCATGTAAATGTACCTCCTATACCAACAAATCACAATTTGATAGTTTTTAATATAGATTATGATACCACAAGATTCCTAACATTGTTTCCAACTGTTAATCATACTATACCCTTGTCCTTGAATACACCAATATCGCATCCACAAACACCACAACAAAAGAATCTAGAAATATCTAAAATATCTAATTCATCAATTCTATAAATACCAATGGTACATTTGTAAGACAAAAAGGAATTACCATGTATTCATAATGGCCATATTTACTTCTAAAATCTATTTTCGGAATATACTCATTCCAAACATACAATTTGTGATATCATGATCGCAATTCAATCTTAGAGAGCACTAAGATCCCCTAAATTGATCAAACAAATCATCAATTTGTGGAAGTGGATACCAATTCTTTATTGTAACATGGTTGAGCTTACAATAATCCACACACAACCAAATATTCTCATCTAACTATTTATGAAAAAGACTGGTGATACCCATAGAGACATGCTAGGAAAAATTAACCTTTTTCTTTCAATATCATCTAAATTCACACCCAATTACCTTAATTCTATTCATTACATTCTATAAGATGGAAGTGATATAGGACTGGTCTCTAGAGAGAGATCAATTGTAAACTCCAATTCCCTTATGGGTGGTAACCCTGAGAAATTATTGGGAAAAACATCCCAAAACTGATCAACAACCCCTGGAAAACTGAAATTATCAATCTATTCCATCAATTCCAAAGTAATCATATCTTATTATCATGAGATAATTTCAACTACTAGTGAGAACAAGACCATTGCAGCTATATTTACATTCCATTCTTCTCTAAAGAGATGTTGGATGCCATCATTAGTCATAAAACTAACCTATCGGGTATAATATTCAATGTGAGCCTTGAACATTATCAACCAATCCATACCTAGGATTGTATCATAGTAATCCATCTCAATCATGGATAAATCCCATATCATCTAATCTCTATAAATATTTATAGAACATTCTCTATACATAAAGGCTCGACATACACTTTGACCAATATGAGTTTTTATTTTCATGATAGAAGGCATAATATCAACATTTAAACTTAGAAAATCAATAGTACAAGATGAAATACATGAATGGGATTTGCCTGTATCAAATAAAGATTTTATAATGGAAGAATTCAAAATAATTGTACCTCTCACGTTCGATGGTCCGGATTGATCATCCATAATAACATTCTCCACTCCATATAATTGTTTTATCGTGGTATTTTGTTCATTATTTACCTATTGAGATTTCCCTTACTAAGGAGTTATGGTATTTTTAGAATCATTGTGCCTAGATCAGTTCTTTTGATGAGGATTGTTCTATTTCCCTCATCCCATCGAAGTATAAAATGTTTGTGATATGTGATAAGTGTCCTAAACACCTGACCTCAGAGAATTATGACTATAGTATTGAAGATTCCCCATCTGATTGTAATTGTAGCATGGTCTAGGTGGTCTCATACACTATTTCTTTATATGGTCGAGTGAACCACATTTGAAACATCCATCTTCTCTCTTGGGTCTTGGAGAAAGATTTATCGATCTAGTTATCTCATTTCGAGTCATCCCCATACCTTGGAAATAGTTTTCCCTCTCTTTCTTTCTCCCAGAATTGTAGTTGCCATCATTTCCAATGGGTATCATCATGATCCCTTCACTCCTAGATCCTGGTATTTCCCTTTCTTCAACCATCACTCTATTAACCATCACTACATAATCTGTTATAAAAATAACAAAAATCTTCGATCGAATCTCCTACCTCATCCCGGATTCAAAAATGTGTGCCTTTAAGGATGTACTATTAGAAACATAGGGTGAAAAGAATACTAAATTCCAAAATTTATACATGTACTCTTTCACTGTGAGGATCTCCTATTTCAAGCTATTTATTTAATAATTCTTTAAAATCCTCTCATGCAAGGCCCTGGTCTAATTTAGCATGAACTTCTAAATCTCACCATTAGCATGTAATATCCTCCAGCATATATGTTTCAAACTTGACTTTTAGCTCTACTGGTGGGATAAGGAAATCAAAGATATAATTCATCATATTTATCCACACCTCTTCCTTCTCAAGTTTTAAATCACATCGATTGATGGGTGGTTTATACTTCTGGAATTGGATAGAATGATCCACTTTCCTTGGTTCATCCCTCTATTCCCCAATATCCATAGCCAGAAAGTATTGAAATATACTATGAACCAGTTGTTTGTTCATCTGTGGCTCAAGTGTAACCACATTCTCAGCAACTTCCTCTGGTTGGTTTCTATAATTCCTAGTGGGTTCCATTTTCTATATAGACAACAAATTCCATAACTCTCACTCTCTAGAAACTGAAGTCTTCACATTTTCAAATTCTATCATATCATATATCACAATATTTCATTCTAAAATTGAACATTTTCTACATTAAACAATTTTTTAAAATTTTCCCATGCTTTTAAAAATCATACCATTTTCAAAATAACATTTCATAACTTTTATAAATCCCACATTTGAAAAAAAAATTAACAATTTTCAAAAATCAAAAATTCTATAGCAAATCATATATCACTTATCAAAATTAAATGTTCACTCCAAGTGGGAATCCATTTCTAAAATTCATGTCATGCTCATCTCATTGGATAAACCCATGAAAATGGCGTTCCAATTCCTATATGTGTTTCCCAAAAACTTATGTACCCAACTATAAGGTAACGTGGAGTTATACATAAAATGGTTAGCTACATCTTGTTATGCTCTGCATTTCATGTCTTGGAAATCCTACTCCTTTCTACCAACCCAACACAAGAAATAGATCAGAATGAATTTCATCTCCAAAAATAAGAAAATTATGACCAAGCCAAATACCATCCAAGACTAATACCACTTTCAATCCAAGGATCGAACAAGTTGATACCAGTTGTAACATATTTCCCCTCTACATTGACTTCAGTTGAGGTAGAATTTTTATTTGGCCCTAGAAAAAATTTATAAGGCACCAAAGTATTGAAATAAATTCCAAGGGCTTCAATATAATTGGGGGATGATTTTAACATTGAGAATAAAAACAACCCAAAAAAATGTACCATAAAAAATAATACTACATGGTGCATGAAAAAAAATATAAAATAACTCAAATTAATGACAATGATATCAAAACCAAACTACAAAAAATTACTACTGTAGAATAATACCTCATCAAAGTATAATGTTAAAGACAAAACCAATAAAATCCAAAGACACCAAATTCATATATCCATAAAAAAACATTATATATGCTCCAACGCTGTAATATAGCCCAAGTATCACAAAGGATCACTAAATAAGTGTGATACTTTAACTTTTCATGTTCCCTAATAAACAATATCTAAAAAATCACAAAAGTTCCAAAGTAGGGGTGAGTAATGAAACCCTATAGGCTTTCCCAAAATGACTTCCCTACTCATGACACAAGGATAGAACAAGTTAGAAAATTTATATTAAACAATTTATATAAAAAATTGAATTTTTTTTTATAAAATCCAAGAATTTTAACACCAAAACAGTTTTCCATACTAAAAAAGCTTCCAAGGAAAAGAAACCAAATAATACTCTAAATCATTCCACATTCCATTTTGAAATACCCTTTCCATGATTCATAACACACCCAAAAATTAATGCTTCAGTGAAAATTCCATATTCATGAGAAGTTTCTCATCCATCCACTAAGTCATTACAAAGTGTTCAATCTCCTTGTTCCCTAATGACACACACCACTTATCCAGGGCCATGTCTCTTTGTACCCCAGTGGTACATGCCCCTTATTTGGGTCACGTAAAAAGAATGAACTCACACAACCCTTGTATGCCAAAACCATTTCAAATAAACCACACCATGAAATTTCAATAAAACTATTCTTTTACTGAAATACTTTCAAATAGCCATTTTCATAAATCCAACAAATCCATATTTTAAAATAAACATTATAAAATCAAGAACACTGAGAACATTGCACAACCAATTTCCACAAATCCAAAAATCCATAAAACATAACTAATGAAGGTTTATACCAAAATTTTCACAGCTATTTCACAACTAATTTCTTGCAATTCAATAAACTTGAAACCAATCCTTAAAGTTATAAAAAGAGGAGTTGAGGGTGAAGACACCTACCTCAAAAATTATGTAAAAATGATAAAGAGCATGAAAACACCCACAAAACTAGGTTGAATCTCCAAAAACACACCTTAGATCTCTTCCCCTAACATCAACAAGGATTAATCTAACCATGATTAGCATCAACCAACCTATACCAATCCATAGAAGACTGGATCTAATAAAATGAGAGAAAAAAGAAATAAGATCTATGATAAATCATGGAAAAACTATCACAAATGTGGACCTACCATTGAATAGGGATTCAAAGTACAATGAAACACCTCTGAATCACTTTTTATTCGATGGGGAAAGGTTCCACAAACTTTTGGAGGAAGAAATATTGAGTAAGGGATGAAATGGAGAAAAAAAAAGGGGTTAAAAGTTAATCTCGCCATAGATCCACTTTTTTAGTATCTTGTTTTTAAACTATGCATAGTTAGTCATACAATTATACAAAAAATAACTAAATATGTTCTAGCCTCTACCTCAAGGATCACCTCACATGGTAGGCTCACATTATTAAGAAAATTGTGTGCCAATTGTGCAAAATCCCATTATCCCACTTTTCATAGTTTCTCTTGGGTGGAAGAAAGGTTTGGATAAACGGTGTGCCTTCCCCTCAGCCCATGTCTCACTATTCATGGTTTCTTATATGATTTTCAAGGTTTCCACTAACCGTACTCCAACCATGAACATTTATAAAGGTACCATATATATTCCAAAAGTTTTCCAAACCCTCCCAAATTTCACCCAAACACTTTACATACATAAAAATCATAAAGAAAGGGATACTTGAAATAAGGGGTGATACAACTAACATGTATCAATTTTATCATGTTATTCCTTGATTAATACTTTAATGGGATTTGTAGCTTATAGAATTTTTGTATATGACCCCAGGATAGCCCGTGCAGATTTAAAACTGTGATGGGATTTTAAGATCATGTTAAGGAGTTTTCCATGATGTTTTTATATCCTAGATTCATGTTTTTATGTTATGTATCTAATTAGCCAAAAACAAAAGGCCTTTCAATATTTTGAGATTTTATAATGTGTGTATTTATGTAAAAAAATGAATTAAATTTTATTAAACATATGGTTTTTTATATTTCCCAATCAAATTTTGACAAAATAATAAAAAAAATTACTATGATTTCCACACCTCCCAAAACTCTTATCGAGGTAATCAAACTTATTTTTCACCTTTATCCTTTAATGGAATTATTATGGATGCACTTTTTTCAATATTTTTAGATTAATATAGTATTATTTTATATCTTAAACTTTCATGAAAAAGTATGTATTATACATATAACAATATAAATTTTGTCCAAATACACCAAAAAACTCACATCATACTTTAAAACTAAAATTCATTATTGAACATGTGTTGTGTCCTAGAAAACATTATTCATGATATCAAACCTTTAGACTAAATTAATGGTATTTTTTATGAAAAAAATTATAGGAGATAATCCACTCATTCATTTTTAATGTGTTTTTTATTTAAATTTTCCTCAATATATTGTAGAAAATTTTTATATTTCATTGGACATTTATAACAAATAATCAATCAAATTTTATAAAATTTGTAATATAAAATAAATATTATATATATATTTTTACCTCTTGTAATATCTTTAAAAAATATTTAAATTCTTGAGTACTCATTATATATTCACTTTAATATTTTATGAAATATTTAAGCTTCTATGTTATAATTACTTCTAAAAAATTTAAACTTTCCACCAAAACTTCAATTTATTTTTCATAGAAAATAATGAATTTAATCAGGCATTTTTTTACAATGACATTTATTAGATATATAAATTTTATTCTACTTTTTATAAAAGTATTTTTATGTCATTAATTATCTTGTTTTTATTAAAAATAAATACATTTAAACTCTTATTTTACTTTTCAAACACTTTTTCCTTAATAATAATTTATATTCAACTTAATTTGAAAATTGAACATTATGTAAAATTGGATTCTACTTCTCCAATTTTTAAACAATTTTAAAAAAAATATTTAAATCTATATTATCATGGAAAATTATTTTTTAATAAATTCTTCATCATTTTCAATTTCTTCATCTTCCCAATAAGAAAATTTCTAGAAATATTTTTAGAAATGAGGACATACGCATGTTAATATTTTGAAAAAAAATATATTTATCACTATCATCACTACTTGAGGAATCATACACATCTAATAAAAATGTTCTCTTATTATTCATTGAAATTATATTGTTGTTCCATTTATCAAAACTTCTTCATTTATATGTTATTGTATTTTCATTTTCTATCTTCTTGAAGAATAGTTCTCATCAAGATTCATTATCATATTCTATATATTTTTTCTTTAAAAAATTTTTAAAAAATGATTGACTAATGTTTACTCATTTGAAATACATTAATTATATCTTTCCTTCTTAATTTACATTTACCATATGCTTGTTCCTTGAAATGTGAGACAATAAGTCATCATGGCTCCAAGCTTACTCTTTATTTTGTAACTCCTTTAGTTTAGATTCTAAATTATTTTAAATTTTTATACACTTGAAGGAATTTTTTGAAATTTATTATCACCTTTATTCTTATTTTTTAGTATTGGTCCTCGTATTGATTTAAAGGCACTCATAATTATTATGTTGATTCAGTGAGAAGTGATAAATCAGTATTCAACAAAACTAAAAAAATCCTTAAATATTTCTAGAAGTTTCCATAAATAATTCTTAACAACCATATACTCTTGAATTATTTATCCTATATCCTTGAATGGTGTGAATGATCACATTCAATCAGGTTAAAAATTATTCAAAGATTTCAATGGTCTCAATTCATTTATCCCCAAACTATGGATGGAATAATTTTAATTAAGATTATTTAATCATACAATGATCTTCCTAAATACTATGATGTTTTCCAAAATTCCATTCACTGATTTAAATCACATAACCATTGTTAGTTTCATCTATAATAGTGATTTAAACAAGGTGTTTCAAACAAGAAATTTGATATCAATATTTTTTTAATAATTATGTGTACAGGATTTTTTTCCTCCCAAAAAACTAAAATTTAAGGTATTGATTACCATATATTCATTCAAAATAAATAGAATATAATGAATCATTTTTTACTTACATATATGATATAAATTTTCCCCGAAAATTGTTATAACCCTTATTTCACTTTAATTTTATAAACTCCTTGAAAAACAAACATTATGGAACGTTTAAAAAATGGGAAAAATTTATCCTTATAGGTGAAAATGCTCTTATACTACTCAATGAAACATTATGTATTATACAATTGTAATAAATGGTTATTTATTTTTATAATATATTTCTTAAAATATTTTTTATAATATATGTTGCTACAAACATTTCCTATTAGACTATATTGATCTGATAAATTTACTACATCCATATTATATCTGTAGTATGAAATTTGAAGGTCACACTAACACATATTTGATTATACCATGTCTAATAAGGTATGATTCCTCCTCTCAGACACACTATTTAACTATTGTGTTTCAAGAGGATTGATTTTTGAAATAATTTGATAATATCTCATATGATTAGTGAATTCCTAACTTAATTATTCACCATATTAATTTGATTGGATAATCATAATACCTCTTCCCAGTTGTTTTTGTACTTAATTATGAAACACTTTTAACTTTTCAAAAGTTTAAAAATTATATCTCATCCAAAACAAATAACCAAAATGAATAAATCCATCGATAAAGGATATGAAGTACCTATAACCACCACGTTATTGTGTACTCATTATTCTACATTCATCACTACGTATTAGTTCCAATAGTCTACTGGTCATTTTACCCTTTCTAATAAATAGTTTTTTTATATTTCCTTATAAAAATATATGCATGTATCAATTGATTCATAATTTAATCATTACAAAAATCCATATTTATATAGTACTTAAATGTTCTTCTCATTTATATATACAAGGTAATAATATAAAAGGTTAATGGGGTTAGAATTAACCTTGATCTTCATATTTTGAATGATATAGACAAAAATATACATAACCAATATGTTTAAACCATTTACCAAAATCTAGATGTCATAGAACATTTCATTAAAATATATTGAATGACTCTTACTCTTTGTAATGAATGAAAATACCATCTTGTCCAAACAAGATACAAAAATAAAATTTGTGTTTATAGTAGAAATATAATAAAAATTTTCCAATTATAAAATAAGTATACTAGTTAGGGTTACTTTATATGTTCTAAACACCTATTTTAGATGGATTTTCATGTTCACAAACATTTTGAGGAAATGTAGTCTTACTTTCCAAAGGTAGGATATCACTAGTAAATTACCAAAAACATATTATAAAATGTTTTGGTTGAGAGGATGAAAGGTAGGGCTCACCACATCCTTTTGAGGGGGGTTATTTCATACTTCGATGCTATCTTATAGATTTAATACATGTTGGTGAAACATACCAAGTAATGTTATTAACACTACTAGTTACCCTTATGAATGAAATTTGGTTAGTTGTGGAATGATACTTTCATTTAAAGACTCATTATCAAGGAACTCTAGAATTTAGTTACATATGGGGAGACATTTGGTATTTAATGTTAGGATCGGGAAGATTAAATGGGTTTCCTACATACAATTTTGAATGGAATTAGAATCCATGTGGTTTGGTTCCATTTAATGGTACGTGCCATGTCTTTTATGATCATATGAAAATCATTGATTCATGTAGTTTAATGACATAAAGCATGGATGACCAAGTGATAGGTTCCTAGAAAGAGTTGGTGTGGTAATTATGCATGAATGGGCCTCTTTGGTTTATTTTTAATGGAATATGTCCCTATGATATTTTGTTTATATGACAAAGAATATGGCTTGTGAGGATGACTCCCATAAAAAATATGACTTGATAAGGATTAGATGATATGACTATAAAAGATTATACCCCTTCCGGAGGGGTGTGATCTTATTAGCAATATGGAATGATATAGGTAGTAATAGGGATGATGATGTTGGGTTTGAACCTTGATTAGGTGACCTGCATATCCTATTGAGATAGGAATCAAATCCCATGTAGTTCTAGTGTCATCCTTTAAGGCCATATAAAAGGATTTTACAATAAAGTTTTAACATATTTATTAAGGATGTGGTCATGTAGTTTAATTTCATTAGAGTGGTACATTTTCCACATTGTTTAATTTCATTTTAATGAGATATATGTATTTTATTAGTGAGAACAGAAGTTTGAACAAGTCATATGCATATGAGGCTTACCTATCGAGCTTCATCAAGAGTATAGACCTTCCAAAGAAAGCCATAAGGGGAACATGACCCTTTGAAAAGAATGTAATATAGTTGGGGCCTACACATAAGAAGAAGTACCAAGATGAAGGATTGAGTTGTGTTGATCATGTAATCAACTCATACCTCTAATCCCATGTGAGTCATGAATAGTGTGAGAAACAAGATATAAGATATGATTTTTCACATCGCACAGGAATGTTAAACTAGATTTGAATGGGGAATACACACTAAGGGTGCCGTAGAAAATCTTTCCCCTTTTAAAATAATGGATGATTCATGGGATATGAAAGCAAATAGAGTCCTGAAAACCATATGGGATACCCTAGAAGGGTTCACTCTTTATTCATTGATTAATGAGGGAGTGGCTACATGGGTTAATAAAATATTATAGCTTGTTCTTGATAGGAACCCTCATTATCAATGGGATTCACAATCAATAGAATGGGTGACATTTGGGAGACTACTCTTATCAAGTGTAATATCCTGTCCCGAGATCCCCTAAAATGGTGCCCCAAGCAGGTTGTCCATTAGGCCTCAAGTGAGCCTCCCCATAAACCAAAGGATACCTATTAGAAGTGAGGATATAATGGAGGTACTATTGGGAGACCATACCCTCTAGATCTGTAATAAATACATTGAAAGAAATAATAAATAAATGTATTGGAATATAATAATAATTGATCATCACAAATAAATTAAAGATTAATCATGCATGAATATGTTTTGAAATAAATATAGGAAGGTATACACATTACATGGAAAGTCTAATAAAAGAAGTAAATAAATAAAATATAAAATGACTATCTCAATTAGCAACAAGATTTTAAGTTTGGTCCTCTGCCCACCTATACTTCACCATAGGCCCAAGGGATAATAACAAGAAAGTACATAACACTATTCATGATCCTGATCCTACAATCATGAGGTCTTCCTGGGTGAAAAATGGAGGAATGAAAATGGTGTGAGATATACTAAGTAGAAAACCACCATAGGTGTCTAAAATTTGAAGTATATAGTTATATCAAAATAAAGTAGTAAATAAAAAATAATAACATGTTGAGCTTAGGTTACTTGAAGAAAACTTGCTAACCATACTTAATTCGGGCTAAACTGAAATGTCTCTACACACATTCCATTATGTATATATATTCATATGGTGTACAATCGTTTTCTTATATATACATGAAATATCATACACCTAAGTTTTATTACTAAGGGACCCACATGAGTGGATCACATATCAGATAAGGTGAATCATGCTATTATACCATACCCATAATCAGATTATAAGGTACATCATGCCTAAAGTTCCATATCAATTATCACAATATAATAGACATAATTACTAGGTTTCCATTCCCATAATCACAGTATACGGGATTTCACGCCTAGGGTTCCATATCCATAATCAAAATATATAGGATACCATACCCATTTATTGTTCAAGAAAATAATTTCTATCATTTGAATTATAAGTACCAAGTAGTGGTAAGTGATATGGTTTTACCATTCACTCTACAAATAATCAAATCCCAAATTTTCATTCATTCATTAATAGATGAAAAAGGTCATTTACCTGAACATTCCATATTACAATTAAATCATAATAGTTCATGGAGACCATGTACATAAACATTCAATATATCACTTGAGTATTTCCATTAAATATCCCCTTTTATTAGATATGATGGTGCACCTCAAAGGCGGTTTATTAGAAAATAAAGGCATGGTCATCATACCATTTATTTAAGTAAATTTAATCATCTATTCAATGAAGGATAGTCAGCACACCTAATAAGGTGATTCCAAATGTTAATAGAGTAATATAAACATGTGTCTCAAACCAAAAAACCCAAAGGGGTGGTTTAGACAAATAGGTAATCATTGATTATATGGAAAAATTAGTTGAACTCTCCATACATTGTGGTTTTCTTTGAGGTTTTCATCCTATAATTATGTTCATGTGTTTTATAGAATGTCTACATGAGGTTTAGGAAAATAATTTATTGAATTTAATTATTTATAAGAAACACATGGAAAAATTTGGTGTGATAATCCAAAATAATACTTTATAAACAACTCATATTTGAGGGAAAGCATATATACCACCAACCTCGTGCCTAGAATGGTCCTATCATCCAATATCGGGCCTTAATTTGAGATGTAATCGGAGAAATCAAAATATTAGACAAATGAATTGAAAATATGGATAATCATATTTCTTAAAGGTATCACCAAATATGGTGAGAGAAAATGAAATATGTATAAATTTTAGACGTAGACTCACTAATACTATTCCAAAACATCCAATGTCTCTGGAATCATACCAAGATCAAGGGAGTAACCACCATGGGAGTTGGGTGAGGAGAAGATGTATGTGGGAGATGATACTAGCTCAAATGGGAGGAAAAATCGTAAAACCCCCATTTATGGGTAGAGGGGGAAATTAGTAAATTTTCTCCATTATAGAGGCACATAGTTAGGCTACATGGTTTAACAAACAATAAACCAACTATGAATCTACACTATCCTAAGGTACCCAAACTTGGATGTTTAGGTGCACAGTTTAACTTCCCATGTGTATCCCATGAAAAGATACTATTCAAGTGGATCACCCCCCAACAATTATAGTTGAATTGTTAAACAAACTATTCATATCCCATGTGTCTCCCTCTATAATTAATTGTAGACATTTAGAATGTTTGTGTAGCCTCAGGTGCATGGATTGGAAAACTTTGTGACTCCCCCTAAGGACCAAATTGTTGTCTAGGGTCACCTTTAATGGTTAAGATAATCATTTCCCTTAACCAAATGGGTTGAAAAATTAAGCCACATGGTTAGTACTAATCAAGCACCACTTGTGTTCCAATCGTGGGACTATGGTTGTCTCTTATGAAATTTAGCTCTCAAAGCCCAATTATTTCAAAACTCATCCCAACACCATAGATATCTTTTAGAACCTAATATACATACAAATGAAATAATTTTGAGTGTTCCATCTCTTAGAATATTGTTCTGGGACTCAGTTTAAGATTTATACCATACACTAAATTAAAAGTTCAATTTCCTTTTGAATTATCTACGAGTTCAAAATGTGGGATGTTACAACCTCCACACCTTAAGACATATAATCTTTAAGAATCCTTTGGGAATAATAAAATAATCACCTGACCAACTTGGGTCATGAAGTTTCATTCAAAGGGCTGCATTGATTTTCCAAATTCCCAACGTACCTCTAAGAATTACTTTAATCATGTGGTAATTAAGACACTAAATCTCAATCCAATGATCATATTCGAAACTGAAATTTCTATATGTAACATAAAAAATCCCATATAACATGAGACACAATCACAATATCATCTCTTACATATTCTGACCTATGTATCTCCCCACCATAGATTTTAGTTTTAAATGTTTAATTCTGAGTCACAGTACCCCACTATTGGAATTTCTGGTTGAAACATGCCGATATAATTCTACTGACACTCCGAACACATTTATCAGATTATATGTGAGGATTATATACTCGGTCCTCATTTTGATCGAAATAGTTCAACTCGAATAGACTAAGTTCAAACCGGTTATGCCATCTTTTCTTTGAAAATCCCCGATATACCTTTTATGTTTCACTCATCTCATCCTAATGGAATGCTTTATGTGATTTCTTATCTAACCATAAGATTATAACATAGATAACTCAAGTTGAATCTCCTCTGGTAAACTATTTCAAAAAATCTCAACTCCTCCATCCAACGTGTCACAAAACCTGAATTTGGAAGCCCTATCCCAAGGCATACTGAGATTTTTTCGAGAAAACTCACTAAATCCTATACTGAGTTCTGATGATGACTCTTAGATGAACTATCTCCCAAGGAAAAAATTTCATTGTTTTGTAGCTCCAGCACCGACACTATCCCAATCCAGAATCCACGGATTTCCATAAGCTACATGGATCATAACACCCACATCTAGATTTCACATAAATCCACAATAAAACTCATGCCTAGAATTTACTAAGATATCTAACCATATATTGATTTATTTTGTTAATAGAATATGAGTGCCAAAGAGACCATAACACGATTGGTCTCAAGGATCTATGACCTTTCTCTCATAAGGGTCACCCACCAGTGATTGAGGGCCTACTCCCCACCTTAGGATTATACTAGTCATCACATCAGTGAATGATTTCTGATTACCATATCCCATGCTCTGTCCATCCCTACAACCAATATATATCATGTTTAAGACTCATCTAATCCCAAGTGCTAATGTAAACATCAAATATCACCCTTTATCCCTTATGGAAAATGATTATCATGGAAAAAACTGAATTGAATTAGAATGGGGGTTATCTCCCTCCAATAGTCAATAGTTTACTATACACCATCTGGCTTGTCTTGAAACCATTGTTTGAGCACAACTTTTAAATAGTCCTTTAATCAAAACATAACTATTTTCCAAACAGGTAACTCAATTTATAGACGAAACTCTCTCAGTATACTCAGGGTGGTGTCAAGATTGGGTGATGATTGTATCTAAACTAAGAGTACACTTATATTTTACTAATAGGCGTGTATAGCTCCCTCTAAACCATGGTGACATCAACTAGGCCACACATTCCTTTTCCAATTCCTAACACCATGTCTCCTAACAATGTTTGGTTTGGTCCTCCCATGGGTCAACATCTTGCATCACTTAGTTTATTTCTAAAATATCCCACCCCATAGGGTGATTCATTTAGATTACCCCAATAATTTGGTCATTGTGCCTGAAAGTATCACTTTCTTAAAACCATCTATCCTCAGCACACAATTAGCCACTTACCTAAGATTAGTTTCAAATAGTTACCATTCACAATCGATGTGAACAACTTATCATGAAAAAAGGATATGCATCCTAGAACACCCAGATCGATACCCAACTCACACACCCTTGAGTATTCCATCAATGGGACCAAACTAACCATGTTATATGGAATGTCAGTTTTTGAATACATTGGTATTGTCCACAGAACTCTCCTTCAAAAATAGGAATCCCAAATGTGACATGATTTATCAAATAGTATCCTTCCTCAAGGAATCATTTTATAAACTAATTCATCAACTACACCACTACTATTCATTTGGTTTAGGACCTCATGTTTTCCAACCCATTAAAGCTGATTTCAACAAATAAGCACTCTAGGTGCTTTCAAAGTCAAGGAACCCCTATGCCTAAATCAAAGGAATAAAGAACCTAACATGCATTGATCTCGAAAAGATAATAAAACAAAGATTACTGAAAAAGGAAAACATAGTCCACCACACCAAAATCATACATTGGTGGTGGTTTTTTAGCAGCAGTTTATGAAATCGCCACAAAGTTTTTTTTAGATAATTAGATGTGGTTTATTAAAAACTACTGTTAAATCTTTTTATTTTTTGAAAAACTCAAAACTTATCCTCTGACCCCTTGATGCTTCACCCCTTACCCCCCAAATCCCTACAAACCATCATCATCGCCGATCTTGACACTCGTTGGTCCCTTCCCTCACCATTGATCCCATCCCTCGCTGCCGATCCCATCCCTCGCCGCCGATCCCGACACTCGCCACCCATCACCATCGGTCCGACCCTCACCGAGATAAGAAGGTATTGTAGCTTTTATTGATCTAAATTTTAAAAATTTGGTAGCTAAAATTATAACCATAACATATTCATTTGACATTTTTCTTACTTATGATTCTATGTAATATTTTTAGAAATATACAAAAAATAAATCCAAAGTATATAGGTAGACTTCCAAAGGGAATTATTTTTTTTTAAATGGGGTCTTGGTCTCTTCTTATTGTTTCTAAAACTTTTGTTGTTTATTATGTAATTTAATTCATTTAAAAGGAATTATTTAAGAGTATGATCGATAGTTATGATAATAAGTCTAATATTAAACATTATCTGAGGGATTATAGATAAAAATCATGTAAAGGATTCACTTTCATTATATATTTATATATAAAATTTATCAATGAAAGGATTGACTTGTGTGTAGATTCCCTCATTTATCTCAGAATCATAAGATCACTTGGACCTTACCCTAATGATATATATCTCATATCCTAATAGAAGTTAAAGGAAACCTTAGATAATAAACCAACTAATCCTAACCTTACACCTTTATTCAAACCCACTCCATAGACCAATGATTGAAATATCTATATTTCTGGTTCCTTTATATTGATTGTATAAAATATTTTTTGTCTCAATTAAATTATAGTTTTACTTATTATATAAAAATTATATTCTTCTATATTCTCTATTTTGAACTTTCATAGCTGATGTGGAACTATTTAGATCTCAATTTCCCCTTATGGTTAATATTTGTGCTCTATAATGATCCAATGGTTCAAAATAAAGTAGGGGTAGTTAGAAATAAGTTGAAATAAGTTATATGTTTTAATTAAAACCTTAAATTAGAATCTAGAGAATAAGAAGGTTTTGTTTTGTTATATATTAGGATTATCAATAGAGATATTGTGAAAGAGAGATGATACCTGATACTGAATGAAATAACAAACACTGTTAGTATTATAAAGAGAAGAATTAAGATCTAACACAACTATATCTTGTATAATATATGATTATCAAATATAATAAAATATGATAACAAGATTCAATTAATTTCACTAAGTAAGAAGAAATAAAATGGTGGAAATAATATTTTTTCATTCAAGTTGTATATTATTCATGAAAGGAAACATTCCTAATATTTGTTTCGAGGAAAATAAAAATGTTTTGTGTTCATTATTTTTTTTATACAAAATAATAAGAAGTATGCACATGATAATATATAAGTGAGTAAAAAAGAAGAATCAGGCATTTGTACCACATCGATGACTTTATATACGTCTACTATCATGAAGGAATCTTTAGTTTCTATCTATGTTATATAAATTAAATGTGTGGGTTGTAATTGAGTGTATAACTCACCAAACCATGTTGTATGATATTCACACTTATACATTTTCAAGAGACCATAGTGTAAATACAATAGGGTAAATCTAGTGGGTCATGTGATCTAGGAGGAATCTATATTAGACTAAGGACTATCCTTCTCACATTGTGATGTGTACCTTAAAAATCACTCTGCCATTTTTATTTCTTTTTTGGTATGTGTTTCATGCAATAATGAAAGAGATACAAGTTAATGTGAAAACCATACACTCTAAAAATTTGTAGAGATAAATAGATAGTTTAGGTAGTTAAGCACATATATCATTAACTTCTTATCACATTAGTATTCTTAGGGTAGATCCCAGGACACATTCTATTATATGGTTACTTAGTGATTTAGGGTAGTTTTATCAGTGTTTTATTATATCATTTCCCCTAATTTCTTCATTATAGAATATTTATTATTTATATTGTATTATATGGTTACATACTGATTTATGGGAGTTTTATCTAGTGTTATGTTATATAATTTCCTCTGATTTCATCATTAGGGAATCTTTCTTCATAATGGAATCTTTCTTGTTTGTATGTTGGAAAGCCTCTCTCACTGTAAAACAATACCAAGAATTAAATACATTGAGTATTTTTTAAATTGAGTGTGATACTTTATACAGTAATATGTTTCTATTTTAATTTCTATATTTTGGGTTTTAAATATATGATGAATAATTAGGAAACACCCATGTGTATATGATTCAATGAATTTATAAATAATGTTATCCATTTGTGTTTTTTCAATAAATAGAAGCTAAGCGAAAAAGTGGATAAAGAATAATAATGAAATTTAGAACTTCATGGATTCATTATAGTGATTTGTTGAGCCATTTCTAGTGGTTATTTATTTCCATATTCTGTGTCAATTAATGAAGGGTCAATGTTCACTACTCTACACTAGTTTCTTCATCGACATGTTATAATAGTCCAAATAGTTTTATTATTTTTCATAAGTGTCTATAATTCTTATTTCACATATGGTTATATGTACATTTAAAAGGTAGTGTATGGTTATATAACATATTAATATTTTTTTCAACTAGTATATATGAATCACTTTTCATATTTAGTAATAGTTATGTGTTTTAATTTTTTCAAAATGTGTAGGCACATTGTGATATATATGGATAAAAGATGGATCACAATATTGAGGAACACACCTCAATATGCTAAGGGTTTGGAGGTGTTTTTAGATTTTTCAATTTCCAAAATATCTATTGATGGGAGAATAAGATTTCTATGTCGGAAATGTAAATTTAGAAGTTGGTTGAAGAGAGATAAAGTTTATGAACACTTGATATTGAATAAATTCCATACTCATTATTTGTGTTTTATTTGGCATGGAGAATCAAACATTGCAGAAAGTTTGACCACTGATGTCAATCCATAGAATGAGATCCCAACTTCCTCAACAATGGAAAATGAAATGAAAAACCTTATAAATGATGCATTCACCATTGCAAGACACCAACAAAAAAATAAAAACATATCAGAACAACTAGTTGAGGGTTATATAAATAGAAACGTGACAAGTGATGTTTTTGAGACAGTAAGAAAAATAGATCAAGATTGTAACATATCATTAGATCCTTCTATTGATTCTGTAGAGACTAATGTAAGAGAAAAATTCTCTGAGTAGACAGATGCATTTCATGGTTTAGTTGATGATGTAAATCAAGAGCTATATAGTAGATGTTTGAAATATTCCAAACTTTCTTTTATAATGATGTTTCACCATATCAAATGCCTACGTGGAATTAAAAATAAGGGGATGTCCATGATATTGGAATTGTTGTGTGATTCATTTCCTGAAGAAAATATCCTTGAGTCTTTTTATGATATGAAAAAAGCTCTTAACATGCTTGGTCTGAATTATTCAAAAATACATGTGTGCCCCAATGATTGTATGCTTTATTTGGGAGAGGATTCAAGAAGAAAGGATTTCAAAAAGTGTTCTTCTTCTAGATGGTATTCTATGGGTGATGTTGTAAGTCTGAATCAACATACTACCATGAAGAAGAAGAAAAAGAACATGCCTAAAAAGGTTTTTCATTACATTCCTTTAAAGCCTTGATTGCAATGATTATTCATGTTATTGAAACCTGTCAAACACATGAAGTGGAGTTCTATAGATAATAACAATGATGGGTTAATGTGACATCCAAGAGATTCATAATATTGGAAGAAGTTTGATTCATTACATCTAGAATTCTCATCTGTTCCTAGGAATGTTCGATTGGGATTGACTGCTGATGGATTAAACCAATTTGAGACTTTGATTACCAGTTATACCATTTGTCTGGTTATTTTTATCACTTACAATATTCCTCCGTGGATGTGTATGAAACAAACATATTTTATCATTTCGATGGTAATTCCTAGAAAAAAAAAATCCTAGAAATGATAATGATGTATACTTTCATATTTTTATTGAAGAATTACAGGAGTTATGGAGCAATGGTGTTGAGACATATGATGCAACTTCTAGAACAATGTTCAAAATGAAAGATTATATAATGTGGACCATTAGTGACTTCCCTGGACTTGGGAATTTTTTTTAACACTTACATGGGTTTTTCTTGTCGTGTTTCTAACTTTGATTTTGAGCTCAAACATCTACCTCACAGTATAAAATGGTGTTCTCATGTCATCAAATATTTCTCGATGCATCTCATATATTTCAACTGATCAAGTCAAAATTCAATGGTTTCATTGATCGTAGACCACCTCAAAAGTTATTAAAAGGTTCTAAATTATTATTAGATCATGGAAATGTTGAAATAGAATTTAGGAAGGTGCTTCATTTGAAATATAGTGGGAAATGAGTATTAAGTACTTCATCAAGTGAATGGATTTAGATTTTGTACAGTTGATTAGGATGAGGGTTTGAAAACACAGAATAGTGGCATATTTACATTATATAAAGTGGAATACAATGGAAATTTGACTGGTATTATTGAAATAAACTACCACAGGTATTTTTTAGTTATTTTATTCAAATTTAATTGGGTGGATATTATCAGGTGTGTTAAAAGGGATTCTTTGCAATTTACTTTTGTGAACTTCTCTCAATTGAAGGATGTTGGTGACCATGAACTACATGATCTGTATATCTTATCATCGCAAGAAAAAATGGTATATTATGTGAATGATTTTGTGGATGAAGGGTGGAGTGTAGTTTCTCACGGAAAACAAAGAGACTTGTATGATATGGGTGATGAAGTGGAAGATTCTACCTCTAACATTGAATCTCATCAACAGCAAGAAGCAGACTTATTAGTCCATCATGATATTGAAAATATTATTCTTTCAAGAGTGTATGAAGTATATGAATTAATGGTAGACAAAGAAACCAAAATTATTGAAGAAGAAAATGATTTTATGTGCAGTTATCCATTCATTTATCCACTACTTATGTCATTTGTGTACTCATTAATTATCATTGTTATTTATATTTTGTTTGTTAGTATTGTGCATCTATTAAAATTTATATTTTTTTCAACATGAATATTTCAAAATATATCTTTTGAACTTAATTTAATTTTTTTAAATGATAAGAATGTTGAGGAAGCATTATACTCACACTTCGGGGTTAATGATTTTTTTTAGAAGCTGGTCGACTCTAGTAATATTTTCATTAGTTTAAATATTTATTAGACAATGTTATATGTTTAATATATTAAATTTTTGATTTATCCATTTTTAATGTAGTCACAGATTTTAGGCTGCCAAGAATCCTGAACAGAAGTGTGCTTGAATTTTCATAAAACAAATTATGGGAGTTCTGTTAATGAGGCTACAAAAGAATTTGGGGTATGAATCCATTTTACATTATAATAACTTATTATTAGTTGTCAATATGTTAATATATAATTCTTCTAATATGACTGATATTTTTTTATTGGTAAAAATTGAAGAACTATAGAATTTTAATCCCACACAGTCCTACTCAATCTCCCATGATGACCTAGTTGGTAAGGTCCTTGGGAAAGAGCATCATGGTCGAGTGCATGGGATGGGTTTGGGACCATTACCATCTAAGGTATTTGGAATGAAAATGGGGATTGAAAGTTATGCCTGGTGGTGAGAAGGTAAATCACACAACTTCAAAATCATTTAGTTCCCAAACTTTTATTGATTTTAAGTTTAAATATAAATATACAAAATTATTTAACTTTCAATATAATTGTCTTACAAGTGACAATATCATGAAGAAGAGATGGAGATGGATAGTGTGATGAGTAGAGTTCATCATTGGGAAATGATTAGTGGAGAGGTTTTGTTCATGTATCAGTACATCCAATATGGGTATTTATTATCTTTTTCTTATATTTTAGATTGGATCCGGACAATGGGATGGTATTTTGAATGATGATGTGGAAATTATGTAACACCCTAATCTTCCATGGTAATCTTCCCTTTGAATAATTCAATAGCTTACGTTGTATGCAACTTCGAGTTCTAGCACACCACGACCAATCAAACTTGTCATTATGAATAGTAATGCCCACTTTCTAAATTTTATAAATTTTATTTTTTAAATTTGACTTCATTTTTTGATTTGGAAAATAAAAATTATCTTATGGTGAATTTTTTGTATTTTTCAGAAAATTTTCAATTTTTGATGAATAGTGAAAAACACTACATTATTGTTTAAAACCGAATTTTATTTAAATAATTATTATTTTTATTAAAATTTATTTTAAAGTAAAAATAGATAAATAATACCTATATTAGTTCAATTTAATTCATTGGAGTCATTTTATAATAAGATTAGATGTATAAAAGTTTATTGAATTTTTTAACTTCTTTTACCCACCTTCTAGGCACATTAGAAAATTTACATAAAAAATAATTTTACCACTTCTATGAATTGAATTTCAAAAATCAGAGAGACATGATTGAAATCAGTAATTACAATTTTGTTCAATGGGATGTAAATAATTTTGGGTGAATAGTAACTTTTGAATTTTATTTACCACGGTTAAAAGTAAATAGGGTAATTAAAGGAAAAAATTATATTATAATTACCCTAAATCATGTCCTAATTCTCTTGGATAAGTGTTTTTAGACCAAAATAAACATTAGGAATAAAATATTATCCTTTTTATCCACTTGGATTAGATTAGTACATTTATTATTATTTTATTTAAAGAAGAGTTAAAGGTGTTAAATTCAAAGTTTAATAACTCAACTATTTTTAATATAGCGTTATACGTAAGATAAATTCGACTATAAATATTCATTAGAAAGATAAAAATATTTCCTACATAATTATATTTTATTTATAATTTTCATACCTTAAATAATTAAAATTATTTATGACACAATGATGATGCAGTAATTACATTATTAATGAATGATTAAAATAATTGATATTATAAATATCAAAATAAATGTAAATTGAGAATTTTGATGCATTCCAAGAATTTTCTAGGTTAATATTACATTTTAGGGTTAATTACATTAATTTTTTTAAATGTAATCATGTTTTTAGGACTTTCAAATAAACCAAATAGTAAATAGTGTCAAAATTGACATAAATGTGTTTTTAAAACAAATAATATATTATTAAATGATATAATATTCCTAAAAATATAACGTTCGTCCAAAGGACCTATATAAGATTCTATATGTCAATAATGAATCACTTGGTGTTCTCTTAGCTTTTTATAGTAAGTTTATTAACCATTTATTATAAAAATACCAGAAGACTTGGTAAAAGTTAAACTATTTAACTAAGAGTTAAAAAAATGATATAGTTAATATGGTGACCTAAACTTGTATAAAATCTATTGTTTAAGAGGTTTTCTACCCATACCCACATTAACCTCTAAATAAATTCTTTTTATGCCATTAGAAATCGAAAATGATTTTATAATAAAATAATATTTCCAGCTTTTCCAAAAGTGACTCTTACCTCTCCTATAAAAGGGTACTTCCCATTATCTTAATTTCACACCTCCAAATCTATTTTTATCAGAAAAAACCTGATCAAATATCCTCCTAATTACCCCAATTTATCCTAGAGGCATTATTTTGATTATAAATGTAACCTAATGATCCCTTTTTATCAAATCAAAAGGAAGCACCCAGAGAAGAGGAAATAATTTCATAACCTCTTTCAATGTTCTTTACTTCTTCCACATCCTCTTACTTTTTTATTTCCATAAAATAATAATAAATCCAGTACCTTGTACATAATTTTATGTTATTATAAATATGGTAAAACCATATTCATTATTCTGTCCATCTTATGAATGACAAAGTCACCATACGTGCATACGTACGACCTACCGTCTCCAGGTCGTGGTGTAGTTTGTTATTGAATAATTTATTATTTGGATGGGTATAATAATGAGTATAATTGATGTAAATAATTAATATAACATGTTAATTATTATTTATATATAATATATTATACAATTACATATGATTTCACCATTAATAGAATGATATTTTCGCTCGTGTGTGCATACGGATTACCGTCTCCACGAACACGATGAGATTCATTCACCATAGTAACCATTCAAGAATAATTTTCATTTTATGATTAAAAATAAGATTTAAGAACTTAATATAATTCTATATATGAATCAAATACATCCTATCCATAACAAACATGACTTACCTAATGAAACATATAAAGGAAAATGAATCGGTTAACACCCGAAACAATGATACTACTAAAATATTGTTAACAAAGAAATATTATAGGATCATATATGATATCATATTTATGTATGTGGTTCTTGTATAATTTAATAACAATTATTTAAATATTATATATTAGTTTAACATACCTTAAACCAAGGAAAAGTACAAGGTAAGGGTTAATTTTACAATCTATTTATTATCTAAGGTTGTTTTTACAAAAGTATCTACTAGGACTTCTTTATCATAAAAATAAGTGTTTCTTAAAAATTTATTTCAAAACATTTTTACTATTTCCAAGAATATGAGTTAAATTCATTTATACCCTTGTTTTAATTTTTATAAACTATTTTTTAAAGAATATTTTTATCAATTTCCAAACAAGGTACTTTTTGAACTTTTCGACAAATTAAGGTAAGAATGTTTTTTTAACTTCTATGGCGGGTGTGGCTATTTTTCGCCATTATAAAACCTTTTAATCTTCTCTTAAAAGCTTATTAGAATATTTTCAAAAAAAAATCTTTTATAAATATTTGACATTTAAATGATTTCAAAATAGAAGGAGATATTTCTCTCAAATAGTTTTGATTTCATTTATATCAACATCCTTTGATGGATTTTACACTTGTTTGAAGTTGATTTATTATGATACAATCTTCCATATTGTATTGAAGTTTTTTTGATATTTTTGATAGTTTATGTGTTATTTTTATACCATTCATGGTTTATGGTTAAAGTATTAATATTTCGTATGCTAGTTTTAATATGAATGTTTGTGTTATGTTTCAACATTTTCATATGAGGAATGAATTGAACTTTGTATGTGACGGGAGGATCCCGCTATAGCTCCTTGATGCATTAGTAGGTCTAATGAGAAAAAATTTTGTCTTAGAACAAGGCCTTGATAAAATCTAATTTGTAGTCTTTCAATGGGGCCTTGACTATGTGGTTATTATGTACGGCATTATTCATTCCATCATTATGAAATTAGCAATTGATATTACATGTGATTATTTGACTAGTAGAATAGACATGTAAATAAGTAAATAGAATTATTTGATTTATCTTTTCCATATTATGCTGAATTTTAAGTTTAAAAGTCTTGTGTTTTAGTCTTATATATTGCCTTAAATTTTTATGCTTATTTATAAAATTTTCTGCTATATTGTTATCCTTACTAAGTATCTGATCCCACCCTTTTCTTATGTTTTGTTTTTTCTAGGATGTGAAGAAGTATATTATGACAGACCTGTAGGGATAGGCTAAGGTATATGAGTGTGTTCTACAGATACACAATTTTTTTTCAATTCATAATGTAATGTAAAACTTATGTATGTATCTAGTACTTCCAAGCCTACTATATTGATTGGTATTTCGGGACATTATTCCTTGTATCATGCCAATGTTATATAATAAAGCACCGACTCTGGGTAACTGGAGTCAGGGAGTTACAAAGGAAGTATTGTGATGACGGGTTGATGTAAGGGACATGTTTTGATAATGAATGTGTTTTCCTATATGATATGATGGTCTATATGATGTTTTTATAATTCATATGATATTTATTAACCTTGTGTTTTGATATTGAATTGTAGGAGTATTCAACTTCAAGTCATGGATAATGAATCAAGGAAAGAAAAATGAAATTACATGGGTTGAGTTTCTTGAATTATTTAGGAAGTATTTTATTTTCCTTGTACAAGTTGATGACTATATAAAGAAACCTAAAATGATCTAATGGTATTTTGGAATGAATGACCTAAGTTATGAGTCACAATGTTTGTGGAAGTGGAGGGTGAGACAATCACCTAGAGTTCGAGAAAGGATCTATGATTTGGGTTGGGTTGTTTTAGCTATCTTAAAATCAGTGAGTTTATTATTATTATTTTCATTGTAAAATAGTAGGGAATCGTTGATACAAAATTCCTAGGGTTTAGTATGATTATAGTTATTTGATGGGTTATTAGGAATTCTTTGGTTTCTCTCTCTGGATTGGTCCATATTTCAGAGGTATCCCCAATTGAGGTAATATTTCTAGATTTTTTCTTCATTGGAAGAAGTGGTATTAAATTTGATCCATTTGTTGACAGTTTTGGAGGTATGTTCATCATGTTTGAGAGGTATTTCCATTTAGTGGTGAATCATTAGAAATTTATTATTCTGTATTTTTTTATCAAGTAATAAAATCTTTTTATAGGTATATAATGTAATGGATAATGATTTATCAAGCCTTTATTTTGTGTATTTTGGGTGTTGGGGGTCATGGGAGGAAGTTTTGGTGTGAGATTGATGGATAAGTTATTGGTTCTACATTAAATTTCAATTGAGAAATTTTATCACACTTTGAACGAGTGTATCTATCCATGGACAATAAGGCTATGTCATATAATGAGATGTTGTGGTGTGACGATTAGGTCATTGGGTTTTGATGTTGTTCTGTTTAGCTAGTGGTAAATTATTTATGGCATTAGGAGTTAAATTATGGAATGGAGGTTAAGATATTATTGTTTGGTTTCCTTACTTTTGGGAATATTCAGTCTGTTTCATCATGACCATGGTCATTAAATCATGATACATAAGTTGTGTTTTCTAGGTCTTGTGTGAAGTTTCATAAACTCTGGGGCATGTGTTGTGGTTTTTGTTTGGGGTGGATCATGAATAAGATAGATAAACATGATCTGAAAAATGATTCTTGTAATTTGGATGTTGTTTAATGGTGGTAGTCATTTCACCATGACCTTATGTATTTATATTGAAATTAATCTAGTTCACTATATTGTTCTAGCTGTAGGTTATGGGGCTATAGAACTTTCAGCTTGTTTTTTTGTCATTCTTGATATAGTAGTGGTTTAAAACGTTGCTAGATATAATTTTTTTCACGGTGGTTTAAAAAACCTCTATATTATGGTATTTTTTAGGGCGATGGTTAAAACCACCACTAAATATGAAAAAATTTGACTTGCTGGTGGTTTTATCTGTAGTAGCAGTGGTTTTCTTGGTAAATGTTTCATACTTTAGTGACATTTTAACTATTGCAAGATTGCAGTTATTTTTTTAAAGCCAAAACTACTACTAAAACTAAAAACTACTATGAAATATGCATTCTATGACACTTTCCAGAAATCGCTACTAAATGGAAGAAGTTTCTGCATGTTGATTTCTAACACCAATTTTAGCAGTAGTTTTTTGAAACCATCGCAGGACCATTTAGCAACGGTTTAAACCACCACTGTATAAAAAACCCACCACTATACATGAATTTTTCCATATTGGTCCCCAAATAATATCTTCCACAGTTGGTCCTTAAAAGAAACAAGGACATTGACCAACTAGGGTCTGAGTCAAGGTGATGGAATATAGGCTTGTCCACAAAACCCGGAGGTATCTATCATGAGAACCACATCCCATTTTCAATCATCAGTCACACGATTTCTAATGTTCATAACACACTCTTTTATAGATGGTTAAAATGAAACATGTAAGAAGGTATTGACCTACTACGATCAAAACCTATCAAAAAGGCCTATGACCTCACTTGGAAAGCACTAACTACCAGATCCTGTTCATTTCTAAGCATCTGAATAGGATTTTTCTCACTAAAATTTTAAAACACTAATGTAATGAATAAAGAATATATCACTCACCAGGTATCCGTATATAGTGATACTCCCTTGAGGTTAAACTTTACAAATGACCACCTATCTACCCAGGGGTTTCATTTCATTATATAGAGTCCCACTCAGGATAAACGATACCTGAATAGAACTTCACATTATAAAACTAAGGAAATTATTTACAAATACTTTATATTCAGAGGGAAATACTATAACCTAGATAGCCCTTTACTTACACAAGGCATTAACCCAAAACAAGGGTCATCCTTACGAAGTCACTAGGCCTTACCGTCTGACCTCCAATTCCAACACAACCTAGAAATAAGTTAACAGAACTCTATAGAAATTCTCATGTTCCCATTTAAATAAAATCTCACGAAAACATTTAAGACTAACCCCAACACAAGGTTCTATACAATAATAACCTTTAAAATATTCAATTATAATGCACTTAAATGATTCCCATTTCATTACAACATTTTAAATAAGCACATACATAAGGAAAAAATTGTACTAGTATTTAATAAAATTTACTAAAAACATTATTTAGCTATCAATATGAATCTTTATAGAAAAATTATATTATTATTTCTTTTTAAACCTGTATTAATTTTATATTATTTCATAAGTGGTCTTGGTCAAAGAAAATTTCAATTTCTAAGCTATAGAGGAAATTATCCTTTGATTTGAATTGGAATTTTAATTAGTCAATTCCTAGTAATAGTAAATCTCAAAATTATATAAAAGGTATTTTATCAACTAAATAGGACTGGTTAAGTAATATTCCATCATAATTTTATATATAACACCATATAAGCAGCTATTAACAATTTAAATAACTATACCATTAGCATGTGTATTTTTCTATGGGGTTAAGTGTAATGGAATAAAAGAGTAAGGTGACCTACAAGGGTCCCATAAAACAAATATGGGTTTAGTTGAATGTAAATCATAAAATTTATTTCATTAAAGGTTTTACACACCCTTAATGGGTTTATATTATATGTAACCTGCCCCAACTGACCTACTTGGGTCTATTTGTGCTTTTTACGAATTTAACCATATGGTTCATCATGCCTAAATTAATGTGATGCATGCCTATATAAATGAATCTATTTTCTATTATAATTTTAATTTAAAATAAACCAAGGTTCAGATAGATGAATTACCATTTTAAAGTTATAGAGGAACTTTCCTTTATAAGTTACAATTGACATCCATGTAACTAAAACCAGGTTTTTATCTCTGGTCATGGAATATAATAGTCTATATATAGTGGTTCAATTACATTGGTCATTGTTATACAACTTATAATGGCCCACACACTATTTAAATTTGATTATTGGTTCCTATTTATTTTCAAGCAGTTTACTACATTTTATTTGGGAATATAACAAGTCTATATGAGAAGGTTAAACTATATGGGTTATCCTTTCCAATTTATAGAGTACCCATACACTATATAGATTTGAAAATTGGTCCCCATTTAACAACAAGAATTTATGTTTCAACTCATAAAACTTATATCCATTGATCAAACATATCTAAATAGGTTGATTAAATATAATTCTACCATCAATCTATGTGGGAAAACACTATTTAGGTTGATATATACACTTTATTTAACCAACCACATATCATAATTTAAGATAAGGCATGACAACACAATATGAAAAACAAGAATTAAAAAATCGTAGAATAATGGTATGAAACTAAGAATTCTAAATAAATACCTAATTAGGGTATAAAAATTATCAATCACTAGGAAATCTATGATGTAGCCTATATGGCATGGAATATGTATGGAATGTGAATGTTATGTGCCTCTGATGATGTATATAACAACATGTCCATGAAATACTAGGACAAGGGTAAATTTAATAAATAATAAATAAATAACTAGTGGAAGTACAATAATCATCTTGATGAAATAATAATCAATTGTAATGTAGAAAAAGAGTTATATCCATGGAAACATGATCTTTCCCTCATGAATGGGTTGGTCGGACTGAGGCACAGAATATTTACCAAGTGATGTGACATCCTATTCTCCTATATACCATCCCAATATAGTAATAAAAAATGAAAAGAAACATCTCTTATTCCTTTTTTAATACCCTATCCCAATATCTAATAAAATGGCGCCACAATCCAGTTGGCCACTAGTCCTTGTGCACAACTTCCCATACACAAGAGGCTGCTAACTTTCAACAAGGGTCTTATGGAGGCACAGTGTATAGACTATACCGTATGGATAAATAATTAATAGAGAAGAAAAAATAATAAAAAATTAAGTGTAATAAACTAATAACTAATTATAATAATTAATTAAAGTCTAATCATGTGTGAATATTCTCTAACATAAATACAGACAAGTATACATAGTACATAGAATGTCTGATAAAAGGATTAAATAAATAAAAGACATAATGAATATCTACATTAGAATCACAACATCATGATTGGTCCACTACCAACTCGTACTCCATCCTAGCACTAAGGTATAACAGTAAGAAATCACATAGCTTAATCAATAATCCTAAACTTGAAATCCTGAGTTCTTTTTAGGTACAAAAATAGTAGCCATCATAGGTTGTTATATATAATTAGTAATCCGCCACCAATGGTGTATAAATATATCTATTCTAGGAATATAAAATATGTAGTGTGGAGGTATATTAGAATAAAGATATAAATAATAAATAATAACATGTCAGGATTAGGTTCCTTGAATACACCTGGTTGACCATACCTGCCTTAACCTATACTGGAATGTCTCTACACACCTAAAATCTTGTATATATAGTCATATTTCCTAAAATAATTTTCCCATATATACATTCACTAGTGTGGACCCAATTTTTATTTCCAAGGAATCCACATGAGAGGATCTCATATCAGATAAGGGATTTCATGCCTAGGGTTCCATACCCGTAATCACAATATAAGGTACACCATGCCTAGGGTTTCATTACCATAATCACAATATAAGGGATTCCATGCACAGGGTTCCATACTCATAATCATAATTTAATGGATGAAATACTAGTGTTTTATACTTTTAATTACAATATAATAGATTCCATTCTCATTTATAGTTCAACCAAATAATTTTTATCATTTCGATTATAAGTTCCAAGTGGGGTTAAGTTAGATGGTCTTCCCATTCACTCTAAATTTAATCTAATTTCAAAATTTGGTTCATTAAATAAAAGATTCAGAACTCCATGTCAATGATCATTCCATATTACCATTCAATCATAATGGTTAAAGGATTCCATGTATGTAAACATTCCATATATCACCTGACTATTCTCATTAAATATCCCCTTTTTATTAGATAATATTGTGCACATAAAAGGTGGTTTTATTAGAAAATTGAGGAATGGTCATAATATCATTTATATAAGTATCTTTAATCTTTTCTTACATGAAGTATATTCATCACCCCAAAGAAGGTGATTCAAAACATGAATAGAGCAGTATAAATATGTGCATCAAACAATACACATTAAGGGGTGGATTACACAAATATGTAATCATTTATTATAAGGGAAAATTAGTCAAACTCAGATTACATGGTGGTTATGGATGAGGTTTTAATACTCTAACCATGTACATGGGTGTCATGTAACATTTAAATGAGGTCTAGACATTTAATTTATGTCATTTCATAATTTCAGAGTCACACACATAATAGTATGACATGCGGCACCATCTAAATACATTATAATCAATGTAACATTGAGGGAATAACATATAGTCCCCCTAACTCATGATTAGGATGGTCCAATGGTCTAATACCAGATCTTAATTTGATAAATAACTTGAAAAATTGGAATATTGGAAAAATTCCTTGAAGAATTGGAAGATTATCTCTCATGAAGGTAGCACCAATGATTATGAGAGAAAACGAAATTAGAAGGATGGGAAGTTGTAGTCTCACTAATATGATTCCAGCACATCTGAAGGCACTTGAATCATACCAATATTGAGTAAGAAACAATCATGGGAATTGGAAGAGGAGTAGGTGCATGTAGGAGAGGCTGCTGCCGAAATGTTAGGAGAAATGGGTAAAACTCCATTTAATGGGAGAGGGTAAAATCAGTAAATTTTCCCCATTTTAATAGGCACATGGTTAGGGTCAAATTTTTAAAAAACCATGCACCAACCATGTGGAAGTACTATCCCAATGTTCCCAACCTCCTAGGGCTAGGCGCATGGTTTGACTTACCATGTGTAACCCATGTGATTCTACATTCTATGTGGCTCACCCCCCTGCATATCTTGGTGTATATTCAATGAACCCATGTATAGCCCATGTTTCTCTATCTTCAATTAAATGCGGACCTTTCACACATTATTATAGACTTAGGTGTACGGTTCGAAAAACCATGTGACACCCTATAACACCTACATTGTTAAGCTAATCATGTAACATAACAAATTGGTTTATATGGTTGATCTACATGCTTAGTATTAACCATATACCAACCATGAACCTAAGGATATTTCTTATTTAATTTATCTATCGAAGCCCAATGCTTCTCAAACTCATCCAAACACCTAAGAAAACTTTTGGGCCCTAAACCTTATCCAAAAATAAAATTTTTGAGTGTTCCAACTCTCTTAATTTCATTCAATGATTTAGTATAATATTTATCCCATCCACCAAATGCAAAGTTCAATTTCATTTGGAATTTTCAATTAGTTCAAAATAAGGTACATTGCATCAATAGAATACATAATCCAAAGGGGAGTAGACAAATATGTATACCATTATTATGAATATCTATAAGCCTTAGAGTAGGTTTGATTTCTACCTCTTCAGGGATTTGAACCTGGAGAATAAAGGTCATCAAGGTACTAAGAAAATATTGAATGGGTGAGAGACATATTCTCCTATAATTCCCTCTTGATGTGGAAGGACACATTATGGTAAGAGAGGAGGTTGTGTAAGGAATATTTGAATGGAAATCTAAGAAAGTAGTGCCACAAGAGGGGAACCATGAGGGGGTGTGATCACACATCCTCAAAAGTATATTATCATGTGATCGGTTGATGTTTTCACTTATAACCTACAAAATGTAACATCTCTAGAACGGTACTCCCTCACATGACTGAGTCGAGTCTCTATATGACCTCATGCACACCTCTTATATTCTAGAGGATACTTACTAGAGTTTAGGCTCTAATATTTAAAGTGGGGAGATTATAACCTCTATCACAAAATAATTAATATAGAAGGAAAAATAATAAACAATCAATATAAATAAACTCTAATAAATAAATAGTCCAATGCCAAATCAATCCAAAAATAATAATCCATGTAATTCCATACAGTATTTCATCAAGATTTCATGTTGAAGTATGTACAATCAAACAACTAAAATATAGATTAACATTAAAGACTCAAAACACTAGTCATGAAACCCATGCTTGGTCCAACCTCTAAGCACTAGTAATAGTAAGTAATCAAGCATAGAGCCCCTTACCCTTGTCCATACTATCATCCTTGAAGTATTCTGAAGTACCAAATGGAGGAACTAATAGTTTGTCAGTAAATATCAATATGACACCACCAATGGTCTCTAAGTAGGTCCATATATAAAAATAATGCATGCAACAATATGATAAATAGTCCATTAATACATAAATTAACCTAGAACATCAATGTAAACCTACCGACCCTCGAGATCCAGGATGACACCTAGGGTCATTCCAAACCTACCTCATCACAATGTTGGTTGTGTATCTTATTATATTCCAATGAATATAACCATAAGGTAACACCATTTTCTTCCTCTATTCTCATCCTTATGCATCACAAACAACAATACATACTTCCTATAGGCACCATAGAATCAATATATTCACCCTTAGACATTAAATACACCTTGAACCTCACCCTCAAGTATCAAGAAACCTAGAATATCACCCTATGGAATCAAGAAACCATGTTCTTCACCCTCATGAACCATATATCTTTTCATATCAGCCTCAAGAACCATATATACATGCATCACACACTCATACATCATGCTAACATGTATATCACCCTCAGGAACCAAGAAATGTCCAAATAATATAAAATCACCATAAATTCCAAACATGATAACATATTTTATATTGGTAAATTAATGACAATTGTTTTAGAGGCTCTATTTTTTTATAGTTAGATGTTGAGATAGCGTATGATTCCAAGCCCTGGTGAGCTTGGAATTAATTTTATAAAAATATTAAATATATTTTATATCACATGCACATATTTTTCATGAAAATTTTTAATATATCTTAAATGGAGTCTTGGATCCAATATCAAAGATCATGGTTGAATTTGGAGAATAGGGGTCACCCTAGTTGTGACCTAAAGTTTGTCGGCACAGGACATTCGGATGAGGTAGTCGTTGGTGGGTGTATTAGATAAATTAATTAATTTAATTTATTTATTTAATAACCCTATCCCAAATAAATCACAATTGGGGACTTAGATGGAAAATATAAGACCACTATTTAGTCCTTAATATGGGTTTTACCCTAGGCATGATATAACATTGGTCGGCGTTGGTTGTTTGTCTTGAGCATCATCATGGGAGAAATATTTATATAAATAAATTATTATTTATTTAATTATTTCATTTAATGCCCAAAAAAAATTTCCTTCTTTAAATATCCCATTATGACCAATATCTAGGGTTATCTTCATAGCCCTGAGATATTTGATAGTATTTTTCATCATCTTTTGTTGGCTAATTGAGATCAAATTGTGATCGATGATTTGATCAAGGTGAATCTAAATACAATAGATGTATTAGATCACCTTCATCACTAAAGGATGTGTTCTTAACCAATGATTGATCCATAATCGAGGTAGGAATCATCATTTGGGATTTTTGACCTTATGATTAAAATATTGAGCATGATAAAATCTATTTTCTTTTATATTAATTTAAATAAAACTTCATATGAGCCTGTGTTTTGAAATAAATTATTATTTCAATTTATTTCTTATCTATGTCATATTTCTCACCTTGGTTTCCCCACTATGAAATCATTAGACAAGAATTCTTGGAAAATGATGTTTACCAACTTTTTATTGGTTTTTTACATCCACCATTATTCGCGTTCTACATCATTGGACTATAGGGTCATGATTTTACATTTCTGGGGTGGGTTCAAGTCTAATCGAACAACCAGATTCATTACGATAGCATGAATGACATGCAGATTGATGATTTGTGGATGGATTGATAAATTAGTGGGATAGTGTTTTATTAATGGATAGGATCATTGTAGTGGCTGTAGGTTTATTATCAGAGGTGGTTCAGGATTGGATCGGTGATCCCCTTTTCCCAATTGACATGTGGTGATGACATGCAGTGTGACGGGATCGGTTCTAAGTGGAGGTTTTGTGTGGGGTATCATGGTAGAGTCTTCTTGGTGTGGATGTGACGGTGGCCAGACTTAGATCTCTAAAGTGGTGGTCGAATGTGGTCAATGCAGTGAGTATTATTATTATTTTAATAATAATAATAACATTAAAAATTGTGTGTTGAAATTATATTGATTTATTTTTTTTTGTGAAGAAAATTTGTTTTATTTTTTTAAAGAAAAAAATGTTTTAAGTATTTAAATAAAAAATATTTTAATAAATAAAACAATGTGGTGTAAATTTTCATGGGTATTGAAGAAGAAAAATTGGTTTTATTTATATTAAAAAATAAATGAAAATTTTAAAGGATGTGCCTTGGATGAGGCCATGTAGGCAGAAACAGAATGTTAGAATGGGACATAGGTGTGCCTCTCCCTTTGAAAAATAAGGGTTAAAAATAATAATATTATTAAATTTTATTTTTTTTATTTTTTTATCAAAATTTTATTTTGGTCGTAACTCGTTCATGCAATGTCAGATTAATGAAACATCAATGGAATCATGACTCTGGCATCGAGACAGTCATTTCAAGACCATTTATAGATACCTTTTTTTGACTCATGGATCAGATCCATGAAACACCCAATATTATTATTATTGTTATTATTATTATTATTATTATTATTATTATTATTATTATTATTATTATTATGGGATCTAGTATCTGACATATCTTCTTCATACAGTGACAAAATGATGAACCATATGCAGTATTGTGACCCTAAAATTGATGTGTAAGTTTTAAGACCAATATCAAGTATTTAATTCAGATTCATGGGTGGGGCCCATGAAACACCATTCATGCGATATATGGTGAAATGTGAATTTTTAACTGGGTGTCTGATTTGGGAAAGAAAATATCCAATCCTTATTTTTTCATGAGGATTAGAATGGTGTGATTCATTTGGTCATCCAAGTACATTTTTAGTGGCATGCCAATGGAATGATGTTTTTCAATTTGTACTAATGATGATCCCTATTTGTTCATCAGGATTTTAGCTGAGACATGGCATTTAGTACCCTACACGCCATATAGTACTACATTACTAGTAATCTATGTGAAAGTGAGCACATGGCCAGGCAACAGAGTGGGACCACACACCATGTGGGTCCCTTTCATGTAGTATACTCCTAAATGAATCTTCTACCAATCATAGCACCTTTGTTTGCACTCAGATTTTGTCCTATGAGAAACTTATCCAGAGTGTTCTTCTATATATAATGTGATTGTGGAATTTGTAGTGGTTGTTGAGATACGATATGAGTTATTTCGAGCATTAAACTTCTTTAGGGGATTCTCGATGATAGTAGTGATCAAGAACGATCACCAAATGCTCTATAGTGGAACCCTCTAGATGGGATAGGCATGGGTCCTCAATAACCTATAGTGGTAGCTTTTTGTTGTACCAGGAGATAGGCCCTCAACCTTTCAAGTGGTTCCCTCCATTCGAGCTGGGCATGGGTCCTTGATGACTTAGAGTGCCACCCTCCATCTGAGCTGGGCATGGGTCCTCAAACTTCTGAGTGGCACCCTTCAGCTAGGCTAGGCATGGGTCCTCAATAACCTAGAGTGTCACCAACCTGTTGTACCAAGTCATGGATCCTAGACCTTTTGAGTGGCACCCTACATTCAGGTTGTGCATGGGTCCTCGATCAATTAGAGTGGAACCCTTCAGTTAGGCTATGAATGGGTCCTCGACCTTCATAGTTCCACCCTCTAGTTGGGTTGGGCATGGGTCCTCAATGACTTAGAGTGGAACCCTCTGGATAGGCTGGGCATTGATCTTCATCCTTCTGAGTAGAACCCTCCATCCAGGATGGGCATGAGTCCCCGACCATCATAGTGGAACACTCCTATTGTACTAGTTCATGGGTCATATACCTATATATTGTTCCCATCGACTGTGTGTCACAGTGATGAGTCTTGTATTTACATTTATTTTTTCTTCTTGGAAGATGCATGAGATGTTGGGAATCATTGATAGACTTCTATAACTATTGGAGACTCCTATACTGGGTTGAATTGGGATATGAAGATCCCCGTACTCTCTCATTTGGGTTTATTTTGAATAAGAATATATATATATATATATATACATTTTCATTTGGTTACTCTCCCACCATGGGTTGTGAAGACATGTGGGGGATTTTAAATGCTTTCCATGTTTAGATTCTCATGTTTGGATGAGGTTACTCTCCTCCTATGGGTGGAAAAGACTCTATATGTAGTACATCAACACACAGTGTTGAGACCCTTTGTTTGTAAGAGGCTAATCTCTCTTCCTCTTACTTTGGTTTGAGCTACATCATATTCACTATTTAATGTCTACTGTATTTATATTCATATTTTATTAATTACTACTCCCCTTTAATATTTTGGGGTTTCCTAATGTATGTTTATATACTCGCCCCTATATGGTGTTTCCCCAAAAATGTAGTGTATTATGAAGATTACAGATAGGTCGGAAGTGACATCAGAGGAGCTTAGGAATACTTGGTGCGTTTGACTGCATTCGGTGGTCAGATCTTGGAGATTCAGATTTGGGATCTCTCAGTAATTTTATTTTTCCTTTTTGTTAGTTTGGGATATATTTCTGTTTGGGTGTGTATCTTTTCCTCTTTACTATCCATTTTATATTGTCATACTTTTCGTATTCCCTAGAGTTTATTACAATCATATTTTAATCTCTAGCTGATGCATCTTTTACATTTTTTCCTCTACACTTCTGCATAGAGATGGTAGTGTGTGTAAGTATAGGTACTTAGGAAATGTCCTCCCATATTATTTATTCATTTCAATGTTGGTCACCAGACCTTAGCCTATAGAGGTGGGCTTGGGGTAGTTATGGCTCAATCCCTACTGGGTTGGGTCATGAAAGATTAATATCAAAGGTGTTTTGATCCTTAGGATGGTGTTTTAGTAGTACCCTTATGATGATTTGGTTGGGATATATGGAAATAGTGTTAAAGTATCTCGACTACATCTTTTAGATAGTGTGGAAATCTATATATCTATACATCAGGACTCTAAGAACCTACTTGTTCACTCAGTATACCGAGACATTGGTTTCAAGGAAAAATGGTACATGCATCATATAAGATTTAGTCTTTTACAATCCTTCTTGAGACATCTCCCCATATATATATTCTCATTTTATCATGGTACTTCTTGAACACTTTTGAGATGTCTTACCAAGGACAACCAACCATGTTATCGATATAGGATCATGATGATGATGTGATGAGTGATGAGGCCTTGGTTCATGGGACATCACATGAGGTCCATCCTCTAGGTGGGAAGGTAGTATCACCCCCACCTATCGATTTGAAGATAGTACCGGCAGATCTGGATGAGGATGTGTGTGGACTTAGTGCACTCTGTGAGTTCCAATAATGGAGATCGTTGAGTTTATGTGATGAGATAGACCCTCATGTAGTAGAGGTTTAACATGAGGTAGTGGTCTAGTTTTTCCATCTTATGTGGACCCCAATAGATTATATGTTTTTATTGTCAACTAGTCCCCTCCATTGAACATTTGATGGCTCAAGAGGTACTAACAGAGGATGCACTTGGATTGAGTATGAATAAAGGGTTCCATAGATATAGAACTACCATGTTTCTTTCTAATCCATATTCCCCCTTATTATATGGTAGAGGAATGGAGTGAGACTGTGGTGTAAATTTACCACTTGGATAGGACCACTTCTGATGGTGTTATTGGTGGAGAGACTTATCTTGTGAGACATGGGGAATCAGTAGAGCCCTTTTTTGGTGATTTTCACCATAGATTCAGAAATGTGATGGAAACTTCCCCCACCAAGATGTTTCCTTATGATGTGATTTGAAACTATGAGGGTGATTCGGTGTTGTACTCAAGTGGATAGTATCAAGGTGTGGTGGATGTGTTCTTTTGAATAGTGTGTTTGAGGACCTTCTGGTGAGCTAATGTGTCCGAGCAGGACCTAGTTGAGTTGATTTGGTGAAAAGGTAATGGATGGATTTAGGTGGTAGGATGTTAAGGATTAGCTTCTTCGAGTGTAGTTTAGGTTATGACATGTGTCTCTACTTCTCCCTTTGTAGTTATAGAAAACAGTCGTAAACCTCTTTTCCATGGATGTATCCCCAGTTTGAGACCTAGCAATAGTGGTGGATATCTTTTTACTCGACCCTTGTATTGGAGGTTCCCCCATAGAGGATCAGTGATTATTTTTTTTCTTCTGATGGATTGACATGAAACTATTAAGAGAGGTATCCTTACATAAAATCTTTCTTTAGTAGTAGTGGGACCCTATAATGTTTTCCTCTTCATGGATTGGTCACCTACCATAAATGCTCATGTGATTGGAAATAGTGAGTGTAGTATTTCTTCTAGTTTATTGGTATTAATTTTTCCTCCATGGATATGGATTTATCCCCAATAAGGGAAGGATGAGATTATTCATGGGAGGATATATCCACTTCCTTATTATTTGGATAGTATTTCCCTTAGAGTAGTGGATGTTATGATTTCTCAACTTCATGAAAAGATTGTGGGAGTTATTGACATCTTTCTTGAGGACGTGTCAATTTTACCTTCCACCCATGAGATGGAACTCTATATAGACTTGCACCAAGGATGTTCTGATGTTTTCTATAGCATATTATATTACCCCATGTAGCTACAAGATCTCTTGGTGTGGTTGGAGGAGTCTGGAGAGCAGGGATTCTTAAGACCCGGTGTGTTTTCCAAGGCAACTATATATCATTTTACTAAAGATAGATGAGAGCCTGAGGTCATATATGGATTGATTCCCCTTGAACTAGGTGACTATTTAGGAGTAGTATCCACCCTTGATAATGATTACCAATTCACTGAGAGGATAGAGGTGAATTGGATCTCAGAGTTTGACCTTAGGTTTAATTATCACCAACCCTTGGTTCAAGAGGTGCATGTACTAAGCATGGATTCCTAGATTTGTTGTGGTTTCTTTGAGATATTAGTGATACTGTTTATCATGTTGAACACCTCAGAATATTTTTTCAAGACTTATGATATAGATATTTAACCTTTATTGGAACGTTTTGTGGTAGTATTTTGTGAGGATACCCTCATGTCCTCAGTGTTATAGTTAGAGCATGAAAGACATGATAGGATGTTGTAAGGTACCTCCATTTGATGGTAGTTACCCCTTTACATCTACTACAAGTGAGGGAGGAATAGTTGGGAGAAATCAACTATAAGTTCTGACATGTCCATACAATCTTAGGAGATTCACCATGTGGTTTCTCTAAATAAGTGAATCATGTCATTATTTTTTATGGACATCTGGTGATTCAGATCAAATTATAAGAGGGGGTGATGAGGTAGTTTCTTAATTATCTTTTAGTTATACATCATGGTGTATGGAAGATGTATGAGAGAGCCAGATGAAGGCTCAATATCCCCACCTTTTTTATTTTTTTCTTTTCAGTAATGAAAATCTTTGAAGAATGCACTAATATAGAGACTCTGGTTTTTCTGTGTAAGACTTTATAATATTCCTATGAATATTTTTGGAGAAAGGTGAAAAGAAAACATGTGATTATGAGGTCCGGTGAGATTGGAATTAATTTTATAAAAAAATTAAGTATATTTTATATCATGTACATGCCGTTTTCTTGAAAAAAGTAGAATATCTCTTAAAAGGAGTCTCATATCAGATATGTGAGACCACATTTGAACCAGGAGCATGAATTTTACCCAAGGAGTGACCTAAGTTTGGTCAGCATGGGACATTCATATGAGTTAGTTTTTGGTAGGTACATTGGATAAATTAATTAATTTAATTTATTTATTTAAAACCTTAACACAAATAACACACAAATGGGAAATCGTATGGGAAATATGATACCACTGTTGATTCAAAAATATGGTTTTTATCATAACTAGGTTATAACCTTGGTCATCATTGGGTGTTTCTCTTGAGCTCCATCATTGGAGAAATTTTAAATAAATAAATTTCTATTTATTTAATTCTCTTATTTAATGCCCATAACTATTTTCCCTATTTAAATAGCCTATTATGGAAAATACCTGGGTTTAACTGCATAATCCTAAGATTGTTGAGTGGATTTTTCATTGTCCTTTGTAAGAAGATTGAGATTGGATGATGATTGGTGATTGGATCGAGGTGAATTGACAGGCAGCAAACACAGCAGATCACCTTCATCATTGGAGGATGTGTTCTTCACAATTATTGATCCATAACTGATATAGGACTCATCATTTGTGGTTACCTCGCTTATTATTAAAATATTGAGTATGATAAAATATGGTTTCTTTGATCTGTGTTTAAATAAACCTTCGTGTTAGCTCGTGTTTCAAAATAAATTATTCTTTAAATTTATTTATTATCTATGGAATGTTTCTCACCTCAGTTTCTCTACTATGAAATATTTGGTCAATAATTCTTGGACAATGATGTTTACCACCTTTGTTATTGGTGATTTTCCTCCACTGTTCTTCACTTTCTTCATCATTGGACCACAAGGTCACAGTTTTACATTTTCAGGGTGGGTTGAGTGTGATCAAACAACTGGATTCATTATTCTAGAATGAATGACATGTAGATTGATGAATTTTGGATGGATTGATAAATGAGAAAGATGGTGTTTTTTGAATGGATTTGATCGGTGTCACGAGTGAAGGTTTGTTATCAGAGGTGGTTTGGGATAGGATCGATGATCTCCATTTTCACAGTTGTCATGTAGCAATGACGTGCATTGTGATGGGATCAGTTTTGAGTAGAGGTCGTGTGTGGGGTCTCATGTTGGAGGTTGCTTGGCATGGACGTGATGGTGGTCAGACTTAGATCTCTGACGAGGTGGTCATACTTGGTCAACACAGGGAGTGTTATTTTTATTTTAATAATAAAAATTACATTTAAAAATGTGTATAGAAATTCATTTGATTTAGTTTTTTTATAAATAAAAATTGTTTTATGTTCTTAAAGAAAAAAAAATGTTTAAATTATTTAAATAAAAAAACATTTGAAGAAATAAAATATTGTGGTGGATGTTGTAATGGGTTTTGAAGAAATAAAATTGGTTTCATTTATATTAAATAATTATTGAATATTTTAGAGGAGGTTCCTTGAGGAGGCCATATAGGCACATATAACTTGGTGGAAGGAAACATAGGAATGTCTCTCCCTTTGAAATATAAGGGTTAAAAATAATAATATTATAAAATATTATTATCATTATTTTTGTTATAAAAATGTCATTTTGGTCAAAACTCCTTCATGCAATGTTAAATTGACGAAATGTTTTCATCAGCGTGACCCTGGAATAGAGATGGTCATTTCAAGACCATTGATGGTTACCTTTTTTCAACTCATGGCATGGGTCCACAAAAATCCCAATAATAGTAATATTTTTATTATTATTTAGTAATCTAGTATCTGACATATCTTCTACTTATAGTGTTAGAATGATGAACCATATTTGGAATTACAACCTCTAAATTGAGGTAGAAATTTTAATTCTAATATCGGGTATTTAATTCAGATTCATGGATGGGGCCCATAAAGTATCATTCATGTGTTGTATGGTGAAATATGAATTTTTTACTGGTTGTCCAGATTGGGCAAGTGAATAGCCTATCCCAAGTGTTTTCTCAGGAGGATCATAATCATGTGATCTATTCGGCCATCTAAGGACATTTGTAGTGGATTTTCAATGGAATGACACTTTTTAACTTCAGAACGATAATGATCCTCTTGCGTTTTTTAGGATTTTCGTCGATACACATCATATAGAACCCCTACACACCATATATTACTACATGAACAGATAACTATGTGAAGGTGAGGACACAACTAGGTATAAGAGTGGGATGACATGTCATGTGGGTCCCTTTCATGTCATGTACTCATTTATGAATCTTATACCTCTCATATATCCTTCATTTGGACATGGATTCTATCTTGTGATTAGCCTATCTAGAGTGTTATTCCACATATAACATGATGGTGGCCTTTGTTTTTGATTTTGAGATATGATGTGATATTTTTTTGCTATGGTGAGTTTTAGGTGATGTTTGATGATGGAAGTGATTATTCAAGATCACCAGAGTCTCTAGTGTGGCACCCTCCCACAGGGCTAGGCATGGGTTTTTTAGAACCTAGAGTGTCACCCTTCTGTTTACCAGGGAAAGGTTCATATACCTTATAAAGGGAACCTTCCATCTAGGATGGGAATGGTTCCTCAATGACCTAGAGTGGAACCCTCCAGCTGGGATGGTCAAGGATCCTCGACCATCCAAGTGGAACACTCCATCTGGGCTGGGCATAGGTCTTCAATGACCTATAGTGGTGCCCTCATATTGTACCAAGGAATGGTTCCTTGACCTTCCATGTGGAACACTCTAACTGGGTTGCGCATGGATCCTCGATGACCCAAACTGGGACCCTCCTGCTAGGCTAGGCATGCGTCCTCGACCTTCTAAGTGGCACCCTCTAGTCGGGGTGGGAAAGGCTCCCCAATGACTTAGAGTGGAACCTACCAATTAGGATGGGTATGGGTCCTTGACATTCCCAATGGAACCCTCTATCTGGGCTAGGCATAGTTTCTCTATGACTTAGAGTGGAACCCTCTATCCAGGTTAGGCATGGGTCCTCAACCATCCGAGTGGCATCCTCCAGTCAAGATGGGCATGGGTCCTCGATGACTTAGAGTGGAACCGTCTAGCTAGGCTGGGCACAATTCCTTGACCATCAGAGTGGAACCATCCTATCGTACTAGGGAATTGGTCCTATACCTAGAGATCATGTCCATCTAATGTGTATAACAGTGATTATGCATGGATTGAATTGGATGTATTTTTTGGTCAGACGTGCGAGATTCTAGGCATTATTGATGTTCTTCTGGAATTGTTGGTCACTCTTTTCCAAGGATGGGCTTTGAGATGGAGATCCCATTAATCTCTTATTTGAGATTATTTTATTCTGAGAATATATGTATATATATATTCATACCTTTTTATTTGGTTACTCTTTCTCCAAGGGTTGTGTAGATGCGTGGGTAATGCCACATGATTTCCATGTTTATATTCTCATGGTTAGATGAGGTTACTCTCCTACTATGGATAAAAGAGACTCAACATGTAGTATATATACACACCATGTTGATCCCCTTGATTTTGTATGAGGTCACTCTCTCTCCTCTTTATTTTGGTTGAGCTACATATTATTCACTATTTACTATCTACTATCTTTCCTTTCTTATTATATATCTTACTACTCCCCCTTATAATTTTGGGGCATCCTACTAGGTGCATATATACTCACCCATGTATGGGATTTGACCACACATTTCATGTCTTATGCAGATAATAGAAAGTTTGGCAGTAATTTTAGAGGAGATTAGGGATACACAATGAATTTGACTGCATATGGTGGTTAGAGATTGGATATTTGGATTTGGGCTCTCTCAGCAGTTTTAATTTTCTATATTTGTAATATTGGGACATCTTTCTTATTGGGTGTGTATTTTTTCCTTTTTTCCTTTTATTTTATACTATCATACGTTTATATTCCCTATAGTTTATTATATACATAGATTATTCTCTAGTTTTTTCATCTTTTACATTTATACCTTTGGACTTTGTTGACGCCAAAAAAAGTTCGTAACTCTCGGAGGAAGTCTCGAAATGACGAAGTGAAGTCATAATAGGAATCAGAGGCCCGATCCGGAGGCCCGAAAAGTGGTGCACAAAAAATTGGGTGAAGTGCGCGGAAAAAATGTCCCGTGGGATAGGCAACCCGGGATTCGCGAAAAGTCTCGGTGCCGGCGCGAATAATTTCGCGCCCGCGTCCTGCGCGGTTGATATTTTCGCACCGCCGTTCCTGTCGCACAATTATTTCACGCACCGCCTGGATTCCGCGCCTGAGGTCACCTATAAATATAAGGTGACCCCGAACGGTTTGGGGGTTGAGGAATCCGAAGTGACTCCCATGGGTGCAATTCAGCTCCCCCCGCGCGCAAGATGACTTCCAGGTAATCCCTCATTTCGCGCAACCTTGCCCCGGAGTTCGCCTTTGCGCGCAACTCCACCGGCTTCAGTGAATTTTCCCCCTCCCCCGTGTTCCAGCCTTGCGCGCATTTCGTGTCTCGTGCGCGCAATACCCTACCATGCGCGCAAAACCCTATGTGTAATTCCCTCTCCGCATGCAATTCCCTTGCTCCAATTGCGCATTGTCCCGATGTTTTGCGCGCAAAACTTCCTTTTTGCGCGCAAAGCCCAGGACCCCTCACCTTGACGCCCCTTGGCTACCCCCTACACCAGCACCTGATGTCTCCCCTGTTGGGCATGTGCGCCATGCGTTGTTTTCCCGTACGGCCTTCCAGGCTCGTCTGAAGTAACCTCAAGATCCCTTGGGCCATGTTTCCCGTTGCGTTGCTTTTCCATATGCTTCTCCACATAGGCACGCTAACGGATATTGCTTCTTCTCATAGCCACGCTAACGTGGACCACCCAGTGGTTTGCCCTGCAGCCCCCCTTCACTATGGCCTTGCCGATGCCTCCCCTCCCATAAGGGTTAGAGTGCGTTGGGAATGTAAGCCCTAGGGGTGTGGAGAAAACCCACCTCGTCTATGATGCAGGATGTTAAACTGCTGAGCACATCATCCTTAACACATGACGTTAAACTGTGGTCCTACCCCGTGATTCACACGCAGGGTCCCCCCAGCTCGGGCATTCATGACGCCCGCACGTCTCCACAGGATTGGACTCTTCATCGCATGGAATGAGATCCTCCTTGTCGGAGTGGAGTTTGCCCGCGGGGGAAGGGCCATCTCAGAGGGCAATCCCCTAGCCTTTCTTACGGATGACTGCACCCGTGCATCTCCATACTTCCCCCCTGCCAAGGCCCGTGGAGTCCTATTCCCACTGCGCTTTATCACACCACGAGCCTCCACCCTGGAGTAAGCCCTGACACCAAGGGCCATTAACCACGCGTAAGCCCCTGTTTCCTCTTTGGGCCATCTCAGAACGTAATCCCCATTCCAATTCTCAAGGATGCACCCTTCGCGATGTGATCGTCTAGTCCCTACCACCTATTGTTTCTCACACTGAGCATGACTCACGTGGGCTTAGAGTATACATCGACCATGACATCCTCCTCTTGGTCTGCCTCAGAGCGTAAACCCCATCCCAACCAACTACATGGACTTTGATCTGTGCTAACGCACGTTACATAGGAATCCTCCACGAGGTTCAAGCCCACCACCCGGTCGTCCCAACCTCTCCATGTCAGCTCCCTAACCACCTTGGGCTGCCTTAGAGTGTAAGCCCCAAACCCCTCGTCCTGCATGACGTTAAACTGTATTTCATCCCGCATGACGTTAAACTGTATCCCGTCCTGCATGACATTAAACTGTATCTCGTCCTGCATGAAGTTTAATAGTATTATGTCCCGCATGACGTTAAACTGTATCTCTTCCCGCATGATGTTAAACTGTATCCCGTCCCGCATGACGTTAAACTGTATTCCCCCTCTTGGGTCATCTCAGAATGTAAGCCACATGTCTCACTCCACCATCCGTCCTGATCCTTACCTGGGCCGCCACATCCCGGTGAGATCATGCCACCCCATTCCACTCCATGATATCTGGGATGCCGCCCACCTGTTGGCCCCAACATCGGTATCCCCCTAGGGTTCCTTCAACCCGATCCGTCTCCGAAAGACGTTAAACTCGTGACATACCCCATGTTAAACATGGGAAGCTGAGGAAAACCTCAGATGGTACACATTCCCTGCGTTTGATGTGGGATGCCTCGGGCTTCCGCGCCCTCGAGAAGCCCTGTGATGTGGGACCAAAGACAGACATGCCAATGGCGCCCCAACGTGACCATTCTCCTCATCGAAGGTTGCTGCCCCGACAAGACCCCTTGGAGCGTCTTGACAGAATCAGAGTAATTATCTAGCGTCCATGTAGATATGGCATCGGGAATGAGCTTCACGAACCCATCTTAAATCTATGAGGGAGACCCGGACAAGGTGATGAGCTCCGAGGAGGAATCCACGGAAGGAAGAACTGACATCCCATCATCCCGGTTTCGATCAAGGAGCATACGTACCTGAACAAGGAACGGATGCCGCCTGCCTTTAGAAAGCGGGAATGCGGGGCAACAAGCAGTGCGTCCTCCCCATAGACGGATGTGTGTGCCCCGGTGAAAGAATCGGAGCAACAAAAATGGTGAACCCAATGTGAAGCTCTTCTCCTCAATACGGGGAATGGTAGTTGTCAGGGCACTGGAAGATTAGCATGTCACGATGTCCGGGAAACCCTCACCAGGACGCGAACTCACCAGGGGTCAAGGCCGTCAGGACGTTGACCACTCCGTTCTGTGATGTTGTCAGCATGGATCCCTCTCGCCGACCATGGAATACGAAATGAAGTTGGGCCTTGGTTGTTGATTTCCATTCCTTTTGATTCTAATGGGTTCATCTCCCAGATTCCAGGAATCAGATCACTGCATTCGGAGCTCGATCGCCACCTTCCCACCGTCGCAGGGGTAGGGGCAGTATCGACGCGGCTACCCCACGCGGTCCCACCTATTCCACGGTCACTCCGACCTCGACCGCCATAGCAGTCGGGCGCTTGCACCCCCTCTCCCTATCAGAAATCATCCAGCGGAGGGTGATGAATGACCTGGTTCGTAGGTATGACGAGGAAGGGATCATCCCTGCCAGGGGCGTGGCCCGTTTGGGTCTAGAGGCAGCTGCGCCTCACCACCATCGCCGCCCTCGAGGGCCGCGCAGGGAGCCACTACTCCCCACGTTGACATTCAACTACTTCGGGAGCCTATCCCCAGAGCACCTTGACACATCCCTCCCCTACGCCAATGAGGTGGGGGATGTCCAGATCCATCCGATCAGCGATCCGTACCAGGGGTTAACGGCAAGAACCCCCGCCAGGATGTGTCGACGCCACTGCCCGACTCCCCGAGCCGAGGAACAGGCAATCTTGATGCTCGCACCGCCAGTTCTGACCCATATAACTCGGTGCCAGCGTCAGGCACGAGCGGGAGAGAATGCCCGTCCTGGGGAATCAACTTCAGCAACCACTGTGGCCCGATCCACTGTGGACTCCTGTTACCAGATCCCCGCACATGTTGAGCAGGGGCAGCCACGTGCCCGATTGGGATCGAAACCCCGACCGCCCTGCAGGCATGTTGGGTCGAATCTCTCGGTCACGGACACTGGCAATGGCCACTGCGGACCAACCCGCAGTAGTGCCTCTCACCATGAAGTATCATTCTGTGCCATCGATCTGGAGAGCCGAAAGCTTCTTTGCGACGGCTATGCTCCAGGTATGACTCTTTTCGGCGCCCACTACATGGGGTATGAGGTCACTCCCCCTACTGTCGGTCGCGAGTATGGTGCCGTTGTGTATCCAGTCGCTCACTCACATGGAGGTCCTCCCCATGTCCCTTTCAACATCTGTCCCGGGGCTTCTCATACCCCGGCCTTCAGTCCCCTCCACCCCAAATCTACTATGGATGGGGGACCCCATGACGGAAATCATCCTTACCCTGGGGAGCTGCCCAGGGGCAGGAAGGTCGGGGATCGTCGCCAGAGGAGGAACGTCAGGGGAGTCCAGACGGAAATTAGACCAGTCCGTTTCTCAGATTCTGAGGCGGAGTACGACTCGACGATGGAAACTCCCCCCCAACCCTTAGATTTGAGGGCAGGGATGTGGATGTGGTGCGTCAGTCTCGTACTCCCTGAACGTGAGGTCTGTATGATTCCCTCATTCCTTCGAAGGTATATCCAGGAGGACGAGGACTTGGCGTACCACCGAGGATCAAGCCTGCAGTTTCCACTGGCCTCCTCAGAAGCACCTCCTGCCCCTATTATGGAGGGTGAGGATCTTTTCAGGGGACCGACAGAAGAGTTGCGAGGCGACACACCCTCAGAAATCACTGACGCTGTGATAGGAGGCCCATTCGCCGGACCATCCTATCGTGACGTGGCAGCCAGGGCACGGCGACCCCTGGAGGATGACCCAGGTTTTGGCGGCCAATCAGCATGTTCGTCGTATTCCCCGCCATCCATCCCACCACTCCGACGGCCTGTCTCGGTGCCATTGCCAATTCCCCTACTTTACTTGGTGGATGAGCAGGGGCGTCATGTTCCGGACCCCGAACCGGAGCTCTGGAGCTTCTAGACGGTTCTTGTAGCGGGCCACTTCCCTGAGAAGTTTTGGCCGGTCTCAGAATCGGATTTTGATGTGCCAGAGTCACTCACCCCGGGAGAGTTTGAATTCTTCCACCAGATTCTTCAGGTGACTCACTCCCGCCTTCACCGTCAGCTGGCACCTTATCCCAGGAGCCAATCGCATCTCGAGGAGATTGGTGAGCAGTACCGCCGGGTCGACCAAGCCGCACTCCCCGCAGTCCAACACCCCGAGTCGCTGGACCACCACGAGTCCCTCCAGCAACAATGCGTCGAGAGTTTTCAAGTACTCCGCAACGTTATTGAGGAAGCCACTCCCACGCGCACGTCCACGGATGGGGGCAGTACGCTGGTCTACTCTTCTGTGCGATCAGCCGACAGCCCGGTCCATTGGGCGGCCTTGAGGGAACGTCGCCAAGGGCGGTGGCAGTCAATATGGCTGACCTTTCGAACGAGGGAAACGATGTGGAGCCCCTCGACTGGGACTCACCCCCTGAGGACAGGCCGTTACTGGACCCATCTGGGAGGATTACTCACCAACAGAGGAGTCTCCTAGGTCTTCCTGTGCCCACAGAGGCACTGGCACTGGGCCAAAACCTCGGAAAGGGTAAAGAGCCCGCCGGGTCTGTCAAACTCACCGACCCATCTGCCTCGGTGCAGAAGGTAGAGGAATATCCTGAGAAGGCCACGATGCGCCAACAGCTAGCTGAGCAAAAGAGACTGGTTGATGAGCTCTTGGCCGAAAGCATTGCAAAGTGGCGGCCTGACTACAGCTACCCTAGACCAGGACAGCAGGGGCAGGATCATCTACCCCTTGCTGAGATCCCCCCGGGCAACCGTGACTGTGTCGTGTTCTCCAACAGAGGAGAAACTGGAACCCATGGCAAGAGGGAGTGATATGTTTCGTCGAGCCCTCCCGAGTGGTGAGACCACCTGGGGGACCCTGCTCGGTTTCCTCCTGCCGCCCCGAGAGTCGCTCCGCCAGCTGCCCTGTGACCCGCTGAGCGTGACTACCATATCGAAGAGCCTGGAAACGCTCTTGTGGTTAGAGATCCCCATCAGGACAGTAATCCACACCCAGATGATCTGATGGAAGTACACATCGCCCGCTTGGAGGCCCTGGAAACTTGGAAGGTAGCAATCCCACCGGACAGCAAGTCGTACCCAGCATGGGTGGATGACATGACGGCTCCGCTGGGATTTGGGAACCCCACTTTTTCCCCCATTAATGGGACGGGAGACCCTCCACAACACTTTACCTACTTCAACTCGAGGTGAGGTCCTATGTTAGGGAATCTGGCGCAGTAGGAGGCTGCCAAGCTCCGGTGCTTCGTTCAGACACTAGAAGGAACATCATTCGTCTGGTACAGCCAGCTCCCTATTGGATCTGTGACTAGCTGGGAGGACCTTCACCAGCAATTCCTCTACCAGTTCAGTTCCACAACCTGGAAGACGAACATTGCAGACCTCTTCAGGTGCAAGCAAAGGACCGACGAGCGAGTCGCGGACTTCGTCGCCCGGTGGAAGGGGCTCACGTACTCCCTTGACATGCCACTGACTCAGGAGAAATTACTGACGATGTGTGTAGGGAAAGTCAAGGAGGAGTTGGTTCCTTCTCTGATCACGCAGAATTACCCTAGAGGGTTCTGGGACTTCTCAGACAAGGCTCAGCGCCTCGAAGAAGCCCTGCAACAGGCTAGTCAGGCACGCCCGCTGCCTCCTATAATCTCTGCAAGGAGAGCCGCCAGAGCCGAGCCTGCTGATGTGGCTCAGATAGAGGCCCCCAGATAGCTATAGTTGCTGAAGGTGAGGCTAGATCAGCAGGCTCATAGGGGTCCACCCCCACGGGCACAGCCTCCGGCCCAACAGCGGCTACCTCAAAATAGGCAGGCACCTCCACGTAATGCACCGCCACCTCCTAGGAGAGGTAATCTGGCTCCGCCTCCTCAGCCTACTTCTCCGGCCCCTGGTCATGGTCAGCCCCCAAGATCCCCCTTTCCAGACAGAAGGAATCAGACTTACTCGTTTGGTGAGGCCCAGGTCCCCGGTTATTTCCGTAGCACCTTGGAGCAGAGGATCGTGTGATTGCCTGAGTGCCGGAAGCCAGAAGAGGCGTGGCTCACTGATCACCCTAACTACTGCCCTTATCACCGGATCCTGGGACACACCATACAGCAATGCTATGTGTTCAAGGACTGGCTCCAAGTCCAGATTGACAACAACATAGTCAGGTTGGGCCCAACCCCGGCATAGGTGGCAGGTGTCTTCGTGGGATCAGATGGCAGTAGTGACAACGAGGATGGGTGGGAACAGGTTTTCGACCATGGGTCCCGGAAGTATAATGACTGGATGGCCCGCAGGATGGTCTCCTGTGTGCATGGAATCATCTGTGCCCGCATGAGTCAGCCAGAGCCCTCGGAGTCTGTGAGTGCCGCTTTGGCATCGTCATCCCAGCCTACTTCTTCCTAGAAGAGCAGGCGGCGGTGCAAGAAGAAAGAACGCGCCCTTCCATTGCCATCATCTTCTCACACGCTTGGTGATTTCATGCCCCTGGAAATGGGGATCCCTCCGAGACTCTGTCCGGTAGTGGATGACTCCGCGAGTGAAAGCCAGGGGTACGCTTCAGTTAACACCGTAGAGTTGGTAAATCCCTTTTTGGCTCCCAATGAGGAGGGGCGCCAAGTGGACCTCCCCAATGTCCCCAGCCGTCGCCAACGTCGACGGAGCCATGGCTACGTGAATCGCTGGGGCACGACAGTCGTCACCTCCAGTCAGGTCGTGCACGCTACCGAGACCAGGCAGAAAGCCCGATAAAGAGAGCATCACTCGCAGCTCCCTCACCTGGTGACAACAGGTTCGCTTCCACCACCTTTTGTGTTGCTGGATCGGGCGGAACCGCCTTGCCCGCGTCGCAACCATCCCATCCCTGCCACCGGCTAACTATGGCCTTTCGGACCTTGCACGATAGTCACCTCCCGGGCTTCAGCTAGTGAACAGCGGGACATTCCTAGTACCAGTCAGTCACCGGCCCCACCAGCAGGGCCCGTCATGCCCCCAATCGCAGAGAAACCTCCTGTAAGCAGAAGCTCGTGTTTGGCGCGAAAGTATGATGTCCTGAAGCATCTGGTCGGCAATCCGGAAAGGCTTTCCATCCTTGAGGCCCTTTTCCTGTCGTCTGAAATGCATGAGGCGCCCGCCGAGGCTCTAAGTAGCCCCCTCCAGTTTGAAATGAAGGTAGCATCCGCAGAAGCCTTCCACACTGAGGTGATTGAGGATGCCGAATGTCAGGCGGTTATCTCATTCTCCAGTGTAGATGAAGACCCTCCCATACAGGGGCACATCCTCCCACTATACATCACTGGCCAGTTCAACAGTGTGGAAGTCTGTCGCTGTATTTTCGACACGGGTTCTGGGATTAACTTGATCCCAACTCGGACACTGCTAAAACTGGGGTTGTCCGAGGTTGATTTAACTCCATCCGACCTCAGAATCCAGGGGTATGACAGGACCGAGCAAACTCCACTCGGCAGGATTCGTCTGAAGACCCAGTTTGGCGGCTTAATTGCCAAAACTAAATTCTTTTTTGTCTCTCAGGACACTGCCTACAACACATTGATGGGCAGGTCATGGCTCCATCTTCACGCAGCGGTTCCCTCATCATACCATCAGTGCCTCAAGTACTCCCTTAAGGGTTGAGTGGGTGTGCTCCAAGGAGATGCGTCTCCGTTTGCCTCTTGTGAATATCGTTACCTGGATGCTGACTATTACAAGAGCAAGGACAAGAAAATCCTGGCAGGTGAGGTTGAGCCCGCCGATGTCGCAAGTGATCTCTGGGCAGGTTTGGATGATGCATATGTCTTCCCAATCCATCGGTTGGAGTCCACGACTCCCCATATTGGAGAGTGCTTTGTCATCTCAGTTACTATAGGAAGGCATATTTTCGGGTCTATGAAACGGCGGGAAATCACCTCGTACTCTTACACAAACCAGGCTCAGGCCGGGATCGACCTGCTCAATCCAACGCATCACCACTGCTTTGATGTCGTAATGCGTGGAGCCTTGGGCCGAAGGCCGGATGGGATTGGATCAACCGCCTTCGTCGCCATGGTCTCCGCGGTGCATGAGTCTCCCATCATGACGACCTCTGCCGCCCAAGCCAGTGCAGCTCCCCATCAGGATCGCGCAGCCCCAAGACTGCTCCCCCCATGGATGATCCTTCCACAAGTGGAGAAGAAGACATGGAAGATGCTCCTCCTTCCTTTGAGGAGGGCGTCTCCACCACAGTCGACGAGTTAGTACAGGCAAACCTCGGTAGTGAGGCGGACCCAAGACCCACATTGGTCAGCACCGCTATGCCTCCCGAGGAACAACAACAGTACATAGACTTCCTCAGATAGCATCATGATGTGTTTTCCTGGATTTATGATGAGATTTCGGGACTAGATCCCCAGATAGATGTCCACCGCCTTGGCATCCCAGCAAACCATCGTGGGTTCAAGCAGCCTCCCAAAAAAATGCACCCCTTTCATGGTGTCATGGTTGAGGCCGAAGTTGATAAGCTCATTAAGGCCAACTTTTTCAAGGAAGTCCAGTACCCCAGGTGGCTAGCCAACATTGTGCCCTTCAGGAAGAAGAACGGGTAGATTAGGGTCTGCATCGACTTCCGCGAGCTTAATCGCCACAGTCCGAAGGATGACTTTCCCCTTCCAATGAAGAGTTGTTGATCGATGCAATAGCCGGGTTTCAAGCCCTCTCCTTCCTAGATGGGTACTCTGGGTACAACCAGATATGGATAGCCCCCAAGGATGAAGAGTTCACTGCCTTCAGGGCCCCCCAGGGCACTTTCTGCTACCAGTTTATGCCCTTCGGCCTAAAGATTGCAGGTTCCACCTATCAACGGGATATGCACTGCATATTCAAGCCGATCCTCGGGACACTGGTGGAGTGCTACGTAGATGACCTGGTGGTTAAATCTCGTCAGCACCGGTACCATCTCAAGGACCTTGAGAATGTGTTGGGTTTCCTCCGTTCTCTCCAATTGAAGATGAACCCGTTGAAGTGTGCCTTCGGGGTCACCTCCGGAAAGTTTCTTGGCTTCATTGTTAGGTATCGAGGTATCGAGATCAACCCCAAGAAGATCAAGGCCATCAGCCAGATGCCTACCCCGAATAATATTCGGGAGCTTTGAGGCCTCCAAGGCCACTTAGCCTATATACGCCGATTCATTTCGAATATGGCCGGCAAGTGTAAGCCCTTATCCCGGCTCATGAAGAAAGGCACCACCTATGGGTGGGACGAAGAGTGTCAGACCGCTTTTGAGGAAATCAAGCAGTATCTACTTCAACCTCCAGTCCTGATGCCACCCATTCCTAGAAAGCCACTGGTCCTTTACGTGACCGCCCTGGAGCGATCCCTCGGCACCCTTCTCACCCAGAAGAACAATGAGGAAACAGAGAATACCCTCTACTACCTCAGTTGCATTCTCCTCGATGTGGAAATTAGATATTCTCCCATCAAGAAGAGCTGTCTGGTGCTCTTATTCACTGTACAGAAATTGTCGCACTACTTGCAGCACCACGAGGTACAGCTGGTCTCTCGGGTAGACCCGTTGAAATACATCCTGAGTCGGCCTATGTTGACCGACCGATTGGAACGTTGGGCAGTGATCCTCCAGCAGTTCGACATTAGGTTCGTACCTCAGAAGGTCGTCAAAGGATAGGCGTTGGCAGAATTCCTAGTTGCCCACCCAACCTCTGCGGACCAGCCACTGTATTTGGGCTTTCCTGATGAGGCAATCCTCTCAGTAGATCACGCCACCCCATGCTGGCAGATGCACTTTGATGGCGCCTCCCGAATCCCTACCGGTTGAAGGCTCAACGATCCTAGGCTTAACAGAGTGGTCCTGGGTATCGTCTTCATCACCTCAGAGAAATATGTTCTGCCATATTCATTCTTATTGTCAGAAGGCTACACCAACAATGAGGTAGAATATCATGCCCTCATCACTGGCCTCGAGTTGGCCCTGGAGGTTAACGTACCCCACCTGTATGTAAAAGGGGACTCTGAGCTAGTCATCAAGCAGGTTAACGGTTACTACGTTGTCAGGAAGCTAGAACTCATGCCGTTGCTGGAGTGCATCCTCCATCTAATGGCTAAATTCCCCTCCAGACAAGATGTTGTTCACGTTCCCTAGTCACAGAACAGTCTAGAAGACGCTTTCGCCAGTCGGTCCGCATCACACGCAGATCCCGAACAGGATGACCTAATCATCCATGTGGCGCACCGGAGAGTCATTGCTCCTGTTACCCCAGAGGGCGATCGTGGACCATGAGTGAACCATCTCACCGCTGGTGCCCCTACGTCAAGACCCCCCGGGGCTTCAGGCGTGGTGATTGAGACAGTTCCTGACTGGAGGACACCCTTGGTTGAATATTCCAGCACGACAATCTTCTGATGGACCGAACAGAGTGGGAACGAATCCAGTGCCGCGCGCCGCAGTTCACCCTTCAAAGTGGTCCCAGCCGTGAGAAGCTCCTTTACAGGCGCAGGTTCGATGGTGTTCTCCTCTGTTGTCTTCAAGGAGTTGAGATCCCACAGGTCATGCAAGAAGTGAACGATGGTTCCTGTGGTGCCCACCTGGCCGGGTCGATGTTGTCCCACCAGATTCGGAGTCTGGGATACATATGGCCCTCCATGATCCACGACTGCATCGAGTACGCCAAGAGGTGTCACGTGGTCCAAGTTCATGTTAACTTTGTGCATCGGCCACCAAGGCCTCTCCATAATACTAAGTATTCTTGGCCCTTTGCAGTCTGGGGGTTGGATGTCATAGGGCCTTACCCGCCAGCGACGGCCCGCCAGTGCCGGTTCATCTTAACTGCTACGGATTTCTTCTCAAAGTGGGCAGAGGCAGCCCCGCTCAGGGAAGTCAAAGCTAGTTCTATCGCGGACTTCGTGAGCTCGAATATCATCTACCAGTTTGGAATACCTCACGCTATCCTCACGGATAATGGAACCAACTTCCGAGCAGCCGATCTGAAAAGATTGTACGCCAAGTACAACATTCTCTCTAACCACACCTCCCGCTATCATGCACAGGCGAATGGATAGATTGAGGCGTTTAACAAAACCCTCTCTAACATTCTGAAGAAAATGGTCGGTCAGAACAAGAAAAGTTGGCCGGAAAAGCTCCCCAACACCCTCTGGGATTATAGGACGATGACTCGAAATTCCACCCAGGTGACTCCATATTCCCTGGTATACGGAGCTGAGGTCGTCCTACCCATCGAGGTCAAGCTTCCCTCATTGCGCACGGTGGTCTACGACCATCAAGCACCGGATAGAGCTTCCGAGATCCGTCTAGCTGAATTGGAAGCGCTATATGGAATTAGGCTTCGCGCTTTACATAACTTGGAAAGGCATCAGAGCAGGATGGCTCAAGCTTTCGATAAGAAGGTTCATCTCCACACCTTCCTACAAGGTGACTTGGTGATGGCTCTCAGAGCGCCAATGATTCCCGGCAGGAAACCACCCAAGATGGAGCCCAAGTGGGAGGGGCCTTTTATTGTCCACAAGGTCTATCCCAATGGTGTGTATTCCCTGGTGATTATGGATGGTGAGTTTATCACTCCTCCCACCACGCCAGGTTCCTCAAGAAGTACTTTGCCTAACCACCCGGTCCAGCATGACCCTAAACTGCATTTTTCCCTACATTTGGGCTCTATGGTCCTGCATGACCTTAAACTGCACTCGTTCTATCATGACCCTAAACTGCATTTTGCCCTATATTTGGGCTCTATGGTCCTACATGACCTTAAACTGCCCCCGGTCCATCATGACCCTAAACTTCATTTTGCCTTACATTTGGGCTCTATGGTCCTGCATGACCTTAAACTGCACCCGGTCCAGCATGACCCTAAACTGCATTTTGCCCTACATTTGGGCTCTTTGGTCCTGCCTGACCTTAAACTGCACCCAGTCCAGCATGACCCTAAACTGCATTTTGCCCTACATTTGGGCTCTTTGGTCCTGCATGTCCTTAAACTGCACCCGGTCCAGCATGACCCTAAACTGCATTTTTCCCTACATTTGGGCTCTATGGTCCTTCATGACCTTAAACTGTATGGTCCTGCACGACCCTAAACTACACCTTGTTCCGAGCTCTAAGACCTAAAACTAAGATCACCTTGGTCCAAGCTCTATGACCTAAAACTAAGATCCATATTTCGTCCAACATGACGTTAAACTGTATTTTCAGAACTACCTCTAGCTTGATTCCCATCCTAATGGGATATATAGGAGCACCCAGACCTTTCGTCTTTGGATCCAGCTTGAGCTCCGCTGTCGCGTATGTCTCTCCTTTGGGACCTTGACCACAGGATCACGTGGCATGGTGTGATATTATGTCCTCATTCACGTCGGGTTTGCAATAGTAGCACCACGCGCACCCTGTCCTCAGGATTTCGCCCACCTATTTCTAATGGAATTAAAAGGCACCGTTCTAGAACTACGTATGGCTTGATTCCCATCCTTATGGGATACGTAGGACTGCCTGAACACCTAGATGTCAGGTCCATCCCGATCTCTTAGGAGATCCCATGATCTCCCGGTTCCCAGGGTGTTTGGCATTACGCCCCCTCTTTTGCCTGGGGCGCCATCTTTTGGCCGCTCTCGGACTGAGCCCTCTGACCCTTTCCAGTGGTCTGCTGATGTGCTCAGGGTACTCTGGTCTAGGACTTGGAGTTCCAGATTCGACTTAGGCAAGTTCCATCCACTTTCTAAGCTTCGTGTCCCCCTTCATTCGGGCCCCCGTCATCCTTCACACCCGAAGGGACCCCTAAGAACGGTCTGGATACAATGCCCAAGGGCTCTCTTACCGTCATGGGCCAATGCCCCCGAGGGTTTTAGACAAAAAATTGATACAAATCTCATGTTGCGAACATGGTCAGTGGTTTATTCTCATTTTTTTGTCCCCATGGCTAACACAACAGGATGTTGCGTTGCGAACATGGTCAGCAGTAATCCTCAGCCGTCACTCCGGCTTCCCCGGGCCCTGAATGTTGGTGGTATGGTTCATGTCATGTTCTGCCCCACTGTGTCAAGGTGGAATCTCGAAACTCCTTTCACTAATCCTCAGTACACCCCTGCACATCAGACAGACCGAGCTGCGTAACGATTTCTCTCAAGGCTCCCACGATCTGAGTGCTAGAGTATGTGCTTGGGTCTCTTCATTACGGGTTGTGTGCAGCTTGACCCTCATCCCCATGGGGAATCAGGAGTCACCTAGACATTGAGTTTCGGGCCCAGCATAGCTGGGAGCTAGAATCACCTGCCCCCCCTGATTATTGAACCCTCGTGGGCCCCTGTGGCCCGAGGCTCCTCTATCGGTTGGTCCAAACCATATGACCTTAAACTGTGCTGTTGGTCCAAACCATATGACCTTAAACTGTGATGTCGGTCCAAACCATATGAGCTTAAATTGTGATGTTGGTCCAAACCATATGACCTTATACTCTGACGTTGGTCCAAACCATATGACCTTAAACTGTGTTGTTGGTCCAAACCATATGACCTTAAACTGTGTTGTTGGTCCAAACCATATGACCTTAAACTGTGATGTTTGTCCAAACCATATGACCTTAAACTGTGATGTTGGTCCAAACCGTATGACATTAAACTGTGATGTAGGTCCAAACCATATGACCTTAAACTGTGTTGTCGGTCCAAACCATATGACCTTAAACTGTGTTGTCGGTCCAAACCATATGTCCATAAACTGTGTTGTTGGTCCAAACCATATGACATTAAACTGTGTTTTCGGTCCAAACCATATGACCATAAACTGTGATGTTGGTCCAAACCATATGACATTAAACTATGTTGTCGGTCCAAACCATATGACCTTAAACTGTGATGTTGGTCCAAACCATATGACCTTAAACTATGATGTTGGTCCAAACCGTATGACCTTAAACTGTGTTGTTGGTCCAAACCATACGACCTTAAACTGTGTTGTTGGTCCAAACCTTACGACCTTAAACTATGATGATATCGTCCCGGCATTGTTTTCGGTCCCTCGACTCAAGCTTTTCCCCGGACAGCACATGGTAAGTAGGGCTTAGGTCCTCATTCACGTCGGGTTTTGTAACCGCCTTTCCATGTGTCCATTTTTCCACTTACCCATTCATGGTCCAATCTCTAAGACCTTAAACAAAGATGCTTCCAAGAACTACGTATGGCTAGATTCTCATCCTTATGAGATACGTAGGAGCGCCCGGGGCACTTCCCCGCGGGACCATATTACTTCCGTTTTCAGTCCCTTGACCTAAAACATCTCCTAAGGGGGACATGCAGTGTGATATGGGATTATGCCCTCATTCATGTCGGGTTGTTCCCTGTGCCGTACACACCCCCTATTCCCATTCATGCCAGGTGTTTGAGTTACTCCACCGTGTTCCTTTTATGTTTCTGTCCGACCTTTGGTCCGAGTTCTAAGACCTAAAACTAAGATCATTTCTTTTGCTTCCTACGACTCGCTCTCTCTTACTGTATTGCACGATGGGGTGCGGGATTATGTCCTCATTTACGTCAGGTTACTCTCCGTGTCGTGCTCCTCCCCAGATGAGACGTATTCCGTCTCGCGTGACGTTAAACTTTATACCATCCCGCATGACGTTAAACTGTATACCGTCCCACATGACGTTAAACTGTATACCGTCCCGCATGACGTTAAACTGTATTCTGTCCTACATGACGTTTAACTGTATTTCGTCCAACATGAAGTTAAACTGTATTTCATCCAACATGACGTTAAACTGTGTTTCAAGAACTATGTGTGGCATGATTCTCATCCTAATGAGATACGTAGGACCGCCCAGAAATTTCGTCCTGGGTCCAACCCTAGGGATTACTGAACCCTGTCCTTCCTTGTTATCCGCCCCTCGGCCGGACATCATGGGAAGTGGTGTAATCAGGAAATCTACCCCGAGCAGGTTCGGGATGCCCCATGGTAATAATGGGAAGCAGCGGTTCTCTCGCCAAAGAGGTCCTGCCTGGAAATTGGGACGACCCGAGATCCGGTCGGTATGTCCGCCTAATGCGCCTTCACCATGGTGGAGCAATTTTGGGAGTGTTGGACTCTATTCGAACAAACCACCACTCCATCTTCCACGCTTTGCGTACCCCCTTATTCGGATCCTCATTTCCTTTCATGTTTGACGGTACCCACTAATAGTATGGATGCTCGACCTATGGTTCGCCTACTGTCCTGGGCCAACGTTCTAGAGGACTGGTCATGTTTGACAGGACCCTCTAACAGTATGAATGCTCGACCTTTGGTCTGCCTACTGTCTTGGGCCAACGTTCCAGAAAACTGACCGATGATATTTGAGTCAGGCCCCATGTTGTGAACATGGTCAGCGGTCAGCACTCTTTTATTGTCCCCATTCCAGGACAACCTGATACGGATGTTGTGTTTCCGTCACGGTTGACAGTTATCCTCCATCGTTGTGCCACATTGGCTTCAGAATTTGGGCAGCGTGATTCACCCTTCCTCTCCATCCCCCTATGTTCGGATGGATTTCAATGCCCCTGGCATCGCCCCACTCGTGTGTTAGAGCACATTGAGGAGTCGACACATCAATCAGCCTGAGGTCTCCTCAGAAGTCCAGGCCCAATTTTGGACACCTGAAGCTTGGTCAATGCCCCACAGTTGAACGAAATGATGGCACAAGCATCTTATGCTTCTCGCGTTGGGCACAACCCACAGGAGCCTAGGGATGAGTTGTTATTTGTTTCAAAACTATGGTTGAGTGCATTAAAACAAGGGTAAAAATGAGTGGATTTGGCCATATATTGGATTGAGACAATGAGATGTACAAGAAAAAAAGTTCATGAGATAGAAAAAACAAATCCCTTAGGGGTCAGCGTGCTGAAGCGATCTTTCCAGCACTGCTACCCTTTGGCTGGTAGCCTCCAGGACCGCTTCTCGCTCTTCGAAGACTCTCTCCTCATCGGCCACCACAGAGTGCAGCTCGCCAGCCCTAGCTTGTGCATGCGCCCGCTCAGTTCGAAGTACGGTCATCTGGTGCCTTGCCTCCACCAGATGTTCTTGTGCATCATCCAGCTGGGCCATCAGTTTCTCCACGAGCTCAGAGCATGTTGCGATGAAGGCCTCCTTATCTGCCGCCTGCCCTTCGAGGTTTCAGACTTCTTGCTTCGCCATCAGCAGTGCTTGAGCACTCTCCGATCCTTCCCAGAATTGGGCAATGTCGGTGCGCCGGCTTCTCTCGCGTATATTCTCGGCCATGTAATCACGGACCGTCAGATGAAGACGTTGAGCGTCAGCCCCTCTGGCACACAGGAAGTGCAGCCAGGTATGAAGTGATCCCATCCACCTCAGCCAATCCGACTGGGGCTGTCTGAGGAAGTGCTGGATACACTTCCACCCCTCGTGCTGTGTCAGCCGGCTCTCCTCGGCTGCCTCTGAGTCTGAGTCATCTATCTCCTCGGGGTTGGCGGGTTGGTATATGGGGAAGGCAGCCAGTATATTGGCAGCAGGATCCACCTCAGGGATGTCTTCGTGAGGAATAGAATCCTCAACATCCGAGTGACCTTCTTCTCTCTCCCCAGCAGCAATGATGCCTCCACCATCTTCCAACGTCGTCTCGGGAACAGCGCCACTGATGTCCACTTCCCCCTGTTCATCAATTTTCGGGGCTGACTCAGTGCATAGAGCATATTCCAAACGAGGTGGTATGTCCACCGCTAGTCCACTCACGGATAACCCGGGCTCCGCAGCCTGACGTGCCTCCGGTGTTGAGATCACTGCTCAAGGCATATGCTGGTCAGACGGGATCTTTTTCCACCAAGTGCTAGTAGTGAAGCGTGAGACTTACAGGAATCCAGAGCGTCGATCCCTAGTGTTTCGGCCACTGCAGGAGCTGCTGTAAGGGGAGACCCCTCCGCGCTTGTTAATTCAATGATGGGTGTCGGATCCCCATCATGTCCCACTGGTTCCTCTCTTCCCTCCTCTAGTGGGGACACCCGTCCAACGCTCAACTACTCCGGAGTAGGATGGGGAGGTGAGTTAGAATTGGGAAAGGAGAACGGATGAATAGGGGAAATGAATGAAGACAGAGACAAACCTCGAGAATCTCGGTTATGTCGAGATCAGAGTCGGCAATCTCGCCGCTCTCTCGGAGACTCCCTTGGTGGGTCGCCCCTTGCGACCCCTCACCTTCGCGCTCTTCTTCTTCATCTTCTCCCTCACCTTCGTCCTCTCTGGTTTCCTCCACCCCCTCCGGCTACTCGTGACTGTCGCCTTCTCCCAACGGCATCGATTCCGGATCATGCTCCTGGTCGAGCATCACATTCACTAGGAAAGGTGGCTCTACATGCTGCCCCCTCTGGCATGTGTATGCATCCATGGCCGTCAGATAAGAATGTCGCTGATGGAAGGTTACTCGGTCGGTAATTTTAACGAGCCTGGCCTCTAGCAGTTGGATCCCGTTTTGCATTATCTTCTTCCAGATGGCTTCGACACTCAGCGATTTCCGCAAGGTCATCCTGGCTGAACACAGTGCCGAAAGAATTGTGTCTTGGGAAGGTTCGAGAAGATATCTTATTTGCTTCCCGGGCAGTTCCCTGGCAGCCTCATGTGACCCCCATATAGGTAACGAGGACGTGGCAGCACCACGTGATGTCCCCACTGCCGAAGTCCCGACCTGCGCAGGCCTCACTTCCTGACGCGCCCTTGGTCCTCCCCTTCTGACGGCACCGTTCCTTCTTTCCCTTCAATCGGTTTCCACGCGAGTAACATCGTGTTTCCGGATGCGCTTGCGTAACAAACCCTCAGGGTACGCAATGGTCCAGTGTTCGGTGTATTCAGTTTCCAGGCCGGCATCGACCCCAGCGGGGGGAAGAGTGACGACATTTCCAGAACCGAAGGTGGTAAACATCAACCGCATATGGTGTAGGACGCATGGATTCTTCTCCTACTAGAATGCCGTGAATACCTTCTTAGGCATTCTCTGGAGGCACCCGAACTGCCTGGTGAATCAGGATGGTACGTAAGGCTCTAAGATCACCTTCCCATCGATTCGAGCCACGAGAACCCCACCCCAAATACTCTGGAAGTATTCCTGCTGTTCCAGGGTGCCTTGACCATTGTCCACCAGTTGTCCAACTAGGGTGGGGAATGGGATAAAGTTGAATTTGGCATGGTTGCCGATGCGGATCCTCATTCCCTCCTCATTGAGCGTCATCGGTGCCACCCCTGCGATGTTTAGCAAGGACTGTCACAGACCGTTTCCTGGAAGACGGACGACATTTGGGAAAGTGTACCCTCCACGATGATCTGCCACCTAGTCGTTGAAGATCTCGAAGGGACCACATACTCTCCAAGGTGACCCCCCACGTGAGATGCGCCCCATGATGGTATACAGCTTGGCCAGTACGGGAATGACCAAGTTGAACCGTTTGTTGGCGGCCATGGAACCCACTATCACCAATGTTGTTAGGCGGATGCCCATCCTCACGTCCTGCACCGGAAAGAGCCACCCGCTCAGGAAGGCAGCAAGGAACCCAGCATACCGGACGTTCGGGTCCCGGGCCTCAATGACGTGGTATCCCCATGATTGGTATTGCCCTGCCTCCAGGGTCCTCCAGTATGACCCATCCCTGCTCCTCTGAGTTGCGATTGGGCACCGTTTTCCCCGTCCCGGCATCTTGACGGCAGGATCCTTCTCAAGGAACAGGTTGAACCAGCCCTTGAAGGCAACGCCCTTCAGGAGGTTCTTGACCCCTGACCTCTCTTTGGCCATCTCCAATAGGTGCCGTGTCAGCATAGGCATCCGCGACCTGTCTCCCCAGGTGTCCTTTAAAGGAATGAACTCGTCGTATTGGTAACCCTCCAGTGGGATACCTCCGATGAAGTGAACGTCCCAGAGACTGATGCCGACTTCCCCATGATGAAGGTGGAATGTGTTGGTGTCAGGAGACCACCGGGTGAATAGATCCGGTCCGAGTTCAGGCTGGCGGTGGAAGTGAAACTGCGATGTCCAGACCTCCTCGAACAGGAAGATATACCGTAGTTCATCCCCGAACTGGTCACAAGTATGGCGGACCCAAAACGCCCAGGCCCATTCGCTGGTGAAGGTTCCCCCGGACCGCAGATCCCAATACTTCAGCCATCCCTTTGTATCATCCATGATGCTCTGACGGAACGTGCTCGCGTAGAGGGCCAGAGAATCCTATGCCATAGGCTCGTCCCTGGTAATGGTTCTAGTCCTTGGGTTCATGACATATAAGTCTATATGTCTGGTTTCCCTGGAAGGATGGTCGTTGTTGGTGATGTTGTAGCGGGGAAGTTCATCCTCCCGAGTCATCCAAGACCGTGGCGTGTCCACCTCAAAGCCCGGCAGTGGAACCTCCTCCAAGATTCCAAAATTCCAGAGCGGGAGGTTGTCAGATAAGGGATATGTCTTCTGGGCCGGAGTCAGCAGATTGAACAAGGTCAAATTGTTGGAGACAATCACCTTGGCGCCATAAACCTCCTCGTTCGCCGCCATTTCTGTCCTACGGGTGGTGGATTCCCCCTCATCAACTCGGATTTTATCCATCTCGAATCTTTCGAGAGTTGGGCGAAATCAGGATGCAGTGCATGGAATCGGAGAGTTCCACGCGAAATCTGAATGGGTTGCGCGAAATCCCAGAGATGAGCACGTAATCGGCATGCGAAGCGCGGAAAAGCCCGAACAGGCGCAAAATCACAGCCGAATTTCGTATGGAATTCCGCACTACCAGAGCATTTTTACGCGCAGCCACGGAAGCGATTTTGTGCATGAGAGCGATGAGCTTATCGCGCAGAAAAAGAGGATGTATAGATTTGGGACCCAGAGACCCTTTTTATAGGCAAGGACAGGGTTCTGTGTTGTGCGGAAAGAGGATTCCGCGCGCGTCTGTAGGTTTTGCGCGCCCATAAGAATTTTGCACGCAACTAGACCAGGGGACTCAGCATTTCGATGTTTCGGCGTTTCACTTGGAATCTGATCTTTGCGATCTCTTGCCGATCCAATTCTAAGGGGGGGCATTTTTTGACGCCGAAAAAATTCCGTAACTCTCAGAGGAAGTTTCGAAATGATGAAGCGAAGTCATATTCGGAATCAGAGGCTCAATCCGGAGGCCCGGGAAGTGGTGTGCGAAAAATTGGGTGAAGTGCATGGAAAAAATTTCCCGTGCGAAAGGCAACCTGGGATTCGCGAAAATTCCCGGCGCCTGCACGAATAATTTCGCGCCCACGTCCCGCGTGGTTGATATTTTCACGTCGCCGTTCCTGTCGTGCAATTATTTCACGTGGTGCCTGGATTCGGCGTCGGAGGTCGCCTATAAATAGAAGGTGACCCCGAACGTTTTGGGGTTGAGGAATCCGAAGTGACTCCCATGTGTGCAATTCGGCTCCCCCCGCGCGCAGGATGACTTCCAGGTAATCCCTCATTTCGCACAACCTTGCCCCGGAGTTCTCCTTTGCGTGCAACTCCACCAGATTCAGTGAATTTTCCCCCTCCCCCATGTTCCAGCCTTGCGCGCATTCCGTGTCTCGTGCGCGCAATAACCTACCGTGTGCGCAAAACCCTGCACGTAATTCCCTCTCTGCGCGCAATTCCCTTGCTCCAATTGCGCGCCATCCCAGTGTTTTGCGCGAAAACCTTACCTTTTGCGAGCAAAGCCCAGGACCCCTCACCTTGACGCCCCTTGGCTGCCCCCTACACTGGCACCTGATGTCTCCCCTTCCGGGCATGCACGTCATGCGTTTTTTTCCCGTACGGCATTCCAGGCTCGTGCGAAGTAACCTCAAGATCCCTTTGGCCATGTTTCCTGTTCTGTTGATTTGCCTTATGCTTGTAACAGCCCAAGATTTTATAAAAAAAAATATTCTTTTTTATTTTACTAATGTCTTGTGTTGAACGCTACACCAAAAGGAGCTTGCACAACACGCATCCTTGACTTGCCTTGCATTACACGCAATCACGACCTTCCTCGATAGCGTGTGTAGTACGCAATAACGAGTTTCACTAAACAACGATATGCTATTAAAATGTTATTAAAACTAGCCGTTATGAATAGTAATAACCACTTTTTGAAATTTTGTAAATTTTATTTTTCAAAATGGATTTCATTTTTGGATTCGGAGTATCGAATTTAGCCTAAGGTGAAATTTTGGTACTTTTCGGATAACTTTCAATTTTTGATGAATAGTGAAAATGACTAAATTTTAATTAAAAACAACTTTTTTAATCGAAATAATTAATAATGATAAATTATTAATTTGAGTGATTTTAAAGTATATTTAGAATATATTTTTACAATTTAATACAATTTTGGTCATTGAATGTAATTTCACATTTAAACCAGACATAATCAAGTGTCAATCTTTTGATAGATATTGTTTCTTAAAAACACGCTATTTGTTTTAACAGCGGGATTTAATTATAAAATTAATTAATGCAACTTCTATGTTATGAATTTGGTTAAATAGATTTCATTTTTGAATTCGGAATATGAAATATAGCTTAGGATGAAATTTTGGCATTTTTCTGAAAACCTTCAATTTTTGATGAATAGTGAAACCACTAAGTGGTAGGTTAAAAACTGAATTTTGCATAAAACTTAATTTTACCGCTTCTGTGAATGGAATTTCGAAAATCCGACAGACACGGTTAATATCAAGGACTAAAATGTGGTTCAATGAGATGAAAATAATTTTTGGTGAATAGTAACTTTTTACTTTTTTTTACCACGGTTAAAAGTAAATAGGGTAATTAAGGGTAAAGATGATATTATTATTACCCTAACACATGTCCTAATTCTATTGGACAAGTGTATTTCGACCAAAAACAAACTTAGGAATAAAATATGACCATTTAGGCCCACTTGGATTAGATTAGGACATTTATTATTAATTTATTTAAAGAAGGGTTAAAATAGTAAAAATCAAAGTTTAATAAGTAAATCATTTTTTATACATAAGATAAATTCGATTGTAAATATTCATTAGAAAGCTAAAAAGATTTCCTACATGATGGTATTTTATTTGTAATTTTTAGACATCAAATAATTTAATTTATTTATGACACAACGATGATGCAGTAATTATCTTATTAATGAAATATTGACATAATTGATGTTATAAACACCAAAATAAATATAATTTGAAAAATTTTATGAATTCCACTAATTTTCTAGGTTACCATGATATATTAATGTTGATTTAATCAACTTGGTTCGAACATTTAATTCTGTTATGACTTTCACAAAAATCATATATCAAATAGTGTCAAAATTGACACAAAATAGTTTTTAAATCAAATATTATATTATTAATTGTTATTTTATTCCTAAAAATCTAAGGTTCGGCCAAATGACTTAGATAAGGATATATATATTAATAATAAACAATTTGGGGTTCGTTTGGAATGTTATAGTAAGTGTATTAACCATATAGTGAAAGAAAACAAAAAGACACGGTAAATGTTAAATTATTTAACTTAGAGTTAAATCTAATTGATAAGGTTAAAATAATATCCTAAACTTGTCTAAATTCTATTGGTTGATAGGATTTCGACCCATCCCCACTTTAGCTTCGAAATAATACCCTTTGGAACCATTATAAACCGATTTTGACTTTAATATAAAATAATATTTTGAGGTATTCCTAAGATGCCCCTCTCCTCCCCTATAAAAGGACACCTCCTCCCCCTCCTCCTCACACCAATTTGAGCACTCAAGCTCGGCCAACCCCTGCCAAAATCTCTTCTCCACTTCCCTAGAAACATCCTAGAGGTTCTGGTCTTCCTCAAAGACCAATTCTAGTGCCCTAAGAAGAGGTCTCAAAGAGGCACTTCAAAGAAGAGGTAATTACCGTTACCAATTCTTTCATCTTTATTTCTTCTTCCACTTCTTCTTCTTAGGTTGTTTCATTATGAAGTAATAACATCAGTATCACTCATATACTGATATGTTATTATAAGTATGAAACAACCCTATTTCACCATCTATCCATCCTACAGAAAAAGAAATCACCGCGCGTGCGTACGTACGGAATACCGTCTCCACGCCGTGGTGTAATCTATTTTCCACCACCACCTTACATGGATGGGTATAATGGTGTAAAAAATAACTATACATAGTTATTACAACATCATATTGATTCTGATATATTGTATAATTCACTCCAATTCAATTCAATATTTATAGAAATGATATCATCGCTCGTGCGTACGTACGGACTACCGTCTCCACGACGCGATGAGATTCATTCTCCATGTTAACCATTTAAGAATGATTATAAAGTATATATAAGAAATAATAATGAAATATATTACATTATAAAGCTACTGGATTTATGTATATATATACATATGTATGTCATCTACTTACTTCCATTTCAAGACAATAAGGAAAGGAAAACAGCGTTCATGCGTACGTACGGACTACCGTCTCCATGAACGGTGTTTTTCATTTTATTTATCTACCTATTATATATATATATATACTGAATATATATGATATATAAATCATATTTTATATTCTGGAAGTATGTAAATCATGATATAAGTAATAATGATGTCAAGAACAACAAGTCAAAACACCTACGATAAATGAAACGATTTTACCCAAAACGCTTCTTTAACATGGAGTTTACAAAAGAACGGGTAATATAATGTCATAAGTGAACCATATATGATATCATAACAATGAATATGATTCTGTAATAAGTCAATAACATGATTTAAATCATTATACAGGAGGTTCGGACACTTACAAAGCAAGTCGGACCTAAGGTAAGGGAAATATCACAATCTCATTTTTATCCGAGATTGTTTATTCGTAAGTATTTACTGGGGTGTATTTTATCATCCACATCCATGTTACCTCAATATGTAATATTGTTTCCATCCACTTACAATAGTTTAAATCCATTTTTTCCCTTAGGTGAGTTTTTAGTAAAGAATATGAAAGGAATCTTTTGTCGTTTTTCCGTACGAGGTACTTTTTGACTTTTCCGACAAAAGTACGAAGAATGTTTTTTTTAACTTATACGGCACGAACGGATTTATACTGTTTTATAAAGCCTTATTTTCATGAAGATTCCTCTAAAATATTTCATGACTATTTTCAATAAAATCTCTTTCTTTTAAAATTTCATGATGTTTTGTGAAAAGAAATTGATTTTGAAGAAGAAAGGATATTTTCCTCAAGAATTCAATTCAAGTGTTTTATCAAAATTATTTTCCATATAAGATAATAAAGGGTTCTGTTTCTATCCATATTTTTACATTGATTTGACTATGTTTTGATGGAATTATGTTTATGAATTCCTTTATCTTATATGAATGGTTTTATGATGTCATGTTGTTTAAGAATTCCATTTTTATTACATGGGTTATGCAATGATGTATGATTTATGATTTTGTGGCACACATAAGAAAGGATTCATTAAGAGATGGGTGGGACCTATATCTCCCTCCAATGCATTGGGTAAAGATTTTATATCTCATGTGATAGACATGGCTGGAATGGTAGGTTATACCGGTTCAGTGAAACAGGACTGAAACGAGGATTACTCGATTCAGAAAGGGACTTTGTCCACTAAGATAGTCTTGGCAATGAGTCTTGACTAACAAGAAATGATTCTCTATGATTATGTGTGTATGCCACAATGAGTAATGTTTAAAGTTATGATTTCATTTCACTACTATGATTTATCCCATGTTATGAAATTATGCTCTCTTTTGCAGGTTAAGATTTCCAAAAATGTTATGTTCTTATGAAAATTATGTGATTGATATTTCCTTTGTTTACCCTTACTGAGCATTTGAGCTCACCCTTTTATGTTTTCTTTTCCCCAGGATATAAAGAAAGGTTTTAGGTAAAAAAAAAGGGAAGATCTTTATGGGAGATGTTGAAGATCTTTCCCCACGATTAGAAGATTATACTCCGAGTTTCCAAAGACACTAAACTATTACGATCCTTGTGTGTGTATTTTGGTTATATACTAAGTATTCCGCAAAAGTAATGTAAAGTCCATGTAAGTCAGGCTACGGGTCTCTACAGTTGGTATCAGAGGAAAGGTTTAGTCAACCTTTGGAAACTAGGACGCGAAAACATTAGTGAGATCCCTAGAGATATTTCTAAGGTATGTCTAGGGATGTCCCTAAGGTTAAGTATACGTATAGGTTATATTACTAGAATTACGCTAACGATCATAGAATATAACCTAAAATGTTAGATATTAAGGGTACTCCCCCTTTACTATGTTGTTTTCCTTAGCATTATTTTGCCTCTCACACTATTCTTTTTGGGTTTTAGAAAATGGCTGGAAACAAGATGATTCACGATAATGGAGGATATGATGGACAATGGAATGATATTTTTTATGAGAAACCAAATGAAATGGGATTTGGAAGTCCAAACATCATTATTATGCCGAATCAGCAATCTCATAATATGATCAATAAACTAAAATTTGGTAAGTTTCCTGACTCGGCTAATAAGAGAAAGATGGAGTTTCATGATGATCATAGAGGAAAGAAAGTTCAATTTCCCCTATGTAAATCATGTGGGAAGAGGCATCAAGGAGAATGTTTCAAGGGAACTGGAAGATGCTTTGGGTGTGGAAAAGAAGGACACAAAGCAAGTAAGTGCAAAGGAAAAGGGTCGGTTAACACCATGGATGAGGATAATGGTATTGCTACGGCATCAAAAATGGTTAAGTGTTTTAAATGTGGAATGTATGGGCATTATGCAAACAAATGCCCTAAGGGAAAGACTCATGAAGAGAATCAGTATGGTCATATGGGTAGTATTTATGTGGATGATGATGAAGAGACTACAAATGATATGTGAGATGAAAGAATTTTTGAAGCTCGGTCAATGGTTTGAGAATGTAGTGGAATGATTACATGTTTATCATGTGTAATTTTGGAATAAAGAGACATCTATGGATTGTTACACTGTTGTCTTTCCTTGTGTTTTGAAAGTGTATGATTAATGTTACCAGTATCCATGAAAGGTTATTCAGATATTTTTGGAATGTAGATGATATGCGCATAATGAAGGGATAAGGAGAAAATTAAATGTTTGGTAGTATTCATGAGCTCATGATTGATATAAGGACTAAGTTATATCATGGTTTGAGTATATAGAATTTTGAGGATTTTTGTATGTGGAAAGTCTTAACTTTTAACTGCATTCAAGTTTTCACTAAGGTTCAATGGGTATTCAAAAGAATACATGATTAAGGACTTTGAATGTTTGGAATGTGACCAACAAAACATATCTTATGATATATGGGGATCAACGATGGTATTAAATCTCTGGTAATCGTTGTCACTATATTATGAGAGTGGACTGCAGTATTATGTATAAGCCTAAAGATTAGACTGGATTATGTTGGACAAAAGTTAGTATTGTTTAAGGATAGAAGATTTTCGATATTATTGATGGGATGTTATAGTAACGTAGTTTTAGAAAAAGGACAACCTGCAGGACGGGCGACAGCCCATCGCTTCGGACAAGGCTGTAGGAATCGAACCCACAACCGAAGTGCGACTGGCCTTTATCGCCTACCACTGACCTACAGGAAGTCCCTGTTTAGTAGAAACTAGTTTTATTATATTAAGCAGTATGATATATGAAGTATAAGTCCATTTTAGGAACCATATATGATTAATCTCACTATAGAATGACTTATGTATATTTAATAACTTTTGCTAACCTTTTGTTTGAGACAGACGGAATGAACAGTCATTCTATCACATGATCTGCTAACACTTCACGAATAACAAATTCAACTTCATTTATTTAAGAAATGAAGTGGAAATTGTTCAAGGCACGAACAACAGTGAGATTTTACCAAAATAAAGTAAGTATTTATTCTAATTCAAATTCTTCAACTTTAGGGAAACGATCTTGAAAACCAAAAATGTCATCCTAGTGCTCTTATATCTGATTAATCCGATGGTACCTTAGATCGTCACAAATTTATGGATTTGTGATTGCTAGCTTTTCCATAGCCATGTTCTCTACCACTCTCCATCAGAACATGATGGTTAGATTTCTCTTCCATATCCATATTTTCACCTATGTGGAAACCCAGTGATTAGTTTATTTGGGTAACCGTTATGTTTCATACTTTTGTTTTTAAAGATTGGTTTTGATATTCCTTTTTACGATGTGGGTTTCTATTAACGAAACTTTCGAATAGTAAACCATTTATAACCCCGACGAATTTCGAGGGCGAAATTCATTTTAAGGGGGGTAGAATGTAACAGCCCAAGATTTTATAAAAAAAAATATTCTTTTTTATTTTACTAATGTCTTGTGTTGAACGCTACACCAAAAGGAGCTTGCACAACACGCATCCTTGACTTTCCTTGCATTACACGCAATCACGACCTTCCTCGATAGCGTGTGTAGTACGCAATAACGAGTTTCACTAAACAACGATATGCTATTAAAATGTTATTAAAACTAGCCGTTATGAATAGTAATAACCACTTTTTGAAATTTTGTAAATTTTATTTTTCAAAATGGATTTCATTTTTGGATTCGGAGTATCGAATTTAGCCTAAGGTGAAATTTTGGTACTTTTCGGATAACTTTCAATTTTTGATGAATAGTGAAAATGACTAAATTTTAATTAAAAACAACTTTTTTAATCGAAATAATTAATAATGATAAATTATTAATTTGAGTGATTTTAAAGTATATTTAGAATATATTTTTACAATTTAATACAATTTTGGTCATTGAATGTAATTTCACATTTAAACCAGACATAATCAAGTGTCAATCTTTTGATAGATATTGTTTCTTAAAAACACGCTATTTGTTTTAACAGCGGGATTTAATTATAAAATTAATTAATGCAACTTCTATGTTATGAATTTGGTTAAATAGATTTCATTTTTGAATTCGGAATATGAAATATAGCTTAGGATGAAATTTTGGCATTTTTCTGAAAACCTTCAATTTTTGATGAATAGTGAAACCACTAAGTGGTAGGTTAAAAACTGAATTTTGCATAAAACTTAATTTTACCGCTTCTGTGAATGGAATTTCGAAAATCCGACAGACACGGTTAATATCAAGGACTAAAATGTGGTTCAATGAGATGAAAATAATTTTTGGTGAATAGTAACTTTTTACTTTTTTTTACCACGGTTAAAAGTAAATAGGGTAATTAAGGGTAAAGATGATATTATTATTACCCTAACACATGTCCTAATTCTATTGGACAAGTGTATTTCGACCAAAAACAAACTTAGGAATAAAATATGACCATTTAGGCCCACTTGGATTAGATTAGGACATTTATTATTAATTTATTTAAAGAAGGGTTAAAATAGCAAAAATCAAAGTTTAATAAGTAAATCATTTTTTATACATAAGATAAATTCGATTGTAAATATTCATTAGAAAGCTAAAAATATTTCCTACATGATGGTATTTTATTTGTAATTTTTAGACATCAAATAATTTAATTTATTTATGACACAACGATGATGCAGTAATTATCTTATTAATGAAATATTGACATAATTGATGTTATAAACACCAAAATAAATATAATTTGAAAAATTTTATGAATTCCACTAATTTTCTAGGTTACCATGATATATTAATGTTGATTTAATCAACTTGGTTCGAACATTTAATTCTGTTATGACTTTCACAAAAATCATATATCAAATAGTGTCAAAATTGACACAAAATAGTTTTTAAATCAAATATTATATTATTAATTGTTATTTTATTCCTAAAAATCTAAGGTTCGGCCAAATGACTTAGATAAGGATATATATATTAATAATAAACAATTTGGGGTTCGTTTGGCATGTTATAGTAAGTGTATTAACCATATAGTGAAAGAAAACAAAAAGACACGGTAAATGTTAAATTATTTAACTTAGAGTTAAATCTAATTGATAAGGTTAAAATAATATCCTAAACTTGTCTAAATTCTATTGGTTGATAGGATTTCGACCCATCCCCACTTTAGCTTCGAAATAATACCCTTTGGAACCATTATAAACCGATTTTGACTTTAATATAAAATAATATTTTGAGGTATTCCTAAGATGCCCCTCTCCTCCCCTATAAAAGGACACCTCCTCCCCCTCCTCCTCACACCAATTTGAGCACTCAAGCTCGGCCAACCCCTGCCAAAATCTCTTCTCCACTTCCCTAGAAACATCCTAGAGGTTCTGGTCTTCCTCAAAGACCAATTCTAGTGCCCTAAGAAGAGGTCTCAAAGAGGCACTTCAAAGAAGAGGTAATTACCGTTACCAATTCTTTCATCTTTATTTCTTCTTCCACTTCTTCTTCTTAGGTTGTTTCATTATGAAGTAATAAAATCAGTATCACTCATATACTGATATGTTATTATAAGTATGAAACAACCCTATTTCACCATCTATCCATCCTACAGAAAAAGAAATCACCGCGCGTGCGTACGTACGGAATACCGTCTCCACGCCGTGGTGTAATCTATTTTCCACCACCACCTTACATGGATGGGTATAATGGTGTAAAAAATAACTATACATAGTTATTACAACATCATATTGATTCTGATATATTGTATAATTCACTCCAATTCAATTCAATATTTATAGAAATGATATCATCGCTCGTGCGTACGTACGGACTACCGTCTCCACGACGCGATGAGATTCATTCTCCATGTTAACCATTTAAGAATGATTATAAAGTATATATAAGAAATAATAATGAAATATATTACATTATAAAGCTACTGGATTTATGTATATATATACATATGTATGTCATCTACTTACTTCCATTTCAAGACAATAAGGAAAGGAAAACAGCGTTCATGCGTACGTACGGACTACCGTCTCCATGAACGGTGTTTTTCATTTTATTTATCTACCTATTATATATATATATATACTGAATATATATGATATATAAATCATATTTTATATTCTGGAAGTATGTAAATCATGATATAAGTAATAATGATGTCAAGAACAACAAGTCAAAACACCTACGATAAATGAAACGATTTTACCCAAAACGCTTCTTTAACATGGAGTTTACAAAAGAACGGGTAATATAATGTCATAAGTGAACCATATATGATATCATAACAATGAATATGATTCTGTAATAAGTCAATAACATGATTTAAATCATTATACAGGAGGTTCGGACACTTACAAAGCAAGTCGGACCTAAGGTAAGGGAAATATCACAATCTCATTTTTATCCGAGATTGTTTATTCGTAAGTATTTACTGGGGTGTATTTTATCATCCACATCCATGTTACCTCAATATGTAATATTGTTTCCATCCACTTACAATAGTTTAAATCCAGTTTTTCCCTTAGGTGAGTTTTTAGTAAAGAATATGAAAGGAATCTTTTGTCGTTTTTCCGTACGAGGTACTTTTTGACTTTTCCGACAAAAGTACGAAGAATGTTTTTTTTAACTTATACGGCACGAACGGATTTATACTGTTTTATAAAGCCTTATTTTCATGAAGATTCCTCTAAAATATTTCATGACTATTTTCAATAAAATCTCTTTCTTTTAAAATTTCATGATGTTTTGTGAAAAGAAATTGATTTTGAAGAAGAAAGGATATTTTCCTCAAGAATTCAATTCAAGTGTTTTATCAAAATTATTTTCCATATAAGATAATAAAGGGTTCTGTTTCTATCCATATTTTTACATTGATTTGACTATGTTGTGATGGAATTATGTTTATGAATTCCTTTATCTTATATGAATGGTTTTATGATGTCATGTTGTTTAAGAATCCCATTTTTATTACATGGGTTATGCAATGATGTATGATTTATGATTTTGTGGCACACATAAGAAAGGATTCATTAAGAGATGGGTGGGACCTATATCTCCCTCCAATGCATTGGGTAAAGATTTTATATCTCATGAGATAGACATGGCTGGAATGGTAGGTTATACCGGTTCAGTGAAACAGGACTGAAACGAGGATTACTCGATTCAGAAAGGGACTTTGTCCACTAAGATAGTCTTGGCAATGAGTCTTGACTAACAAGAAATGATTCTCTATGATTATGTGTGTATGCCACAATGAGTAATGTTTAAAGTTATGATTTCATTTCACTACTATGATTTATCCCATGTTATGAAATTATGCTCTCTTTTGCAGGTTAAGATTTCCAAAAATGTTATGTTCTTATGAAAATTATGTGATTGATATTTCCTTTGTTTACCCTTACTGAGCATTTGAGCTCACCCTTTTATGTTTTCTTTTCCCCAGGATATAAAGAAAGGTTTTAGGTAAAAAAAAAGGGAAGATCTTTATGGGAGATGTTGAAGATCTTTCCCCACGATTAGAAGATTATACTCCGAGTTTCCAAAGACACTAAACTATTACGATCCTTGTGTGTGTATTTTTGTTATATACTAAGTATTCCGCAAAAGTAATGTAATGTCCATGTACGATAAGCTTCGGGTCTCTACAATGCTTCTCCGCATAGGCACGCTAACGGCTATTGCTTCTTCTCATAGCCACGCTAACATGGACCCCCCGATTGTTTTCCCTATAGACCCCCTTCACTATGGCCTTGCCGATGCCTCCCCTCTAATAAGGGGTAGAGGGAGTTGGGCATGCAAGCCCTAGGGGTGCGGAGCAAACCCACCTCGTCTGAGCTGCAGGACGTTAAACTGCTGAGCACATCATCCTTAACACATGACGTTAAGCTGTGGTCCGACCCCGTGCTTCGCACGCAGGGTCCCCCCAGCTCGGGCATTCTTGACGCCCGCTCGTCTCCATGGGAGTGGACTCTTCCTCGCATGGAATGATATCCTCCTTGTCGGAGTGGCGTTTGCCTGCGGGGGAAGGGCCACCTTAGATCATAATCCCCTAGCCTTTCTTACAGATGAATGCACCCGTGCATCTCCGTACTTCCCCCCTGCCAAGGCCAGTGCAGTCCTTTTCCCACTGCGCTTTGTCGCACCACGGGCCTCCACCTTGGAGTAAGCCCCGGCACCAAGGGTCGCTAACCACGTGTAAGCCCCTGTTTCCACTTTGGGCCGTCTCAGAACGTAAGCCTCAATCCACTTCTCACGGACACACCCTTCGCGACATGATCGTCTAGTCCCTGCCGCCTCTTGTTTCCCACACCGAGCATGACTCACGTGGGCTTAGAGTGCGCATAGACCATGAAATCCTCCTCTTGGGCCTCCCTAGAGAATAAGCCCCATCATAGCGAACTATGTGGACTTTGATCCGTGCTAACGCACGGTACGTAGGAAGCCTCCACAAGGTTCAAGCCCACCACCCGGTCATCCCGACCTCTCCATGTCGGCTCCCTGACCACCATGGGCTGCCTCAGAGCATAAGCACTAAACCCCTCGTCCCGCATGATGTTAAACTTTATTCCGTCCCGCATGCCGTTAAACTGTATCCCATCCCGCATGACGTTAAACTGTATGTCATCCCGCCTGACGTTTAACTGTATTTTGTCCCGCATGACGTTAAACTATATCTCGTCCCGCATGAAGTTAAAATGTATCCCGTCCCGCGTGATGTTAAATTGTATTCCCCCTCTTGGGACGTCTCAAAACATAAGCCACATGTCTCACTCCACCATCCATCCTGATCCTTACCCGGGCCACCACATCCCGGTGAGATCATGCCACCCCATCCCACTCCATGATATCTGGGAAGCCACCCATGTGTTGGACCCAACATTGGTATCCCCCCTAGGGGTCCTTCAACCCGATCCGTCTCCGCAAGATGTTAAACTCGCGACATACCCCGTGTTAAGAATGGGAAGCTGAGGAAAACCTTAGATGGTACACATTCCCCGCGTTTGATGTGGGATTCTTCTGGCTTCCGTGCCCTCGAGAAGCCTTGTGATGAGGGACCAAAGACAATCATGCCAATGGCACCCCAACGTGACCATTCTCCTCACCGAAGGTTGCTTCCCCGACAAGACCCCTTGGAGCGTCTTGACGGAAGTAGCGTAATTAACTGGCATCCATGTAGATATGGCACCAGGAATGAGCTTCACGAACCCGTCTTAAATCTATGAGGGAGACCCGTACTAGGTGATGAGCTCCGAGGAGGAATCCATGGAATGAAGAACTGACATCCCATCATCCCGGTTTCGATCAAGGAGCAGACGTCCCTGAACAAGGAACGGATGCCACCCGCCTTTGGAAAGTGGGAATGCGGGGCAACAAGCAGTGCGTCCTCCCCACAGACGAATGTGCGCGCCCCAGCGAAATCATCGGAGCAACACACTTTTTCATTGATATGGTTATGTGTGTAAGTACAATTACTTAAGAAAAGGCCTCTCATATTAGTTATTCATTTCGGCGTTGGTCGCCAGCCCCTAGCCTATGGAGGTAGGATTGGGGTAGTTGTGGCTCAAACCCCACTGGGTCAGGTCATGAAAATTATATATTATCATTACAATTTCAATTAAATTCCATTTAACCCTTAATCAAAGTTACCAATTCACAAAAAAAGTGTGAAAATTTTGATGCTCATTCCACATAAACCCCATTTCTCATTTCAAAAATAATTGTGTCATTATGTTGTCAAGATATTATTTTCTTTTCCAATTTGATACCAATTATCCATTTTCAAGCCATGTGATCCACATAAATTATCAATTTACATATTAAGCTAATTAATTATCCAAATAACTAATTTGGTTAAATAATTACCTTATCATAATTTCCAAATTCTAATCCAAGTTCAAGGGTAGAAAGAGATCTTGGGTGGTTGAAAGTCTAAGTATCAATTTTTGTTATACCCAAAAGTATTTATGGGAGGTTTAAGGATGAAAATTAAAGTTGATAGAGAGTATTACGATTAAATGAGTTCATGCTCATGGTGTCTCTATGTGATCATACATGTTTTACAAACTAATGTTGAAAATCAGAACATAGGGAGTTGTTTAGACCACTTACCTTAACCATAGAAGAATAAATCATGAGATTAAACATCCAATACCACCACAATAAAGTATATAAAGTGGTATATCCACCAAATAAATTATAGATGAAGAATATACCACAGGAAAACAAGATAAAATCTACAAAACTGAGAAAACATTGCTAATTCAAGTTTTATGGATCAAATAATGGGTCAAGGTATCAAGGATAGGTGTTAGAGAATCCCAAGAATACATGGATAACCCTTAAAATAGTAAAACATGACTTAGGGTTGAATGAGGGTTAATTAGGTGTTATTTATAAGGTAGAAATACAATTCTACCCCTCATTATTCTAGCATAGCCTAATGCCACTAGCTAGTCATTGGATTCCACCAGCTAGCTGGTGGTGTCAGTCAGAATGGTTTCATAGCTAGAAACCCCAATAATGGGCTGGTGGTTCTATTATAAGAGACCTATTTTGAATGGAAGCCACAAGTAGGTCAGTGGGTCTCACCAACTAGTTGATGGGCTTCCTATAGCCTCACCAGGCTACTAAATCACCCTCCGACTAGCTGGTTGACTGTACCAATTAGTAAATGGGACTACAAATTATCTTATGATGCATGTCACTACTATCATTATCTATAATAACTTCTTCAATCCCCCGAACACCTCAAAAACCTCATTTTATCCTAGGAACAAGGATCATTTACAGAATTCAAAATGGTTTAAAAAATATTATAGGGAAAGTGTTCCTTGAGAAAGGTGGGATATTTCAACCTCCCCACCATATAAAATCTCATCTCCAATGTTTTTTCATTTTATTTACTAATGGGTATCAATAAATAACTCAGTCCACTGTGATGTCATATGATATTTTCTCTCTTTGGTCTCCTCCTAAAAATTCCCATTCTTCCATTGCACTAGCAATAGAGGAAGAGTCATTCCGGGAAGATTATTCTCACTATTTTCTATGATGGAGATTGGATTATCCTCAAAAGAATCATCTACATAAATCTCAAAAACATCATCATCTATCACTAAGGAAAGATCAAGGTGATATTTAGGATGCTATGAAACTTGAAACACATCATTAATTTCACTTTAGTGTATTGGAAGATCCAATTGGTACACCACATAACTGATTCTCTATGTTATCTCAAATGAGCCAATAAAATTTGGCACTAACATTCCTTAATTCTAGATACAATGATTCTCCATCCTAGGTGACACCTGAAGAAAATCTTGGTGACTAACCTCAAACTCCAAAGTTCATCTATAATGGTCATAATAATATTTATTCATGTTGTGTATGGTTACCAACCACTTTTTGATCAATTGAACCTGCTCACATGTCTTGCGTTAGAGACTAGGTCCAACGAGCATTGACTCACCCACCTCTATCAAACATAAAGTTGGATGATGCAGACTTCCATATAAATCCTCTAATAGATCCATTTGGATGGATTTTTAGAATCTATTATTATAAGAGAACTCCATGAGTGGAAGATACTACTCTCAAAAACCCCTTATGTCCAGAAAACATGCTCACAATATATGCTTCGTAATCTGAATCATCCACTTAGATTATTCATCAGTATTAGGAAGGTAGGCTGTACTCAGAAGAACATTTGATCCCACACCTTCTTAGGCCATTCAAAATCTGTGAAATAAAATGGGTATCTAGATCTTAAATGATACTTCATGTTACACCATGAAATAGAATTATCTCCCACACATACATATTACCCAGATAGTTTACAGTGAAGGTATACCTTATAGGAATGATGTGGGATACCTTTATTAGTCAATACATGATCACCCACACATCATCATTTTTATGAGGTTTCTTAGGTAACCCTTTAATGAAGTCAATAGTGATATCATCCCACTTCCATTATAGAATGGGTGAAAGCTTCAACAACCCAGTAGGTCATATATTCTCATCCCTCACCTATTTATAGGTGAAGCATATTTCCCAAAATAATGTTTTCTCATTCTTTATCCCTAGACACTAGAATTTCTAATGGAGATCATAATATTTCATATTCATCCCAGGATATACCACGAATTTAGAAGCATGGAATTCCTACATAAACACCACGTAAATTCCCTTAGTAACATTGATACAGCCATGGGAATAAAGAACCTCATCATAGTCAAGGAACTATCCTGATGGTGGATCCCCAACATATATGATGTCCCTTAGGATTAAACCCACCGAATCAGGTAAATACCTCCTCTTGATCTAATCAAGAAGTGTTTCAACAATAGATGTAAAAGTTACTATGGATTTCCACTAAGATTTATGAACATGAAGATGTAATTCCATAAAGAGTTCCATTATCTGCCACTCATCATCGGATTCCCACATTTCCTTTGACTATGTCTTCAAACTCAACGTGTAAAAAATGGTATTTCCCTACGTAAGAGTATATACAAACTCTAACTAGAGGTATTGTAGATACTCGACCCACCTCCTCTACAAAAAGTTTATGTGCTACTATGGGAAGATATAATTCAAGCTCTTATATCCAATATACAAGAAAAATATATCTCCCATCAAATAAATTTTCTAGCATACTAGGTTGTGTAACACTATATCTTACTCTAGATCATGATTGGGATAATTCCTACCATGTGGTCTCAACTATCTAAATACATAAGAAACCACTCTATACTCATGTATCTAAACTGATTTGATCCCAATCCTTGATGATTTTCAATACATGATATACTCTTTAACCAGATCAGTTAAGGTGAATATTGGTGTTTAGTTTAACTTATTCTTAAAATACTAGAAATAATCCTCTCAAGAATTGGACCAAATAAAATTCAAACATTTCATGTTTAGACCCAACATTGGAGATTACATATCAGATAATTCATGGATAAAATGTAATTAATAGCCTATTAAACCCATAAAACTGTGAATCTTAAATAAATTCTTAAGTCATCCCCAAGATACCATAGTTGCTACTTTCTATGGTTCCACTAACACTCCTGCCTATGAGATAATGTGACCTATGTAGTGAAATTTACCAATTTAGAAATGAAATTCAGATAGCTTGGCGTAAAGTTAATCCTATATTATAGTACTTAGGATGATTTCAAGATGTTGGACATGATCATCTCTAGACTGGAAGTACACCAAGTTTTACTCAATTACAACCACAATAAACTAATACAGGTATAGATAGAAGATCTAATTCATCATGTCCATGAATACCGCTGGTGTATTATTAATACCAAATTACATTACCATGAACTCTTGAAATCCATATTTTCTCTTAAAATTATTTTGGGGTATGTAAGATGGGCTCACCCTCAATGATGGTACCTTGAACTCAAGTAAATCTTAGAGAATATCTGATCACTACTTAGCAGATCCAAGAGATCGTCAATGCTTGGAAGGGTATGTCGGTACTTGACCATCATCTAGTTTATCCTCTGGTAATCAACACATAAAAATAAGGTTATATCTTCCTTCTTAAAAAATAACATAGGAGAACCCATAGTGAGTCACTAGTCCATATGAATGTCTTAGATTCTGGATATTTTGACTGTATATTCAACTCTTGAATCTCTATTGGCACCATCCTATAATGAGGTATATAAATAGGGTTGGATCCTAGAATTAACTCGATAGTGAACTCAATATCCTTCTATAATGGTATTCTATATAATTATTTAGGAGAGACATCTTGAATGTGGTCCACCACTAGAGGAAAAGTACCCTATTATGAATCACCATGATCCTATGTAAGGATTACTACTAGGGTAGTGACACAATCTAATATGCAATGAATTGGTCTTGAATGAAATTCCGGAAGATCCCATTTATCATCATGGGTATAGCTTTCCCCTTCTGGATATAATAAAGTCACTCTCCTATGATAATATTTTATTTGATCCATTTACATAAATAGACTATCCATACCCAAAATCAAAACAAATACCATATCTTCTAGTATGATAAGATCCTAGAGAAAATGATAGCCACCAATTTTGAGTGAACACTCCCTATAACATCTTATACCCTTTGATCACACAAAAATGGTGTGTCAATAGACATAACTTTGAAAATAAACTCCATGGAAAACTCCAAGAATATGAAAATTGAGAATATATTAAAGAGTATGTTGCCCTTATTTTGAAAAGACAACAAGCAATGGTATATGCTACTAAAATCATACCTCGAGTAGTGGATGGTCCTATATCCAAAATGATAGGAGTAGACATTGTGGCATACATATGAAAAACCCACCTACCATAGGCTCTAGTTTAACTCTCCTATAAAAATCCTTCCAACAAATATTATCTCTCATTCATCAGGGTATGACATCCCCTACCCAAGCCCGATCGACCGGTAGAACTCCATATACCTATTTACTAAGGGGTAACTGATTCCTTCCCCACACTCTAGTGATATGAATAATCTTTTATAGTCTCTTTACTATAGAGTTATCCTACATAACCTCTACATGTCGCCCATATTACCATAAGGGTGTCACTCTACTAGTGTTTAAGGGAACCAATCTCGCTTTTTTTATCTGTCTATACTAGAAGTATTTCACCTAATCACTACTAGGATATGATGACATGTTATCATGACATCTATTTCCATATCATTATTGATATAAGTGCTCAAAATAACACTTCATAGTGCAATAGTAATTCATACTAGACTTCCTAGTTGAAATTTCATACCCACCACTCAAGTTATCCCTCCAATTCCCTTCATAAATGAGTTCCTAGTTCATGATGTCTAAGAATTTAGTCAGACAAAAGACATTAACCTAATACATTATCTCATATAAAAGACACTCCTAGAATCATTTCTCCCTATAATCATCATATCCATCCAAAATTGGATAAAAATAATATAGGTCCAAAAAATAACCAGCTAAATTATCACTGACATGATCCTCTATATCAGGTGCATAAAATCATGATCTCTCTCCTCCCTCAACATAAATGAGTAGAAGTGGTCCAAGAACCTCATTTGGAAACTCTAACAAGTCATTCACTCATGTTTATTGGCCTAAACCATGATATCCCACCAGTTCTTGGTTTATCCCCATAGAATGTATACCGCAAGTTTAAAACTCCTCTCCATGGGAGTCTCCAAGTGATTGAATATCATTTGGATAGACTCAAGCCAAAAATTTGTTTCCTAAGAACTACCATCCCTAGAAAACATAAGTGTTTACGGTAGATAATAATAAGTCATCATATTGAAAATATATGGAATGGAATGAGTAGTATCACTCTCCGTGGATTTCATGAATCATAGGAATCTATCAAATATTTGATCATCCATTAGAATCCAAGGAGCTTTAGGATGTTCTAGATCAACTATGTGAGGTGTTTGATGGTTACCGCTCTCTTAACACTCAATTAGAAGATATCATGGAAGAATAATCTCTAAAAGGTTCAACATATTCCTAAAATCACAAGATAAATAACAATATTAACCTTAGAAGGGTATGATGAAAATGTTGGACCAAAGATACAGGGACACTATAATATTGAATTAATAAGTGATTTAACATGTTATAAAATATTCATGCATTGTTTTTATTAGATTTTTAAAGGGTTTTTATTTCACCATAAATATAGGTTGATATATCATATGTGTTAAATATACCCCTAACATGAATAATTAATGTTCACATTTTCCCCGACATGCCTACTATAATGCATGCATACACGTCTCTTGTTGTACAGGTCCATGCGAAAAAACTCATAAAATAGAAACGCCACACAACAATTGAATCATGTAAGGTTAAATATCATTATAATTGTAATAAAAACCCTCAATAATAGAAATATTGTCCCTATAAACTTAGGGTTCCCCCCTCACATGAGTTTTCAATTCCAATGCATGAGCTCATTAACAAACCCTTACAAATAAAATTCTCCTATCTAGCATGACCAAATAGTAAATTATTAGAAAATAAAATGTCCTCTGATAACACATTGTAATGTCCCCATCCCAATACTCCCTCGCATGATTGACATGGTTCACCACATAACCTCAAACATGTCTCTATTAATTCCAAAGGTTTTAGAATATTAGTGAGGATCTAATATGTATAGTTTGGAGGCTATACCCTATGGTATAGAATAATATAAATCACAAAAATATAATGAATAATAAATATAAATAAACCCTGATAAATAAACTTTACAATAACAAATAAAACTAAACACAATAATCCATGTCGTTTCATATTGTATGCCATTTAAATGTCATGATGAAAGACATGAAAGAAAATAACACAAAGATGAAATCAAAATAAATACTCCCAACTCCGGTCCCAAACCCCATGTTTGGTCCCACCTCTAAGCTACAATCCCTTCAAGAAAGAAATCAATCAAGTGCAGGACCCCTTTCCCTTTTCTAGTTCTGTATCCATGAAGTCTTCACAGGTACCAAATTGCATCCAGAACATGATTTGAGTAAAACTCAGTAGGCCACCACCAATAGTGTCTAAAAATATCCATCATGAAAAATAGTTCATGAAATTTTAGGATAAATAGGTCAATAATTTATAAATTAATTCAATACATCAATGTAATATTACTGACCCTCAAGCTCCAGGATGACACATTGGGTGAGCCTAAACCTACCTCTGCATGATTATAGTTGTGTTAATCATTGCACCCCCAGTGAAAATTACTAAAAATGGATTTCATTTAGTTCCTCAATTCTCACCCTCAAGCATCACATATGACCATAAATCATTCCTTAGGAACCAAGGAATCAAGAAATTCTCCCTTAGGTGCTATTAACATCATACACATGTCCCTCATACTTCAAGAAATCTAGAATCACACCCTCTAGAATCCGGACACCATGTGACTTTCCAAGAGTCTCCATATATCATTAAATCTCTCTTAAATAACTATATATCCATGTATCTCATCCTCAGTCATCTCACAAACATGCATCTCACCCTAAGGCACCAAGAAATAACCAAACCATATAAAATCACTATACATTCCAAACATGATAACATATTCCATATTGGTTAATTAATTCCAATTACCAATTATCATTCCAATTTCAATTCCATACCATTTAAGACTAAAACCACATTATTAGTTCACATAACAAGTATTAAAAATCTAATTCTCATTCCACATTGACCCCATTTTCCATTTCACAAATTATTATGACATTATGTCGTCAAGTCATCATTCATTTTTCCAATTCCATAAAAATTATCCATTTTAAAGCCATGTGATCTAAGTAAGTTATGAATTTACAAGTTAATCCAATTACTTAACCAAATCCCCAATTTGGTTAAACAATTCGTAGGTTAAAATTTCTATATTCCAATCCAAGGTCAAGGGTAGGTACACCTATTAGGTTCCCACAAGTCAATGTCTTAACTATTGTCAAACCAGATGGGTTCCGTGGGAGGTTTAAGAATGATAATTCAAGAAAAACTATAGGATTATGATTAAAAGTGGTCATGTTCATGGAATTATTGTGGAATTATATAGGTTATACACACTATAGAAAAAATGAGACCTTAGGTATTTTCTTACACCACTTTCCTTAAGATGATATAAGAAACAATGAGGTCAAACATCTGTATCAATGAATCCCACTGTGATCCCTAATGGATAGTGTTAGATCCACCACATTATATTTGGATGAAGATGATCAAAGAGGAAAACAAGTGAAAATCACAAAATTTGAGAAAAATCTCTAATTCAAGTCATCTGGACTGAAGAACAGATGAATAGAACAAGGATAGGTGATAAAGGATCCAAATAAACCTTTTTGGAACCTTCAAAATCATAAAATATGAATTATGGTTGAATCAGGGTTGATTATGAGTTAAATAGTGGTTTTGGGGTATAAATATGATCCTGGCCATCATTATTCCATCCCAGCCCGATCCTACTAGCTAGCCATTGGTTTCCATTAGTCAATCAATGGTATCATCCAAAATGGATAAAAGGATAGAAACCCCACTAGTTAGCTATTGGATCGCCTATTGGCGACCCATTTTTCTTAGAATCCACCAACAAGATGGTGGGTCTCACTAGCTGGTCTATGGGCCATTCTGATTGTCTAGTGGGCTTCTTGTAGTTGCACCAGGCCACTACATCAACCATGAGCTAGCTGGTGGACTACACATGCTATTCATTGGTACTTCATCTTCTCCTGGTATGCATTCCACTACTAACCTTTTCTATTCCAGCTTCTCTAAGCCACTGAACACCTCTAAACCAAATTTTACACCATAAATTGGGTTCATTTATAGAATTCAAGGAATCTTTCTCAAATTCAAGGAATATTTCTTGAAAAAATAATGTCATATGAAGGAATATTTCTTGAATTCAAGGAATATTTCATAAATCCAAGGAATTATTCTCAGATTCAAGGAATATTTCTTGAATTCATGGAATCTTTCTCATCCTTATAAAGAATCTCAAGGAATATTTCTCAAAAAACTCGACAACTAAGTCCAAATATTTGATTCTCACTCCCAAGATTCCTTCTCGATTCATCCATGCTACAATAAGATCTGAACAAGTGGCATTGTCTTCCCCATATGTAACTTCTCACTTGAATCTATGATTCTCCTGAGGTGTTCCAGAAAAATGTATCATGATACTACCCAATGTCCTCATAGTCAATAACATGGACTAGATTGGGAATCTACCTTCAAATCTAAGACGCGTGGAACTCATTATATATACCTTGGTAATGAGAATAAATATCCAAATTATAAGAAACATATATAATATTCTCATTAATATTGAATGGTCTAAAAAATCTCAATGTTAGCTCCCTTACTTCTACAATCGTTGATTTCATGACCGAGGAGTCACCTGTAAGAAAACTCTAAGTGGTAACCAACCAATTACTAATTAAAATCACTATCTTGGAGGTCTATTGTATCATACTTGGCCCAATGATAGTTTCCTTACCTATATCATGCCAACATAGTGGTGAATTAGATAGCCAACCATCCTCAAAATGTGTCATTTGAATAGAATCCTAGAACCTATTGTTGTATTAAAATTAAATCATGGTTGGGTGATCATAGAAAACTCTACTAAAATATAGAGTTTATGACCCCAAAATATCCTACTATATATGAATCATCCTCTCTAACTATCCATCAGTCTAATGATGTCACATTGTACTCAGTTTAAAATGAGTACCCAAATCCTTCTGAAATCCCTTCCAAAACCATGATGCAAAACTTTTGTCTGTATCAAATAAAATTATAAAAGGAAATACATGAAATCATAAAATCTCTCATACATAAAACTTCCCAAATTCATCTACCAAATAGGTCTCATGAATTAGATAGAAATGGGAAAATTTTGTTAACTGGTCAACTATCACCTAAACTGTATCATGACTACTCGAGGTTTGGGATAATCTTGTCATGAAGACCACTATCACATAATCCAACTTCCACATTGATAATGGAAGAATATAAATAATACCACCAAAACACTAAATCATGGAATTTAACAACTTACAAGGCATCGGGGAATAAAACTAGTAACATCCATTTTTATACCAGGCTAACAGAACTGACATCAGATATAATAGTGCATCTTCATCCACCCTGGATACACTTCCCGTTTTAAAGAATGAGATTATATCATCATCCTATATATCAAGTAATTTGTAACAACTAATCTCCTATTTATTTAGATCAGATCTTCATCATCCAAGGACCATCCTAGAACTGGGCCACTCCCTTACAATCATTCTTGTATCACCACACACTCAAGATATAACTCTTGGATTTATTTCACCTAGTCCACCAAGGATGAAATGATCACTAATGTTTTTTTGTTAGTACTCCAGGATAATCTAATGCATCCACCATCTACCCAACCATAAAAATCATCGTATTTCATTAATTTTTTAAATTACTCTCTCTAAACTCCTACATCTCTAGCATATCCTAGGTAAGATAATTTGTAAGTAAATTACATTTTTCCTAGAGCGCAGGCCTTCTTGAAGTCAAATGTCTATAGATACTCTACACAACACCACTAAATCAAACTCAGATCTTTCTAATAGAATATAAATTAAATGTTCTTATGGTATATATAAATAATAAACCTATCATAGAAGATATAATGTTTCCACCACTTTATGAAATGAATCATAGTTTCAAACTCTAATTCATGAATCAGATAGTTCCACTCATGGGGTCGCAAGAAATATACCCATAAGAAACTAAATAATCCCTCTACATCAACACATGTCCCAACCAAAAACCTAAGGAACCATAGTATACTGAATAACTAATCCCATGATCCAAAATAATCAATACTGGAGCTATATCAATATCCTCTTCAGCTAAATAAAAGCATCCCCATAATGATTGGTACATTCAAACTTCACCCCGTTTTGGTAAATCCCCATCATCAATGATACTAAATGGGATAATTAATAAATGAACTCTTGAGATTATCTATCCAACATGAGGAAAATCCATATCTCAAAAACACTCTGAGGGTGATCCCAAGGTATCAAATCTTCCACCTTCTCCAGATCTACTTTCCTAACTCAGTAATCACATTAATAAGAAAATTTAGCTCTCAAATCCAAAATTTACACTTCAAAAACATGGAATAAATATGATGTGAATAACATCAAGGTGCTTGTAAAGAATATCATTTCTGAGAATAAATTATGATATTTTCCATAAATACAATGATGAATGAGTTAAGATATGGTTGTAAAATCCAATTCATGAGATCCATGAACACCATTGAAGCATTTATATTACCAAAATTCATGGTATTATTCTTATATAGTTCAAATATACTCTTAAAAAATATATTGGGAATATCCACCTCTCTTACCCATAGTTAATGGTACCCTGAATGAAGATCAGTCTTAGAAAACAAGTGGGCTCCCCATAACTGATCAAAACAATCATCAATATGGGGTAAATGATTTTTTTTATTCATTGTTACATGATTCTTCATCCTTTATTATATAAATAACTGAAGACTATCATCCCTATTAATTGAAAATAGCGTCAGATCACCCAAGGGAGATACTCTTGATCTAATAAAACCCTTCACCTCAAAATCCTCTAGTTGCACCTTGAGTTCCTTCAACTCAGCCAATTCCATATGATGTGGAGGAATCAATATAGTTTGCACCCCTGGATTAAGTTCATTATCAAATTTAACCCCAAAATCAATATAAATTTTGGATAAGTCTTTATGTAATACATCTTAGTAGAGGTCCACTATATGATGAAAATAAGATGTTATTTTTGGCTCTATCACAAGAACCATGCTAACTACTTGTGCATTAAAATCTATATTATTTTTGATGTATAGTGCCATTATAACTTCTGAAAAATCCCACCCACTAATGAAAATAAAATTATCTCACTTGGGTGTAGTAAAGGATACATATCTCTGATAGTATTCAATGTATGCTAGATTACTCATTAACTAGTCCATAATAAAGATCACATCAAAGCTTTTCATATCCAAAACCATTCATTCCCAAAGGTTTTTATTTCAATAAATTACTATAGGACACCCTGTACATATTTGAAGGTGGTCCACTTTCTTTCCCAAGGTCATAATAAGATAAAATAACATAAAAGATAACTTGACCAGTATGACAATTATAGCAACAATTTCAGTAGATAATAATGAATGGGTACCTCATGTATCAAACAAGGTAGTAGAAAATGTAGATTTAATCAAGATTATACATCAAATAGTTAATGGTCCCTCACCACCATTAGATGGAACCTAATATATATATCATTCCTACTAATGAACCACATCCATGCCCTTGCGTCGCGTGACTTTCCTGGGTCATCGAAGTATTTAGGGTCTAAATCTACTACTGAGGACCCCATAAAAACCCCATTTTCATAGACCACATCTTTCTGTCACCCCTATGAGAACCTATCCATACTTCCCTAACACAAAATAGAGTAATATTCCTCATTTTTTCCCTAATTTCACTTGGTCAGAGGTCTTGGGACATTTTTTTCATAGCACCCACTCTATCCACAGTTGAAACATTGAGGAACTCTATCTCCCATAAAATGTGTAAATAACCCCTACTATACTCTATCTATACATCTCCACTCTGGTTTGAATCCAATGAATTTGTATTTCTACTATTAGAAGTATCACAAAGAATTCCACTTGAGGATAAAATGATACTTGAAACCTCATCATCCTCTAGACTCAATCACATAGACTTGTGAAGAACCTATCCATATGTTTTCATGTTGAAGTTTCTTACATGGATTCTCAGTTTTAGATGAATGAAAATATCACACTTCCTGGACTTTTGTGCCTCATTACAAGCTAATAGAGGATTAAATTTAAGTATCTATGTGAAATGAATTTATTAAACATCCACTATCATCAATCCCTATTGAACATCTATTAAATCATGAGTGTGGTCCAGCTTCACCGTACTATGAAATAACTACTTGAAGAAAATATATTTAAAGGTCATCCATTTCAGACCTCCATGTATCCCTACAAAGATCATAACACCCCAACACCTCCTAGTAGTTTCCTAAAGTATAAAGGCATACAACTTCATTCTACAGTCCTCTGAAGTCTCCATTAGATCAAATATTCCCTCTATAATGTCAATCCATTACTTATCATCCTTAGGGAATTCAGTTCCCTAAAATTATGGAGGGAGATGGACTTGAATGACCTGATCATAATTGAACATAGTCTTGGAAACATTTCTTCTTTTAATGGGCACTAATAATATGACTCCTGGATGAATTATCCATTAATCCTAAACAATTTGAGTGGGTATGGGAGAATTATTTTTTCATATTTATAAGTTGAACTAGGATTTCCTCCTTTACAGGTGCATCATGAACCTCTTATCTCAATGGTTCCATCAATAATTTCTAGGGTTTAATTATCTAAATACCAAAAAAACACTTATAAATCCTATAAAATATCTCTTAAATTTACAATATAATCAATTTATAATCACAGAAATGGATTCTTTATGAAGACCAATCCTAGGAGGCTACCCAAAACCATACGGCATAACCCTCCTAGTTCAATTCAAGGATTAAGCCTAGTCCTATATAGCTTAATGTTATTTATAATCATATATATAAAATAATAATATACACAAGTTAAAATATCCAATTCCAAATAGATATATCACAAAAATAGAGAATACAGATATATCAACCAATACTTAGCACAAATAAAATTATTAAATTAATGAACTACTATGCAGTACTCAATATGTGTATATATTACAAGTGATCCAACGTGCCTACTCATGATGCATAAATGTACTCAAACACCATAAAACTGTAATATAAATCTCATCATTTGTAACTCAAAGGTCCAATACACATGATAAGGATTGGCACATGGAAACTCCCCTACCTGAGTTCCACATATCCTTTTTATTTTCTTCCATAATTCCAAAATAAATACAAAGTAATCCTTAGGAATATAATTCTATTTTGTAATTTTTTGAACTAAATCACCCAATCTAGTATAGAGTACCACATAACCTCAGTCACACCTCCCTATACGTAAGAGGTTTCCGAATAGAAGTGGAGGTTCTAGGGGTGCAGTAGGGAAAATATAACATCTATATCAATATCCCTATATCACAAATATATAAATCATAAATAATATATTATAACAACATAGTTGAATAAAATTGAATCAAAATGTCATAAAATATGTCACAATAGTCTTACATAAAATAAATCAAGTACCCCAAATGTGGAAATTCATCTGGTGTATAAGAAACAATAGTAATGTAAAAGAGGTCATTTTAATATCTACCTAGATTTTATCCCCATACTACCTCTTCCACCATGCACTATACCCTCATCATCCTACCACTGTACCCTTACCATTTCCTGGATCCCTGATCATGAAGTTTTCACGTGCATCAAGATATTAGTGCAGGGTGTATGTAGAAACCTAGTAGGACACCACAAATTCATCCTTACAATAATTAAACATGCATAATGTTGTAAGAAATGAAAATAAAAAAAATGTGTAATGAATTAATAATCAATCTTGAACTGATAGATCAGGCACTAACCAAGTCGCCACAAGCCTCTGTTGTACCTGCATTGGATCCATTTCGGAAGTACAACCATAATAGAATTCATGAACTTGAGCTAACCACAATTCCACCATATGTATCTCACATCATCTAAAAGGATAATGAATCTCACTAACTATAAGTATAACGAATCTTGTATGGATCCACACTGTCGTTGAGCCCTGTCACTATCACAAGTCATACCATATGGTCATAATACCTCATATCTACCTTGGGTTGGGCCACGTGGACATCATATCCTGACAATACCTTGGGTCAATCCTCAAATATATCATTCCCCTCGCATGTATCCCATTCTGTCATTGTCATTATTTCTTGTCAACATATTCCCCCTCTAAGGGCTAACTAAGTCATGATGGTCAACCTATCATTTTCCACTAGGATAAAAATCTACAAAGGATATAAAACCCTCATAATAGGGAAAAATACATATATGGACAATACTAATTTTAATAATAATTATCAATAATCATATCCACTAATAGGTAATCATACTAAAACATGGTCTGATGGGTTACACATGCACACACATGTTATTAAACACAAAACAATGGTCAAATAAGCTACACACACATGAAAAAACATAATTGTGGCCTAAATAATATAATTGAACAATATTATATCATTATAAAAATCATATACACATACTCTAAATGTTATGTAACTTCATTCCTTAAGATTAATGATGCTAATGTCAAGTTTTTTCAACGTTTTATGTCCAAATTACACTCACGCACAAACAGAATCAAACCCACACATCAAGGGTCTCTAGAACTAATCCTAATCCACCAATACCAAGTATTCTATAAAAATATTCAAGAATATTCTAATCCAATGGGGTTGGATCAACAACAACATAATACTTAGGATTCACCAACAACACTATATTTGTGATCGATCAAAGGATGGCTAAAAATGCACTAGATTCACCATTGATCTATCAATGATTTAATATTTCATCATTATATCACATAAAAATCCATAGATCTACCCATGAATTTCCATATCTATGATTCATATCAAGGGAATAATGATGTATCTAGGAAAAACCCAAATAATAAAGGTTTGTAGATCACATACATTAATTCTTCGATCACCAACACACTAGGATCTCAAGTGATTGAGCTTAGGATGGAAAGAAAGTGTTAAGAATATCTTGTGGAGTCTCTAGGGTCAAGAGTTGTGGAATTGGGAAGAATAATGAACCAATTTAGATTTTTTCCATTAAATAGGATTTTTTAATCATCAATTCATGCACACATGATTTGATCACATGGTTATAAAAATGGTGCAACAACTATGTGAGGTTCATTGCCTCTTCAAGGAACCAGGATGGTTTGGTGGTATGTTTTGGTAAACCCTATGTCAAGCATTATTTTATCCCCTATCTTTATCTGAACATTTTCTAATTATTTTTGTATTATTAGCTCTAACTATGTGTCACTTGTTCACTACTCACTATCATTCTCAAAAAACGATTTACAGTTTTGTAGGGAAAACTTCATGATTTCCCATAATTGTGCACTAACCATGAAACCCATTAAAGTTCCCTAAAACTCTTTGAAATAAACTACAAACTACCAAAATCATCCCAATCTATTTTTAATCTAAAAAACATGAATAAATTCTAAAATTAACTCAAAAATCACTTTAAAAATCTAAGTTCATTTCATATAGGATGTGAGATTTATTTTATTTCAAAATGTTTTATTATTTTTAATTACTCGGTTAGCCTCATGATTTATAGTTTTCTCACTCTCACTTGACTTTTCATGGGAACCTAAGTAGATAGTAGAAGTTTTGGATGTGTGTTATGCTAACCCAATGTGTTCTTACTAGATATTGACCTTGGGGAGTATCACACTCCTATGTGTGTATACATATTACTCAATGACCTAAAGGGGTAATGAATGGAGATGTTCTAGTTTCTCTTAGGTGGATCTAGTGATTGTTAACTAAGGAATACATGTCCAATATCATTCATTTTAAAATCAAAGGATTATTTCATGATTCTTAGTCCCCATTAGGGATTATTTATGTGATTTCATTTTATTCCATTATTTTATCCCCTAGTATTTATTCAATCTCATGGAACCATTTTTTATATATTTAACTTTTATTATACCATCTTGATATCTTCATGCATAAGATGGTTGTATTTAATTCTAATGAAATTTTGGTTTATTTTCAAAAAAACATAAATATTATGAAATGTTGGATTTATAAAGAAAATGGGTGACCATTTTATAAAATGTAATTTAGAAATGTTTTTTGGAAGATATTCCAAATTAAATCATTGTTTATTACTTCGATTTGAAATTGGGGATTTGGAACCATATATGAATTACTTTTTGAAATTATTGATTAAGGGTTTTAAAAAAGAAAATGACAAATTATGTTCATTTTTTCCCTTATACGTGCTTATTGAAATATGAAAAACCTATTTTATATATTATATTCAAACTGTCACTAATGAATTTTTTTATGAATAGAATTTAATTGACTAGTTATTGAGGTCATAATAGCTATTTTTCTCACACCCTATATACACATAGGTGTATGGGTGTGTCTGCAGCTCTTCTTCTTTCTTTATGGTGCTTGTGTATTGATTATAGTTGGTTGTTTGTCCTGTTCAATTATTAGGTGTGTGGTGATGATGAGTGATTGGGTGTTATGTTGAGGTGTTTGGGTTGTTATTTTATTCTTGGATTGATTTTGTATTATTTAACTCAAAAAAGTGTATTTTATATTCTATACTTATTAATATACTTTCATTGTATTCTGTTCATTTTTATATTTTAGATTAAGATTTTTTATGTTTATTCCCTATTGGGATTATTTATATTTTATCTATTTATTTGAAATGTGTGATTTCCAATGTATGGATAGGTCATTTTGAACTTTAAATTTATTCTGATACTTGTTCATATTATTATAAGATCATGAAATCATTTCTAATTCTATGTTATGGATTCCCTAGAACTAGATTCTAACTTATTAGAATAAGGAATTCCCATCAGGCCTAGTTACAAGTCAGTTTGGGTGATGTGTTGGGTTATCTAGTGATGATTCATTACAAATGGTATCAGATACTCAGTTATCAGTAAGGGCCTAGGTTATATAAGAACTCTCTTTATATTTAGGAATTCTGGCAGCATATATATAGGGTTTTTGGAACTCATTTGGTGGATGTGATGGGAGTCTAGTAAGCTCTTTATTCTCCTAATCCTTGAGTTTACATGGGTAGTTTGGTTTTTGTTTATGTTTTGATTTTTTTATTGATATTTTAGATGGTGGTATTTTTATCCTCAATGTAATGGTATGAGTTTCCTTGGGTGGTTTTCATATTTTTGGATGATAATAAAAATGAATTAGAGAAATGAGGTCATCTTTCACAACCTAACAAAGCATGTATTGACCAAGGACTTTATTTTTGGAAATTTTTTGGGAACTACTGCATGATTGGAACATAGAACATCAAACCATGCAGATAATTCAATCATATTTACACATCATGTTTGTTTTTTTTACTCATACCCATTGGTTCTTGGATCCTTTTTAGTGTTTCTCAATGATGGTAAAATAATCGAGGTGGGTTTTTTGATTTTCAAACATTGGTGGATGGGATTTTTGTTGAATATTGTGGTTTATCTCCTTTTTATATGATTTTTTGGAAATATATATTGTGTGAAAAAAGGAGTATTTTATGGAAAATATTTTGGTTTAAAATGAATTATTTGTGGTTTTTTGCAAAATGATATTAGTTTTCAATGAATGTTGTTGTAAGTGGTTGATTTCATTATAAAATATGGGAAACATTTTGTTTTTGTAATAGTTAATAAAATTATATAGCATTTTGAAACTTTTTTTAGGGTTTGTTCTTTGAAATAAATAAGAACATAAGTTGTTTGACTAGGGTATTTAATTTAAATTAAGTTGTTATTTTTTAGAAAAACTCAATTTAGTGGGTTTTTTTGTTTTTGTCCCTTTTTGGTGTTTAAATGGTGGAAGACTTTTTTTCTAAAATGGGTGAATTTTTTTGAGATAGAAAGTGTATTTTATGTGAATGTGATGGGATTTTATCTTATAGGTGAATTGGGGAAAGTATATTCTTTTGGTTTCCTAAAAGTAGTGTAATATTAAAAAAAACTTGTTTTTCAAATTTGTATTGCTTTTGAAATGAGTTTTGGGACCCTTTCTAATGGACCATGGGTAGAAATTGAATTTTTTTAAGTGATTCGTTGTTTTGGTAGGTTGTGTGTTTGTATTTTTTTTATTTATGTTGGGACTATTGGGTTTGTTTTATGAGACATGATGAGTTCAGGTTCATGCCCCATGTTATTTAATGTAATCCTCTTAGAAGGTTCTTATTAAAAGGTGGTTTTTTATCATTAAGGTTGATCTTTTTTTCTTTTTATTGTATCTTACTTGACTCTGAATGGTGTGGCAGGTGTTGTTTTCTTCTCTTAGTGTTGTAGTGTAAAGTCATGGAATTATCCTAGATATTATTTTCTTATAGGTTTTAATTGTGATCTGCATTGGTTGGTTTGGGTAGTCTAATCTTGTGAACCTCATTTAAGGAATGGTCTTCTTGGTTTTCTGGGAAATTATTTGTTTCAAGATATTTTCTTGGTGAGTTTAAATCAGTTGTGGTTTTAAGTTCATGCTTATTTGATTTGTTATTTAGGTAAATTTTGGGTTGCTTTTTAATGGGTGTTGGTTTCTTTAGGATTTTCATTCCTTGTTGTTTGGTTTTTCTTTTTTTTTTGGGTTTTATAATGATATCATTTTGCTGTTATTTATGCATGAGGTTGGGTTTTATGGATGGTACATGGAAAATCCTAGGGTGCATTCATGGGTAACTATGGATTCTAGTTTTTATCGTTTGGTCCATCAGTCCAACTAGGTTGATTTTCTCTATTGGGATTACTGTGAGATGATGTTCTATGATATTGGCCCTCATTAACCACCTAATGTTGTTTCATAGCCTGGGGATAGACTCATGTTATTTATTTTGAGGCATGCTTCTATTTGATGTGTTTTTTGGTTATATTAGTAAGGGATGGTTTTAGTGAAATGAACTTGTGGTATTTTAAAGGATCTTTTGGGTGGGGTTTTCTATATAGATTTGATCCAATCTCTTAGTGATTGGTTTCAGTAGATGGAAGTTTTTTTTGGTTTCCATTTATGGTTAGTATGAGCATGGTTGTTTCGATGAAACTCCCTTTATAAAAATGGTAGTTCATTACATCATGGGTTCAAATGATGGGTGGATCTATTTTAGGTCTATTTTTTCTTATAGATTCATGATTATTGGAGGTAATATAAATTTATTTTGATTTTTTAGATTTCATTTGTGGTTTTATCCTTTTTTTTTTAGGAAATCATTTTGAAGAGTAATTATTGGAATCAATTATAGTCATTCATGAGGTCTATATTTTTCCAATGCCTTCTAAATAGACCTATTAATTTCTAGGGACTGAATGTCTCATGGTAGGGAGAATTATGGAACCAACATATCATTATTGTTTTATTACTTAATATTAATTTGGTGTGATTTGAATTTTTGAAAATTTCAAGATTAAAATTTATGTTTTCTAGAAATTTTTCCTCTGTTCATGGTTTATCAGGAATGTTTAAGAGGAAACCATTAAATGTGTCTTGTGTCGGAGTATTACTATTAAAATTTTTTCTTTGATGACTAGTTTTCATGGGTATCTCATGGCTAATTTTTTCTTTCATGAATATCTTTTACTGGGTTCATTCTAAATCATGGAAAATCCTATTTAAACCACATGGGCACTTTTTACATGGAGTGTTGATGTGAGGATAGGAGAAATAGTTTGTATGAACATATATTAGTGAAATAATTTTTAATATAGTGGTTTTTCATAGTTGGAGTCTTATTGGGTAAACCGTGTATCCAAACCATGTGAGTGTGTTTTGATTATCTAGTTCAAGCGGCACGATTGGTGCATGATTTTCCAACCATGTATCCTAACCATTTTAGCTACAAAAATCCCAAAAATTTTGAAATCCCACTTTTTCCCCTACATTATTTCTAGTCCTAAGGTCATCCTCCCCCATCCCTCTCATTTGTAGGGAACATGGTTGCACATGGGTGCCCTCTCTCTTATTCCTTCTTGGATTGTATGCCTCCTCTTCTTGTTTTCAAATGGATTCATTACATTAATCTCTTCTATTTCTCTTCCCCTCTACTCTCTTCTACCCTTCCTATTGGATTTAATTAATCCCATGAACCATTAGGGACTAAGTCTCAAGATTAGGGTTGGGGGTATACCTAATCAAGGGGTTTGGGTTATGTGGGGGTTATAGGTGGTAGTTCCTTTCTCATTTGTGAGTTCTTCATTAAAGGTGATGTGTTTCAATGTGTTTCTAATTTAAGGATTCTAGTGTTTCTATGTAATATCTTTTATAATTAATGTCTTTAAATTTTTGGATGATTATAAATACCTTCTTGTGAAATAAAAATGTATATATGGTATCTAATCTTGGTTTAAAATATTTCAATTGATATAAACACTTGGTATAAAAATGAGGTTTATGGATTTTCATGTTTTTATTTATAAAATTAATTTTTTGACCTACCAAGTGTTTAATTAAATGTTTTAATGGTTTTCAAAAATGGAGTTATTGGTTTTAAAAAGGTTCTTGGAATAGATTCACTAAAGATCCCAATTCGTGTATAAGTTATCTTTTTTCGCAATGGTCATTATTGGTTCTCATTAGTGCTCATTGAAATAGAAATATTTCATTGATGTCAATATTTTGAAGAAGTTATAAATAAAGGATTTTAAGATGATGTGAATAATTAATATTATTTGACATTAAAGTGTTATTTATAATTTATATTTCAAAAATAAAAGAAGAATTTTAATTAAATAATGTTGTGAAAAATATTATTTTGAATTAAGAATGTTTAAGGGAGAAGTTTTAAGGGATTATTGTTATTTTTTTCATTTGCGTTTTATATGGAATATTTCACTTAGACATTTTCTATGTGTTGAGAATAAAATTATACTACCACAAGACCCAAGGGAAAAAATTAATCCCACGCATATGGGAGGATACCAATACCACATGGGGTAAATCCATACCACAAGAGCTCACATTAAGACATAGAGTGGGATTATAGCTCCCATATGAAATACATGGAGGAATCGCAAGCTATTGGTTACATAGAGTCCACAGAGGCATGAATATGGTGCCCAAAAAGTTGCATGGGTGGACTGTTCAAGAGAGGAATGGCCTATGTAGGGTGTATATGGGGTTTTCTGGGTGTTGACCCTGATATATGCTCGATATGAAGTAGTCACAAAAAGGATTATATAGTGCTAACCAACCATGTGGAGAATCGATGTGGGATGAGATCTCATGTGTTATTATTCCCACATTAAAAACATACATTTATAATGTAGCATCCTGATTGAAGTGAACATGGTCGTATGTTTGAATCCAAAATTTTCTTCAAACTCTATTAACCCATTATCAATGATGGAACTGATGTTCATCAAAAAAATTTCATTTCATCAAAAATCACCAACTAGACTGACCTCGATCTCATGAGAACTAAAAATAAGAATGATATGGATCAACATGCATATATATTTCTATGTGTTTAAATTTTTTTTTGAAGAAAATATCATTGTTGAATGAAAATGACAATGTGCGGACCATTTGATGCAGTTTAGGTGCACGAAATGATGCACATGCTGGCATGAACATGAGTTTTTTCATAAAGATAACATGATTTTTGACATCAAGTAAAAAAAGGAAACCCATGTTTTAGAAAAAACCAAAATCCATGGTGATATGGATTTATCTATGACCTAACCCTATTATAAAACATGTCCTAAAACTCATATTTGTGTCTATGAAAGATATAAAAAAGAGAGGCGGTGAAATATCTTTATAAAAACCAAAAAACCATTATAGAAAGGGTTTCTTCCATTCGCATTCTTCCTTAAGAACTATTATTTTAAGAAAAAAAGTTCTCTATGATTTCTATTACAAGAAGCAATGAGTTTTGTGATCCAATAAAAATCACATATAGGGAAGTTATACACAATCATTTGTGAAAATAATATGTTTTTCACACTGATTTTTATGATAAAGAAGAACCACACAGTTATTTGCATGAATAACTAATTATATGAGCCTATTATTGAGTTACTCACACTAACTATGTTATGTAAAAAAATTATTGAAGGTATGTGAATCCATTCTGGTTTTCTCAAGTAAGAACTTCAAAAATATACTTTCATGAATAATTTACCACAAACTCTCATCTATTCATAGAATGATTGAGAGTTACAATAATTAGAAACATATATATTTATTTCGTGTATATACATTAATATGTATTATATCGATATTTCATGAATGAATTTATTGTATCACGAAGTACAAAACCATGTACTTTCTGTTGTGTGAAGCTAACAACAGAGTGAAATTCATATATATTCTATTTTATAGTGGAATGTAAATAGGGATTATATATAAATGTTCATGAATATTTCATAAAAATAAACATGTGTGATCCCATGCATCACATTTTCATGAATTGAGATACTCATTAACTTAAAAAAGTGTTCCGAGTAAAGAAAAGAAGAATAAAGTTTGAATATATTGAAAATATCCATGTAATATTCTATTATTGTATGAGAAGTGGATTGAGAATTTGATACTGAAATTTAATATCTCATTTTTTTTGATGAATAAAAAATCATTAGAAATTATAACGATGTTGAGATAAAAATTTATCATTTCAATAATCATGGTGGATGTTTGTTATTCTAGTAATATTAAATGATTAAGGGATCATATGTATCTATACCAAATTGAGTAAAATTGATTGGATGGGAAAATTTAACCAGAAGGAAAAGTAATAGATGATCAAGAAGAATAAAGGTTTGACCAGATACTGAATAGATATTTTATTATCATTTTCATCAGATGAATAGATTGAAGAATAAGAAGACCCAGTGTATTCTATTCTACACTAAAGAAGATAGAGAGAATAATAGAATAATTGAATAAAGTTTTGTTCATATCAGTTTACATAGGAAGAATAAAAGGAATAAGAAAGAGAAGAAGATGGATATGTGCACACATTTTAATGCAAAATAAGAGGAAGAAAAATTATTGCTATCAATTTAATGTTGCGAAGATGAATAAGAGTTACTTGTACACTATTTTTTAAGTAATAGAAGAATGAAGATACAAACAGATCCACATGATGAAATCCACATAATTCTCAATAGGTGTAATAATTTCTTGGTGTTATAAATTAACTTAAGATGAAGGTGAATATTTTCATCAATAAGTAGTATAAATAATTATCATGGAACTATAAGTTGGATAAGGCAATTAGCAGTCCAGAGAATAAGATTGTTTTTTACCCCAAAATAAAGTATAGGGGCTCGCGCTTGGTTTTGGATTGATTTCTATCCAACCCACAATATTTTGAATCTCATTATAGTATATAATCTTTTTAATATTTTTCACCATACACAACAATGACTAACAACTCTTACTGAGTATTGAACCTTTCAAAAATATCATCTGTCGTGTTTTAATTTCTTTCATATACTTTCATATAATAATGAAAATAGAATTAGAGAATCAATATCCTAGTGGTATAAATGGTAAAGGGATAAAAAGTTACAAAAGGTGAAAAAGTTCCCAACACTGATGTATCCCCCCTTCCCTCATTGTTGAGTATATCCCTAAGTGGTCCTCTCAATTGATATTAGATGAAAGGTTCACCTCTATTTTATTCTCTTCATTTAAGTTATTATCTTCTGAATATTTTATTTTCTTTCATTTATTAAAAATGAAATGCAATTTTGGTGATTATTTAGTTATATCTAATCATAATTATATTTATACCAAACCATGATGCATAAGAGAAAGACAGAGAATAGAATGTTGAAGATGTTATCCCTATTTCCTCAATAAGAGGAAGTATTATTTTCCCCATTCCATGTTACCAAAGAATATAGATCGGGCTTGGAAAGTGAATATTAAGTGTATTATGTTTCTTCTAAGGAGATGGATAGTCTCTCTACCTTAATTAAATCAATTAATTTAAGTGATCAAGTGGTATTTTTTAGTTCCTATAAAAACTATCCTAAACATTATCTAAGTACTAATGGGAGAGATAACATGTCATATGATTTATTAATTGATTCATTAAAGGATATGATGCATGGTTTACCTAATGAATTAGTATCTATTATTTATAGGATATTTGAAAGCATGAAGGAATAGATCACTCAGATTGAGGATAAGTAAAAATAGTAATGGAGGATAGTTTATAAGGAAAACTTATAGAATGAATAAATCTCTCCAAAAATTTTGGATCCAGTAGTGAAAGAAATTTTGAGCTTGAAATAAGTTTCTCTAAGTTAAAAGAGAAATGGTTCAAAGTAGTTTAATATAATGATGGAGTCAATAATAATTTGGAATAAAATATCCATGAACTTGAATAAATGTTGAAAAATATCATTGATGTTATGTATTTTCAATTGGAATTAAAATAAAACTAGATTAAGGAACTTGACTTATTGTTCTAAAAAACTTTATGCTACATGAAGAATATTTTATAATAGTAGAGAATGTTATTGAAGAGTAGTATATTATGATTGAAAATCATAAAAATCAACCTCGATATGAGATGCCTAGAATTGGAAGTTCAGTTGGCCAATTTTGAGAAGACACGTATTGAGACTTCACAAAGGAAAGACAAATATTGTGCTTCTAATCAGTTATCACTAGAGGATTTAAAGGTTAAAATACCTCTAACATGTGATAATAAGATCATGACTTCATTGAATTATTTATATCAATTAGAAATGAATAAAAAGGTATCATTCATATCATTATGTAATAATTTTTCTAAATATATTATCATTAATAGTACATGTTGGAATAAAAAATATGTATAAGTATGGATGAATAAAGTTGATGAGAATCCTACCACTATGACTATAATGGATATGAAAAGGAGTATATAAGTTGGTTCCCCATGAATATCCCAACAAGTTATGAAAAAGATCCAAAACTTTTACAGAAGATATTTGAAGATCAAGGTTTATGGGAAAATGTCGGTGCACAGCAGATTTTTCCATTGTGAATTACATTGTTGGAATAGTCCTATAAGTGGTAAAGAACAAATTACTCCCATTAAAAGAGGGGAAATCCATAAATTAAGAACAATAGTCAATATTTTATAAAAAAACTGAAAACATTAAATTGTTTCTGATTGTTTGAAAATACCTATGATGTTGGAAAAGTTGGTGGTTATAAGAATGGTGCATGATTATCTCTACATGTATCTAAAGATGTTAAGAAAAGAATACTGTATATGTTGGTCATGAAAGAAGAATAATATTTGGGAATAAATAATACAAATTTTGTAAAAAAATTATCCCAAGAAGATTTCATGTAGGAAACATGAGAAGACCTTTGATTCTAAATTTAAGAAGTTAAAGAATAGTGAATCATCCAAAAGAACAAATAAAAGTGATGGAACTCAGAATAGGTCATGAGGAAAATCTAAACTTTCTCCAAATGTTCCTAATGATATGTTAGTTATATGTCCAAAATATTTGGATAAAATGAGTAAAATGGAAGTATCACAGGAAAAGGATTGTGCAAAGGTAAAATAAAAGAGTCCACATGAATAAGAATTTATGTGTGTGAGGTGAAACATGGCTAGACACACTTTGAAAGATTTTTCTATAATAATTCCAATACAATAATAATTATTTAAGATTATTAAAGTTTCACCCAGTAATACAAGTGATTTAAAATATATTGAAAAATGAATATTCACACATAATGAAATTAAAGAAGTGATAAGATCTATGTATCCTAAATCAAAATTGATGTCCATATATACAATAGTGAACAGTATAGGAAATTGAGCAATTTACTTGAGAAAATTATCTCAACCATTTTGTTTACATTGATAGGTAATGAAGGATCCATATTATTCCATTAATATTGGTGTATTTTATTTTTTATTATAATGAAGTTAATTTAAGGTTAATAATGTTCATAGGGGGATAACATGATAAGTAGGGAGTACTATAAATTTTTTATAAGAAATCAGAAGAAGTAATCATCCATGAATTATTACTAAATTAGTATTCAAATGTTAATATGTTAGAGGAACATCATTGAAAAAGTTTAAGAGTGTGTTGTCATATCTAAGATAGAAAGGGTAAAAAAATATACCATATTTTTTTGAACTTATATTTGGTAACTTGAAGAAAAGGTATTTAAGAAGATAATCCTTGGTGAAGTTATAGAAGATTTCAAAAATGGATAGTCACAAGTTGATGATCCATTTTGTTGTATTAACTATATTAGAATATATTGAAATCCATTATTGAATTGATTCAACATTTTGAAGATGTTGAGGATTGTATCCCTTGATGTGTAGAAAAATTAATAAGGATGAAGAAGATACCAAAAAATATTGTTTCATACAAATTTGGCTATTCTAGAAATTTATTGAAGATCATGTTAATGGTAATGGTAGGTTTTCCTAAATTTCTCATCCTTTTTTAATAAAGATAACAATCATAACACAAAGGGGTTTAATGGAATTAATCAATGACATAAGATAATTGGAAGTATGAAAGTGCTCCAAGACTTCTTATCCTACTTATTTCACTTAAATGTTTTTGATTTTTTTTTTGAAGTTAATATAGGAGTTTCAAGTTGATCTTTCTTACAAAATTTTTGTATCTCATTGAATATTCATCCTAAAATAAAAGTGAATAAAATTTGAATACAATTTTATGTTTTCTCATTTCATGAGGTATCATGTTCATTTGGTAAAGGAAAACTCTATTGTCTAAATCAAATCCTCCTATTTAATACACTGAGAATGGATCATGTAGACTTAGAGTGAAATGATGGATGAAACATTGTTAAATAATGAACTAATACCCTCTTCCCATGAACATTGTATTCCTTACTAATAAATGGGGGATAAATTTAAATGAAAGTATGTAAAAGTAAAGGGGAGATAAAGAATATAATGATTCACATATTGAAATATTCATTTGGGAAGAACATTGAAGGTGTCTGACCCGACCCATGCCGGGGCTCGAGTTGAAAATACCCCAAGCCCGCCTCCATAGGCTAGGGGTGGAGAAAAGTGTTTAAGTAATAACTAAACTCAGGGAGGCCTTTTCCTAAATAAATGTGTGCATACACATAGCCAACTCAATGAAAAAGTGTTATGGTAAAGGAGAAAATATGCAACACTTCTATAAAATAAACTAAGAATGCATGAACTTCTAGATAGTATAAGAGTGTGGTAGTGTAAACAGAAATTAAAAGGGAAAAATACATGCCCAACCAGAAATATGTATCAACCTAACAAAATGGAAATGAGCAAATAGCTAAGAGATCCTAGATTATATATCCCATGCTATAACTATAATATGTGGTCCAAGAACCCAGTACCTCTAAGATCCTCTGAAGTTATGGTCGACCTGTCCATCATTTGTGAAAGACATGACATGTGTGGGGAAAAGCCCATGTAGGGGTGAGTATATACATACCCAATAGAATGAACCAAAATGGGTGAAGGAGGAGTAGTACGAGATACAACTGAATAGGAAATTAGTATATATAACAAGGTGTAGTGAAAGATTACAGCTCAACCCAGTAAGGGAGTGAAATTAAACTAATCCCAGCACAAGGGGATAAACATTTTGAGTAGATAAAACACATGTCGAGCCTTATCCACCTATATCTAGATAGTATACTCATCCAACCATGAGAATCTTAACACAAAAAGCACATGTCATACCTCATGTGTATTCACCTATATTGGAAGGAGAGTATCCAAATACAAGGGGTTAATCTAGAATTAAAATATTTATTTTTTTTTCTCAGTAAAAGAATCCCAAATGAGAGAGTAATGGGATCTCCATATCACATATCAGACCAAGGAGAAGTGTCACCAATAATTCCAAAAGTACATCAATGATTCCCATCATCCTATGTGTCTTATTTTAACACACAAGTCTAAGGGAATCATTCACCATACCTTGATACTATCCACTTTGGTCGGGATTGACTTGGCCTCATAGTTTTATGTCACATCACAAAAAATCATCTCAGTGGGGAAATCATCCCTTTTCCTTGTGAGTCCAAAGCTACATCAAACCATGCCTCTTCACTATTCCTCATAGTAAAGGGGTCACAACTATTGTTAAGGATATCATGCCCTGGTATGATAGAAGATTCCTACTCTGATAGTCACTGAGGAACTCCATTTCCCATCCTGGCTGGAGGATGACTCTTGGGAATGATCATCGGGAAACTCCACTACCCATACCTGCTGGAGGGTAACACTATGAAGAAGCCTTCGGGGAACTCTACTTACTAGCCCTAATAGAGGATAATTCCAAAAAAAATCCATCGGCAAACTCCAATGCCCAGCTCTGCTGAAGGGTAAGTCTTGAAATAATCCATTGAGGAACTCCACTACCCATCCCTGCAAGAGGGTAATTCCTAGAACATCAAGGAACTCCACTACCCATCCCTCCAGGAGGGTAACTCTAAAATATCATTAGGTAACTCCACTTCCTAGCCATACTAGAGGTTAACACCTGGAATAATTCCTTGGTGATCCCACTTGATCACTGTCATTGTTGAGAGTCACCTAAGAAGGTTCCTAACTTAAAAAATTTCACATAGTATCTCAAAATCCATAACTGAGGGCACCATCGCATTCTATGTGGAAAAAAACATAGGATAGGCTACTCATGGGAAAAAAATATGAGTTCAAACAATGGATATATGGACGTTGAAGTCTCCTTAAATGATCTCAAATAGAACACGGTGTGGGGGGGACTCACACGGCATGTGTTCCCACTTCATAGCATGGTTGTGTCTTAGGTTAGTACATGGGTTGCCATATGTGTATGAGTACAAGTCATTTAAGTGTACTACAAGGCATGTCCAACCTATCTGGGGTCCAGGACCATGTCTGTTGTTCATGTTCAGGTACTCAGTCCCCATGTCCATGTACTCTGGTATACAGGATGGCACTTGTGTAGTCTATCCATGTAATCCATCACATGGTTTGTTCACACAAAAAAGGAAATACACTCCATGTTTATAGAATTACATTCCTTTCCATACATATGGGTTTTCAAAACCCTATCAATACCCCAAGAATGTTATACAAACCATGTGTTCTTCATTATACACTGCATGTAGTTTTGATTTTTCCCTAGATCTCCAGATCCTGCCCTATTGCTTTGAATCCGGCCCCACCACCATATATCCCACCTAAATTCCTCCAAAATCTCATGAATTTGGATGTGATCCACACATGTCAGCTATCGTTCGCTTGAAATTAGATATCATTCTCAGTAGGGGTTTCTTTATTCAAACCACACATTGTCATGGCTTTGTTCATCCCAATCTTGAAGTTTAACAACTAAATTGGTCATGCGTACCTCACAAATATCATATATTTATTCCTTTCTTGTCAATCTGTTGTCATTTCGTCAATTTTATGTGTATATGGGGGTCCGATCAAGCTTGGTACCCCATAGAAAAGTCGAACTGGGACCAAAGGGACCAATTAGTGAAGAACACAAATAAAAAGAGAGAGAAAAACCAAAAAAAGTTTTAAATAATCACTGGACAAGTGTTATTGGAAAATGAATATGAAATTGATCTGGGGTTATTTAAAAAATGAAATAAATCAATTTCTAGTACATTGGCACATAAAAAGGCTATAGAGAGGGGCACTGATCAAAGAACCATTATCAATCTACTCAAACATTTAATCCAGAGGCATAAAACACCAAAAGATGATTCATACCTCAGTTTTGGATCAATCACTTGTGAAGAATGTTCTCTCACAATGATTTTAAGGGGTTGTTGTGTTTATTGTGTCTAGATCCAATCCGATTCAGAATTCCATTATTTTTCAATCTCAATTCACTAGAGGAAGGAGGAAGGAACTCTTACTGGTAGATTCTAGAGATTGTGAAGCCATCCCTAGAAAATTATTTATAATGATTTATTTATTGAAATATCATTTATGTTAATTAATTAATTAATTAATTAATTAATTAATTAAACCCACTTAACGCATCTCTAACAAGTGGGGGGTATGAATGTACCTTGATGACTCAATTTATGTTGTGCCTAGGGTAAACACCACATTTTGGACTCAACTGTGGTATCATATTTTTGATCTGATCAACCATTTAATAGTTATCATATTTTCTTTGAGGTATCTTGCATGTACAATAAAAAATATATTTAATATTTTTATAAAATTAATTCCAGGCACACCGGGCCTTGAAATCACATGTCGTCTCAATGCCTAGCTCAAAAATTTATATATTAATATTTCAAAGTCTAATAAGAAAAAAATGGGTATCTAAATCATTCCCTCCTTTAACTTTTTCATCCCCTAAAATCAAAAACATGGAAAAAACATGGGGTACTGAGCCTGCACTTAGCTCTCTCACTCCCAGGAACTCTCTTGTATGTTCTCAGGCTGCCATAGCATGCGAACCAAAGTGATGGTTCATCTACATAGGGTCCTCTCCTACCAATCCTCGATCTCCACTAGGTGATCCACAAATTTGGCTCTGTACTTGATGTCTAGCTAACCACAGTCAATGATGTGCATGCGTTCACACATGTATCTCCTCGGTTGTGACATGTGGAAGATGTCATGTACCTGCTCCGGCTGTGGAGGTACGTCAAGGAAACAAGAAACCTCACCAACCCACTACATGATCTCAAATGGCCCAATGAACCTCACGAATATCTCTCCCCCCCCCACTCCGCTTAAACCTCAACATTTCTTGTCGTGGGGAGACTCATAAGAAAACATGGTCTCCTTTATTAGACTCCAAGGGACTACGATGGCAGTATACATAGGATTTTTGTCTACTCTAGGATGTCTTCATCTACTCATAGATGACCTACACTTTATATGTTGTTGCATGCACCATCTATGGTCCCACAAGATATGACTCATTAATCTCTATCCAGCAAAAGGGTGACCTACGGGGTCTCCCATACAAGGCCTCAAAAGTGTCATGCTGATGATAGAGTGGTAGTTGTTGTTGTAAGAAAACTCTACCAAGGGAAGGTGATCCTCCCAGCTCCAGGAGAAGTCCAACACACAAGCTCCCAACATATCCTCTAGCACCAAGATAGTGTGCTCATTATTCCCGTCATTCTAGTGGTGAAATGATTTACTCATCCGCATCATGGTCCCAAATTCCTCCTATAGGACTCTCCACAATCGTGATGTAAACCGCATGTCATGATCGGAGAAAATCGTTAAGGGTGCCCCGTGAAGCCGAATGATCACTTATATGTATAGCTTCCCCAAAATATCTATCGAACTCTTCTCTTAGATAGTACATAAGGGTACCGACTTCATGAGTCGATCAAATATCACCCAAATAGCATCATGGTATTTTGCTGTGCAGAGAATCCCTATATTGAATTCCATGGATATGTCATCCCACTTTCACTCTGGGATCTCAAGGAGCAGAAAAAAACCTACTGAAACATGGTGCTCATCCTTCACCTTCTGAAAATTAAGGCACCAAGAGATGAACTCAGTTATACTTCATCTCATGTAGGACCACCAAAACTGCCACTGAAGGTCTCTATACATCGTCCCCAAACTGGTATGTACAACTATGGGAGAAGTGTGGAACTCCTACATCACCTCCTCCCACATCATGATTGGAACCACTTTTAACCCTGGAATATGATGGCATGATTACCTCCTTCAAAATATCCATATGGTGAGTTTCTTGTGGATATCTGATCATGAAACACCTTACAGTCAATGTATCCCAACTAGGACTCTCTCACACACTCAAGTAGAGAAAGGGTCAACATCATAGACTCAAGAAAGGATGTACCCTCCTGATCCACCAAGGTGAGCTGCAGGGAATCTATCTATTCTAAATATTCCTACACTAAGTGTTCCTAGTACTTACTACTAATGGAATTTCCTACAGTGTTTCCTTTACCTATAGTATAAACTATCTCAAATTCATAGTACTGTAGAAACTCCAACCAACATTGCTATCTGAGGTTCAGGTCCCTCTAGGTGAAGACATACCTAAGACTCTGTTGGTATAAGTAAACCACAAATATCTCTCCAAGAATATGGTTCCTCCACATCCTCAGGGTGAGTACTACCATTTCCAACTCTAGGTCATGAGTTAAATAGTTCTAATCAAGGGTTCTCAACTACCTCAATCCATATGTGATAACTACTTGGTGTTGTATCAACACACCACAAAGCCCATATAATGAGGCATTGTAATACACTATAAACTCCATGACTTCTGTTGGTAGTATCAACATTATATCACACATTAGCATTTGCCTCAACTCCTTAAAGGCCCTTTGGCACTGCTTAGAATATTGAAATGGCTACCCTTTCCATGTCAGGTTGGTCAAAGGGGGTATGATTCTAGAGAAGTCTTCCATAAATATCATATAGTACCTTGTTAAGATAATAAATTTCCACACCTGTGATACATTATTAGTTTTATCCCAAGAAAAAAATGCCTTTATATTTTATGGATCAATGGTTAAACATTATTCATAAATTAAATGCCCCAAAAAGTGAGCCTCGTGAATCTAGAACTATCACTTAGATAGATTTCTGTAAAAAAAATCTCTCAAAGAAAGTCTAGGACCATCCTCAAGTTCTCTATATACTCCTCCTCTATTGCAGAGTGGATGAGTATTTCATCGATTAAGACAACAAAAAACTGGTCCATGTATGGCTGGAATATCTATTTCATCCAATCCATAAACATGGAGGGGGAATTTGTCACACCAAATGGAATCACTTAGAATTCAAAGTGTCTGTAGAAACATTATAATGATAATTTTGGAATATTAGCCTTGAGAACCATCAATTGGTGGTATTCGAAGCTGAGATCGATCTTTGAGAACCATCTTGAACCTCAAAAATGATCAAAGAGGTCATCAAATCTTGGTAAAAGGGTACTTATTTTTTATTTTGGCCAGGTGCAGGTGATGATAATCCAAACAAAGTTGTAAGGTCCCATTTTCCTTTTTCATGAACAACACTGGAGTTTTTTATAGAGACACCTTGGGTCTAATGAAACCTTTTTCATAAAGGTCCTAAAATAGAAATCATAGCTCCCAAAGCTTGGTATGTTCTATAAAATATGTCATAGAAGATATCAGTGTAGTCCTAGAATGTAAGTTGATGTAAAACCCTATCTCTTTCCTTAGAGGTAGTCCCATAATATCTTTGAGGAAGACATCCATATAATCCTCTACAACTAAAGGAACCTAGATGACTAAAGATCTTACTACACCAAGTGCTACACTCTAACTAATTAGGGATGGACTGCAGGCTCATTCTCGCTGAACCCACTTACCTTTCCATGATATCTCGCTCAGTAGAGAACAAGAATATCATCCTATCAGTGCATAGGCATCTGAATAATCTGCAGTAATATTTTATCTAGTCTTGAACCATGGATTGACAATTCATACCAATTATTACATCATAGGGTTCTATCCTGATGGACAAAATGTCCCACGTGAACCTCTCTCCTCTAAGCGATAGATTTCACTATCGGTGGATGAACGATACAGAAGAAGCGTCCCCTATAGGAATCTCAAGTTGAAACTATTATGATAGTGTCCCTATTGGTAGCTCCAGCTATCGAACCAGGAGTATCAAGATAAAATAATGACTAGAACATGTTTCTATTAGTACTAAATCAAGAGTAGAATAAATATATATCATACCCCTAATCATCTCGTGTGCTTCAAGATCATAATCATCCAAATCCGGAAGTTGTCTTGGGGACCAGCTTCCAACTCCCCAAGCTTGATGTTGGATTCATAGTGGTGGAGGTGGAAGGATCTCATAACATATTCATTCACCCACATCTCCTCCTGCTCCTCTACCAGCTCCGCCTCCCTGGGGACCACCCTGTCCATGCCTGGGACATCCCTGATCATAGTGCTGCCACTATCTTGGTGGTACATCAGCTATCTGCTTGTCCTTATTAGAAAATATAGTCAAGAAATATCATGTCATGTGACCTCACATATCACAAGTAAAGAAATGATCATCTCTAGGCTGTCTTGGCACTCTGTGCTACCTCAACCCCATACGACCATGGGCTTGAGCCTTCTTTTGAAAGGGTCTCCTAATTTGATATCTCTATTACCTTCTAGCTGCTGCAAATGACTCGGATTTAGGATGCCCACTACCAGCTCCAACTACCTGGAGTCCCCTTAACATAAATCTCTCTATCACCAGTTCCCTCTCCAGCACCTCGATATAGGTGGGAACGCACAAGGGTACAACGCTGGCTAAGATCTCTCAGCAAGGTCCCTGCTCAAACTTTCGGGCTCTGAAGTAGCCATCACAGATCATGTCAAGGGAGTAAATACCTATACATTCAAACATAGACAACTCAATGAAAAAATTTAGAGGGAAAGTAGAAAAGATGCAACACTTCTATAAAATAAAATAAGTATGCATGAACCTCTAGATAGTGAAAGAGTACGATAGTGTAAATTGAAAGTAAAAGGAAAAAATACACACCCAACTAGAAATATATCCCAACCTTACAAAACCGGAAAAGAGTAAACAGCTTAGAGATCCTAGATCCTATATCTCAAGCTATGAATACTATATGTGGTCCAAGAACCAAGTACCTCTAAGCTCCTATGAAGTCACAATTAACATATTCATAATCTGAAAAAAGACATGACATGTGTAGGTGAAGCCCATGAAGGGGTAATTATATACATACCTAGTAGAATGTCCCTAAGGGGGTGAAGGGGGAGAAGTTAGAGATACAATTGAAGAGGAAAGTAGTGTATAGAACAAGGTATAGTGAAATAGTACAGCTCAACCCAACAAGAGAGTGAAATTAAGCTTATCCAAGAACAAGGGGCTAAACATGGTGGGTAGATGAACTACCGTTCAAGCCTTCACCACCTGTATTTGTATATTAGACTCATCCAATCATGAGAAACTAGACACGAAAATCACATGGAATACCCCTCATGTATTCAACTCTCTAGAAAATAGACTATCCAAATTTAAGGGGTGAATATAAAAGGCAGAATATATTTATGTGCTCAGTCAAAGAATCCCAAATGAGAGAGTAAGGGGATATCCATATCACAACTCATCCCAAGAAGAAGAGTCTCCAATAGTTCCTAAAGTCTATAAATGATGCCCAAAATCCCACACATCTACTTTGAACATAAAATCATAAGGGACTCATCCACCAAACCATGATACTATCTAATTCAGGAAACACTGACACACCCTCATAATTTTTGGTCGCGTCAAAAAATGCATCTCGGTGGGGAAAGATTACCTCTTCCTTGTGAGTCCAAAACTACATCAAACCACACCTCATCACTATGACACATAGTAAAGGGGTCACAAATCTTGGTATGTATCCTATTTCCAGGTACGATAGGAGATTCCTACTCTAATAGTCATTGAGGAACTCCATTGCCCAGCCCCACTGGAGGGTAACGCTTAGGAATGATCATCGGGGAAGTCCACTGCCCATACCTGTTGAGGGTAATGCCCAGAAGAAGCTATTGAGAAACTCCACATCCTATCCTTCCTAGAGGGTAATGCTGAAAATAAGACTTCGTGGAACACCCTTTCCAGGACCTACTAGAGGGAAACACCCAGAATGTCGAGGAACTCCACTATCCAGCCCTGTTAAAGGGTAACAACCAAAATATTGAGAAACTCCAATGCCCAGACCTACTGGAGGGTAACTCAGAAATATCATCAAGGAACATCCCTTCCCATCCCTACTAAAGGGGAATGCCAGTAATAATTCCTTGGTTATCTCACATGATCACTACCATCATTGAGTATCGCCTAAGAAGGTGTCGAGATCATAAAATTTCACATTGTATAAAAGCTGCAACCAAGGGAACCATCGTGTTCTACATGGAAAAACACTTTGGATAGGATACTAGTGATCCAAAATATAAGTTCAAACAGAGGAGATACGGACATTCAAAGTCTCCTGAAATGAGATCAATTAGAACACGGTGTGTGAGGGGACACACAAGGTGTGGTCCCAGTCTACATCCTATCCATGTCTCTTATCAGTACACATGTTCCCATCCATTTAGGGGTATATGATGTGTAGGTGGTCTATATGGAATGTAAAACCTATCTAGGGACCATATCCATGTCCATTAGTCGTATTCATGTACTCAATACTAATGTCTGTGTACTCTAGTACATGGGATGTCACCCATGCAGTCTGGACATGTAATCTGTCACATGCCTTATTCACACAGAAAATGCGGTACATGCCATGTTGGGAGAAGTACATGTAATTACATCCTTATGGTTTTCAAAAACCCTAGATCCACCTTTGGAATGGGATACACACCATGTTTTCTTCATTATACACGGCGTGTATTTGTAATTTTTTTAGAAACTCCATTCCTAATATCTATCCTTCTCACTTTGAATCAGGCCCCACCACTGTAGATCCCACCTCCATTCTACCCAAACATCATAGATCTGGTCATGATTCATTCTCACTAGCCTTCATTCATCAAAAATTGACCATCATTCACCATGGGGGTTTTGTCATTAGAACCACGTACCACCATGGATTTTTTCGTCTGGGTATTGATGTTTGACAAATGAATTGGTTATCCCCACTATGAAATGATCTTATATCTATTCCTTTCTCATTGATCCATTATCAGTTCATCAATACTCCATGTATCCATGGGTCCGATCGAGCTCGGTACTTCCCAAAAATGTCAAACTGGGACCAACGGGTCCAATCAATGAATAATTCAAATGAAGATAGAGAGAAGCACCAAAAAATGTTTTAAATGATTGTTGGTCAAGTGTTCTTGGACAAAAAATGCGAACATTATCTAGGGTAAGATAAACAAATGAAATAAATCAATTTATAGTACTTTGGCCCATGAAAAGGCTATAGGGAGGGGCGTAGATCAAAGAATGATTATCAATCTACGCAAATAGTTAATCCTACCCAAAAATTTAATCCATAGGTTTAAAACAACTAAAATACACATCATACCTCAGTTTTAGATTGATATCTGGTGATGAACATGCTCTCACAACGATTGGATGGGGTCATTACATTCATTGCTTCTGGATCCGATCCAATTCATCATTTTATCGTCGTTCGATCTTGATTTTCTAGAGGAATGAGGAAGGATATCTTTCCAGTGAATTCCAAAAAAATTGAGGCCAACCCTAGAAAATTATCTGTAATTATATATTTATATACATATCATTTAGGTTAAATGAATTATTTAATTAAATAAATAATTAAATAAATCCACTTAATGTACCTCCAATGAGTGAGGGTTCCTAACGACCCGCTCTGACTCATTTTATATCGCTCCTAGGGTAAACACAATGTTTTGGACTCACCCATGGTCTCAAATTTCGGATCCAGTCAACTGTTTATGAGTTATCCCATTTTCATTGAGGTATCATGTGCATGAAATATAAAATTTATTTAATATTTTTATATAATTAATTTTTGGAACACTGGGACTCAGAATCACACGTTTTCTCAATGCCTAGCTTTAAAAATATATATAGAAATATTTAAAAGTATTACAAGGAAAAAATCAGGTCTCTATAAAAGGTATTTCCAGAAAATACAAAGGGGGATAGAAGAACCTACTTTATGTATGTGTTGTATTTATCATCAATGGTTTCCATTAGTTTCCAATGGTGGTAAATAAAATAGAAATATTTAATTTATTTCAATATATTAAAGAAGTTAGAGTGAAATAATTTAAAGAATATGTGAATAACTAATATGATTTTTTGTTGTAGAGTTGTTTAGAATTTATAATCCAAAAAATAATGGAATAATAGGAGTAAAATAAGGTCATGAAAAATATTATTTTTCATGAATAATATTTAATGGATAAGTATTGAGATTATTTTCTGGGATTTTTGTTGTATATGATATATTTTTGTAAAACATTATTTGTGTGTTGAGAAAAAAATTGGCCAACCATACAAGCCAAGGGACTAGATCAATCCCACACATGCGAGAGGACACCACTACAATGTGGTAGATCCATCTCACAAGGGATATCATGATGGAATAGAGGGGGTCATAGATCCCATAGTGAATGTGTGGAGGAATTACAGGTGAATGGACACATAGCGCCCATAGAGGCATGCACATATCATGCAAGAGTGTGTCTGGGTGCACCGTGTAGGTGAGGAATCACCTATACTAGTCAAGTGTGTTGTGTTCTAGATATTGACCCAAATTCTAGATTGAGAGGCTGAAATCATAGAAATGATTATATAGAACTTCCCAATTATGTAGAGAATCAATGTGGGATGGGATCTCATGGGTTACAATTCCCACATTAAAAAGATACGTTTATAATGCTACCACCAAATTGAATCAATCTCAACTATCTGATCAATGTCGACATTGTCTTTAACCTCCATTAACCCTATCTCAATGAAGGCACTTATTTTCATTATAACAATTTATTTTCATGGAAACGATAGTTTGAAATGACCTCAATATCATTAGAACTCAAAATAGGAATGATATGGATCAACATGAATATATATTTTTATGTTTTTACAATAGGTTTCTCAAATAAAATATAAATAAATAATGAAAATAACAATGTACATACCATTCAAGGAAGTGTGGGTGCATTAAATGATGCACATACTAGCATGAAATTGAGGCATCATCATGAAGATTCATTGATTATCAGTATCATGTAATGAAAGGAAACTCGCATTAATGAAAACATAGAATGATTTAGTGATATTGAATCATATGCGCCTCAAAACTATTATCAAATGTGACATGAAACTCATATTTGAGTCGGTGAAAGATATTGAAAGACAGGTGGTGAAACCTCTCATAAATTTCAATGAATCAAGTTGGAAATGTCTTCTTCTATTCACCTTTTCCCTTGAGAACTCTCGTATTTAGAAAATAGAGTCTCCATGATATCTTTTATGCAAAAAAGAAGTGAGTTCCATGATACACTCAAAATCATGGGGATGAGAGTTCTACACACTCATTTCCATGAAGATGAGGTTATTCACACTGATTTGTGTGTTGAATAAGAATCAAACACTCATTTATGCAAATAATTGACTATTTTACTTGAACAAATTGGGACTAAAGTTCCATAAAGCCATATTGGTTTGAACAAGTAATAACATGCATGATATACTTTAGTAGAAAATAGTATTGTGAACTCTCAACTACTCATAGAATGATTAAGAGTAATGTGAATTAGAAACATATATACAGCTTTAGTGCATATACACAAAGCCAATATTATATCAAAATTTCATGAAGGTCTTCATAGTCTCATAAAGTATAGAATTGTGAACTTGAAGTTTTGTGGAGATAAAAAGAGATTTACATTCATATAAGTGTTTTTTCATGGTGGAAGTGAATACATACTTATATATACAGTTGCATAAATAGTTCATAAAATAGAAACATGTGTGAACCCATGCATCACATGTGCATGCATTGAGATACTCATTAGTATAAAATAGTGTTGAGAGTAAACCTAAAAAGTATAAATCATGAAAAGATTGAAAATAACCATGAAATATTCTGTTATTTCATGATTAGTTGATTGAAAATGTGACACTTCAATTTAATATCTCATGTTGTGTGTCAAATTCCAAAAGCAGAAGAAATTATGACAATGATGAGATAAAAAATAATAATTTTGATAATAAAGAAGGAATTTTGTGATTCTTGAAATATTTAAGTAATAAGGGATAATACATATAGGAACCGGACTAATCAGAATCTATTGGAAGGATAATTTTCACCAGAAAAGAATGTACCATATGATCAAGAAGAAAAAATGTTTGACTAGATACCAAATAGAGATTTTATTATCATGTTCTATCATATGAATAGGGTGAAGAAGAAGGATACCTAGTGTATTTTGTCTTGTAATGAATAAGAAATAGAGAATAAGGGAATAAGATAATCAAGTATTATGTGTATCTATTTTCGTAGGAAGATTGAGAAGAATAAATTAAGAACAGATACTTGTGTGCACCTATTAGCACAGAATGATAAGTTAAAGTGCATCATTTAGTTTTATACAATATAGGTGAAGAAGATTTGCTTGTAAACTATTGTGAATGTAAGAGAATAAGTAAGAGAATAAAAAATTATCACTAGGAAATCCAAAAAAAATCCCCAATAGGTAAAATACTTTCTTGTGTAATAAAGTACCTTAAGAAGAAAATGAATACTATCATCAGCTGTCAATATAAATAACTATCAAGAAGCTATAAGTTGGATAAGGCTATCACTATTCCATGGAAGGGGATTTTTTCCATCCCCCCTCTAAATGTGTAGGGACTCACAAATGGATTAATATTTTTTCGAGCCAACTCGATGTATTTGGTGTCTCAGTATAGTGTTGAATTCATGTAATGTTCATCACTATACATGATAAGAACTAGCTACTATTATTGAGTAGTAAACATTGTAAAAATTTCACGTATTATCATTTACATGATTTTACAAACTTTTATATGATAAAGAAAATATAATATGAGAATTAATATCCTAATAGTTTTAAGAGGTAAATGTATAAAATGTTATAAAATGTGAAAAAGTTTTCAACATTTATTCACCCCCCCACCCCCACAGTGTTGATCATATCCAAAATTGGTCTTATCATTCATTTTAAAAGAGTGGTTTTTTTTTGTTTTTAAGGGGTTGGTAGAAAAAGAATATTTTACATATGGTTTATATAAAATGGTTTTTAAATATTATTGGTCTTGAGTTTATTTAAATGTAACTTCTCTATAATAGGTTTATTTCAACATGTGTCCCCATGTGTGCTTTAAAAATTATATTTTGAGGGATGTTTTGAAATGAAATTTCAAATAATGAAAAGAGGATAGGAATTAAAAGTCTATTTAAAAGTCATATTTGGAATTTTTTTAAGGGATTATTTTATGATTGTGAGACCCTCATTGAACCCATTATTGTTAAATTTCATTTATCTTTATATTGCCGCCTTAAGGGGGGTGTTTTATGTTGTTTTACTATTATATGATTATTTGGATTGAATTAAATGAAAGGGGTTGTTTCTTGTGAGATTTTATGAGGTGAGATGAGGTTTATTTCAATGTGTTTTATTATTGTTGATTCATGTACGGTTCATGTGAATTATTTTTTTCACCTTCTTTTGACTTATCATGGGGACCTAGGTAACTAATAGAAGTTATTATAGCTTGGTATGCACTCACTGGATAATTACCTAAGGTAGTATCACCCTCCTTAGGGTATATATAAGTTACTTTTGTATCAGAAGTGATTCTGAATAGAGACATTCCAATTTCTCTTGGGGGATTGTGAGAGTGAACTGATGAATCCAATGTTTTTATCATTCATATTAGAACTTAAGGAGTTTCACATGATTTTGGGTTCCCATTAAATATTATTTACGTGATTTTGTTTCATGTATTTCATATATCCCTTATTATTGATTTGGTCTCATGGTACCTTTGTTTATATATTATAATTTTATTTTTCCACTTTGATATCTTGGTTCCTAGAATGGTTGTATTTTTTTCTAATGGTGTTTTGGTTTATTTTTAAATCGTTTCATAAATTGTTTGAAATGTTTGATTTATAAAGAGAATGGGATAATAATTTTGTAAATGGTATTTTGTAAATGGTTTTGGTAAAAGAAAAAAAAATAGGATTTTAGATTCCAAATAAAATCAATGTTTATTTCTTAGGCTTTAAATTGGTGATTTTAAACTGGGTATGGCTTATTTTTTAAAATTCTTAATTAATGGTTTTAAAAAGAAAAGTGAAAATGTATATTGGTTGTTTCCTTTAAATTTTCTTATTAATATATAAAAAACCTATTTTCTATATTATAACCAATATATCACTAATGAAATGTATTATTAAGGGAATAGAATACACTCTTTAGTGAGATCCTACTAGACACATTTTTCTCACACCCTACATGTACACCGTTGTATGGGTGTGTATATAAATCTCATAATTTCCTTAAAGTGACTATGTATTGATTCTGATCAGGTGTTTTTCTTATTCTATTGATGGTTCTATGCTAATGTTGAGTGATTATGGTTCAGATAGAGATGCTCATATCATTGTTTTATTCTTGGATTGAGGTTGTGATGGCCAAATCGGATAGGTGTATTTTATGTTTTGTACACATGTATTTGATTCCCCAATATTCATTTTTATATTTTTAATAGATTTTAGTTACACTTATGTCCTATTGGGAATTTTTATATGTTTTTTTTCTATATATTTTATATGTATTGGTTTCTAATGTCTTGATAGGTCCTATCATTTTCTCGGTTGATTCTGCTACTTGTTCATATTATTGTATGAGGGTGTAATCATTCCCATGCACACATTACTAAATCTCGGGTGCAAGTTTCCAGCCATTGGGGATCATGAACTCCCTTTATTCCCAACGGAAAGTAGTTTTGGGTGATGTTCCAGTTCATTGAAGGTTGATTTGTTATAATGTAACACCTTGTGATTTTAGAATGTATTTTCCTTTAGTATAAATTCAATATATTTTATAGATTATGATGAAACAAACATTAAAAAACTGAATATTTATTTATACGATAAAAAATGAGTCACATTACAATATATTTATAAAAAAAATTAATTAAAAAAATAAAATATTCTAATTCACTTAGTAAAATAATTGATTCTAAAGAAACTATTTTCTTGAGTTATGATTTTGTTAAATTTAATAATTTTAAAAAATTATATCAATAAAATTCATTAATAAAATTAATGTAATGATTAGTGAAATCAACTAGTAACATCCATGAAATAATTAATTGATTATAATATGTACTACTTTAATTATTCATGGCTAAACAAAAATGTTTTGTTGAAAAATATTATTTGTATTTTATATTATATATGTTTTATATGAAAGAAAATTTTATAAATTTCATAATTTAAATTTGATAAAATTAACTTGTTTTTTGGATTCCAAATATTTATATTATTTTAGGTTTAATTTTTTATATTTTTATGAAATGATTTATTTTTAGTTGAATAATGAAATATTATATTTTTACAAATACCCATACTTTTATGACATCATCATGATAAAAAAAATGAATTTAATTTATAAAAAAAATTATAAAAAAATATGTATTTAAGGAGTAAAATAATTCATTTAAAAATATTATGTTGAATTTTGAAACCCATGCTTGACTTTTTGGAACCTAATTTGTATTTTATTCTAATAAAAAAAATTGGTGTCTTCCCTTTAATTATGTATTCATAATGATGCATTCAGTTTTGGATTTCTTTTATAGTGAAAAAAACATATATTTTTAATCCTAAACCAATAAAATTCATGTGAATGGATATTATTAATGATTTTGATATAAATACATTTAATGATTAAAAGGGAAATTTTCTAAAAATTATTTTTATTATGTTATGTGTACATATATTAAAAATAAATTTTCTCACCATAAGATATTGAATCCTATAAATTGTTTATCATATTTATAATAAAAATGTTCAAATTATTTAGTAAGTTCGATTTTATTTTTGGTCATTTAAATAAGTTATCATATTAAAAGTTAGTCACCAAGGTAAATGATTAAAGGGTTAACAAGGGTTTAAACTAAGTGATAGAGACAAAAATATCACAAAATCCTTAAATAAATTTTATTTTATTAGTGTGTTATAAACTATCCTATATTATCTTATAAATTTGGCTATTTTTGGCACCAAATTATTTTGATAATGACATTTATTTAATTTAAAGTTAAGGTTATTTACAAAAGTGTCACACCTATAACTTATAAAAGGACTCATCCTATACCCAAATAAAACCACACCATTCCTTCAAAGTTACATTTAATACCTACCCAAATTATCTCCCTAGTAATATCTTCTTATTGATTTTTCTTCTATATATTTTTCATCTAACTCTTCTTAAATATGATTTATCATTTTCATAAAAGAAAATTAAATCATTAATATTGTGTTAAAGTGATTTTATCTTTATAAAATAAAAATTACCTAACACATTCAGACGTTACAACACATTCTTTTTTGGGTCAGTTTTACCACCTACATGAATGATATTATAATTATTATATCATGAATTATTATTGAATGTATGATACTAGTAATATTATGTAAAATTAATGAATTTAATTTTTTATAATGATTCTGTAATTGTTATATATATTTTTATTTGCTAATAAAATCAATTCTTTTTATGAAATTGAAATTTCTAAAAAATGAGGTTTTTATGATTTCCATACAAATCATTATGATAAGTTCCATGAAATGACCCTAATAATAAAAAACTATATTAAAAAAAATAATATATACCTTCTTGAACATTCTGGATATGATGAAATCATGAACAATATGTATGGAACAGAACCACTGAATCGTAATATGCATGTAAAACTGAATAGTTGACACAAAAATATTGATTTTAAAAAATAATTATTACTAAGTGAGTAATAACACATTACAAGTGAATTTTATTTTTGTAATATGAATATAAATACGGTTCTCATATATATTTATAATAAATTAAAAATTATTATATTTTAGGTTATATCATGTCTGACTAAGTATAAGTTTGTGGTAATGCTTTTTCTCACCTCAATTTCCCTTCATTAAGATATCTTCTATATTTACCACCTTATTTTTTTGTGGTCTATATAATTCCCATTAATGTATTTTATAAAAATTTTAATGAAACTTTTGAATATTTAATAATACATTTAATGTTATCTCTTTTATGATATTTTGATTCAAAGGTTTCCAAATCCATATGATGTTTTCTTTAAAATCATTATTTTAAAAGTTTTGAAGACTTTTACCCAACTCTTTTTCTTCCATATTCATATTCTTTGTACTATTTCAAGAATGTTAATCTATATACTCCACTGATTTCCCAATATCATTTTCAATTTTCTTTGACTTTTTGTAAAATGTTATTAAAATAAATATTCTTATCATTTTTCATATTAGTAATAGTTGTCTTTCTTTAGAAATGTGTGAAAAAAAATTAATATTTACCACTTCACCACATTTTACCATCATCATAACCATTCTTTATTGTTAATATTATTTTCCAATTTCACCAGGTTTTTCAAATAAAATCATATTCCCAATATTTTATGAATTTTTAGTTTTTTTAAGTTACCAAAAGAAAAAGAATACTTCATATTTTTTAAAGCATGTTTTGAATACTTTTATAAAAGTATTTTTCATCTATGTTAATATCCTATGATGATTTTTTGGTTCACTAGGGATATTATCTAATGATGCCATATACCTTTTTTCTCTTCATGGATTGTGATGATGTTTTAAATATATTTTCATGAAACCCATTTCTTTCTACATGATTAATTAATGATGAATGTTTTAATGTCCTTATGCCATACATATTTATGGAATATAATTATGTGATGTATGGTTCCTTTATATCCATCCAATGAATTGTTTAATTTTTTATATATCATGAACTAAAAATGTTACATGAATGGTTATCCAAAACCCAAGGGTATATAAGAAGTTAGTTGAATCCCAAAAGGTATACTTGTGGTTAACCCAAACATACTATACTTTAGGAATGAGGTTATCCTAGACCATTATGTGATAAATGTCTTGGTAGTTATCCTTGAAATGTGTTATGATTCCTATGCTTATGTTTATGCCACACCCTTATCTTAATTCTTGATGCCTATGTTATCTTGGATCAATATTATTGAATTATGACTCATGTTTACACCAAAAATTTTATGCCATGATTTGACGATTTATGATTCATGTATTGATGCATATAATTCTCCTATGTTATTTTATTTCACACTGACTATGTTCTCATACCCACATGTTTATCTTATGCTTATGTTTTTTGAATGGTATCTCTTATGTTTACCCTTACTAGGCATTTTATCTCACCCTTTTTCATATGTTTTTGTTACCCTAGGTTATGAAAAATGATATTAAATATGATATGTCTAGAAATGGTGTCTCATGTGAAGTTTACTTATTATACATGATAAAAATGTTGAATGAAGAAAGTCTCTTATTTACCTAATCACCAAATAAACTAATCCTTTAGGTTCTAGGGTGTCAAATAATGTTAGATGTATTTAATATTCATCTAAAATTAGGTAATATGCATGTATTTTATTATTGGGTTGCCTCAATTAGTATCAAAGCCAATATGCAAAAAAGTATGATTTTAAACCCAAATCTGGATGTATGGGTCTGGGGTGTCTCACATTCACATAAAAACACATACTCTTACATATATACACATATGCATAAATACAAATACATACACATTCATACATATGAACACATAAATATACACATACATACATATTTTCATGTGTATATACATATATAAATACATACATACACATGCATGCATACATACATACATACATACACACATATACACATATACATGTATATACATACATACATATATGAACTACACATATGTACATACACATACACATACAGATGCATATGTGTACTTATATACAAGTACATGTATAAACATACACACGCATACATACATATTCACATATATAATTATATGTATGTGTATATACACATACACACACACAAACACACACACACACACACATGTATACATATATAAATACATACATACATACATACATACACATATACATATATTCATACACATATACAAACATACACACTCACACACACATACACACACATACATTTTGGCATACATACATACCTTCACACATATATACGCATACATGTTTTATATTCATACATATACTGACTACCGATTCTTTTAATCTTTTTTCCCTAAAGTGAGATTTTAATACCATACTAAACTCATATCACAACACCATTAATTATGTTAATATATATATTTAAAAAATTACATATATTAATATAAATATACATAAATAAATATGTTTTCATTTAAATATTTGTATAATTCTAAATAAAAATTGTAATATATTATATTTAGATATTGGTTTTTATGTATTTAAAAACATTATTAAAAAAATTATTGATTAATATAATAATATTTTGTTTTATAAATAATGAAAATATAAAATATTATTAATTTTTATTTTAATATGAATTATATTTTTAAATATAAAATTTATATGTCAAAATATTTTAAAATTTATTTATACATATACTTTATAATATATAATCATATATATAAATATATGTAAACTAACCCACGCATATAATTATAAATATATATGTACATCCTAACTATATATGAATATTATAAATCATATAATATGAATATATATATATATATGAACTATATTTAAACAAGACACACATTCTCCTAAGGAGAACTTCATGATTTCCCTTAACTGTGCACTAACCATGAAACCCCTTAAAGGCCCCTAAATATCTTTGAAACAAACTAGAAACTGCCTAAACTCATCCCAAGATATTTTTAGTTTAGAAACACATGAATATTTTGTAAAATTAACTCATAACTCAGATTAAAAATATGAGTTCATTACATATAAGATGTGAGATATAGTTTATTTCAAACTATTTTATTATTTTTAATTCATGTGTTAGACTCATGCCATATAGTTTTCTAACCTTTTCTTTACTTTTCATGGGAACCTAAGTATCTAATAGAAGCTTGGGATGTGTGTTATACAAATTGATGTGTGCTCACTAACTAGTGACCTAGGGGAGTATCACCCACCAAAGTGTATATATATGTTACTATGTAGCCTGATGGGGTGATGAATAGAAGTGTTCTAGTTACTATTAAGGGGTCCCTAGTGAGAGTCAATTGAGGAAACCATGTCCACTGTCATTTATTTCAGAACCTAAGGGATATTGCATGATGATTAGTTCTTATTAAGGATTATTTAGGTGATTTCACTTTATGTCTTTCTTATATCCCATAGTATGTATTTGGTATCATAAAACTATTTTTATCTATTACACTTTTATTCTACCTCCTTGATATCTTTGTTCCTAAGATGATTATATTTAATTCTGATGGAATTTGGGTTTATTTTTAAATTTTTTTCTTAAATATTATGGAATATTTAACACATTAAGAAAATATTGGACTATTTTCTAAATGGGAGTTTGTAAATGGTTTTTAGAAAAAAATGAAAATTATTCAATTTTCTAAATTGAATCACTGTTTATTACTTCAGTTTGAAAACAGTGATTCAGAACCATGTATGAATTAATTTTATAAATTATTTATTAATGGTTCTAAAAAGTAAATTGGCAAATTATTTTCATTGTTTCCATTATATGTGCTTATTGAAATGTGAAAAAATTATTTTCTATATTATATATAAACAATCACTAATGAAGTTTCTTATGAATATAATTTATTAGACTCATAAGTTAGATCATAATGGGAATTATTTTCTCACACCTTATATGCACATCTATGTATGGGTATGTGTAGATCCCCTTCTTTATTTATAGTTCTTAGGTCTTGATTTTGTTTGAGTTTTTTTATTATTCTATTCACGGGTGTGTGGTGATGATGAGTGAATCGGTGTCATGTTGAGGTTTTTGGGTTGTTGTTTTATCTTTGGAACAATGTTGTTCTAACCAACATAGAAAATTTTTATTTTATATTCTATAATTATGAATCTAATTTTGTTTTATTCTATTAATTTTTATATTTTGGATGAATTATTTTTATGATTATTCCATATCAGGATTATTTATATTTTGTTTTCACTTATTTGAAATTTATGGATGTCCAATGACTAGATAGATCATGTTGGACTCTCAGTTGATTCTTCAACTTGTAAATATTATTATTTGAGGGTGAAATAATTTCTAATTCTATGTTCTTGATGACTTGTCACTAGTTTCTAGCATGTGATAATATAGAATACACATCAGGTCTAGTGGAAAATCATTTTGGGTGATGTATTGGGTCATCCCATGCTGATTCATTACAAATGGTATCAGAGAATAAGTTCTCATTAAGATATTAAGTTCTATAATAAATCTCTAGATATTTATTAAGTATTGTAGAATAGATATAGGGTTGTTGGAACTTAAGAGGTGGGTCTGAAGAGAGTCTAGTGATCTCTTTCTTATCATAATCCTTGATTTTAAATGGGTAGTTTATATTTGTTTTTTGTTTTGATTGTTTTTTATTTAGATTTTAGATAGTGGTATTTTTATCCTCAATGGAATGGTATGATTTTCCTTGTGGTTTTCTTGTCAAATTTTGGGATTATAATGAAAATGAAGAAAAGGGATGAGGTTATCTTACACAGCCTAATATACCATATAATGACCAAGTGGTTTATTTTGGAAATGTTTTGGGAACTACTGCATCATTGTAACATGGACTATCAAACCATGTGGCTAATTCAAGCATATTTACACATCATGTTTTATTTTTTTACATATACCCTTTGATTAAAGGATTATTTTTTAGTGTTTCTCTGTGATGGGAAAAGAATCAAGGTGGGTTTTTTGATTTCTCAACATTGTTGGATGAGATTTTTGTTGAATAATGTGGTGTAACTCCTTTTTATATGATTGTTTTGAAATATATATTGTGTGAAAAAGGTTGATTTCATGGAAACTGTTTTGGTTTAAAATTAATTATTTATGGTTTTTTTTAAAATGAGTTTGGTTTTAAAGGAATGTTGTTGAAATTGGTTGATTTAATTAAAAAATATGGGAAATATTTTGGTTTTGGAACTGATTAAGGAGCTAAAATGAAATGAAATTAGGTAGTGTTTTGAAACCTTTTTCAAGGTGTGGTCTATGAAATAAATGAAAACACAAGAAGTTTAACTTGGGTATTTAATTTAAAGGAAGCTGGTATCATTCAAAAAACATTATTTAGTGGGTTGTTTTGTTTTTTTCCCTTTTTTGGTGTTAAAATGGTGGAAGATTTTTATTTTTTTAAAATGGGTAATGCTTTTTGAGATGAAAAGTAGATCTTATGTGATTCTATTGGTATTTTAACTTATAAATTAATTGGTAAAAGGATATTATTTTGGTTTTATAAAAGAGGTGGAATGTTCAAAAGTTTTTTTTTATTTTACAAATTTTTATTACTATTCAAATGAGTTTTGGGACCCTTTCCAATGGAACATGGGTTGAAAATGACAGTTTTTTAAAGTAATTTGTTGTTTCAGTAGGTTGTGTGTTTTTATTTTCTATTATTTAAGTTGGGGATATTTGGTTTATTTTACAAGACATGACCATTTCATGTTTATACCCCTATTTCATTTAAAGTAATCCTCCTAGAAAGTTCTTGGTAAAAGGTAGAGTGTTTATCTTTAGGGATGATTTTTGGCTTATTCTTGGATCTTCCCTGACTCTAAATAGAGTAGCGGGTGTTTCTTTATTCTCTTAGTGGTGTAGTGGTTAGTCTTGGGATCATCTAAGATAGTGTTTTCCTCTAGGTTTTAGCTACAATCTATGTTGGATTTTTTGGGTAGTATAAGCTTGCAAGTCGCGTTTGATGAATGATCTACCTGGTTTTCAAGGTTATGGTTTGTATCGAGATTTTTTCATAGTGATTTTAAATCACTTATGGTTTTTAATTGGATCTCATTTGATATGTTATTTAGGTGAAATTTGGGGTTTTATTTAATGGGCAGTTGTCTCTTTATGATCTTCATTCTTTTTTTATTGTTCTTTTTTGTTGGATTATAATTCTAGAATTTTGGTACGATTTGTGCATGAGGTTGGTTTTTATGGATGGTACATGGAAAATCCTAGGGTACGTGCATGGGTAACTAGGTTTTTTAGTTTCTATTTGTTCGTACATCGGTCCCACTATGTTGAGTTTGTCTATTAGGATTACTATGAGATAGTGTTCTATGATCTTGGACCTCAGTAACCCCTTAATATTGTTTCATAGTCTGGGGTTAGAATCATGTTATTTCTTTTGAGGAATGTTTCTATTTGATTTATTTTTTGGTTATATAATAAAGGTATGGTTTTAGTGACATTAACATATGTTAATTGAATGGATGTTTTGGGTGGTGTTTTCATTATAGATTAGATCCAATCTCTTAGTGACTAGTTGTGGTAGATGGATTTTTTTTGTTTCCTTTGATGGTTGGTATGAGCATGGTTGTTTCATTGAAACTCAATTTATATAAGTGGTTGTTATACAATTTAATTTAATTCAAGATGGTGAGGAGATCTATTCTAGGTCTCTATTTTCTTAGAGCTTCAGGATTTTTAGATGTTTTCTAAAACTTGTTTGATGTTGTTCATTTCATTTGTGGATTCCTCATGTTCTTTTAAGGAAGTCATTTTGAAGAGTAATTATTGGGATATATTATAGTCATTCATGATGTCTATATTTTTTCAATAACTTATACTTTGAACTATTAATTTTTGGGGACTAAATATGGCATGGTGGGGAGAATTTTGTCACCAACAGATATTTGTTTTATTACATTATATTAATTTATGGTGATTTGAATCTTTGAAAATCTTAGGCTTCGAATTTATATTTCAGGCTTCAAATTTATGATGGATTTTTTATTTTGTGAATAGTTAATCATGAATGGTTAAGGGAAAACCATTCATGGTGTCTTATGCAGTAGTATTCCAATTAATGTTTTTCTTTCAAGACTGGTTTTCATGGGTATCTCATGGATAATTTGTTCTTTAATGAATAATTTTTTTATGGTTCATTCTAAACCGTGGAAAATCTTGTGTAAACAATGTGATCCCTTTTTTCATGGAGTTTTGATGCATGTCTAGGAGAAACCATTTATCTAACCATGTGGTAGTGCTATAATAATTAATATAGTGGTTTCTCATAGTTGGATCATAGTTTGGTAAACCGTGTAGCCAAATCATGCGAGTGTGTTAGGTTTGTCCGGTGCAAGCAGCGCGGTTGGTGCACGATTTACCAAACCATGTATCATAACCATGTAAGCTACCCAGATTATTGAAATTTTGAAATTACACCTTAACAATAGCATTATTTTAAGTCCAAAGTATTTCCTCTCACATTCCTCTCATTCCAAGAGAACATGGGTGCATGTGGGTGCTTCTCTTCTTCCCACATGGATTCTAAGCCTCCTCTCCTTGTTTTGAAATGGATTTATTGAGGTAATCTCCAATATTTCTCTTCCCCTCACATATCTTACTCCATTCCTATTGGATTTAATTTATCCAACGAACCATAATGGCCTAATTCTCAATATTACGCTTTTTTTTATACCCAATCAATGGGTTTTCGTTGTGTGGGGGTTATAGGGGGTGTTTCCTTTATCGGTTTTGCGCCATCCATTGAAGGTGATTCATTTCAATGAGTTTTAAAATGAATTATGTATGTATTTCTATGTAATTTATTTTATAATTCAATTCATTAAATGGTAGGATGATTATAAATACCTTCTTATGGAAAAAATGAATATGTGGCATCTAATCTTGGTTGAAAATATTTCAATGGATTTTAACACATGGTATAAAAAGTAGGTTTATTTATTTTCATGTTCTCATTTGGAAAATGAATTTTTTGACATAAAAATTGTTCAATAAAATCTTTTAATGGTTTCCATAAAAGGGAGTTCTTGTATTTAAAAAGGTTCTTGGAACTAGTTCACTAAATATACCACTTTCTGTATGAGTTATCTTTATTGTCAATTAATTTTATTGGTTATCATTGGTGGTCAATGAAATAGAAAAAATTCATTGATGAAAATATATTGAATAAGTTAGAAAGAAATAAGTTGAAGAATCTTTCAATAATTAAGATTATTTGATATTAAAGAGTCCTTTAGAATTTATATTTCAAAAATAAAGGAATAATATGAATTAAATAATGTTATGAAAAATATTAGTTTTCATGAAGAATATTTAAGGGATAAGTATTAAGATTATGTTTTTACATTTTTTTATACAGAAAATTTCACATAGACATCTTCAAAGTGTTGAGAGAAAAATTATTCTACCACATGACCCAAGGGATAAAATCAATCCCACACATATGAGATGATATATATACCAAATGATGTAGATCCATGTCATAAGAGCTCGCACAAAGACATAGATGGGAGCATTTCTCCCATAGGGAGTGAATGGAGTAATCAAAAGTGAGTGGTTGCATAGATCCTACATAGGCATGCACATGGTGAGTAAAAAGGTTCCAGGGTGGACTGTGCAAGTGAGTCATGGCCTATGCAGGGTGTGTATGGGGTGTTTCAGTTATCTTGTCATATCAAGAAGAAGCAATCATGAAAAAGTCTTATATATTGCTACCCAACTGCATGGAGAAATGATGTGTGATAAGATATAATGGGTTACTGTTTTCACATTAAAAAATACATTTATAATGCAGTATTCTGATTGAATCGAACTTATCTATCTAATTGAATCCAGTGTTGTTTTCAAACTCTTGAAACCCTATATTAATTATGATGCTTCTGTTCATCATAAAAATTGTATTTCATGAAAATCACTGACCAAACAGACCTTGATCTCATGATAAATCGAAATATTAATGATATGGATCAACATGCATGTATATTTTAATGTGTTTACAATATTGTTTTTGAAGAAAATATCACTGTTGAATGATGATGATAATGTGAATACCATTTTAGGAAGTGTGGGTTCCTGAAATGATTCACATGATATCATTCACATGAGTCTTTTTCATGAAGATGCTGTGATTTTTTACATCAAGTAAAGAAAGGAACCCCGTGTTTGAGACAACACTGAAATCCTTAGTGATATTGAATCATCTATGACTTTACACTATTATCATACATGTCCTGAAACTTATATGTGATTTGGTGAAATATATTGAAATAGAGGTGGTGAAATATCTCTATAAATACTGATAAACCAAGGAGTAAAAGCTTTCTTCCATTCACATTTTTCCTTGAGAACTATTATTTTCAAAAAATAGAGTCTTTGAGATTTCTTTTACAATAATAATAAATAAGTTTTTTGATCCACTCATAATTACATATAGAAAATTTATACACACTCATGCGCATGAAAAAGATGTTTTCACACTAATTTATGTGATGAAGAAGAACCATACTCTCATTTTCATGCAGAACTGATTCCATGATCCTATGCTTGAGTTACTTACTCCCACTGTGTTATGTAAAGACTTTGTGATTGAAATTCTATGAATTCGTACTGGTTTTCAAGATTGAGAACTTCCTCATTCTACTTTAATGAATAATATTACCAAAAACTCTCATATTTTCATAGAACACTTAAGAGTTAGAAGAATAAAAAAACATATATATTTCTTTAGTGTATATACATAAATGTGTATTATATAAAGATTACATGAAATACTTCATTGTATCATGAAGTAAAAAAACAATGTACTTATATTTATGTGAAAATAACAATATAGTGACATTCATATAAGTTCTTTTTTGTATTAGAAGATAAATGGGACTTATATATACACTTTCTTGAACAGTTCATAAAATAGGAACATGCGTGATCCCATGTATCACATGTGCATGCATTGAGATGATCATTAGAATAAAAATGTTTTTAGAGTAAACACCAAAAGAATAAAGTTTTAATAGATTTAAAATATCCTTGAAATATTATATTATTATAAGACAAGTTGATTGAGAATTTGGTACTATATTTTAATATCTCATATTTTTTTTCAAGACCAAAATCAGAAGAAATTATGATGATGTTGAGATAAACATTTATCATTTCAATAATCATGATGTAATATTTTGATTTTTTGTGATATTTAAAGAAGAAGGGATCAAATGTATAGGTACCTAACTAAGTAAAAGTTATCGGACAATGCAATTTCATCAGACTAACAGGTACCAGTTGATCAAGAAGAATAAATGTATGACCAAATACCAAACAGAGCTTTTATTATCATTTGGAATTAGATGGATATGTTAAAGAATAAGGAGTCTCAATGTATTATGTTATACACTGAAGAATAAAGAGAGAATAAGAGAAGAATATAAGAAAGTATTGTGCATACATGTTTTTATGAGAAGAATAAGAAGAAAGAAGAGTGGAAGAGAGATATGTGTACACTATTCAGTACAAAATAAGAGGAAGAATAAGTGTAACTTTTATTTTATTATTGTGAAGAATAATAATATTTACTTGTATTTTTTTATGTAAGATAATAATTAAGAGACTAAAAAACACATGGTTAAATCCACATAAGTCTCAATAGGTGGAATAATTTCTTAGTGTTACAAATTACCTTAAGAATATAGTGAAGATTATCATCAGTAAGTAATATAAATAACTATCATGGAACTATAAGTTAGACAAGGTTATCAATAGTCTAGGTAAGTATATTATTTTCATAAACCCTCCTAATGTGTAGGGACTCACACTTTTATTAGGATTTTTTTTCTATCCAACCCATTATATTTAGTGTCTCATTATAGCATAGAATATTTTTACTAGTTATCACCATACACAACAAGGATTAACTACTCTTATTTAGTACTTAACCTTTTAAAAATATTATGTTTCATATTTTACTTTATTTCATATACTTTCATACATGAAAAGAGAATAGGATAATGGAGATACTAATAGGTTTAATGGGTAAAGGGATTAATATTTATCAATGGTGAAAATTTCCCAACATTGATTTACCCCCCCCCATTCCCTATCAGTGTTGAGTATATCCCAAATTAGTCCTCCAAATTGGTATCAGAGAGAAGGTTCACCACTATTTGATTCTTTATATTGAATTTATTCTCTTTTGATGATATGAGTTTCTTTCATATATTAACAATGAAGTAAATTTTTTGTGACCATTTTGTTATATATGAGCATAATTATATTTCTACCAGACCATTATGAACAAGAGAGAGTGAATAAAAATTTGAAGATGTTTTCCCTATTTCATAAAGAATTTGGTGAATTAGTTTCTCCATTCCATGTTAACAAAGAAGACGGATCAAGCTTGTAAAGTTATGATCAAGTGGATTATGTTTCCACCAAGGAGATAGACAATCAATCTACCTCAATTGGATCAAGTGATTCAAGTGATCAAGAGGTATGTGTTAGTTCCTATCAAAATCATCTTGATGATTATCCAAGCACTAGTGGGAGAGATAACATGTCATTTCATTTCCTTATTGATGAATTAAAGGATATGATGCATTTTTTACCCAAATAATTATTCACTATTATCTATGGTATATTTGAAATCATACAATAAGAGATCACTCGTCTTGAGAATAATTCAAAAGTAATAAAGAAGGATTTATTATGAAAACTTCTATAATTCATAAATCTCTCTAAATAGGTTGTAACTAGTAGAGTAAGGAATGTGTAGCTTGAAATAATTTCATCTTAGTTCAAAGATAAATGGATCAAACTAGTTTAAGATAAATATGGAGTGAATAATAATTTGGAATAAAATATCTATGCACTTTAAGAAATGTTGAAAAATATCATTAATGTTAAGGATTTGAAAGTGGAAGTAAAATAAAAGTAGATTAAGGAAATTGAATCATTATTTTAAAAACATTATGCTACATGAAGTGGAGGTTGAAATATTGAAGAATATTTGTGAAGAGAAGGTGATTATGATTAAAGATCAGAAAAACATCCTCAATATGAGATGCCTAGAATTGGAAGCTCAGTTGGCCAATTTTGAGAATACGTGTGTTGAGACATCACAAAAGAAATATAAAGATCATGTTTCTACTCAATGTAACTAGATTATTTTGAGGTTAAAAGACCGTAAACATGTGATAAGAATATCTTGGTTTCATTCAATGATCTATATCTAGTAGTTATAAAGAAAAAGGTATCATCCATACCATCTTGTAATAATGTTTTTAAATAGATTATCATGAATAGTAAAAGTTGAAATACAAAATCAATATAATTATGGATGAAGAAAGGTATTGATAATATTACCACCATGAATATGGTGGATAGAAAAGATAGTGTGTAAGATGGTTCCCTAGTAAGATCCTAATAAGTTATGAAAAAACCCCAAAAAAATTATAGAAGATATTAGGAGATCTAGGTTTATGGGTCAATGTTGATGTTGTAACAAATTTTGGTATTGTGCATTAGATTATTGGTACAGTCCTACAAATTCAAAATAAAAATAAAATCCTATTTCAAAGGGGGAAATCCATTAATTAATAATTAACAGAAATAGTGTAAGAAAAAACTAAAAACATCTGATGGTTTCAAAATGTTTGAAAATACCTATGATTTTTTTAAATTTGGTGGTCATAAGAATGGTTCATGATCATCTCTACATGTATCAAAATATGATAATAAAATAAGACCATAGAAGTTGGTGAAGATAGAAAAATAATCCTTGGGAATCAAGAAGGAAAATTTTGTTAACAAAAATTATCCCAAAAAGATTTCAAGTAGAAAACACGATAAGACCATTGATTATAAATATAAGAAGGTGAAGGAAAGTGCATCATCCAAAAGAACTAATAAAAATGATGGAACTCAGAATAATCCATGTGGAAAATATAAACTATCTTCCAATGTTATTAATGATATTTTAGTTATATAGCTAGAATATTTTCAAATAATGAGTAAAATGGAATAATCACATGTAAAGGCTAGATGAAATATTATTCTATAATAATTCCATTACAACAAGAATTGTTTAAGAAGATGAAATTTTCAATTGGTGATACAAGTTATTTAAAATATCTATAAAAAATATTAACATATAATGAAATTAAATAAGTTATAATATCCATACAGTCTAAATTATAATTGAAGTTTAGATATACATGTGTGAAGAGTAAAGTAAATGTTGCAACTTTCTTGAGAAAACCATCTAAAACTTTTTTTAAATTGACAACTAATGAAGGATCCACATTATTTTATAAATATTTTGGTATTTTATTTTTACTTATAATAATTTTAATTGAAGGTTAAGAAATTTATCAGGGGGAGAACTAGATAAGGAGTTAGTTATGTAAATTTTTGAGAGCAAAGCTGAAGAATTATTCATCCTTGAATGATTTATCATTTGGCATTAAAATGTAAATATGTTATAGATTTATCTTTGATAAAGTTAAAGAGTGTATTTTCATATCATGGATAGAAATGATAAAGAAGATACCATCTTGGTATGAACTTATATTTGGTATCATAAAGAAAATGTATTGAAGAAGATCATCCTTAGTGAAGTTATGGAAGTTGTAAATTCCAGATAGTCACAAGATGATGATCCAATTTGTTTTATTCACTATATTATAATATCCTAAAATAAATTATAAAATAGATTCATCATTATGAATATGATTAGGAGTGTATCCCTTGAGGGGGAGACAAATGATGAACGATGAAGAAGCTTATATAAAATATTGTTTCATACAAATCTGACTGTTCTGGATATTTCTTGAATATCGTGTCATTAGTAAAGTTATATTTTCCTTAATCTCTCATCCATGGTTAATAAAAATATAAAACTTAACGCAAAGTGGGGTTAATTTAATTAATAAATTATATAATAAAATTGGATGTATGAAATTTATCGAAGGTTTCTTATCCTGCTTTTTTCTATTGAATTTTTTTATTTATTTGTTGAAGTTAATATAGAAGTTTCAGGTAGATCTTTCTTAAAAAAGTTTTGTATCTCATTGAATCTTTATCCTAGAATATAATTGAATAAACCTTGAATGCAATTTTATGTGTTATCATTTTTTGAGGTACCAAGATCAGTTGGTAAAGGAAAAAATTGTTATCTAAATCAAATCCTCTTGTTTTCTACATAAATAATGGATCATGTAGACTTAGATTAAAGTGATGTTTGGAACATTTCTTATGAATGAAATATTACCATATTACCATGAAATTTTTATTTATTTTCAACAAATGGGATATAAATTTAAATTAATGTATGGAAAATAAAAGGGTAGAGAATGTATAGAATGATTCACATATTGACATATTCATTGGGAATCACATTGAAGTTATTTCCAAAAAATACAAAGTAGGGGTTGAATAGACCACTTTGTGTATGAATTATATTTATTTTAAATAATTTTAATTGGTTTTTAATGGTTTTTAATGAAATATAACGATTTAATTGATGTTAATATGTTGATTAAGTTCAAATGAAAAAAGATTAAGAAGATGTGAATAATTAATATGATTAGATGTTGAAGAGTTTTTTAGAATTTATATTCCAAAAAAGAATGAAAGAATAGGAATAAAATAAGTTCATGAAAATTATTTTTTTTAATGAGGAATATTTAAGTGATAAGTATTGAGATAATGTTTTGGAATTTGTGTTGTATATGATATATTTCTCTAAAAAAATTCTAAGTGTTGAGAAAAAAATTGGATAACCATACAAGTCAAGGGACCAGATCAATCCCACACATGTGGGAGGAGACCAGTACCTTGTGGAAAGTCTATCCCATAAGAGATATCATGATATAATAGAGGGGGATCATAGATCCCCCATGGAATTTGAGGACGAATAACAGGTGAGTGGACATATAGCACCCATAGAGGGGTACACATGGCATGCAAGAGTGTGCCCAGGTGCACTGCACAGGTGAGGTGTATCCCATGCAAGTCATGTGTCTTGTGTTCCAGGTACTGATCTCAATGCTAGATTGAGAGGTATAAGTCATATAAATACTTATATAGCACTTCCCAACCACATATAGAATTGATGTGGGATGGGATTTCAAAGGTAATTATTCTCACGTTAAAGATACACATTTATAATGCTACCACCTGATGGAATTGATCTCAGCCATCCGACCAAATTTGATGTTGTCTTCATCCTCCATTAACCCTAGCTCGATAATGGTTCTCATTTTCACAAGAAAATTTTAATTTCATGGAAATAACAAACCTAAATTACCTCAATCTCATGATAACTAGAAAAGGTAATGATATGGACCAAAATTCAGGTATATTTCAATTTTTTTACAATGGGTTGTTCAAAAAAAATATCACTACCAAATGAAAATTACAATGTGTATAACGTTCGAGGCAATGGGGGTTCATGAAATTATTCACATACTAGAATTCATGCGAGGCTTCATCATGAAGATTCCATGATTTTTAGTATCATGTAATGAAAGGAAACGTGCATTCAAGAAAACATAGAAAGCTTCAGTGATATTGAATTATCCATGACTCAACGCTATTATCAAATGCATCATGAAACATTGATTTGAGTTGGTGAATGATATTGAAATATAGGTGGTGAAACCTCTCAATAAATACTGATAAAAATTGGAGTAAAAGGTTTCTTTCATTCACTTTTTCCCTTGAGAACTCTCATTTTCAAAAAAAAATAGAGTCTCTGAGCTATTTTTTATGTGAAGAAGTAGAAAGTTCTATGTGCCACTCAGCATCATGGAGAGGATAGTTAGACGCTCTCATTTTCATGAAGATAATTTTTTGCACACTAATTTTCTTGATGACATGATAATTTGTACAAATAACTAATTCCATGAGAAAATGTTTGAGTTACTTACTCCCACTATGTTACATGATGAAATTTTGGCTAAATTTCCATGAAACCATATTAAATTATCCATGAAGAACTTCATTGTATTGTGAACTCTCATATACTCATATAATGAATGAGTGTTGTGTGAAGGAGAAACATATTTATTACTTTAGTGTTTATATACAAATCCAATATTATATCAAAATTCTATGAAGGGATTTACTGTCACATGAAGTACAAAATTGTGCACTTGAATTTGTGTGAAGATATCAAGAGAGTGACATTCTTATAATTGTTGCTTCATGGTGGAAGAGAACTCATACTTATATATATATATATTCATAACTAGTTCCTAAAATAGAAACATGTGTGACCCCATGTAGCACATGTTCATGCATTGAGATACTCATCAGTATAAAACAATGTTGGGAGTAATCATAAAAATAATAAATCATAAAAAATTTGAATAGAACCATGAAATGCTCAGTTATTGCATGAGAGGTTGTGATGGAGAACCTCTGAGGGTTGGGTTCCTCCTTTTTGGTGCATCTATGTTTTCATCACAAGCGTCAGTTTCCTCCCCTCCTCCGGTATCGCTCAGCAGATTGGCACAGGCCTCATCTGGATCTCGTCTCGATGGTGGAGGAGTTAAGAGAAGACTTCTTATGGACCTTGTCTCAGAGGCAGCATTTGGTGTTGGCTTTAGTTCCATTTCGGTGTGGCTCGAGCTATCTCTGGATATCTCATCTTGGCGATGTCACGAATCGGCCCGGGATCTAGTGGTCTGTATCGCGGCATGGAAGCAGTGAAACTTGACGGGCTCCAGTGGTCTGGATCTTTGCATCGGCTTCCGGTGGATGGATCTCGGACTGAATTTAGCTCGACAAATTTTTCTTAGCGCGCGTCGAATGGTTCTGCGATGGCTTTTGGGTTCAAGACTTATCTTGGATTTCTTTCAGATTTGGATGCGTTCAGATGAGGCTCAACATCTCCTCCAAATTAACTCAGAGGGGGTGGGTTTGATTTCAGTTTTCTTGGTCTGATTTCAATGCTTTTTTGATTTTATTCCAGTGGTGTCATGGCTTGAAGGGCCTCTGGTATTCCTACTGGTCCGTTCTGCATCATTCAGTTTGACTAATTTGGATGCTGGGGTGGGTTCTTCCATGGTTTCAATCTGATCTGCATCAGCCCAGAGTGGTGTTGCTGGATCAGATCTGCCTGGTTCTCCTCAACGGATATGCTCCATCGACTTGCAGTTGGGTCTTCCAGTCCTGGGTGACAAAGATCTAACTTCATTTTCCTTGGTCTGTCCTCCTTTACGGGTTGATGCGGATATGTTTGAAGTGTGACTTGTGGATGCGACGAGGGTCTTCTAGTCTCGGTTCCAGCGGTGATTTGGTTCTCTTGTGGTTGAATGTTTCACATTGGAATGGTTAATTTCTGGAATCCCCACCTTTGGATGGTTTCTGGTTCTTGGAATTAGATTTTGAGCGGTATTTTAGGATTTTTATGTGTGGAAGTTGTTTTGTTTTTTTGGTTCGATCCTGGAGGTGGGACGGTAGTCTCAATCACTTGGAACAAGCCCAAAGGAGGATTCAGAGCCATCAGTTCATCTTTGCTGTGATTTTCAAATTCGTTTGTTTGAGAGGGTATGAAGTATGTCATCGGATCGGGCATGTGCTTTGACGTAGGACACATGCTTGCCGGTTAGCCTTGCAATGTTGGAGTGCTTCAAATTGTCTTTATGCTGGGGTGGGGTCTGCTATGGTTTTCAAACTGGTTTTCACTCTCTTTGTCCTTAATATGTGTTTTTCATAAGTCCATGAAGTCCATTTGGTTTCCCCCTTCTTCCCTAGAATGGGGCTTTATCAATAATAAAAAAAATATTTGAAGGCCTTCAGGCCATTGGATGGCATGAGAGGTTGATTGAGAATCTGACACTTCAATTTAATATCTCAAGTTATTTTTTGAATACCAAAAGTAGAATAAATTATGATGATATTGATCTGAACATTAATCATTTTTATAATCAAGAATGAAGTTTGTGATTCTAGTGGGATTCAAGGAGTAAGGTATCATGTATACAGGCAGTAGACTGAGAAAAAGTTGTCAAAAAGAGTAGTTTCACTGGACGGATAGGTACCAGATGATCAAGAAGAGGAAAATTTCTACCATATACTATATATAACTTTTATTATCATATGGAATCATGTGAATAAGGTGAAGAAGAAGTATACCCAGTGCATTATATTCTGTAATTAAGAAGAAAGAGAGAATAAGATAATATAAGAAGAAAGTACTATGCATATCTATTTGCATAAGAAGAATAAGAAGGATAAATAAAGGGTTGAGATTTGTGTTCTCCTAACATCACAGAATAAGAATTTTAACTACAACATTTAATTTTCTACACTGAAGATGAGGAATAGTTACTTTTATATTGTTTTGTAAATAAGATAATAAGGAATAGAATAACAAAGTAGCACTGTGACATCCAACAGAAGTCTCGATATGTGGATGACTTTATTGGTGTTATAAAGTACCTTAAGAAAAAGGTGAATACTATCTTCAGTAGGCATTATAAAGAACCGTAATGGAGTTTCATGTTGGATAAGGCTATCAGTAGTCCAAGGAAGAGAATTATTTCCATCTTCCCTCTAAATGTGTAGGGACTCACAAATATATGGAAATTGTTTTCTATCCAACCCAATGTATTTTTTGTCTCATTGTAGTGTAGAATTTTTGTACTAGTCATCACCATACATGAAATGGAGTATATATTATTATTGAGTAGCGAACCTTGTAAAAATTTTAGGTGTCATATTTTACATTCTTTTACATACTTTAATATAATAATGCAAAGAGAATATAACAATCAATATCCTAATAGATCTAATCGGTAATGGTATAAAAAGTTATAAAAGGTGAAAAAATTCCCAACATTGATTCACCCCCCAGTATTGATCATATCCTGATGTTTTCCTCTCATTCACATTTAAAGAGAGGTTTTGTGTTTTTAAGGGGTAGGTTGATAAAGATTATTATGTGTGTTTTTTATATAAAATGGTTTTTAAATCTTAGTGGTATTGATTTGGTTTAAAAGTAACTTCTCTATAATGGGTTGATTTCTACATGTGTTCTCATGTGTGTTTTGAAAACTATATTTTAAGGGATGTTTTGAAATGAAATTTCAAATAATGAAAAGTGGATAGGAATTCTAATCCTATTTTAAAAATCATATTTGGCATTCTTTAAAGGAATTTTTTTGTTATTTTGAAACCCTCATTGAACCCATTATTGTTATATTTTTTGTATCGTTATGTTTTTCACCTAAGGGTGGTGATTTATATTGTTTTTATATTATATGATTCTTTGGATTGAATGAAATGAAAGGGGTTGTTTCTTATGAGAGTCTAAGAAGTCAGATGATGTTTATTTCAATGTGTTTTATTATTGTTGATTCATGTATTGGTCACATGAATTATTGTTTTTCATCTTCTTTTGACTTATCACAGGAACCTGGGTAACTAATAGAAGGTATGATAGCCCGGTCTACACTCACTAGTTAGTTACCTAAGGGATTATTACCCTCCTTGGGGTATATATAAGTTACTCGGTTATTTGAAGCGGGGATAAATAGATACATTGTAATTTATTTTAGGGTGCTAGTGAGAGAGAACTGAGGAATCCAATTTTATTATGATTCATATTAGAACCTAAGGAGTTGCGCATGATTTTGGGTTCACATTATGGATTATTTAGGGGATTTTTTCATATATTTATTATATCCCTTTGTATTTATTTAGTCCCATGGAACCATTATTTTGATATTACACTTTTACTTTACCTCCTTTATATCTTAGTTTTGGGCACGTATTGTATCAACAATACTCTATAAATATTATTGATTTTGATGCTCACAAATACCCTTATTTGTTTTACTAATGATTTTACTTTAAGTGTATTTTATGAAATTAATATTATTTATATTTAATATTTTTTAAATTATATTAAAGATTATTATTTTCATGGAATATTTGTTAAAGTTTTTGAAACAATATTAACTGTGTTCTAGAAACACTTTTCATACAGTATGTTTAAGAACATAACATAGGGAATAAACCCTACATTTGTATTAAACCTAATGTTGAAAGATCAGATCATATGGTTAATTAAACCTATGTTGATATAAACATATAGATAAATAAACTTACATTTGTATGAAACCTTATGTTTGAAAAGGAGTATGGTTAAAGAACCTGACGTAAGTATGGAACCATATGATTGAGAAGAAAACGTATGGATCATCAAACTTACTTTTGTTATCAACCTTATGTTTTGAACCTAACATTCGGATATTTAATGCTACATAGATTAAGCCTATGTTTGGTATTTTTTCATTTTGTTTAGGAACCTTACGTTTGAATTTTCATCACTGTAGATTTTAATTTACGATTTTATTGGAGTTTCGTTCAATTGTCTTTGCAGAATATCAGGATGATTTAGAGATCATTTTCAAATGATTAAAATCTCTTTATGAATCATTCAAAGAATCATATTAAGTGTATAAATTCTCTTCCATTCTTTAGGGAATTTATGACTACTCTGAGCTGTCTCCGGAATTTGAATTCTTACGATTTATCAGGTGATTTTCTTGGATCTGGAATTGAAAAATAGGCTCTCTACTTTATTTATTCTATCAGTGTATTTGTTCTATATATGTGTGTATGATTCAAAGAAGATAGATATTGAGATATATATTGATCAATATATTGAAACATATATTCGTTATTGAAACTGCATTCTTATGAAGATATTTTACAGATCTACTACAATAATTGATCAGACTCTATTTTCTACTAAAGATGCTATAGTGGAGATATACATGTTTTGAATTTAGTATTTGATATAAGTATGATGATGCTATTCATTTCTATTTCTATTTCAAAGATCTATTGTAACCAGATCACTTTGGAACTACTCTTTCTTGAAGAAACTATTTTCTAAAGAAGAAGATCCATCTACCTTCTGTTGTTGTTTTAATTGTGAGGTTCAACCAGAACCTTTTTAATCAATATATTTTTATTGAGAGTTTCAACTGCTCATACTCAGTTGTGGTGGAGTATTGTCTTCTTGATCTAAGCTATTTTTTTCAGTTTTGTATTAAAGAACTAGAAGGCTCTGTTTTTATCTGTGTTTGTAGAGGTGTCATGTGCCTTCACTCAGTTGTGGATTGGTCTTAAGATATGAGGACCGGACTAGTGAAATTCACCAAACTCAGAGAGATATTAATTTGTGGAGTGGACTAGGGGATCTTTATGCCATTAACCACTATAAAAAGTTTTGTTCTATATTTATATTTTTATCTGTTGCTCATACATTCATATAGAAGATAAACACTTCTTATCCACAAAATCATCAGTCAACATCGAAAGGTAGAATTGTGAAAGATTTTAAAAATGTTGAAAAGACACAATTCACCCCCCACTTTTGTATATTTTTATATTTTGACCTAACAATTGGTATTAGAGGAGAGATTTTGGAAAAATCTATAACAAAGCTAAAAGTATAAGGTATTTAAAAAGACATCAATGAAAAATCATAGAGAAGGAATTTCAATGGTTTGTGATCCTTATTTTAATGGTGAAAACTATGGATGATGGAAATAATGGATGATTATATATTTGTATAATTTGGGATTCAAAGCCTACTCTAAGATCATTACTCCTAATATATTTCCTAAAAAACCTGCAAACATGGACTACTGCTATAGAGGTTGAGTATGATACGATTTCTAAAGGTATGAATACTATTATCTATGGTCTTAAAATAGATGAATTCAACTATGTCTCACAATATCCTAGTGCTTATTAAATGTGGAAAACCATTACAGTTTCCTATAAAGGAACTAACAATGTATGACAAATGAGGTATGCAATAGAAAAAATGATATTTGATACATTCATAGTGTTTGATGGAGAAAGTATCACTCCGATGAATTGAAGGATTAAAAATATTATTAATAATATTACATCTATAGGTGATCCTATCAAACAATAATATAATTATTAAAAAGTACTAATAGTATTTACTACTAAATGGAATGGTATATTAGCTGTAATTCGGCAATCATCACCTGTCAAAAATCTGACAATGAGAGAATTAATTGGGACACTGATGATGTATGAAGCTGAAATTCAAGATGAAACTGAAGATCATAGAGTACTAGAGAAAAATTATAATATTGATCTAATGGTAACATCTCAGAAGAAAATAAAAAGAATAAAGAAAGAATTTATAGAAGAAAGGAATTCAGATACATCTGATTCTAAAATGGAACTTTCTCAATTATCCAGAATGTTTAGAAAGTTTTATAAGAAAATAAAAAGATTCAAAAAACCCTTCAAGAGGGATGAAAAAGACTCAAGAGAATTTAGATGCTATGAATGAAATAAATAAGATTATATAAGACCTGATTGTCCTCAGCTAAAAGGTAAAAAGAGAAAGACATAAAAGACATATTAGAAAAATTTTGATTATGAACATAAAGTCAGAATAGAAATGAAAGCTACTTGGAGTGTTTCTAAAGACTCTATAATCTCATCAAATTATGATTTGGAAAAGGAAGAATCAAATTTGAAAGAAAATATGTGCTTCATGGTAGAAGAAAATAAGGAAAGAAGTCATAGAAAAAGAAAAGATAATTGGACTTGGAACTATGAGAGATCCAAAAACAGTCTCAATAAACAAAGTACTATATATACAAAGGATGAACCATAACCTGATAAGTATCTATCAACTCTGTAATGAAGGATATTATGTTGATTGTTCTAAAAATTCATTCTCTATATTTAAAGATAAATTTCTAATGTTTAGAGCACCAAGAATTGATAATGTTTATACTTTGGATTTAGATTCCTTGTGTAAACAGAAGGTGAATTGTTTAACTACTAAGATAAATGAGTCTTGGATATGGCATAGGAGGCTTGGTTATTGTAATGTTTATGCTTTACATAAACTGTCTAAGAAATAGTTAGTTTTTTATTTATCTAGTATTGAGTTTGATAGTGACATATTTTTTCATGCATGCCAAATTGTAAAGTAACACAAATCTTCCTTCAAATCTATTAACAAAATTTTTTACATCAAAACCTCTAAAACTTATCCACATAGATCTTTTTGGACCATCAAGATTAGAAAGTTTGTCTGGAAAATAATATGTATATGTTTTAGTTGATGATTATTCTAGATTTACTTGGATTTATTTTCTAAAACTCAAAAGTGAGGCTTTTACTGTTTTTGAAAGTTTCTGTAAAATTGTTCAAAATGAAAAAGGTTTTATGATAATTTCATTAAGAAGTGGTCATGGTGGAGAATTTGAGAATCAAGAATTCAATTCCTTTTGTTCAAATCTGGGTATTAAACACACCTTTTCTACCCCAAGAACACCTCAAAAAAATGGAATTATTGAAAGAAGAAATATAACTATTCAAGAAATGGATAGGACTATGCTGAATAAATACAGTCTACCTACTTACTTATAGAACCTATAATCACTGCCTGTTATATCATGAGTAGAGTTTTAATTTGGCCTATTTTCAAAAGACACCTTATGAACTTTGGAATAACATAAAACCTAAGTTAAAGTACTTTAAAGTTTTTGGATGTAGTGTGTATATCCTGAACACCAATGATAATCTTGGTAAGTTAGATCCAAAAGTTGATGAAGGAATATTTTTAGGATACTCTCCTACCTCTAATGATGATAGAGTGTTTAATAAAAATTCAAATATTGTTGAAGAATTATTTCATATGATGTTTGATGAAACTGACCCTTTTATTAAACAGAAATATCAAACTAATGAAATTATTGACTCTTCTTACAACATGAGAATTGAAAACCTGAAAATAATTTTGAAAATAACATAAATAAAATTCATTCTAGTTTAGAAGAACATGATATAGATGAACCTAAAAGTGTTTTTCCTAGATAGTCTATAACCATAAAGAATCATACTTTAGAAACCATAATAGGAGACCTAGATATAAGAATAAAAACTAGAAGAAATAAAGGAAAGCTAGTTGAATTCTCTGACTTTTTGTCTCAACTAGAACCTAAATCTTTTGAAGAAGCCTTAGAATATGTGAGTTGGATGTTAGAAATGAAAGATGATCTAAACCAATTCAAATGAAATAAAGTCTGGGAATTAGTTTAAAGACCATCAAATTATCTAGTTATAGGAATTGAGGGGGTCTTTATAAATAAACAAGATGATCCGGGGATTATAATTATAATCAAAGATAGATTTGTAGTTAAAGTATATAATCAGGAATAAGGTATAGATTATGATAGAACTTTTTCCCATGTAGCAAGATTAGAATCAATTATAATTCTTTTAGATTATACATATCATATGAACTTTAAATTATATCATATGGATGTTAAATCTTCATTTTTAAATAGATATTTGATGGAGGAATTTTATATTGAATAACCTCATAGTTTTGAAAATTCTCAAAAATCATATTTTGTTTTTAAACTTACTAATGGTCTTTATGGTCTTAAACAAACACCTAGAGCTTGGTATGAAAGATTAAGTTCTTTTATTTTTTAAAAATTATTTAATATTGGAATGGAAGAGCTAACTCTTTTTAATAAAACCAATTATTCTAATATATCATTAGTTCAAATCTATGTTGATGATGATATTTTTGGTTCAACATGTAATGATTTTTCAGAACTTATGAAAAAATAATTTGAAATGAGTATGATGGGAGAATTGAACTTATTTTTAGGACTTCAAATTTATCAAAACTATTATGGAAATATTTTAAACCAAAGCAAATATATTACTGATTTATTGAAAAAGTTTTGTCTTGAGAATAGCAAGACATATATAACTCTCATGTGTAACAATATAAAACTTGATTTGGATAAAGATGGAAAACTAGTGGACAATAATTTATATAGAGGTATGATTGTTATTTTATTATATCTTGAAAAAATATGACCTGATATTATGTTTTTTATGTTTATGTGAAAGATTTCAAACAAATCCAAAATAATCTCATCTTACTACTGTCGAGAGGATTTTTAGATACTTAAAGGGAACAATTTTTCAATATCTTCTTTATCCAAAAACTTATGATTTTAATTTAATATCATATTCATATTCTAATTTTGGAGGTTGTATATTAGATAGAAAAAGTACCTTAGGAAAGTTTCACTTTTTAGGAAAATCATTAGTATCATGGTCAAGTAATAAACAACACTCAGTTTTCCTATCAACAACTGAGGTAGGATATGTATCTAAAGGCAGTTTTTGTGCACAAGTATTGTGAATGAAAAACACACTAATGGACTTTGGATTAAATTTTAAGAGTATGCCTATTTTATATGATAAAAAAAGTGCTATAAATATTTCAAAAAATACAATAATTCATTCCCAAACTAATCATATTGATATTAGGGCCGCTTTGGTGGTGGCGTAGTGGTAGGTGGCCGAGGGTGATAACAACGGTGTTCGGTGAGGTCTGGGGTTCGATTCCTAGGAGCCCGCTCTTGGGGGAATTTCTACCTCCCATGTACCGCTCGTCTTACTGGGTCACCTAGTGTCTCACTAGGTGGGTAGAAGGGCACACATCAAGTAACTGATGGATTATTGTGTTAAACCATCGCTGAGTGAGGCGTTACCCCATGGGACGCTCTGTCATCTCAGCTGGAAATGGCTCCTTCCTGGTTGAGGCTTCTTCGAATAACCTCTTCGTGGGGGGGGGGGGTCCTGAGTGTGGAGGGTTTGAAAAGGACACTCTTGATAATACCCTTTTAAATATATCATATTGATATTGGAAATCATTTTATAAGAGATCGTGTTCTTAAAAACGATATATTTTTAGAATTTGTAAATACTAAATATCAACTAGCTGATATTTTTACTAAATCAATTCCCACTATAAGTTTTGATTTTATTAAGGGGAGTTAGGTTTATTTAATTATTAAATAAACGTTAATATTTTCAATCTTTTTAATTTTAAATGTTTATTTTATTTTATTTTATTTTATTTTATTTTTTTTTATTTTATTTTTATTTTTATTTATTTAATTATTCCAATTTATTTAAGTTAAATTTATTTTCTGATTACATTAAATTTGATTTATTTTAAATTTTTTCTACTATATATTTTAGTTAATTTATTTTATATTAAATTTATTCATGTCGTGTGTTTCCAAAAATTTTAATAATTATCTTACGTAATGGTACAAGAAACAAGGAACTATTAGAGACATTTTGAATACCTAACTTTTTCATCTCTCAAACCCTTTTTTGAATATTGAAACCTTCATCTACTTTCATATGCCTTTATTTACCATTATTTTTTTTCAAAATCCTAGAACCCAAAAACCTCAGAGCTTTCATTTTTCTAAAATGATGAAAACTAAGAAAATTAAAGAATGTGAAGCCAGTGACCCAAAGCATCAGAAAGTTCCCAGAAGAAAGATTTTGCAGGGTGAAGTAGTTGATTTCGAATGGATTTATCAGACATATATACTCCTAAAGAGAGAATTATCTTTTCAAGGATTGGAATCTATGTTCAATGAGGTGAACTTAGAGTTCCTTTATGAGGTAGAACTGAAATATTTCTATAACAGTGTTCAATTTAGTTTTGGTGATTCTAAAGATACGGTTTTTGTAAGAATAGAAGATAAGAACTTTTTAGTTTCTTCGACTAAAATTTCCCAAATTTTGAACTATCCTCATGAGGGAGTTTTTCATTTAAATATAGAGTATATCAGAGATAAGGACCATAATTCTAAAGACATTATTTATTTTATGTTTGGTTGAACAAACATTAGAAAAATGTTTTTAAAGGATCTCGAGGTAGATTAGGAAATCTTGGTTAATTTTATTAAAATATGAATTGCTCCTAGAATGGTTGAGATGGAGAAGATTCTATATCCAGACATGTATATCATGTTTCTATTTTTGAGTGAAATAAATATTAATTTTCCAAGGTATATGTTCAGGTATTTTCGTTACTACTATCAACCAGAAGCTAGGATGACTTTTTATCCTTATGGAAGTATACTTTCTCGAATTTTGTTTAAAAAAGAATGATTTGTTTAATAGATTCTCAAATCAAATGTCATTAGAGAAATGTAATCAATTTAGGAACTGTGAGGAAGTTAGGTTTTTACTGGAGTACAGTGAAAGGAAAACTCTTGTCAATTGGTACAGACAACGAAATAAGATTAGGATATTTGGCTCAGGGGGAGAAAAGTGAAATTGGAAATGAAGGAATTGGTCAAACCTGAGATAAAGGAACTTCTAAACCAACTCAAAGAAAATTGATATTTGTTGAATAAGAATATGAAGAAGATGTTTCAAAATCATAATTGTTTGTAAAACAATGGAAAAGAGTAGATCCACCTATTTAAGAACCAATGTTGGGTTCAAGTGAGGCTACCAGGTCAGTACATTTGGAAGAAACTTTTCTTGAGGAAGATCAAAAAGTCCAAATACATATAAGAGATCTGAAGAATGTTGTTTTACTAGTTGTCTAGGAGGAATAACCAGCTATTCAGGAAGCGAAACAGTTAATCAGATCTAAAAATGTGGCTACTGAAATTTTTGAGAATCTAGTTTTCTCTGTTTTTGATCGTATGGATGAGAGACCAAAATCTACAACTAAAAGAAAAACAGAATCTATTGATAGTTTTTTTTGTTCTAGTGCAAAGTAAACTGAAAATTTTGTGGAAAAATATCCTTTAATATCTTTAAAAATTATGGAAGTTGGTCAGTCACAACATCTATATGAAGGGACATTTGATTCCATGAAAAATCAGGTTGAGGAGCTTGTAATTATGTTTAATAAGTATTCGGATAAAAATTTCAGTATTTTTCAAGATTTGGAAGTTGCAAGGGAAAATTTACAGGATCTTAAAGAAAATTTTGTTTCCAATAATGAATTTGATGCTTTTAAGAGAGAGATGTTCAATAAAGTTAGAAAGATTAAGTTTGAAGTTGTTTCTAAATAAGACTTTTCAGATCTAAAGTGGTATTTGGGGAGTCATTTTGAATCAATCAAGAGTAGTATTTGTCAGTCTAGTACATCTACCTCTACTCCTACTACCAGTCTAGATCTGATTCGACGATTTCAGGTAATCACCTATGTCATGGTAGATATGAATTATCGTATTCAAAATCTCCAGTACAATAGTGCTCCTCTATCAGTTCTGTTGGAAAATCATAAATTTCTAGTTGACCAATTGACACAGAATAAACCAGGTATCATATTTCTACTGAACAAATTCACAAGAAAATTCAGACTAGTTTATAGAGCAAGAGTAAATTTTCAAGACTTTTTAAAAGTAAATCTTGTTGAGAATTTGTATATCAGTTAAGATTCCAAAATTTTTATTATAAAATTTGAGGATAGATTAATAAAGATGTTCTGGTTACATATGGAAGAGTTGAAAGATATGTTTAAAGATTCTCAAAATCCTTAGAACCTTAACTAAGCCAACTCTTACCCAATATTTTATTCCCTAACCATTAATATTGACTAAACTTGTTTCCTAGTCATACTTATTATTCTATTTATACAATTTTTTATCAATAAAATCTCCTTATTTTTATTTTTCTGTGATTTTATACATATTCTTTTATGTATATGTATCAAGACAAAAATATAGTCTTATTTATTTAAACATATTTTTATAACATTCACTTATAGATCTGTGAAAAATTAAAGGTGTTTTATTCATTCACTGCACTTTCTTTTTGATATCACAAAAAGAAGGAGAAATTTGGATAAACAAAAACATTTATTTTTATTAAAATAATTCTATAAAATAAAATTTCTAATTATTTTCTTTTAATTATTTAAAAAATTATAAATTCTATTCTTAATTTTATGGGTTTTGTGATCATCAAAAAGGAGAAGATTGTTGGGCATGTATTATCTAAAAAATACTCTATAAATCTTATTGATTTTGATGCTGAAAAATACCCTTGTTTGTTTTACTAATGATTTTACTTTAAGGGTATTTTAAAAAATCAATATTCTCTATATACCTTATTTTTGGAATTATATTCAATCTTATTATTCACATGGAATATTCGTCAAATTATATGAAACACTCTTAAGTGGGTTTTGGAAACACTATTCATATCGTATGTTGAAGAACATAACATAAGGAATAAACCCTACATTTGTATTAAACCTCATGCTAAAAGATCAGCGCATATGGTTAATGAACCCTACTTTGATAGAAACATATAGATAAATAACCTTATATTTGATGAAGAGAAAATGTATGGTTAAAGAACCCTACATAAGTATGGAACCTTACGTTTGAAAAGCAAATGTATGGATCTTCAACCTTACTTTTGTGATCAACCTTAAATTGTCAACCTTACATTCAGAGATTGAACGCTACGTAGTTTAACCCTGAGTTTGGTATTATTATTTTTTTGTAAAGGAACCTTACGTTTGACTTTCCATTACAGGAGATTTGAATTTACAATTTTAACAGAGTTCCGTGCAACGGTCTTTGTGGAATATCAGGCTGATTTAAATCTCATTCAGAAAGATATAAAGCTCATTATGAATGATTCAAAGAATTGAATTAAGTAGATAAATTCTATTATATTCTTAAGGGAAGTTACGCCTACTCTGAGCTATCTTAGGAATTTTAATTCTTACGATTTATCAAGAAATTTTCATGGATCTGGAATTAAAAAATAGGCTCTATGCTTTATTTATTCTATTAGTGTATTTGTTATTTATATGTGTGTATGATTCAAAGAAGATAGATATTGATATATATATTGATCCATATATTGTAACACATATTCGCGATTGAAATTGTATTCTTGTGAATATATTTTACTGATCTAATGCAACAATCGATCAGACTCAGTTTTCTACAGAAGAGGCTACAGTGGAGATATATGTGTTCAAAATTTAGTATTTGTTGTAAGTCTGATTCTACTATTCTTTTTTATTTTTATTTCAAAGATCTATTATAAATGGATCGCTTTGTAACTTCTCTTTCTTGAATAAACAATTTTCTAAAGAAGAAGAAGATACATCTACCGTCAATTGTTGTTTCAACTGTGAAGTTCAACTGGAACCTTTTTAATCAATATCTTTTTGTTGAAATTTTCAACTTCTCATACTCAGTTTTAGTGTATAATTGTCTTATTTATCTAAGCTATACGTTTTTTTGTTCTCTGTTAAAGAACCAGAAGGCTCTGTTTTTAGCCTTATTTTTAAAGGTGTCAACTACCTGCACTCGGTTGTGGATTGGTCTTATGATATGAGGACCTGACTAGTGAAATTCACCAAACTCACAGATAGAGTAATTGGTGGACTGGACTTGGTGATATTTATGTCTCGAACCACTATAAAAATTCGTGTTCTATATTTCTATTTTTATCCACTACTCATACTTTCATACAGAATATTAACACTACTTATCAGTATAATCATCAGTCGACATCAAAAGGCAGAATTGTGAATGATTTGAAAAAGGTTGAAAATAAACAATTCACCCCCCCCCCCCTTTCTTGTTTATATTTGTATATTCCTACCTAACACTTGGTTCCTATAATGGTTGTATTTGATTACAATGGTGTTTTGGTTTATTTTAAATTTTTTCATAAATTTTTTGAAAAGATTGATTTATAAAGAGAACAGGGTAACTGTTTTCTAAAAGGGATTTTGGAAATGGTTTTGGGAAAAGAAAAACAATATTATTTGAGATTCCTAATTAAATAAATATTTATTTCATGGGTTTGAAATTGGTGGTTATAAATCGGGTATGACTTATTTTTTAAAAGGCTTGATTAATGGTTTTAAAAAGAAAAGTGAGAAAGTATGTTTGTTGTTTCCTTTAAATTTTCTTATTGAAAAGTGAAAAACATATTTTTTGTGATGATAAATCTTGCACTAATGAAATTTTTTATAAAGGGAATTTCATAGGCTCTTCAGTGAGATCCTACTAAACACATTTTTTCTCATGCCCTATATGTATATCATTGTATGGGTGTGTATGCAGATCTCATCTTTTCTTTCAGTTTACAAGGTAATGATTCTGGTTGGGTGTTTATATTGGACTATCGATGGGTCTATGGTGATGGTGAGTGATTGTGGTTCACATAGAGGTGCTCATATTATTGTTTTATTCTTGGATTTTTATTTTGTTGGATAAATCTTCCTGGTGTATTGTATATTTTCTACTCATGTATTTTTATCCCTTGTATTCTATTTATTTTTATATTTTTAATGGATTTTTTTTATTCTTATTACCTATTGGTCTTTTTTATATGTTGTTTATACTTATTTGATATGTATTGGTGTCTAATGTCCTGATAGATCCCGGTAGATTCTCAGTTGATTCTGCTACTTTTTCATATTATTGTATGTGGGTGAAGTCGTTCCCAAGCACATGTTACTAAAACTCAGGTGTTAGTTTCAATCTTGTGGAGATTATCAACACCCTTCGGGCCCAATGGAAAGTAGATTTGGGTGATGTGCTGGGTCATCGAATTCTAGTTTGTTACAATGTAACATCCCGTGATTTTAGAATTTATTTCCCCTTATAATAAATTCAATATGTTTGATAGCTTGTGATGCACACAACATTAAAATAAATTGAATAATTATTCATACAATAAAAAATGAGTCATATTACAATATATTTATACAAAACATAATTAGAAAAATAAAATATTCTAATTCACTTAGGAAAATAATTAATTCTAAAGAAATAATTTTCCTAAGTTGTAATTTTTGTAAAAAATAATAATTTTAATAAATTATATCAATCAAATGAATTGATTAAATTCATGGAATTATTAGAAAAATAAACTATTAACATATATGAAATAAATAATTAATTATAACATGTACTACTTTAATTATTCATGGCTATAGAAAATTTTTTTGTTTAAAAACATTATTTCTATTGTATATTATATATGTTTTATTTTAAGGAAAAAATTATAAATTTTCGAATTTTAATTTGATAAATTTAAATTATTTTTTGGATTAAAAATTTATATATTATTGAAGGTTTAATTTTTAATATTTTTCTAAAATGGTTTATTTTTAGGTGAATAATGAAAAATACCATAAATTTTATGACATCATCATGATATAAAATTAACCTAAAAATTTATAAAAACTTTTATTTGAAAAAAAATTCTATTTAAGGTGTAAATAAAGTAATTTTAAAATATTATATTGAATTTGGAAACTCGTGCTTGACTTTTCAGAACCTAAGTTATATTTTATTCTAATAAAAAACTATTTTGGTATTTTTCAATTAATTAAGTATTCATAAGGATACATTCAGTTTTGGATTTCTTTGATAGTTACAAAACTACTATTTTTTAACCCTAAACCAATAAATTTCATGAGAATCAATATTATAAATGATTTTGATATTAATTCACTTTTTTATTAAAAAGGGGATTTTTCTAAAAAATATTTTTATTATGTTATGTTTACATATATTAAAAATAATTTTTACCACCTCAAAAAATTGAATCCTATAAATTGGATTTCATATTTATAATCAAAATATTATAATTTTTTAATAATTTCTATTTCATTTTTGTTCATTTAAATAAGTTACCATGGTAAAATTTAGTCACTATGGTAAATGATTAAATGGCTAATGGGGGGTTAAACTAAGTGATAAGGACAAAAATATCCCAAAAACCTTAAATAAATTTGATTTTATGAGTTTATTATCAACTCTCATATCTTATCATATAAATTTGTCTATTTTTCCACCACATTCCTTTGATAATGTCATTTATCTAATTTAAAGTTAAGGGTATTTAAAAAAGTGTTACCCCTGTCACTTATAAATAGACTAGTCCTCTCCCCACCTAAAACCACACCATTCCAAATAAGTTACCTTGAATCCCTTCCCAATTTATCTCCCTAATAATTCTCTCTCACTTTTTGGAAAATTTAGTCCCAATAATAATTCATAAACCTCTCACTTACAAGAGGTCCTTTAAGAGGAGAGTCAAGCACACAATGTAAGCGATATCCTCTTCTTGATTTTTCTATTATATATGTTTCATATACCTATTCTTAAATATGATTTATCATTTTCATAGAATTGTTTTTAATAATTAATATGATTTTAAAGTGATATTATCTTTAGGAAATAAAAATTCTCTGACACATTTAGTTTTTATAACACGTTCTTGTTTGGGTCAGTTTTACCACCAACATGAGTGATGTTATAATGATTATCTCATGAATGATTATGAAATGTTAGATACTAGTAATATTATGTAAAATTAATTAATTTGAGTTGTTTTAATGATTCTGGAATAGTTATATATATCTTTATTGACTAATAAAATCAATTCTTTTTATGGAATTGAAATTTATATAAAATGATATTTTTATGATTTCCATATAAATAGTCAGGATAAGTTCTATAAAATGACCATGTGAATCCAAAAATATATATAAAAAACATAATATAGGACTTCATGAAAATTATGGTGATGATTAAATCATCACCAATATGCATAGACCAAAACCACTGAATCGTAACATGCGTGGAAAACTGAATATTTAACACAAAAATAGTGATTTTAACAAACAATTATTAATAAGTGGGTAATTATACATTATAAGTGAATTTTATTTTTTAATATTAATATAAATATTGTTTTCATATATATTTATAATAAATCTAAAATTATTATAGTTGAGGTTATATCATGTTCGACTAAATAGAAGCCTGAGGTAATGGTTTTTTCTCATCTCAATTTCCCTTCACTGAGATATGTTCTATATTCACCACCTTCATTATTTTTTGGGGTCTATATACTTCCAAGTTATGTATTTTATGAAATTTTTAATGAAAATTTTGAATATTTACAAATCCATAAAAGGTTCTCTCTTTCATGAGGTGTTGATTCAAAGGTTTCCAAATCTGTATAGTGTTTTCTTTAAAATAACTATTTTAAAAGTTTTTAAGTATTTTGCCCAAATCTTTTTCTTTCATGTCTATATTATTTGTACTATTTAAATAATGTTTATCTATACACTCCAATTATTTCCTAAGTTCATTTTCAATTATAATTTAATTTTTGTTAAATGGTTTTAAAAGGAATATTCTTAAAAAAAATTCATATTGTTCGAATGTGTGTTTCTTTATAAATGTTTTATTCTAGCCACCAAGGGAGTCTCCACACACGCTACAAAGATGCGGCCTAGGGAATCGAACCCGCAACCTCTTCCCCAAACTGCTAACCACCTTCCACCACAACCCCTTGCATGGGGCTATCTTTCTATAAAAAAGTGGGGGGAAATGTTTATTTAATATTTACCACTTGACCAAATTTTCCCATAATCAAAACCATTATTTGTTACTAATATTATTTTCCAAGTTCACATGATTTTATAAATAAAATAATATTCCCACTGTTCTGTGAATTTTTTGTTTTTTTTAAATTTTACCCAAAGAAAAGAATATTTCTTATTTTTCAAATAATATTTTAAATACTTTTATAAAAGTATTTTTAAATGATGTCAATATCCTAAGGTGATTGTTTTGGTTCACTATGGATATCCTCTAATGATATCATCCACCTTATTTCTCATGATGGATTATGATGATGTTTTAAGGAAATGTTCATGAACCCCATTTATTTCCACCTTATTAATTAAGCTATGAATGAATGATGAATGTTTTGATGTCCTTGTGGAATACATATATATGGTTTATAATTATGTGATGGATGGGTCCTTTATAACCCTCTAATTAATTGTGTATTGTCTTATATCTCATGAGCTCAAAAGGTTACACATACGGTTAGTCCAAACCTAAGGGTACATGGGAATTTAGCCCAATCCCAAAAGGTACTCCTGTAGTTAACCCAAACCTACTATACTTTGGGAATGAGGTTATCCCAGACCATTATGTGATGAATGTCTTGGTAGTTATCCTTCAAATTTGTTATGATTCCTATGATTGTGTTTATGACACACCCTTATCCCACATCTTGATACGTATGTTATTATGGTTCAATATTATAGACTTATGAATAATGTTTTTGACCAAAGTTTTATGCTATGATTTGATGATTTATAATTCATGTATTTTTGGGTATGTTTCTCCATTGTTATGTAATTTTACACTGATTATGTTCTCATACCTACAAGCTTATCTTATGCTTATAATTTTCTAATGGTATCGCTTATTTTTACTTTTATTGGGAATTTGAGCTCACACTTTTTCTTATTTTTCTACTCCACTAGGATGTGAAAAATGATATTAAATATGATATATCTAGAAAGTGTAGGTTCCTAGCACAGCGAAAGTGCAGGATATGCGTACACCCAAATTTGCTAATTTCAATTATCGATGAATAATCCAGGATCAATACGATGATAAATGCCAGTATCGAAAGAATTGAATCAATGATAAAAGACAAAAGAGAGAACCCAGAACTGAGAAAAGAGGATCAACATATTTTGTTTATAATTAATTAAATTAAATTAAATAATTACCTCCAAGGTGATTATTTCTTCATTGTTGTGTTCCACCATGGGTCTGAGATGTGGCTTCGTTGAGATGTATAATCCAAGGATAGGGTTCCTCTAGTAGTGATCCACACATGCTCCATGTATCTCCAAACATCATCGAAGGAGTCTTCGAGTGCTAGCACGAATGATCCTTTCACTTGTGATATCCGCCTTTAATCGCCTTGAGAATTTATTTCAAAGCATTCTCCTAGATCCGATGGAGGAGGATGTCTCTCATTCTTGAGAGTGTTCTTGGAGAGGGAAGAGTTCTCTAGGCTCAAGAGCTTTTCTCCAAGGATGTTGTGCACACAACCATTGGTTAGTTGGTGGAATGAACCCTTAGCTTATTAGAGAATAATAATATAATGGGGAATTTAATTCACCAGGTAATAATAAATAATTAGCACAAGTGCAATTACTTATTTTATTAATCCATATCATAACCCCATGTAAAATAAAAATAGTAATGCGATTATTTCCATGACATGTGCCTAACATTCATGTTATATTTAAATATAATTTGACTAAATAATATTTAATATTATTTCTCACCAAACCCATAACTTGGTCCACCAATCCTCAGTATTTATCGATCCATGAATAATGACTATTTATTTATTAAATAAATATAATTGCATTATTCACTGATAAATAAATATTTCATCCACAATATATTTTCGTGAATAACTAGCAACGAAATAAATTCAATCAAGCATACTTGAATAATTATTAAACCACAAATGGTAATAATATTTATTCAACTTGTAAAATAATAAATTATTTAACTGTGATATTGACTATGCCTAGTGTGTGACCCTCTAGGCCTCTTTCTCATTAGCATTAGGTGGGCTTGCCTAAAGTCCAGGATTACTGTCTAGCAACGGATCAAGGAACCCAAGAGAAATAAGTTTATGTCGCAATGAAATTTAACATCATACAAATTCTTACCATGTAATATAATTCCTTTGTCCTGGTATCACTAATCAAGCGGCTGTCATGTAAGTGCCATCAACCCATGTGCTTGATTTCTCATTCTTTGACTTCATAGAATTGAACTAGCCTATAGAACACCATGGAAATGGATTTAGTTAGGATATATCATTTCCATCAAAGGTCCTAAGATATCTACTTCTTTATAAGTCACAAGTCCTTTCTCAAATTATTCATTAATGCAGTATTACTGGTGACACACCCAACATATCCTACCTCATCGTGAACATCTGTCATCATGGTTTTCATCCATACATCTAAGTGTGCGAGTCACAATACCCATTAATAATAATCTTAAATTCTAATGAACAATACAGACATCTGCAGATAGGAACATCCCATGACACTTATGAATGTAGATTTATTACTTGCAGATATCGTTCTCATAATATCCTCTTAGATATTACCAAGGGCACACACCATGAGTAGGTGCCTCAAAGTTTCATGAGTCCCCATCCCTGATAGCCTGTATCATTTATGTACCCTCAAATGATATCATCCATCCATAAAACATATATTTAAGAATAGTTTCATGGCACTTCCAGATTCTCATCATAGTAGGAATCCGCTATGACCTTTTAGTGTGACAACTATTCTTAGGACATATCACATACTATGTCACGTAGAAGACAAATCATGATGTGATAAAGAGTTTATTAATATCAATCCAATGAATACAGGTTTATCATAAAGTAAAAAGAAGTTGGTTTTTAGGGCACTAACTCCAACAGACTCCCACTTTCACTAGAGCCAACTACTAAAAACCTTTAGTCCACTGGATCTCACATGAAATTCATGCTTCTACTGAGATAGGCCATTAGTCAAGGGTTCCACCACATTTTCTTCTATAGACACTATGCTCACTGTAACTTTACCCCTTTGATAGAAATCCCTCAATATGTGATACTTTTAGAGTATGTGATTTGTCCATTGATGTGTCCTTGGCTCCTTTGCAAGAGTCACCACTGCAGTATTATCACAATAAATTGTAATGGGATCCTTACTGCTAGGTACCACATCATGCTCCTGAAAAGAGTTCCAAATCCATATGGCTTCCTTGGATGCATCAGAAGCTGTTATATATTCAAAATCTGCTATAGAATCAATGAAAAGTGGCTTCTTTGAACTCTTCCAACTCATACCTCCTCTGTTGAGACAGAAAACATGTCTGAATTATGACTTCTGATCATTTTGATCTATATGAAAACTAGCATCAACATACCCTATGATGAAATGATCCTCATCTCCTCTATACACCAGGAACATGTCCTTAGTTCTTCTCAGATACTTAAGGATAGTCTTGACAGCATTCCAATGTTGTTCTCTTGGATCTACTTGATATCTACCTACCATGCTCAGTGCATAGGCAATATCAAGTCTGGTACATAACATGGCATACATGATAGATCATATCACTAAAGAATATGGAATCTTACTCATCCTATCTTTCTCATGTTGTGCTTAGGGATACATTTTCTTAGAAAGATGTATACGATGTGACATTGGAACCAATCCCCTCTTGGATTGTTCCATACTAAATCTCTTTAATATCTGGTCATTGTATGTACTTTGACTTAGTCCAAGAAGCCTCTTGGATCTATCATGAATGATCTTGATCCCTAGAATGTAGTCTTCTTCGCCCAAGTCCTTCATAGAGAAGCAGTTTTTTAACATATCCTTGACTGAATGCAAGACTGGTATGTCATTTCCAATAAGAAATATGTCGTCGAAATACACTACTAGTATAACGACCGCATTCCCATTAAACTACTTATAAACATATGGATCATGTTCATTCTTAATGAAACCAAATTCTTTTATATCTTTATCAAATCGAATGTTCTATGACCTGGATGCTTACTTTAATCTATAAATGGATCCCTGGAACTTGTATACCCTTTAAGCATCACTTGGTGTCAAAAACCCTTATAGTTGTGTCATATAGACATATTCCTGAAGGTTCCCATTAAGGAATGTTGTTTTGACGTCCATCTGCCAAATCTCATTGTCATGGAAAGCTGGTATTGAGAGTATGATTCATATGGATTTAAACATGCTAACTGGAGAAAATGTTTCATCATAGTCAATTATGTGACGTTTTTTAAAACCTTTATCAAGTAGTCTTGCTTTATAGTTACTAACATTATCTTCCATGTCCAATTTCTTCTTGAATACTCATTTACACCCAACAGGCTTTACATCAACTGGCGTATCGACCAAAACCCAAAAATTGTTCTGATACATGGAATCCATCTCAGAATTCATAGCTTCTAGACATCTTGCAGCTTCTGATCCCTCTACTTATTCCTTGAATGAGATAGGTTCATCATTGTAAAACAATAATGAATCACCATCCTCAATGACAAGGAAACTATATCTCTCTGGTTCCCTTACCTCTCTTGTACTCCCACACAGTACTTGTGTTTCAATAACTACCTATTCTACGGGGACTTGTGGAACTTCTTCCTATACCAACTCCTATGTATCTTGTAAAGACCCACAAATTTCAAGGAAATTTTTTTCTTAATTTTCTTTGGAATTTTGCAAGAGCAAAGCTTCAGACAGCACCTGATTCCAAGGCCCGGTGTGCCCGGAATCAATTGCCGAAGTTTGGCTCGGGTACGTTCAGTGAACGGACGAGCGGGTTTTTCTATCTTTTGAACCGGTGCCCGGAATCGAATTCTGAGGGCACCGATGAAATCGCAGCACCGGTATTTGCTTAGAAACGCCTCTTTCAGAGTTGCGTTTGCTCAACCGTGGTTTTTAAAATTTTGGGCTTTAAGTTGAAAATAAAATAAAGGTTGTGCGACAACTTTATTTTATTTCACTTAAGCCGCTTGGAAGTCACTTGGAAGCCACTTGAACTGAGTTAAAGCGGATAGGGTGCTATCCGGAAATACCCTACCCCTTGGTAGGATATTTGTGAGGTGGGGCCCGCATGAGCCCCGCCGTTTCTTTCGCTAAGTAACGCACCCGCGAAAACCCGTCAAAGTAACTGAAAAGTCAACCGGCGCGTTTTCTTTAATTTCTTAACAGACCATTTAATTGGGCGGTTTATTTCGTGAATTAAATGGGCTGTTTCATTCGTTGAATTAATTCAACGAATTTAATGGGTCGTTACTTACGTGTTTGCGTTCGTTGGCGATTTAATAAAATAGACCAACGTGTCTATTTTGGAGGATTACTCTTTATTCTCTGGGCCTCCACCCTCCCCGCGAAGAACGCGAAGAACGCGAAGAACGCGAAGAACGCTGGAACCAAAATTCGACGACGCACACCGTGATCCGCGACGTCGACAAACTTTTTCCACGACCTTCTTCTTCTTCTTCGGCGCTTCTTCTTCCGCGGCAAACCTACGATCGGCGGTTAAAGGTGAGAATCGAATCTTCTAAATTCTCCCTTTTTATAATTCGATATCAACGGATTTAAATTAATTAAATCCGTTTGATCTTGATCCGGAGATCGTCGGTGCGACTCCTTCCCGCGGCGCGACGAGCGTCTCTTCTGCGACGATCACCAAATCCGCGACGACCTCTCGTCCGACGACGACGACAAGGTAGGGATTTAATTCTTGATGATTCATTCCCGTGTTTTTATTTATTTTTGAATAAAGAACCGGCATGAATATTTTCAATTAATTAAAATTGAATTGCAGTTTATAAGAAAAAGAAGTGAACAATTTTTATCTTGATTAAAAATTGTTGTAGCCCCTTTCTCCCGTTGTTTATGACTAACGCGGAGGGTGCGGGTCTAACGAACAAGACCCGACAACCCTCCGCCGATCCTTTTCGTGTGCGGTTTTGGCAAGCGACGACGAACCGTGCGGCAAGGGAGATCCGTTGATCCCGCAGTGAAGTTCGGCCCCCGGGAGGAGCAACGGCGCAGACGGGAGAGGAATCGGGCCACCGGAGCAACTCCGGCGGCCCGCGGAAGGCGGCGGCGGCGCCCGGCGCGCCGCCGGAGGATCCGCCGCGGCTCGGCCGCGGCGGCGGCGAACCGCCGGACCGCGTCCGCGGTCCGGCCACCCAACACGCGGCCCGCGCGGGCCGCGTTCCACCTAAGCCGCGGGTCAAACCCGCGGCGCCCCTTGGCCGCTCGGCCGAGGTCGAGCCGGCCGGTCCGGTCGGCCGGGCCGCGCCCAGGCCGGGTCGCCCCCGGCCCAGAACCCCCGTTTTCGGGCCCTCTCCAGTCTTTTGCCCATATCTTGGGCCTAGGACCTCTGATTGACGAACCGTCAGCGGCTACGCGATCCTTGGATCGATACGGTCGTTTCGGTATATTACACTAAAGGTTTCGGAAGACTTTGGGTTCGGCCGGGTTGGTTCGTACACGAAACCAACCGGGCCCTCGGAGCGGAAACGCTCATAACTTGAGCTACGGACGTCCGATCGACGTACCGTCAGCTGTGGTAGTTTCCTCTAAGTGAGAAGGAACTTTTGGCATACTCCGCCCGAGGATCGGACACAGGCGGAGTACGGTCGGGTTGGTTTTGCCCTAAAAACCAACCGGGCCCCTGGGACGAAAATGCCAATAACTCTCAGACCGGGCGTTCGATTGACGCGCCGTCTGTCGCGTTGAGATCCTGTTGTCGATACAGAACTTTTGGATACATCAACTTCGGACTACGTGTCAGTTGATGTATCAGCCTCTCGGCTCGTGGAGCGGACCCTCCTAAACGAGCTCGCTGTGTGCGGGAACCCTAGCGCTGGCTGTGACTTCGACGACAGAGCAGAGATCCTCCGTGGACTGCGACGACGACAGAGCAGAGGTCCTTCGTGGACTGCGGCGACGACTGTGCAGAGATCCTCAGTGGACTGCGTCGACTACTGCACTCAGCGATCCTACGTGGATCAGTGCTACAGGTCCTATGTGGGCCCGATCCTATGTGGGTCATCTCTTACGGTTCTATGTGAGCCATTGCTACAGGTCCTGTGTGGGCCCGATCCTGTGTGGTTCATTGCCGAGGTTAGTACCTATCGATCCTTCGTGGGTCCGACGACTTAGATGGATCAGTGATCATCTTTGACGTCATCTGAAAAAGTATACCTGGTTGAGTTGAATCTTATGTTACTCTCCTTTGTGGATTGTGTTGAACTATCCTATATGGATTTACTATTTACTATTTACTCTCCCTGGTGGATTTGAGTCTTTCTTTCCTGTGTGGATCGAGTTGACCTTGAGCTCGAGAGCAGAGCTAGAAATGGGGACTTAGGTATATGTATGGGCATATACCTAAGTCGAGTCAGTTGTTTCTTCGTGGTTGCCCCTTTCTTTTGTGTTATATCCTTTGTGGATTTCGGGAGACCTTCGGGGGTCTCGGGGTCCTTACTGAGTAGTTTATACTCACCCCTGCATGGGCTATGCCCGCACCTTGTTGTGTTGGATGCAGACGACGGACAGCGCTGATCTCGGTTGGGGCGTGGAGCAGGATGGTACCTGGAGGCGGACCACTGGGCGGGACGTGCTCGGAGCGGACGTGGGACCTGAGGAGCCTGGAGGCTATCTGTACCCACCCTTCAGGTGGGATTGCCAGTGGACGACACGAGGCCGCCGTCTTTTCTTCAGTTGTTGTTCTTTTCCTTTTCAGTTGTACTTTCAGTTGGTCTTGTATTCCGGCCCCCTTTACTTTTCTGCACTTTGTAGTTACTTTCCGCTTGCTGACTCTGTGGTGGTTGTTACTTATAAAGGCAATGCCTTCCCTGTTTACCGGGATTTTACGCCTTGGTGCTAGTCGCCAGCCCCTGGCCTATGGAAGGCGGGCTTGGGGTAGTCACGGCACGGGCCCCGAGGTCGGGTCGTGACAAATTGGTATCAGAGGCGGTCGGTTCTACCGCAGACTCTGATCGTCTTTTCTTCCTATATGAAGCAATAGTGTTTAGTGTATTGAGTGTGGTTATCAGTTCAGGGAGCCCAGTGTTGGTGCGGCGGCCGACGTATCCGTACACCAGGACCCTGACTCCTGATTTCCGACTTAATGCATGAAAACATTGATTGCGTGTGTGTTTCAAGTTTTCCTTGTGATTACTTGTGTCAGCTCACCGGGTATACTGATCTGCTTCATGAAAGTCTCAAGTTTTCCTTGTGATTACTTGTGCCAGCTCACCAGGTATACTGTTCTGACTGTGGTGCTCTTGTTCTCCTTTTCAGGATGGCCCCGCGACGACAGCCAGCTAGGGTTCCGAGTGTAGGGCGTGACGGCAGCCCACCGAGCGACGAGGCCTCGGTGCAGGGCCCTTTTCCAGCAGTGGCACCGGCGGTAACTTTACCCGCCGAGCCACCGATGCTACCAGTACCAGACGCTGACGATGCACGTCGCCTCAGGGCACTGCATGAGTTTCAGAGCCAGCGACCGCCCAGGTTTCGCGGTGAGGCGGACCCCCAGGCCGCCGAGGACTGGCTAGAGGCGGTGGTACGGATCTTTAGGCTAGTGAGGACACCAGCGGATCTCATGGTGATTCTCACGGCGAGCCTCCTGCAGGCGGCGGCAGGACGATGGTGGAGCTTGATGCTCCAGGTTCACGATGAGGCATCCTTGCTCTGGACGGACTTCGAGAGCCTCTTCCGCTCTGAGTTCGTCCCGGCCACCCTCCGAGCGGTGTGTATCCAGGAGCTTCTCCAGCTGCGCCAGGGTAGCATGACGGTCGCTCAGTACGCGGCGAGGTTCACTGACATATCTCGCTACTCGACCGACATGGTACGGGACCCCTTCTTCCGGGCCCGGACCTTCGAGCAGGGCTTGCAGCAGGAGATTCGGGCGTCGCTGATCTCCCTCAGCATTCCGACCCAGGCGGGAGTGCTGGAGCGAGCCCTCTTGATCGAGAGCTTCCTGGCAGAGCCTTCTTCAGCGGCGAGACCTAGCGCAGGGCGGCAGGTAGCTGAGTCTTCGGCAGCAGGTAGCCGACGGATGACTCTCGGGTCCAGGCAGACCAGACCCCCACGCAGACGGCCTCAGGACACCGGCTCAGCAGTGCGGGGCACACAGCGGAGTGCCAGCCTTCCGAGAGGCAGGCTGTGCTACTCCTGCGGCGGGCAGGGTCACATGGCTCGTGACTGCCCGACTCGCCGACCAGAGGAGCAGCAGACGGTGGAGGGGCCACCCAGGCAGAGGCAGAGGGTCGACCGTGGCGGTCCGCAGGGAGGAGGCGGACGAGGCAGAGGAGCTGGCCGAGCAGCGGGTGGTGGGTGACGCTTCCAGGCTCTACCCCCACCACCACCAGGAGGGCCACCTCGACCACAGGGAGCTGGCAGGCAGGGACAGTCCCAGCTACAGGCAGTGGATGCATACGACCCCGACATGCCAGAGATGATTCGAGGTACGATCTGTGTCTATTCCACCCTTGCTGCAGTACTTATAGACACAGGAGCGAGTCACTCTTTCATAGCCTCTGCCCTTGTTCGGAGCTCGGAGATTCCGACTGAGCCGTTGGCTCGATCCTTACGGCTAGAGACTCCTACGGGAGCAGACTCGACGATTACGCACTGGTGCTGGCAGTGTGAGCTTACTCTAGGAGGCGAGAGCTTCGGCTGGGATCTCCTTGTAGCGGCGTCGAGGCCTTACGACGTCATCTTGGGCATGGATTGGCTATCCACGGTTCATGCCCAGATCGACTGTTTTAGGCGCAAGGTGCGATATGTTCGCACCGACAGGAGCAGGTTTACCTTCACCGGCGAGAAGGGAACCTTTGCAGCACAGGATGGACTTCCGCGGAGGAGAGTGCAGCCCATCTCTCATCAGTTGGCTAGCCTCATCCTAGGAGCAGTGGACGTGCGGAGTCCAGTTTTTCCTGCAGTGGTGGACCAGTACGTGGACGTCTTTCCCGACGACGTTCCAGGGCTACCTCCTCGTAGAGAGGTAGACTTTTACATCGACTTGTACCCCGGGACAGCCCCGATATCTACTCCAGCATATCGGATGGCCCCCGCCGAGCTTCGAGAGCTGCGGGTACAGTTGGAGGACTTGCAGAGCAAGGGGTTTATCCGACCCAGTGTTTCACCCTGGGCTTCCCCGATATTGTTCGCCAAGAAGGCGGACGAGAGCTTGCGACTGTGTGTCGACTATCGTCGCCTGAACCAGGTGACAGTGAGGAACAAGTATCCGCTGCCACGGATTGATGACCTCTTCGATCAGCTCAAGGGAGCGCGGTGGTTCTCGAAGATAGACCTCCGGTCAGGCTATCATCAGCTCAGAGTTCGAGACGAGGACGTGCAGAAGACGGCCTTCAGGTGTCGGTATGGCCATTATGAGTTCTTGGTTATGTCGTTCGGCGTAACCAATGCTCCAGCAGTGTTCATGAGCCTCATGAACAGGATCTTCCATCCATACCTCGACCGATTGTCGTGGTCTTCATTGACGACATTTTGGTATACTCGACGACTGAGGAGGAGCATGCCTACCACCTGCGAGTTGTGCTAGACACACTCCGAGAGCACCAGATTTATGGCAAGCTCTCAAAGTGCCAGTTCTGGTTACGTGAGGTCCATTTCTTGGGACACGTCATCTCTAAGGCGGGAGTTGCAGTGGATCCCACGAAGATCGAGGCAGTGCTAGCTTGGGAGCCACCCAGGAGCGTGACGGAGGTGCGGAGCTTCTTGGGCCTAGCCGGATACTATCGGAGATTTGTGCCAGACTTCTCCAGAGTTGCGGCACCACTCTCAGCCTTGACAAAGAAGGGGAAACCCTTTGTGTGGTCAGACAGATGTCAGCAGAGCTTCCAGGAGCTGAGACTGAGATTGACCAGCGCACCTATCTTGAGGTTGCCTGAGGAGGGAGTTGGATACGTAGTTTACTGCGATGCATCAGGGACTGGAATCGGGTGCGTCCTGATGCAGGAGCGGGCCGTGATCGCCTACGGATCACGTCAGTTGAGGCCGCATGAGCAGAACTACGCCACTCATGACCTGGAGTTAGCAGCAGTGGTCTTCGCTCTGAAGACTTGGCGGCACTATCTGATGGGCGAGCGCTTCACAGTCTTTTCTGACCACCAGAGTCTCAGGTATATCTTCTCTCAGAAGGACCTGAACCTGAGACAGCGGAGATGGCTTGAGTTCCTCCAGGACTATGACTTTGAGATAGTCTATACTCCTGGGAAGGGGAACGTGGTAGCTGATGCCCTCAGCAGGAGGACGGGCATTCAGCTACTTGAGGAGGCGACGGAGCAGCTAGCCTCCTTACAGATATCCTTCGTGGATAGAGACGGAGCAGCCTTTCTTCAGTCTCTCACAGTCTCTCCTCCACTTCTACAGTGGGTCAGAGAGGCTCAGTGTGGGGACGCTGACTGTGAGACCCGGCGTGCACTGATATCCTCAGGTCAGGCGCCTGATGGCTTCTCCCTTGGAGCAGAGCACGACATCCTTTTCAGAGGACGTACCTTCGTACCAGTCGCTTTACGAGAGGAGGTGCTGAGAGAGTTTCACACTTCTCCCTTGGCGGTGCATCCCGGAGTGGTGAAGATGTACCAGGATCTCAGATGACAACACTGGTGGCCGGGCATGAAGAAATCTGTGGCAGAGTTCGTTTCACGATGCCTCACCTGCCAGCAGGTGAAGGCAGAGCATCAGGTACCAGCAGGCTTGGTACAGCCCTTGGAGGTCCCGGAGTGGAAGTGGGATGGCATATATATGGACTTCGTGACTGGACTTCCACGCACTTCCAGAGGTCACGACTCCATTTGGGTGATTGTCGACCGACTCACCAAGTCGGCACACTTCTTACCCATCAGAGAGCAGGGCTCGGTGGAGAGCTTGGGACGTCTTTACGTCCAGGAGATCGTACGGCTTCACGGTGTGTCATCGTCTATCGTCTCCGATCGAGATGCTCGTTTCACTTCCCGGCTTTGGAAGGGGTTGCAGGAGGCGTTCGGGACGCGGCTCCATCTGAGGACAGCCTTCCACCCTCAGACGGATGGTCAGACTGAGAGGACCATACAGACACTCGAGGACATGCTCCGTGCATGTGTTCTCGACTTTGGTCGCAGCTGGGAGGACCACCTACCCTTGGTGGAGTTCGCGTACAACAACAGCTACCACTCCACCATCGGGATGGCACCATACGAGGCGTTGTACGGCAGACCCTGCAGATCACCGTTGTGCTGGACAGACCCTGGGGAGTCAGCACTCGTGGGACCAGAGATGGTCCGAGCCACGACAGAGAAGGTCCAGATCATCCAGGAGAGGATGAGGACAGCTCAGAGCCGACAGAAGTCATATGCTGACAGGAGGCGGAGGCCACTAGAGTTTGAGGATGGCGACCACGTCTTTTTGCGTGTCTCACCTCGACGTGGTTTACGGAGATTTGGCCGAGGCGGCAAGTTGTCTCCACGCTTCATCGGGCCTTTCCAGGTCCTCAGCAGGATAGGAGAGGTGTCTTATCGCCTGGATCTACCACCTCAGTTGCACCGGGTGCACGACGTCTTCCACGTGTCTCAGCTGAGGAGATACGTGCACGATCCGACGCACATCATCGACTTTGGGGAGCTGGACGTGGACGATGGGGCAACTTTTGCGGAGGTCCCAGTGGAGATCGAGGATCGACAGGAGCGGTTCCTACTTGGGCGGTCGATTCCTCTTGTGCGCGTCAGATGGCAGCACGGGAACCTTCAGGAGAGCACTTGGGAGCGGGAGGCTCCGATGCGTGCTCAGTACCCCCATTTGTTCCCCTAGTTTTTGATGTATCTTTACGGGGACGTAAAGCCCTGAGGTGGGAGTAATGTAAAGACCCGCAAATTTCAAGGAAATTTTTTTCTTAATTTTCTTTGGAATTTTGCAAGAGCGCAGCTTCAGACGGCACCTGATTCCGAGGCCCGGTGTGCCCGGAATCAATTGCCGAAGTTTGGCTCGGGTACGTTCAGTGAACGGACGAGCGGGTTTTTCTATCTTTTGAACTGGTGCCCGGAATCGAATTCTGAGGGCACCGATGAAATCGCAGCGCCGGTATTTGCTTAGAAACGCCTCTTCCGGAGTTGCGTTTGCTCAACCGTGGTTTTTAAAATTTTGGGCTTTAAGTCGGAAATAAAATAAAGGTTGTGCGACAACTTTATTTTATTTCACTTAAGCCGCTTGGAAGTCACTTGGAATCCAGTTGAACTGAGTTAAAGCGGATACGGTACTATCCGGAAATACCCTACCCCTTGGTAGGATATTTGTGAGGTGGGGCCCGCACGAGCCCCGCCGTTTCTTTCGCTAAGTAACGCACCCGCGAAAACCCGTCAAAGTAACTGACAAGTCAACCGGCGCGTTTTCTTTAATTTCTTAACAGACCATTTAATTGGGCGGTTTATTTCGTGAATTAAATGGGCTGTTTCATTCGTTGAATTAATTCAACGAATTTAATGGGTCGTTACTTACGCGTTTGCGTTCGTTGGCGATTTAATAAAATAGACCAACGTGTCTATTTTGGAGGATTACTCTTTATTCTCTGGGCCTCCACCCTCCCCGCGAAGAACGCGAAGAACGTGAAGAACGCGAAGAACGCCGGAACCAAAATTCGACGACGCACACCATGATCCGCGACGTCGACAAACTTTTTCCGCGACCTTCTTCTTCTTCTTCGGCGCTTCTTCTTCCGCGGCAAACCTACGATCGGCTGTTAAAGGTGAGAATCGAATCTTCTAAATTCTCCCTTTTTATAATTCGATATCAACGGATTTAAATTAATTAAATCCGTTTGATCTTGATCCGGAGATCGTCGGCGCGACTCCTTCCCGCGGCGCGACGAGCGTCTCTTCCGCGACGATCACCAAATCTGCGACGACCTCTCGTCCGACGACGACGACAAGGTAGGGATTTAATTCTTGATGATTCATTCTCGTGTTTTTATTTCTTTTTGAATAAAGAACCGGCATGAATATTTTCAATTAATTAAAATTGAATTATCGTTTATAAGAAAAAGAAGTGAACAATTTTTATCTTGATTAAAAATTGTTGTAGCCCCTTTCTCCCGTTGTTTATGACTAACGCGGAGGGTGCGGGTCTAACGAACAAGACCCGACAACCCTCCGCCGATCCTTTTCGTGTGCGGTTTTGGCAAGCGACGACGAACCGTGCGGCAAGGGCAATCCGTTGATCCCGCAGTGAAGTTCGGCCCCCGGGAGGAGCAACGGCGCAGACGGGAGAGGAATCGGGCCACCGGAGCAACTCCGGCGGCCCGCGGAAGGCGGCGGCGGCGCGGGTCGCCGGCGCGGCGGCGCCCGGCGCGCCGCCGGAGGATCCGCCGCGGCTCGTCCGCGGCGGCGGCGAACCGCCGGACCGGGTCCGCGGTCTGGCCACCCAACACGCGGCCCGCGCGGGCCGCGTTCCACCTAAGCCGCGGGTCAAGCCCGCGGCGCCCCTTGGCCGCTCGGCCGAGGTCGAGCCGGCCGGTCCGGTCGGCCGGGCCGGGTCGGGTCGACCCGGTTCGGGTCGACCCGGTTTGGCCGCCCCCAGGGGGGGTTCGGGCCGGGTCGCCCCGGGCCTAGAACCCCCGTTTTCGGGCCCTCTCCGGTCTTTTGCCCATATCTTGGGCCTAGGACCTCCGATTGACGAACCGTCAAAGGCTACGCGATCCTTGGATCGATACGGTCGTTTAGGTATATTACACTCAAGGTTTCGGAAGACTTTGGGTTCGGCCGGGTTGGTTCGTACACGAAACCAACCGGGCCCTCGGAGCGGAAACGCTCATAACTTGAGCTACGGACGTCCGATCGACGTACCGTCAGCTGTGGTAGTTTCCTCTAAGTGAGACGGAACTTTTGGAATACTCCGCCCGAGGATCGGACACAGGCGGAGTACGGTCGGGTTGGTTTTGCCCTAAAAACCAACCGGGCCCCTGGGACGAAAATGCCAATAACTCTCAGACCGGGCGTCCGATTGACGCGCCGTCTGTTGCGTTGAGATCCTGTTGTCGATACGGAACTTTTGGATACATCAACTTCGGACTACGTGTCAGTTGATGTATCAGCCTCTCGGCTCGTGGAGCGGACCCTCCTAAACGAGCTCGCTGTGTGCGGGAACCCTAGCGCTGGATGTGACTTCGACGACAGAGCAGAGATCCTCCGTGGACTGCGACGACGACAGAGCAGAGGTCCTTCGTGGACTGCGGCGACGACTGTGCAGAGATCCTCAGTGGACTGCGTCGACTACTGCACTCAGCGATCCTACGTGGATCAGTGCTACAGGTCCTATGTGGGCCCGATCCTGTGTGGGTCATCTCTTACGGTTCTATGTGAGCCATTGCTACAGGTCATGTGTGGGCCCGATCCTGTGTGGGTCATTGCCGAGGTTAGTACCTATCGATCCTTCGTGGGTCCGACGACTTAGATGGATCAGTGATCATCTTTGACGTCATCTGAAAAAGTATACCTGGTTGAGCTGAATCTTATGTTACTCTCCTTTGTGGATTGTGTTGAACTATCCTATGTGGATTTACTATTTACTATTTACTCTCCCTGGTGGATTTGAGTCTTGCTTTCCTGTGTGGATCGAGTTGACCTTGAGCTCGAGAGAAGAGCTAGAAATGGGGACTTAGGTATATGTATGGGCATATACCTAAGTCGAGTCAGTTGTTTCTTCGTGGTTGCCCCTTTCTTTTGTGCTATATCCTTTGTGGATTTCGGGAGACCTTCGGGGGTCTCGGGGTCCTTACTAAGTAGTTTATACTCACCCCTGCACGGGCTATGCCCGCACCTTGTTGTGTTGGATGCAGACGACGGACAGCGCTGATCTCGGTTGGGGCGTGGAGCAGGATGGTACCTGGAGGCGGACCACTGGGCGGGACGTGCTCGGAGCGGACGTGGGACCCGAGGAGCCTGGAGGCTATCTGTACCCACCCTTCAGGTGGGATTGCCAGTGGACGACACGAGGCCGCCGTCTTTTCTTCAGTTGCTGTTCTTTTCCTTTTCAGTTGTACTTTCAGTTGGGCTTGTATTCCGGCCCCCTTTACTTTTATGCACTTTGTAGTTACTTTCCGCTTGCTGACTCTGTGGTGGTTGTTACTTATAAAGGCAATGCCTTCCTTGTTTACCGGGATTTTACGCCTTGGTGCTAGTCGCCAGCCCCTGGCCTATGGAAGGCGGGCTTGGGGTAGTCACGGCACGGGCCCCGAGGTCGGGTCGTGACATATCTTGAGCATCAACTTCATTGAATTCAATCTTGCTTCCACTATCCTTTTTTAGGATGTGCTCCCTCTCAAGAAAGACGCCATGTCTGACAATAGTCACTTTCTTATCTCACTACAGGAAAACCAGGCAATTGGGATGGGCCATTTGCGACAGGCCGGTATCCCGTTGCAAATAGTCCTTTGCAAAACGTTTTTGCGACAGGAGAACCAACCCATCTCAAAAAATAAGGCTTTTGCGATGGGTATATGGTTCTCATCGCAAAATATTTGGTGATGGAAGGGTATTTTCAATGTGCTATAGTATCCCATCGCAAATACTTTGTTACATTTTTAAGTATTTGTGATGGGATTATATCCCGTCGTAAATAGTATGTCGGCAGGTGGTCTTTTGCGATGGGTTCCATCACAAAAGACTTTTTAATCGGAGGGTATTTGCGATGGATTTCCCATCACAAATACCCTCATCCCAACTAATCTAACCTATATATACCCCAACATATTTTTCCCTCATTCCATTCCATTCTCTACTATTTTCTTTCTCTAGTGAAAAATTTTCTCTAAATTTTTTTATAGTTTAATGTTTTAATTTGGGGCATTTTCCACAGCTTATATCCTTCGAAAACTTCAGTTTTAAGGGATTTATCTATTTTTTATTTTTTACTTAATTTATTTTATTTAAATATAGTTATTTTTAATTAGTTTTAGTTAAATTAAATTAGAATTAGATGGTTTTATTTATCATTGTTTATGTTTATTTTTACAAATAATTATGTGTGATTAGTATGAATTATTATTAATAAATAGTTATTATATTAATTGGTAATAATTATTATTAAATTGTAATAATTAGTATTAAATTGTAATAATTAGTATTAAATTCCAAAAAATAGTATTAAATTGTATTAATTAGTAATAAATTGCAACAATTAGTAATAAATTGCAACCATTAGTAATAAATTGCAACAATTAGTAATAAATTGCAACAATTATTAATAAATTGAAACAATTAGTAATAAATTGAAATAATTAGCAATAAATTGCAACAATTATAATAAATTACAACAATTATAATGAATTGCAACAATTAGTAATAAATTTCAACAATTAGTAATAAATTCGAATTATTAGTATTAAATTCGAATAATTAGTAATAAATTTCAATTATTAGTAATAAATTCCAATAATTAGTAATAAATTGAAATAATTAGTAATAAATTGCAATAATTAGTAATAAATTGCAACAATTAGTAATAATTAGTAATAAATTCTAATAATTAGTAATATATCAAAATAATTAGTAATAATTTCTAATAATTAGTAATAATTAGTAATAATTAGTAATAATTAGCAATAAATTGAAATAATTAGAAACAATTAGTAATGAATTCTAATAATTAGTAATAAATTCTAATAATTAGTAATAAATTCGAATAATTAGTAATAAATTCAAATAATTAGTAATGAATTGTAATAATTAGTAATAAATTATAATAATTAGTAATAAATTGTAATAATTAGTAATAAATTGAAACAATTAGTAATAACTAGTACCTCGCCCGTGCATACGCACGATCCTATAATTAAAATATAATTTTCAAAAGTGTTTTAATACTTTTAGTAGTTAATAATGAAAATTACTTAAAATTTAGTTGGCATCCCCAAAATGCCCAGAAGATCCACCATTAGTAAAAAAGAAATGATCCCCTGAATAGAATGACAACTCACAAATAGATAAAGACATGATTCACTATAAAAACACATAAATAATAACATAATAGAACATAGGAGTAGTTGGGGTTTGGATTAGTGGTATGTACCCCATAATCCTACATGAAAAATGGGGGTTCAAAACCCATTGGGTGCAGGTACTAGAGCAGTACTGTATAGTATTGTAGTAGCGGTGGAACTGTAGCAACGACGGGTACTATTGTGGTGGCAGGTCACTGTAGTGGCGTCAGGTCACTGTAACGGTGGCAGGGTACTGTAGGGTGGCAGGGTACTATGTGGTACTGTAGCAGGTGGGTACTATAGTAGTACTATTCCCAGAATGGGATTTGGGCCAAACATTTGGGCCTATGGGACATGTAATGGGCTAAATTCTCACTAGGCCTTCAGGCTATGTAATGGGTCTCCCTCTACCCAGTTAAAAGAGGTCTTTGATTTGATTTAATAATAAATGAGGCTTCAGACCCAACCTTTAAAAAAAACATAATCAAATATAAGTCGAGTGAAACCCTTTTCCAATTCCTATTTTTTTATTATCATGTATAGAGAATAAAATTGTAAAATAATCAAATAAAAAATGGAAATACTAAATAATGAAAAGAACTTGATGTTCTACCATGTCACCCAAAAATGGAGTCCCAATCAAAATCTTAGAATGGAATTTTCTTCATAGAAAAAAAGTTAAAAAAATAGAATACCTTACTGAATTTGCAGAATAAAAATTATGAATGTTAACATAAAAGAAATAGTTAGAAACCAAAATAAAAATAATATAACATTTAGTAGGGGTCTCAAACCATTAACACCAATATGTCACAAAACTTCCCCTTTCATAACACATTTCATACAGAAGAAATTATTTTCAGACCCTGGATCTGGAAAAAAATATTAGTAATTGAACGTGTTTTTCTTTTGAAAACAACCAAAATAACTCATACTATAGACCAAGGATGTATTTGTGTTGAGTAGAGTGATACATTATAGTACTCTAACTTTAGATTTAGCTAAAACTCAATATGCAACTCAAACTCAGTCAAATATTTGTTTTCAAAATAAACTAAGACATGATCCACTGCTCAAATGGAATCTGATAACTCAAATAAAAAAGAATAAAATGCGCCACTGATCCAAAAAATGTCAAGTCAGATTTAGTTCAACTAATATAAGTATCCAATGGTCTAATACAGGATAAACTGCTCTAAAACACATGATACACTATAAAATACATTATATGTTGATCTTAAAAATGATCCAATGATCTAATAAAACACAAGATCTACTACTCAAACAGATTACATGTTCTACTTCCCATAAAAATGCACGAGCCACTACTCAAAGAAAAAACATATTCCACTACTCTAAAAAATGATCCAATACTGAAATACAATACATGATTCAATACTCAATTAAAATACATGATCCACTACCATAAAAAATGATCCACTTATCTAAAATGTGTAAAGTCAGATTTAGTATAAGTAATAAATAACATTTTGAAGATAAATTATTGATGACCAATATGAAAAAATTTCATTAAATTAAAGGCATTGTTGTAACTGGAGTTTTAGTGACGATAAGGAGTTATATTGGTGGAATAGGACGTAATAATCCATGATCTGAACATCTCCACATTCATGAAATATGTTTACCTGCAGATACAGTAATATTTAAAAATAAGAATACATAGTGTTTATGACTAATATAGAAACACTTTAATAAGAAATCCATAAATATGTATAAGATATCTATTAAAACACTAAGTATGAGAAATTTGGAAAACTTCAATATCCATTCAAGAAATATATATGTATGAATAATAAGGAAACAGTTATACATAAAAAAATACAAAATCAGTGATGTTTCAAGAACCAGTAAGAAATTATATATGGTTCAGTGTCATCTAAATATAGGTTCACCAAACTGACATCTTAAATGAATTCATTTACATGGTATGTAGAACCATCTAGTAATTTCAATGGGGACAAATACATATCTAAGACAAATGGTTTCCCATAAAAACATTCCCCAACCTATGATTTTCTAGTAGAAGAATCTGAATTCCTAGGAGAATTTAGTTGGCATCCCCAAAATGCTCATAAGATCCACCATTAGTAAAAAAAAAATAATCCCCTGGACATAATGACAACTTGAAAATAGATAAATACATGATTCACTACAAAAACACAAAAATAATAACATAATCAAACATAATTCGAGTGAAACACTTTTCCAATTCATGATTTTTTTTCACATGTACTGAGAAAAAAATTGTAAAACAATAAAATAAAAAATATAAATCCGAAATCATGAAAAGAACTTTATGTTCTAGGCTATCACTGAGAAATCTTGTCACCATCAAAAGCTTGGAATGATATTTTCTGCATAGAAAAAAAAGCTAAAAAATTAGAATACCTTACAGAAATTGCAGAATAAAAATTATGACTGTTAACATAAAACAAATAGTTAGAAACAAAAATCAAAAAAAAAAAGATAACATCTAGCAGGGGGTATTAAACCTTTAACACCAATATGTCACGAAACTTACCCTTTAATAATATTTTTCATATGTAAGAAATTGTTTTTAGCCCTTGAATCTGGAAAAAAATATTAGTAATTGAACATGGTTTCCTTTGGAAACAACCAAAACAACTCATAAAATAGACTAAGGGTGTATTTCTGTTGAGTATAGTGATACATTACAGTACTCCAGCTTGAGCATTAGCTCAAACTCCATACATAAATAAAACTCAGTCAAATATTGGTTTTCAAAATTAAAATTTGATTTGATTTTTAAAATGAACAAATCAATCCCACCAATTTAAGCACTAATTCAGTATATGAAATTAATAACAGAAAACATATAAAATTTAATATATGTAGATTGAGAAGAAGATATGCCTAATGAAAATGATGGTGTAGAGGTCGACAGTGAATAAATTTTTGAACATTTTGTAGGAGTACGTAGCCAGGGTTATTTTGTGGGAAAAGTAAGAGGAATGGATAGAATTAGTGAGGGGGATGCAATGTAATTGTATCATTTTTTACCGAAATAATTAAAAGGAATTACCTCAAGAAAGACAGTAGCTATGATATTCAGGATTCGTAGTAGGAGATGGGGTGAATCACGAGCAACATCCCAAGTAGGAGAGGGGCAGAGTCACGAGAAGGAGGTCGACTTTGTATTTGTAGGATTTGTAGTAGGAGGGGAAATCAATGTTGTGTGGGAACCCTAGGAGAATTAGAGGTAAATACATTACAGAGGCGGGTATGGAAGGAGGTAATGAAAAGCAATGGAGATTTTGTTATCGAAATCGCTTGAAGGAGATAGTTATAGCCCGATGCCGATAGTGATATGCGTCAATAGTAGGAGGAGATCTGAGGAATCATGAGTAGGAACCTAAATAGAAGAGGAATGGAGGTGCGAGGAGTCAGCCGCTCTATAGCGGGAGTGGTAGTGGGAGGGGAGGGAAATGTTCAGCGAGAACCCTAGAGAAGCAAGAGAGGGGATTCAAGGAGGGGGCGGGAACCCTGCAGTGGGGAGAGGGGTTTCGAGGAGGCAAACTGAGGAAGGAATTGTTTTCAGACCCTGAATCTGGAAAAAAAATTAGTAATTGATCATGTTTTCCTTTGGAAAACAACCAAAACAACTCATACAATAGACCAAGGATGTATTTCTGTTGAGTAGAGTGATACATTATAGTACTCCAGCTTGAGCTTTATCTCATACTCAATACAGAACTCAAACTCAGTCAAATGTTGGTTTTCAAAATTAAATTTTGATTTGATTTTTAAAATGAACAAATCAAACCCACCAATTTAAGAACTAATACAGTATATGAAATTAATAACAAAAAACAAATAAAGTTTAATATTTACAGATTGAGAAGAAGATATGCCTACTATAAAGGATGGTGTAGAGGTCGACCGTGAAGAAATTCTTGAACATTTTGCAGGAGTACATCGCTAGGGTTATTCTTCTAGAAAAGTAAGAGGAATGGATAGAATCTGTGAGGGGGATGCAGTGTAATTGTATTGTTTGTTACCAATATCATTCAAAGGAATTACCCCGAGCAAGACACCCGTTGTGATGTTCGGGAGCCATAGTAGGAGATGAGGCAAATCGCGAGCAGCATCCCAAGTAAGAGAGGAGTAATGTCACGAGAAGGAGGTTGGCTCTGTATTTGCGCGGTTTGTAGTAGGAGGGGACATCAATGCTGTGTGGGAACCCTAGGAGCAGTGGAGGTAAATACCTTGCAGAGGCGGGTATGGAAGGAGGGAATGAAAAGCAATGGAGATTTTGTTACCAAAATCTCTTGAAGGAGATAGTTATAGCCCGACATCGACAGTGATATGCGTCAACAGTAGGAGGACATCTGAGGAATCGTGAGCAGGAACCTAAATAGAGGAGGAATAGAGGTGCGAGGAGTCTATCGCTTTACTGTGGGAGGAGTAGTAGGAGGGGAGGGAAATGTTCAGAGAGAACCCAAAAGAAGCAGGAGAGGGGATTCGGGGAGGGGGCGGGAACCCTGTAGTAGGGAGAGGGGTTTTGGGGGGGGAACCAAGGACGGAATGGTGAGGGGGTGAGTAGTTTTAGGTTAATCCCAATCGGGGGCAGGATAGGGAGGTGGAGAAATGTTGAGATACTGTGACATGGAGAATTTTAGGATGGACATGTATGGAAAAACAGATGTGGGTGAACGTGAGTGTGACACGTGGCAGCTGGAAAGCCAGGATTAGTATATATAGTAGATTAGTAATAATTAGAAATAATTAGTAATAATTAGTAATAATTAATAATAATTAATAATAATTAGTAATAAATTGGAATAATTAGTAATAAATTGCAACAATTAGTAATAAATGGAAACAATTAGTAATAAATTGTGACAATTAGTAATAAATTGCAACAATTAGTACTAAATTATAACAATTAGTAATAAATGTCAACAATTAGTAATAAATGACAACAATTAGTAATAAATTGCAACAATAAGTAATAAATTACAACAATTAATAATAAATTGCAATAATTAGTAATAAATTGAAATAATTAGTAATAATTAGTAATAAATTGCAATAATTACTAATAAATTGCAATAATTTGTAATAAATTGCAATAATTAGTAATAAATTGAAATAATTAGTAATAATTAGTAATAATTAGTAATAATTATTAAAAAATTGTAATAATTAGCAATAGATTGCAATAATTAGCAATAGATTGTAATAATTAGCAATAATTAGGAACAAATTTTAATAATTAGTAATAAATTCTAATAATTAGTAATAAATTTGAATAATTAGTAATAAATTCGAATAATTAGTAATAAATTGAATAATTAGTAATAAATTGTAATAATTAGTAATAAATTATAACAATTAGTAATAAATTGTAATAATTAGTAGTAAATTGTAATGGTTAGTAATAAATTGTAATGATTAGTAATAAATTGTAATGGTTAGTAATAAATTGTAATGATTAGTAATAAATTGTAATAATTATTAATAAATTGTAATAATTAGTAACAAAATGTAATAATTTTTAATAATATGTAGTAATTTGAAATAATTTTTAATAATTTTTCGTCATTTTTAATAATTAGTAATAATTAGTAATAAATTCCAATAATTAGTAATAAATTCTAATAATTTGTAATATTTAGTAATAATTAGCAATAAATTACAATAATTAGCAATAAATTGCAATAATTAGTAATAAATTACAATAATTAGCAATAAATTACAATAATTGGCAATAATTAGTAATAAATTCAAATAATTAGTAATAAATTCGAATAATCAGCAATAAATTCGAATAATTAGTAATAAATTCGAATAATTGGTAATAAATTAGAATAATTAGTAATAATGTCACACCCTGACCTGTCTAATTATTATTTTATTATTTTTTATGGGATTTTGGTGTTGGGTTTTAGACCAGTGCGTAGGCACTGCATGGTTAGCAGAGACCATGCAGACAGCCCGAGTACTGGTGCGACAGCTTCTGGATCAAACAAAAGTTCAAGCATGGTTCGCGCAAAGTCACTTGAGGCGCGCACGGACCATGCAGTTCCGTTATTCAAATAAAATTATTATTAATAAAATGAAATTATTATTATTAGTTGTTACCTGTATTATTATTAAAATTATTAATGACACTTTTTATATAAAAACTAAAATTGTTAAATATATTATTATGATCATTATGATTACTAGTATTTTTAATTATTATTAATTATTATTATTATTATTATTAAATAAATTTTATTAGTAAAATAATTTTTTTATCAATATTATATTTTTATTAAAGTTATTATTTTTATTATTATTATTATGAGTATTAATAATAAAATTTTTATTTTTATTTTTATTTACTTATTATTATTATTATTTACTATTTTTTTCTTCCATGTGGTTTCTGCCCCCCCCCCCCACTTTCCTTCTACCCGATCCAGCATGCCTCCCCCTGCTCCTCTTCTCCCGTAGTGCCTCGCCCCTCCTCATTCCGCCACTCCCTTCTGCTCTGGTCCAGCAGCCCTGCCTCATGATGCACCATCGCACTCTAATGGAAGCACCACCCTCTAGTCCTGAGCACGCCACTACCTTGTGTCCCCCCCGGATCTTCTCCTCTCACCACCTCCAGCTCCCTAGTGACCCCGGTTCCTTTGCTCCCTTCTTCCCTGAGCCAGTGCCTTCCCCCCTGCACTCTGGCTGTCTCCGGAGCTGCCTACCCCATCTGGTCAACTACCCTGTACCCACGGCCTCCCGCTTCTCCCTTACTAAAGCACGATAAGGATCGCCACAAGCCCCCTATCCAGCCAACACAACACCCTCCTCCTACGCACCGTCAGCCGCCCAGCCCTCTTTCCCTACGACGACACCGCACCAGCCCGCGGCCAGCCGCCCCTGCCCTCCGGTTGTTTCCGAAGCCCCCAGGTTCGCTCCCCAACCTTCACGCTTAGGCCCTCCTCCTGCACACTTCCAGCTGCCCAGCGCCCTCCTGCGCACCGTCCAGCCACCCCGCTCGACCAGACCACCCTCTCCCTAGCACCCGTCCCATGTCTACTCTATTGTCCGCCTCCCTTTCGGGCAGTGAAAACCCACCCTGTCACCTCCCCTTCTATTCACTTCTCCCTTGTTGGGAACACCAGCTGTCGCGACCTCCGGCCACGCACCCTTTGACCATCGTCTCCCTTCTTGGCCAACGCCGCCCTTGCCGGTGGCCCTCCATCCCTACTAGCCACTTTTTCATGCCGGTGACCCTCCTGAATGGTGTCTGTCGCCCTATTTCATCTGTCGCACAACTCCGACAAGCCGATGTCCTCCCATCGCGCATCTTCTGACCCATCGCCTGCCCTCCGACCGACTACAAACTCTTCTTTGTCGCGCACCCCTACTAGTGACTTTTCTGGCGCCCTGCAGCCCCTCACTAACCATCCGGGGTGGGACGACCAGTTCTGTCGGCTCTCGTTCCACCTCTGTTCGTGTGACCATCTGTGCACCTTATTCTCAATTAGGCATGCGACGATCGTCCGCCACTGAAGGCGAGCAGTTTGGGTTCACATCGTCTCACCTGCTCCGGTGTTTAGGTGAGTTTTTGTGCTTTTTGTTCGCTTGAATTGTTTTAAGTTGGTGTTTCTATGTTTTTAGTAATTTTGTGGTTATTGCAACATGTTGGCAGGTATTTCCATGAAATTGCGGTCGTCAGCTTGCATGTGCTTGTGCACCCACTCGAGGCGGTTCGCGTCATCATGCTTGGACTGCGAGTCAAGGTAGGTCCTCTACTACACTCACCTTTAAATTTAGAATTTATTAATTTCTTGATATTTCATTGATTTTCAATAAATTATAAATAGTATTAAATAGTTATTCTTTTGTAATAATTACTTGATGTAAATCGAAGCTGTTTATTTTTTACATGACACTTGAAATATTTTCTTGATGAATTGACACATAATAGTGAAAGAATGCACATTTGGACATTGAACATAATTCACGGAATTTCAAGTGGGGTTCTGGTTTGATGGTAAATTTTTTCTTCTAACATGTGAACAAATGTTTTGGTTTCTCTTGAGAAATGGTGTTTCTTTTAAAAGTTGTGTAAATCCTGTTTGGCAATTTCATAAAATAAATTATTTTGAAAAACACTATTTAGGGTGACTGAGGGGTGGTCTTATTGTATACCTCGAATGTGTGTGTTGTGGGTGATGTTTTTGCATCGTGACTGGTTACTTGATTTACATTTTTGACTCACCCCTTTCCTTTTTATTATACATGTTGACATGAGAACCTGACATAGTGAGTGAATCTTCTAAGAACTATTGATGCAGTAGTTTAGATTAAGCATTGGCAAGTGGAGCATAGAAGAGAGGTGTTTTGTATTATTGTTATGGGATTGGGCCCCTCGATTAGGCCAGGTAGGGCGACGATCAGGCGTTAGGGCGTTATGACGTCATCGAGAGTAGGCATGCCTTCAGGATGAGTCACATGTATAGTACATTCTAGATTGTTCACAAGCTCCTAGGTTTGACTCATGTTTTCTTTAGTGCTTATTTGTATGTGGCGGACAATTCATGGGCTTAGTTCGTTTTTTGGTCCCTGTTTTCTACTTTCCCATTGCCCTTATTGTGTGTTGTGTGTTTTTTGTGTTTTTACTCTTGACTAACAACTAAAAATTGGATTTCTAAATCTTTCGCAAAAATGTTTTAAAATGTAAAGCACCTTTTCCCTTCAAAAATTAAACTTGTTTATAAATTAAAAAGGTAAATGGGTTGTTACTTGTTTTAGAAATGAATGTGTGTGTGGAAAACAATATTTTATATAATTTAGTTCTAACCTGAAATTGTTAAATTCTTTATTTAAAGGTAGTGCAATGGGAATAGTTTTTTGGGCACAACTACTGAGTTTTAATACTCATGCCTACAGTGATTTCCTATTTTTAGTTTCTTTTGCATGTTTGACTCGAGCTTGCTCAGCATGGGCGAGAGTTTGTTGTGGATTGGTGAGCAACTCTCAGGGCTATAAGGAGTTTTGGCGGTGGTCAGGTTAGTTTTTTGTTCGTGGTCATTCTTTCTTTTTTTTTTGTTTAATTACTTTGTGTTGTTCTATAGTATTTCTGCTACTTTATTTATTTTCATTGGGTGAAATCATTCCCTCTTTCTCTCTTTTCATGTCTTGGTGCTTGTCGTCAACCCGGGAGGATCATGAACGCCTCGAGGGTCATGTCGTGGACCGGCTCGGGTGATCGGTTCAGGATCGACCCGGGTTGGTTCGTGACAAATAAATTTTAATAGTTAGTAATAAATTGTAGTAATTAGTAATAAATTGTAATAATTAGTAATAAATTATAATAATTAGTAATAAATTGTAAAAAATAGTAATAAATTGTAATAATTAATAATTAATTGTAATAAACTGTAATAAATTTCAATAATTTGTAATAATTTGTAATAATTTGTAATATATTGTAATAAATTGTAATAATTTGAAATAATTAGTAATACATTGCAACAATTATTAATAAATTGCAATAATTAGTAATAAATTGCAACAATTAATAATAAATTTCAAAAAATTCTAACAAATTCTAATAAATAGTAACAAATTCTAATAATTAGTAACAAATTCTAATAATTAGTAATAATTAGCAATAGTTAGTAATAATTAGAAAAAATTAGGAATAACTTGTAATAAATTGGGACAAATTATAATAAATTGGCACAATTTCCAGTGGATTGGTGGCTCCCTTTTGCTCGACGCCTTATCTCCTTGAAATTTTCTCTCACTAAAATCACTACGAAATTTTTTTCCTCACATACAGATATTCACTTTTGTATGCATGATAATGGAGAGAAATATGGTGAGGTCTTCATGCTCTCCATTCTTGTGCATGAAAAAATAGATATGCGTACATCAGAGCAAATTTTTCATAGAAATTTCATTTGGAAATTTTTTTAAAGAGATGAGTCATTGAGTAAAAAAAGACTCTTTTGCCCGACGACTCATCTCTACTCTCTCCGAATGAAAATCACTATGAAAAATATGCTCAGACGTACAGATATAAATTTTTTTATACACAAAGATAAAGAGTAGGGAGGCATCACTACGATGTCCCTATCTTCATGCATAAAAAATGGATATTTGTATGTCTGAGTAGATTTTTCTTAGTGATTTCTGTCGGAGATAGTGGTGATGAGTTGTCGAGTAAAAGAGCTGCTGTCAATCCGCTATAATTTGTGTCACCATTAATTAACAATTATTAGTAAAAATTAGGTGTAATTAATAATAATTAGTGGTAATTAGTATAAATTATTATATGTTAGTGTAGATTAGTATAAAAGTTTTAAAAAATACTATAAATTATTATGGAATAATATAAATTATTATAATTTGATAGAAAATGGAATTTAATTATCTTCTATTTTTTGGATAATGTTTTTCTTATATCAAATTATTCAAAAAAACTAATTATTTTATATTTTTTAGAGAAATATGGAACAAAGAAGTCGACAACAATCATTATTAGATGATTGCACTTGGATAAATCATCGTAAGAATCCAAACGGTTCTAGTTTAAATCTTGTATATATTAACAGTGTTGAAGCTTTCTTATCATTGCATCATCAAAACCAGAATTATTTTCAGAAGGGACAATTATGTGTCCTTGTAAAAAATGTTCTCTGGTGACATTTGACACATTTGAAAACATTGGAGGTCATTTATTGTGTTTTGGTTTTCAACTAAATTATTTTTTTTTGTATCAACATGGTGAAAACAGTTTCAGAGAAGATACTAATAATTTGGTTCCGGATCCATCATGTTTTCAAAATTTAGTACATGATGTGGTAGGTCCATATTTTCAACAATCCAAAACTCAGGTTGATATTAATTTAACTCTTGAGTTAGAACCATATCATTTTTATGATTTTTTAGGTATGTTGAGGATGCCTTATATCCTGGTTGCAAGAAAAGAAAATTTAAAGCAGTTACTAAATTTATGGCTATTAAATCAGATAATGAAATTTCAAATGGTTGTTTTGATCAGATATTACCTTTGTTAAAAACACTACTACCTGGAGGTAATGTTCTTCCGACAAATTTTCATGAGAGAAAGAGGTCGGTTGGTAATTTGGGTCTTGGTTATCAGAATATTCATGCTTGTTAAAATGATTGTATGTTATATTATGGTGAAAATGAGTCGTTTCATAGTTTTCCTGAATGTGGTAAATCGAGGTATAAAGAGGATCAATAAGGAAAGTCTATATTTATTCATATAAAACAATTGAGATATTTCCTACTTGCACCCAGATTGCAGCATTTATTTATGTATCAGAACACATCAGCATTGATGTCATGGCACAAAACCAATATTTCAACTGATAAAACCTTAAATAATCCCTATGATGGTGATTCATGGAAACATTTTGACCATGTGCATCCATATTTTTCTTTAGAATCCTGAAACTTGTGATTAGGTCTTTCTATTGATTGTTTCTATCCATTTTATTCTTATGGTAGTCAGCATTCATATTGGTCTGTCTTTATAACTCTATAAAATTTACCTCCATGGATGTTGATGAAGGAATCATATATCTTTTTTACCTTATTAATTCTAGGACATCCTAAAAAGAATTTTGATGTTTATTTGAAACCATTGATTGATGAGTTAAATTCATTACGGAGTAATGGTGTCAGTACATTTGATGTTGCTGCGAATCAAAATTTCTTGCTGAAAGCTGTATTGATGTAGACAATTAGCGACTTCCCAACATATGACATGTTATCTGACTGGAGTACACATAGTCCAAAATCATGTTTATATTGTATGAGAGACAAAAAAGTGTTTATTCCCTTTAATGGAAAAAACTTTGTTTTTTCGACTGTCATCGCAGATTCCTTCCAACCAATCATCCTTTACAGAGGAACAAATAGAATTTCAGAAAAGGAACAATTGAAAGAGATGGACCTCCAACAATGATATCAGGTACAGATTTAAAATCAATTATCTCTTCATTACCTCCAATCGCATTTGGACCAACAATAAACCAACAGAAATTTGATGGCTTTGGGAAAGAACGCAATTGGATAAAACAGAGAATTTTTTGGGATCTATTATATTGGTCTGATTTGTTGGTCTGTAACATGTTGGATGTCATTCATATTTAGAAGAACTGTTTTGATAATTTATTTCACAAAGTTTTGGATATACCAGGTAAGGTCAAAAATAATGTAAAGGCATGATTAGATCTTGCCCAAATTTGTAGGCGATAAGAACTTTAACTATTTGAAAATATCAGATCATAGAAGTTAATGAAGCCAAAAGTATCTTATACACTCTCCAAAGAGAATGGATTATTATTTTGTCAGTGGATTGAAGATTTGAGACTTCATGATGGTTATGCTTCCAATTTGGGGAGATGTGTCAGAAATGGTCATATTATGGGATTAAGAAGTAATGACTGTCATGTTATAATAGAAAACTTCTGATGATTGGATTAAGAGGTATATTAAATTCTATGATTTGGGATATGCTAAAAGATATATCATATTTTTTCTAAGAAATTTGTGCAGCAACAAGTGACTATGATGCATTAAGTAGACTGTAAGAAGATGTCATTTTAATTTTATGTAAAATGGAAAAAATCTTCCAACTAGATTTGTTTGACTCGATGGAACATTTTATATTACATTTTCCAAATGAAGAAAAATATGGAGGTATGGTAAAGTTCCGATGGATTTACCCATTCAAGAGATGCATGTAGAAATTGAGGAAAAAAGTACGTAACAAAGCATCAGTTGAAGGTTTCATTATAGAAGCTTATTTTCAAGTGGAAATTTATTTTTTCTTCTCTCGTTACTTTCAATCTAAATATCCCTCAAAAAACATATGGGTAGTAACAAGGAAAATGTTGATGATGAAATGGGGAATCAATTATCAATTTTCAATCAGCCCAAACTTGGCTTTAGTGGAGTTTATGAATGTTTTATTTTAGATGATGAAAATCATAGAGCACATACATATGTTCTTATCAACTGTGAAGAAATGAAATTGTTTGTACAGTGAGTGATCCTATCACTTATTCTATAATTTTTGTTATAGTAAATTAATCTTATTTTATTTATTGGTTATATAATAATCATATCAAGAAATAACTTCCACAAATTACAGCAGTTTCTCTTGAAGAGCATCGGCAAAAAAACTTTTCCTGTTGGTTTCAAAAACTGGTAACATAAATTATTTTTGGTTTAACATATAAAATCAATTTATTATTTTTTATATTGACTACTGTTTTACAAATTTTCAGGTATCTCAATATGCTGATAAAATTGATAATCAATCTCATGTATTGATTAACCCACCATAAAAAATGGTTAAATCTTATAATGCATATGTGGTGAATGGTTTTTTATTTCATAAAAGTGCATATAAAGAATAAAAAAAATAATAGTGTTGTTTTCTTGATAGAATCTCATCATAAATAAACTAAAGTTTACTTTTATGACATGCTAGAAAAATTATTAAACTGTGTTATCTGGGACAACATTACATAACGATATTTAAATGTTAGTAGTTGGATACTGAGAGAGGATTTCATGTTCATCCAACCCATGGAATCATTTATATTAAATATAAAAGTCTTCTTGGTGTAAATGAACCATTTTATTGGATAATTAGTCACATCAAATTTATTATTCAAAATATCGTGCTACTTCAAGAGAGTTGAGTGATTGGTGGAGCATAATAAAAATTAACTTTTGGGAAAATCAGTTTACTCAAACTGAATGTGGTTCCGCTGAAGCAGAAGGAATTGAAAATTTTCAAGAGACTGCTCCAAATCCATCTTTTTCATGAAGAGACTCAGATATCGATGATGACACACCATAGTTAAGGTTCAATGGTGATGATCATGTTAATGATGTTACAAAGGAATTTAAAATAACAAGAGATAATGAAACTAAAATTCATATGGAAATTGATGATGTTGAGGAGGAATATGAAGACAATGACATCATCAAATATGAAGATGAGGATGAAAATGGCCACTTAAATAGTTAAATGTTGGTTATAATCATATATAATATATATATATATATAATAGTTGTTTTTAATTGTTTGTTAACAATAATAATTTCGTGTTTCAGATGGACGAGGATCTTTATCGTCTATTACAAGAAGTTGAGATATCTTTGGACGAGTGGGATGTTTGGTCATCTGACACTCAAACTACTAGCAGTTTAGGGGGGACTTGGAGGGGGTGTGGTCTTGTGTGGTTACTTATTCCTGACCTAATCCCCGAGCGACGTTCATGTCTTGGATTTGATCCACGCTTGCAGAGGTATGTTTACCTGTGTATTTTAGTTAGCATTCAATAATTTATTTATATAATAATTATTTGATTATTTGTTCTTTTTTTCATAGCATTACACATATAGCTACTGGACATGGGAATGCTATACTATGCAATTATTTTTCTAAATAATGAGTCTCATGGGATCAAATTCCCATTGATGTGCAACACCTCATGTTTAATTGTTGGATGATATATAAATAATTAATATTTATTCTGAAATTAATTTATTTATTAACTTGATATTATAAATTATTTGTAGGGTTTATGGTATCCCATTGATGAGAGTATGTGTGGGGCTATCTGGAAGGCATGGTAGGTGATTATGTATTAGCGTTGTAGTCAGTTTTTTCACAATTTGAGAAGGAAAGTAATGGAGAAAGTAGGAGTGACGGAGTTTGATGAGTCTTGTTGCGCACACCTACCTGATTACATTTCATCTGAGGATTGGGATGGATTTTGTTCACACTTGTGGTGTTGTCATATTCATATGAGATCATCGGTAGGGTGTCAAAACCAGGGGATAAAGGAGGTGACACATCGAGTCAGTAGTTGTGCATTCAGTACACATAGGGATCATATGGTAAGTACTTTTTTTAAATATTTTATATAACTTTAAATGTAAATGGGTTGTTTTATATTCATATAGGCAGTCAAACGGCCCGATAATTTGTAGTTCTATGTTTATAGGAGGATGTATCGTGATTCGACCACTTTAGAGAATAGAGGTGCTCTCCAGTATCAGATTGTAGTCAATATATTTTTATTTGATTTTAAAATTTAACTATAAATAATATTTTAACTATTTTACTTTTAAATTTCAATTGAAGAAGTCATATGAGGTCGTTAAGTCTCAGACATAGAAAGATATTTAGGCTATGACTAATGCTCAGACCAGTTCCCATCAATTTGATGAGACAACATGGATGCAGGCAACCCAATATGCCTTCGAGAAAGATTGAGTTGATGGTATCAGCTCTCGATTGACACCTATGGATTATTATGACACTGTTGCGATGTCGGCATCCAGTTCAAGAGGATCACATAGAGAGTCATCATCATCTGATGCACAGTATCAGGAGCAGCTGTGAGCTCAGAGTGAGATTATAGAGAGTATGTGCATAGAGCATGATCAAATGTGTTAATGGCAGCAGCAGCAACATAAAGAGTTCACATGCCAGCACCAGGAGTAGCAAGAGGAGGCGGAGATGCAGGAGAAGATGCTTCGATGGCAGCGGTAGTAGGAGCAGAAGCAGTTGGAGTACATGCGTCATCTGACTTGTGGTTTAGGGATGGAGTTCCCTCCACCATCTCCTCCAGACAACCCTCCCCCTTAGTGATCTATTTATTTTTTATGATCAATCATTTGAATATAAATTTTGTTTTTAATATTAACTATCTATATTTTTATACAGTACATTTTTTATATTGTTACATGTTAGGACCAATAAGGGCCTATATACCCTGAGAGGGGGGGTGAATCAGGGTATGGATATTCTTTTTCAAAATTCTTCCTACCCCACTGGATCTTGACCTCTTTGTTACAAGGGTCACTTTATTTTCACTTGTGTGTCTGTTATGATCACTTACATTATTGTTTATCTGATGATGATGCTTTAAATGAAATGCAGGCAAATAAGCAGGTAGACGCAGAGATTTTTACTTGGTTCACCCTCATTGGGCTACGTCCAAGGAGCATACGCCGACAAGTTGCCGGTCGTACCAAATTCCACTAATCTTCACTAGATGTGCATACAATGTTCGGGATAGATCACTTCTATGACCATTCTCACTTCCTTTACAAAGTTTAGGGTCAGCTTACTGTTTTCCCAAGGGTCACTCCATGTTTCTCTCTCTATGGCTCACTGCCGGTGGAGAGGATCACCTTCTTTCTCTTCCTTTACTCACTGCTTCAGAAAGGATCCACTCACAGTTTATAGACCTGTAGGTCTCTTCATTTTCATGAAACAATGCATCTTCCTCTATATGTAGATGCTCTGTTGAAGTACAACTTTCACCCGTAGATGAATATCTCTTTGCACCAAAGGTATCGGGCAAACATCCAGCTTCCACGCAGACCGAAAATCACTGCTAGAAATAAACCTTACTTGACGTGCAAGTCTATCGCGACGCACACGTATCGGCGCACAAGTCACAACTAGAGTTCAAGTCTTCCTCAACCACTTGTGCAACTCAAGCTTCTGCAACTCCAAACCTGCGCGACTCACTCCCTTCCTCGCCTAAACCTCCTCAGGCGCGCAACTAACACTTGGTGCGCAACTTCCAATAATGGCGCGCAAGTCCCACTTGCGCGACACACCACCACTTGCGCGACCACCACACTTGCGCTATAGGAGCTCTGAATCTTCAAAGTGTTGAACTCCAGGGAAGAATGAGGAGGGGTGGTCTAGTATTTATAGGCAATTTGACCACCCTGTACGACGGCGCGCAAGTCAACCCTCAGCGTGCAAGTCTCTGCGCACAGGTCTCTTCCCCTGCAAGTCACTTGCGTGACTTAATTCCAAACTTGCGCGAACCTCTTTCCTTTGCCATATATGGATCTTATGATCATGAAAAACCATAGTCGCACAACTTCTCAAGCTTCCAAGGCATCGGCACGCAAGTCTCTTCACAGCGCGCAAGTCACCTACACGACACCACCAATACTTGCGCGACACTTAACCCTTTTCCATATATTGGTGATCTGATCATGAAAAACATATGGTGTGCAAGTTTCCAAGCCTTCAAGTACATGACATGAAAGTCCCTTTTCCAAAAACCACTTTTCTTCATTTGTCGATTTTCAGGCCCAAAAATTTGGCAAACACTGGAAAATGACGCCACCTTGTATCTATTCTTTTTATCCTGCCTCCAGATAATTCATTCCTTTATCGACGTTCTTGAATCAAACATGGATCGTTGACCATAGCTCTTGAACTTTATATTCCACCATGAAATACCCTTTGTTAACAAATTTGTATGTCATGGTTTTCATTGTCAACAATCACAGCACAATTGTCCACTTCGTCAACAAATACAATCACCTAAAGAATGCTTCAATGATACCATCAGGGATTTTTGACCAAAAATCTCCCCCTTTGGGTTTGTGGGAAACTCTTCCATAAAAATATACATCATTGATTCTTCAACCACCATTTTCCTCATTGTGATTCTGATAGTGATCAAGGATTTACTCAACACATAATCTAAGCCCACATGAGAAATGCTCGGTGTGAGAAACAACAGTAAATGAAAAGTTCATCAATGAATCACTACATCTTTGAAATCTATTGTTGAAACCAAACTGATACCAATTTTTACCAAACTGATACCAGTTGTTGGAAATATTCTTACCACATTCCAATATCTCTCTTTTGTTTTTATCACGATCCTTATCTGTCGTGATATCTATTCATTGATTGATCACGTCTAGCATCATTAGATTTAATACGCTCCCCCTTTCTGCTCACAGCTTCAACCCATATTTAGCCCTATTTCATGTGTTTTCCAAGCTAAGCTCTGGCTAAGTACATTCAACTAGCTTCAACTCCCCCTATCTGGTTGCTCCACCTGTCAGCTTCTCCCCATATCATTCATGATTTATCAAGTCTCCACACTGTCTCCCCATTGAACAATCACTATTTTCTACACCTTTGTCAATAAACCCAAAGGAAACTCCTTTTCAGTCTGTAACAGAGTAGATAACACATTAGCACATTAGGGAAAAACATATCATACCTCGGGGAGAGGGGGTGGGTTCCTCATCCACACTATGTCATGTGCAGGGAGTCGACTGAACTCCCAGAGCCAGTTGATGTCTCTCAAAATCATCCTTGGGTAAGGCCTTTGTCATAATGTCTGTAACCTGTAGCTTTGTAGGCACATACTTCAACTTTACAATGCCTTGCTCCACCTTCTCCTTGATGAAATGATATTTGATCTCAATGTGCTTTGTCCTTGAGTGATGAACTGGATTTTTGATAAGATTGATAGCACTTGAGTTATCACACTAGATTCCGATCGGAGACTTCACTTCAACTCCCATATCTTCAAGATACTATTTCATCCACAATAACTGTGTGCACGCTTGATTGGTCGTAATATACTCAGCTTCTGCGGTGGTTAATGAAATGCAATCTGGATTCTTTCTTAACCAAGAAATACATAGTCCACTAAGATAGAATGCACCTCCAGATGTTGATTTTCTATCATCTGATGAACAGGACCAGTCTTCATTAGTATATCCCAATAACTCTGTCTGAGATTTATTAGTATATGTCAAGCTGAAATCCATTGTTCCCTAGATATACCGAATTATTCTTTTCACTACAAGCATGTGACTTTTCTTGGGATTACTCTAATATCTCACTGCTTGGCATGTGGTGAAAACAATATCAGGGCTTGTTGTAGTCAAGTACAACAAAATTCTAATAATTTGCCTGTATTCTGTGATATTAACTGTCTTTCCATCCTCATCTTTTGATAATTTCATCCGGGTAGCAAACAGAGCATTCATCTCATTGGAATTATCCATGTCAAACCTTCTTAAAACCTCCTTGGCATATTTGGATTGGGAAATGAATGTTCCATTCCTTCCTTGTGTCACCTGTAGACCAAGGAAAAACATCAGATCACCAATCATAGAAATTTCAAACTCATGTTTCATGGATTCAGAAATTTTTTTGCACTATGCTTCATCTGATCCACCAAATATTATGTCTTCTTCATAGACCAGCCTCATCATTCTTTGATTACTTTTGTTGTTGAAATAGAGATTGTAATCAAATCCATCGTGCTAAAAACCAAGCTTCTTCAAATACTGATATAGCCTTGAGTACCATGCTCTTGGTGCTTGTTTTAGCCCATATAACACCTTCTTCAGCCGATAAACCTTGTTCTCGTCCTCATGAATGTGAAAACCATCTAGTTTCTCGACATACACTTCTTCCTCCAGAATTCCATTCAAGAATTCTGATTTGACATCCATCTGAAACACTTTGAACTTCTTTTGCACTGCAATGGCTATGAATAATCTGATTGTCTCCAGCCTTGCTATTGGTGCTAATGTCTCATAAATGTCAATACCCTCTATTTGGGAGTATCCTTTGCACAACAGTCGTACTTTATTCTGAATCATTGTGCCATCTTCATTCATATTGTTGTGATATACCCATTTATTTCTGATGAAATTCTTATCTATTGGCCTCGAAACAATCTCTCATGTCTAGTTCTTCTCAATCTGGTCAAGCTCTTCATTCAAAACCTGAACCCAGTTTTCATCTTCAACAGCATCAGCAAAACATTTCGGCTCTACCTGAGATAGGAATGATGTATGCTGTAGTGACTTAATTATTCTATCAGTTTCAGCTCATCTATTTGGCTTCCTTGTAGACACATACTTGACACTTTCTTGTTCATCATCAGTGTCTTCTTCTAAATCAGCATCAGCCACTTCTTCTCCCCCTATGTTTCTTTCTTCCTCAACACTTTAGTCAAGAAATTGTTCACTGACTCATTTTTTAGTGGCTTCATTTATTTCAGCTAATTTTATCTGTGTCATTGTTCAATGACGTCATTTCTTTGAACATTTTCTCTCAGATTTTTTTTGACACACCTTGGATTTTCTCTCGCAGCTTCTTGGTATCCTGAAAGAAGTCAGCTGATACCACATTGTTAGAACAAAATAGATAATCATGAAAACCTATGTGTTGCTTCTTTTCCACCAATAATTCTTCATTAGCATAAAAATTCATCCTTTATATCATATTGAGATCATGAATCTGATTAGGATATAGAATGCTCCTACTGTGTTATGAAACTCTTCCAGTTGTTAGGCCCAATAGTTTAGACCCATAACTAATCATTTCCTCCTGCATCATTTGTTCTCATCTTCCACTCAGAGTTGAGCCATTAACAAAATCTCTAAGCCTACTGAGTTGAAACTCAGTGTAGGAAACAAGAGATAAATTTAATAACACAATCACTTCCTATTGTGCTATGTTGCTCCCTTTCTTCTTCAACTGTTATACCTTATTTGAGCCAATTAAAAATATGGGTCACATCACTTCTCCACATTGCATCTTTATATGACACTTCCCCTTGGATTGTATCTCCCTAAAACCTGAAACACATGAATCGTTAGTTAATTGCATTTATATACATAGGGAGAGGGGCTTCTTCTAGACTCATCAAGATGAGGATTTTGGTTGATCCTGATGGGTCAACCCTTTAATTCTATCTTGCAGAGCATCACATTCCTTCCTTGCTTATTATAGCTGCCTAGCCAACTTCAACTATTCTGGGCATATGACTAAGCATTCATCCCCTGCATGCTGAGTCTTTTTATGATATGAATATTTTGCAGGCCTGGGCTTTCTCACTATTCGGGGATTAAACCCACTAGTACACATTTTTGTCTTTGATGTTCCACCAAAATTCCATTTTCCTTGATTGCTTCTCTGAGCAGTAATATCTTTTCGTTCCATCTTCCCTTGCTTCTTCCACCATTGTAAGGATATTCCTTTTTCTTCCAGTTCTCTTTGTGCCACATGACATGCGAATTTTTCAATGCATTCTTTGTTTATCTTTCTTTTATTAGATGTCTGAGTCACCACACTCTTTTGCGTTGGTGGTGGGTCCTCCACTGAACGTACATTATTCTTATTCACAACTTTATCATTTCCTCCCTTTTTCTTCCAGATATGTTCATGTTCTTTCTTAGAGGGAGGTTGTGAGTGTGACAGAGGAGGTGACAGGTACACCTTTCATTCAGCTCCATGTGATTCCCCTGAGGCTATAAGCCTATTCTCCAACTGTCCACTTTGTCTCCCAATGTACAATTTCTTTTTAGGCATCATTGGAATCAATATTCTCTTTCTAGGCTCCTTTTCCTTTCTTGTATTCTTCTTGCTGAAATTTCTTGCCAAATGTCCATGATTAGAACATATGAAACATCTTCTATTAAAGGCATGCCTCGTTTCATCATCTCTTAGCCAAGATATTGATGAATCTTGTGTACTTCCTCTGACATTGAACTCCTAAGCTTCCTGACACATATTCATGGCGTGTCCCATCCTTCCGTAGTAATAACATCTTATGAATGTTTTACTCTGAGAGACTCTTCTCTCTAATTTCACATGATGCATCTTCTTATTCTCATATTTATCAAAGTTTCTATTTTCATAGCCTGAAATGTATTCCAGAGCCTCTGAACAGAAGCTTGATGTGTGGCCATGAATCCCACAGAAATAGAACATGTCATCACAACTTTTTTTAATTGTCCTCTTAGGTCTATCTCCAGCACCTATAGGATTTCTTTCACATCTGGAACTGTTCATAGCTCTCTTTCTATCTTGAATGAGAGAGTATTCATCAAATCCAATACCAGTTGTTCTCAAACTGTATGGTCTTTGAACTGAGAAAAATTTTTCTTGCCTCTTTTCAGAAATAGAAAATTTGATTTTCATTTCATCATCACCTGCTGAAGGATAATCAAATAGCAAGTGTAAGGCATCCTTCAATTTGGTCTTTCCTTTAGAATTGTATTTCTCCACTTCCTTCTTCACTAATTCTAGATCTTCTTCCAACTTTTGAATCTCCATATCCCTTTATTCAATTTGGGCATTGAGTTATCTTCTGAGATTCTTTCCATAACTCATCTCATCTTCCATTTCTCGTGTGATCTTTTCTACCATGTCAACTTGCTTCACTACTTTTAATTTTTCCATAGAAACAGATTTAGAGACAGATTCATTCTCTTGTTGTAGTTGTTTATTCTTATGAACTTCTTCCGATAACTATGTTGCTAGATCATCATTTCTATCTTTAATATTATGAACTTCATCTGACTTTTGATCCTCTTCGTAATCACCAACCTTTTTTCCTTTCATTTTAGCCATCTTTTGTAGTTCTTCACTTTAAGAATCATTCTTCTCCTTTTGGTCAGTAGCCACATCAATAAGACTTTGATTTAAGCCTCTTAGCTTGTTGACCTCAATCTCCAATACATTGATCCAGATATCTTTATATTTGACTTCTTCATCCAAATTTTGGTCCACTTCCTTTTTCATGTTGACAACATCTACTGGTGGCCTCCTTCTTGAAACTTCATCATCATCAGTTGTTTCAACATCACTTTGAAGTTCAAGTACTTCACTCATTCCTACATCATGATTAATTGAATCAATCTCTTCCCTATCAGATTCATCCAGGCTTTCTTTCAGTAAGTTGTTTGATTATTTTAATTGAATCACATTTTTTCCATACACACTTTCACACTGAGGAATACCACCTGACTTCTGATTCTTCTTTGATGTTTTTCCCTTTTCCATGGCACAATATGATAAGAGAAGATTGGATCTTTAACTTGAGAAATCGACTGAACCAAGTCAGAGCAAAAAAATCTGATAAAAGAAACCTTTGCTCTGATGCCAATTGTTAGGACCAATAAGGGCCTATATACCCTGAGAGCGGGGGTGAATCAGGGTATGGGTATTCTTTTTCAAAATTCATCCTGCCCCACTGGATCTTGACCTCTTTGTTACAAGGGGCACTTTGTTTGCACTTGTGTGTTTTTTATGATCACTTACTTTCTTCTTTATCTGATGATGATGCTTTAAATGCAATACAGGCAGACGTAGAGATTTTTACTTGGTTCACCCTCCCTAGGCTACGTCCAAGGAGCATACGCCGACAAGTTGTCGGTCGTACCAAATTCCACTAATCTTCACTAGATGTGGATACAAATTTTGGGCTAGATCACTTCTATGCCCAGGCTCACTGCCTTTACAAAGTTTAGGGTCAGCTTACTACTTTCCCAAGGGTCACTCCATGTTTCTCTCTCTATGGCTCACTGCCGGTGGAGAGGATCACCTTCTTCCTCTTCCTTAGCTCACTGCTTCGGAAAGGATCCACTCACAGTTTATAGACCTGTAGGTCTCTTCATTTTCATGAAAGAATGCATCTTCCTCTGTATATAGATGCTCTGTTGAAGTAAAACTTTCACCTGTAGATGAATATCTCTTTGCACCGAAGGTATCGGGCAAACATCTAGCTTCCACGTAGCCTGAAAATCACTGCTGAAAATAAACCTTACTTGGCGCGTATGTCTATCGTGGCACGCAAGTATCGGCGCGCAAGTGACAACTGGTGTGCAAGTCTTCCTCAACCACTTGCGCGAATCAAGTTTCTACAACTTCAAACCTGCATGACTCACTTCCTTCCTCGCCTAAACCTCCTCAGGCACACAACTAACAGTTGGCGCGCAAGTCCCACTTGCGCGAGACACCACCACTTGTGCGACCACCACACCTGTGTGATAGGATCTCTGAATCTTCAAAGTGTTGAACTCCGGTGAAGAATGAGGAGGGATGGTCCAGTATTTATAGTCAATTTGACCACCCTACGTGACGGCGCGCAAGTCAACCCTCGGCGCGCAAGTCTCGGCGCGCAGTTCTCTTCCCCTTCAAGTCACTTGTGCGACCAAATTCCAAACTTGCGCGAACCTCTTTCCTTTCCCATATTTTTATATTCTGATCATGAAAAACCATAGGCGCGCAAGTTCTCAAGATTCCAAGGCATCGGTGTGCAAGTCTCTTCACAGCGTGCAAGTCAACTGCGCGACACCACTAATACTTGCGCGACACTTATCCCTTTGCCGTATTTTGATGATCTGGTCATGAAAAACATATGGCGTGCAAGTTTCCAAGCCTTCAAGTACACGGCGCGCAAGTCCCTTTTCCAAAAACCACTTTTCTTCATTGGTTGATTTTTAGGCCCAAAAATTTGGCAAACACTGGAAAACGGTGCCACCTTGTATTTATTCTTTTTATCTCACCTCCAGATCATTCATTCCTTTATTGACGTTCTTGAATCAAACATGGATTGTTGACCACAGCTCTTGAACTCGACATTCCACCATGAAATCCCCTTTGTTAACAAATTTTTATGTCATGGTTTTCTTTGTCAACAATCACAGTACAGTTGTCCACTTTGTCAACAAACATAATTACCTCAAAAATGATTCAATGATACCTTGAGGGATTTTTTCCCAACATTAAAAATATTACATTTTTTATTATTTATTTAATTTTTTATTATTTTATTACTTTATTTTATTTTATTTTATTATTTTATTAATTATTATTTTTTATTATTTTTTATTATTTTCTATTTTATTGTTTTTATTATTTTATTAATTATTATTTTTGATTATTTTCTTTTTATTATTTTATTATATTTTTCACGAATATTGTGGCTTTCATTATTTTATAATGGTTTCTTTTATTAGTAATATTAATATTAATAATAATATTATTATCATATTATCAATATTATTTTTATTATTATTGTATGAATATTATTTTATTATTTTATTATTTATTTTAATTACTAATAATATTATTATTATTTCATTAATATTAATATTATTTTATTATTATTTATGTATTTATTTACACTATTTGTGACGGGCCTGTCGCAAATAGTATTTGTGACTATTTGCAATGGGACCCATCGATAATAGTATTTACAGTGTGTCTCATCACAAAAAATATTTGTGACGGGTCATCACAATAAGGTATTTAAAAAAACACAATGAAACTATTTATGACGGGTGAGCATCCCGTCGAAAATATAACTTTTTGTGACGGACCATCACAAAAAAAACTCTTTTTACGATGCCGTTTTCTGCAACAAGTCATTTGCGACGGGATCCTGTCACAAATTCCCTAATTTCTAGTAGTGTTTGAGGGGTTGTATAGGTAGTATCCACTTGTTTCCTTAGGATACCTTATTAAGATACACTTCATGCCCCGAGGTGCTAGTTTGTTGCCTAAGAAAGCCTTAACAAATGCCTCGCATCCCTATACACATGTATGCGACAAAGTGGGTTTATTTCCACTTCATAGCTCAAAAGGAATCTCATTTTCTACCTTACTTGGTACTTGGTTTAATGTGTATGTCGTAGTTTTCAATGCATATCCCCAAAAAGATAATGGAAGATTTGCATGACTCATCATTTACCTTACCATGTCTAATAATGTACGCTTCCGCCTTTCACTAACTCCATTCCACTACTGTGTATTAGGTGGAGTGAGTTGAAATAGAATCTCAGACTCCCGTAAAAGGTCGATGAACTCTTGGTTAAGATATTCTCCACCTCGATCTGATCGAAGCATCATTATATTCTTACCAAGCTATTCCTCTACTTCATTCACGAATTCCTTGAATTTCTCAAGGGACTCTGACTTATACCTCATTATGTAAATATATTCATATCTACTTAAGTCATCAATAAAAGTTATGAAGTAAGAATATACACCTCTAGATTCTATTGGAAATGGTCCACATACGTTAGTGAGTACCAATCCATGAAGATTTGTGGCCCTTTAACCCTATCCACCAAATGGTGGTTTGGTTATTTTCCCTTATAAACAAGCATGACATCTATCAAGTGGTTTTATCTCAGAAGAGTCTAAATAACCATCTTGGTGGAGCTTTGTCAAATGCTTCGCGTTTACATGACCGAGAAGATGATACCACAACTGGGTGTTGTATGAGTCATGTGAACTTGGTTTGTTATCAATTTCCAACACTTGATTCTCGTAATTTAATACATACACTACCGCAAAACGGGGCAAGGCCAGTGCCACCCTTTATCAGTTCTAATGAAAAAGCGCTGATAAAGGGGGGTCTTTATCAGCGCTTTTTTTTAAAAGCGCTGATAAAGGGTCGACTTCCAAAAAAACAAAATTCATTAAAAAAATATATTAATATTTAAATATATATATATAGTTATATTGATATAAATATAATATATATATTTTAAATATAATTTTAAATATATTTTAGATAAGTATAAATATACAGTTACACTTAATATATAAGATATTTAGTGAAAATGGCTTATAAAAAAATTAAAAAAAAATTTAATTAATAATTTACTAATTATTATGGAGTAATAGTAATTTAATAACAATTTGAAGACTAAAAAAATTAAAAAAATTAAAAAAAGATCCAAAATATGTTGAAAAGGAAACTCGAACTTCAAGCCATAACTTTTGATCCGGGTGTCCGTTTGAGCTCTACCACATATCAAATCGAATCCTGCGATGATATCTACACCAATTTAACTTGGTGGAACCCCAATCAAGGTTTTCTCAAGGCCAAAAAGGCCCAAAAGGCCTCCAAAACTGAGTTTTTTGTCGGGATACCCCGATTTTTTATCATTTTGTGGATTTTCAGCCTCGTTTAAGGGGGTATTATTGGCTTTTTTTAGTGGGGACTAAATTTATTCCAAGGTATTACATTCATATTTATATTATGTCTTTGAAATTTTATCGTTTTTTATAATTCACTGCTATTTATAATCAAATGTATAATAATATATACATATTTTTTATATATTCACACAAAAAATTTTAATTATAAATATAAATAATAAAATATATTTACATATAAAATATATTAGCATTATCTAAATAATAACTAATATCCATTTTATTTAAAATACCAATATATAAATATTTATATACCTATATATTAATTTAACTATATATATATTAATATAACTACATATATATATTGATATAACTATAAATATATATATTAATATCACTATAAATATATATATTAATATAACTATATATATATATTAATATAACTATATATTACTATATGAATACATATAACTAAATATATATAAATAAATAGATATGTCATTAACTGGAGAAAAAATCAATATGGTAGAGTGGTAAAGGCTTTAGGCGTGCAAGGGGGAGGTCTCGAGATCAAATCTTGGTGGAGGCAAGGGTGCGTGCATGGGGTGGATTTGGGGGGCTAGCACAGATAAAGGGGGTGGGTGTAGAGCTTGTATAGGGTGGAGGGGGGTGCGTGCGGGCGCTAGAGGGGCTGGAAAGCGCTGTTAAAAGGGGTGATCAAGCGCTATAAAATCCCCCCGATTGGCAGGATTTTTTAAATTTTTTTAAATTTTTTTAATTTTTTTTAATTTTTTTTACTTTTATCAGCGCTAAAAAAAAGCGCTGATAAAAGGGGTCTTTTATCAGTGCTAAAATGAAAGTGCTGATAAAGGACCCTTTTATCAGCGCTGAGAAAAGACCCCATTTATCAGCGCTTTTTGGAGCGCTGATAAAGGGGACCCCCCCTTATCTTCGCCGGCTTTAACAGCGCTTTTCTTGCGCTATTAAAGGCCATTTTCAGCGCTAGTATAAGGGGTATTTTTAGTAGTGATACTAGTTGTTATTTAAATGTGTCATACTATAACATATGTTTTCCTTATAAATGTAACAACATTTATTTCAAAACTTGAAAATAAATCCATCTGTATCAAAACTCGATACAAAAATTATGTTCTTGGTAACACAAGGTACGTAATAATAGTCATGTAAAACCAAAATCATTCCTGTCGGCAATGTGAGGTGGTAGTCACCAATGGCAAGAGTATCCATCCTCACACCATTGGTAGCTCACAGATCCACCTCTCCTCTGGAAATTTTCTAGAATCTAATTGGTTCCTGCATTTGAATACACATGTGAACCTCACAAGCTTTATCTAATACCCAATGTATAAAAATTGAAAGATTGCACTCGATAACGAATACACCTTTGGATTCCCCTTGCCTTTAGGTGCAGTTCCTATTCCAGTGTCCTAACATGCCACATGAAAAGCATACTACCTCCTTTTCCTTGCCTTGACTATAGATCTTCTTCTTCTTAGTCGGACGGTGCTCAGAGGCTTTAGATTGTTTATAAATCTTATTCCTCCTTGTCTTATACTTCCTCTTATTATTTACCATAAGGACTGTAGGTTTTTCATGCCCCATGTCCTTATCAACTTGGCGAATCAGGGTAAGAAGCTCTTATAGACTCTTCTCATTATTTCTCATATTATAATTCGCAATAAAACTAGAAAAGGTCTTAGGCAGTAATGGTAGTATGATATCTATACACAATTCGTCTGGGAATTTAATCCCTAAGATGTACAGACGCTCAATGTAGCCAATAAGCTTGACTACATGTGGTCCAGCTAGCACAGACTCCTCAAGCATAGTGGTGAACAAAGCATTGGAGATATCATACCTCTCTTATATCTCCTTCTATTGATAGAGATCCCAAAGGTGATACATCATCCTATAAGCCTATATTTCCTCATGTTGCTTCATGGGATCATTGTTCATGGATGATAACATGAGGCACTGAACATCCATAGTATCATTCAGATGTTTCTTGTACATAGAGAGTTCCTCATCACTCACCTCATTTCCAGAAACACCTGGTAAAGGCTCTTCGAGCACATAAAGTCTCCTCTCATGGTGAAGGATAACTCGAAGGTTCCTTTGATACTCTTGAAAATTAGTTCAGTGAGAATTTTTTCCTTCTCAAGTATGGATCACAATGATATGTTTGATGCCATTTTTTATGTTGTTTCTACAAATAAGATGAATATAGTTTTAATATTTTATCTTGATAAATATAGACAAATAAATAAATAAATATTTATTAGTATCCCGCTATTTTGTTGAAACCAAATAGACCTCACCATTGGCTTCAAAATATCATGTTGATTGGTCATTCCAGTGGTAAGGATCCATAATGCCCTTCACATTAACCCAACTAGGGTTGGTCAAGCAACTTGAAAGGTTTTAGGTAGTCATTCAAAATGTCAAATACATTAACTCATTGCTCCTTGATCTGTTGAGTGGACTCCCCAATCCTAAAATCCATAATTTCGGATTTCCTCAAGCATTGTCTCTCAGTTGCACCAAGTCCTGCTAGGGTATTCAACCCTTGATGTAAACTAAGTAGTGTCAACCCAAAACCTAAAATTAGAATTCCCCAATAATTGAAAGCACCCCAACTAGGGTTGGTCAAGCACTTTGAACTATGGTTCAATTCTAACCGAAATAATGGAAGGATGTACCGACTTAATATTTAATTGAGGGATTTTATCCTTTATGCGTAATTTTCCACTTTTATCTTTTCACATGCCTATTAATATTAAGTGGGATGTTCTTATGTGATTAACCATGTATAGATAATATTTATGTATAAGCCATTTTATTTTAGTTCCATCTTATATACTTGTTATTTCATTAATTATTTGATCACATCAAACATCTATAAAGAATAACCATACAACTGAAAAAAAAAATAAAGGGAATGATCATGAGATTTACTATTGGTTAGTTTATCTAGCAGTTGATAAACTAACCCTGACCTAGTGGAGAAACACCTTGAACCGTTTAAGGTTCGTGTTTATAGTTTTCCACCTGTCCACATTTGTATCTCCTTGGACTGGTTTATCATTGGATCCTAACTTGAACCCCCTCCACTAGTTTAGGATCTTCATCTATTGCATATTCTTTTAACTCACACGTAGGTGAGAAGTAAAATTGGGTTTATGTAAAATAAAACATGGGCACACATGCCCTACATATTAATGAGGAGAAGGCATGCATGCCAACAATTTTGATTTGATAAATAAATTAAAAGGGAACCAATCACATATAAAGGTCTGGTCTAACTCATGATCATCCACATACATGAAATGAATTACACATTTAATAAAACTAGCATTCAATTATTTAACTGTTCTTATTAAGATAAATTACACTTGAATTGATTAATCATTATCTTTAATTAATCAATCCTTTCTATCTTAATCTTTTTCTAAATTTACTTGAGATTCTCATCCATAACATTTTACATAATTTGTACCTTGGAGTCAACCTGGTGAATACCCGTCTAAAACTACCCAACATGTATTATACTTGTATACACTTTATTCTTTACTGCATGTAGCATGCACGTAGAACTATAATTGTAAAACAACTCAACATAATGTGCAGATCTTTGAACATTACACAGATGTTAATTAAACATTTATATATATATATATATATATCAAACACCTATCACAAGTTGTGTCCTAGCTTTACTCCCACACGAAGGTACATGTCTCTAGGGTTACAAAATATGATAATAATTTTTTTAAATCTGCGTAATCTGGAAACAGTACACGGTGTGTAGATCTGACTACATGGTGTGTACCCTCCTCACTGTCCATCTGAAATACACATCTGGGGAAATGACATGTGAGGTGTACTTTGGAAATATTCGGAGTACACGACGTGTCCAGTGGGCCACACGTTGTGTAGGCTCTACATTACACATTCACCAGCTGGGCAAGTCATGTATGGGATACATGACTCTACCCTGACCCAAAGGGACTACACAACGTGTCCAGCAGGCCACACAATGTGTAGTCTGGATGACTGTGCGTCAGTCTTTCCTGGTCAACACACAGTGTAAGAATTAACTACACCATGTGTCATTAATGCACACGGCTTGAGTAATTGCCCAATTACTCCGGGCGCATTGAACACAACTACACAGTGTGTAATTCAGATTACATGACATGTGTAGAAGATTACATAGTGTGTAATTACGAATACACGACGTGTACTGTCATGTTACCTGGAAAGAATCATCGACGCCTCCTGGTGAGATATTCAATGTAGTTTTAATCCAAAAATTATTCATTTCTGTTAGATCTACGAGAAACAAAAAACGAAGAATAGATATCAAAATTCTGATTACAATAATGATTAGACGTGAATTGACAAACTAAATTATTAAATCGTAAATTATCAACAAATTATTTAAATAATTATAAACGAAACGATAACCCCTATGATACCACTTGTAGGTTCTGTGCGCAGCGGAAGTGCAAGATGGGTATGTACCCAAATTTGATAATTTCCATGATCGATGATTAATCTAGGATCAATACGATGATAAACGCCAGTATCTGTAGAATTGAATCAAAGAAAAAAGACAAAGGAGAGAACTCGGAACTGAGAAGTGAGGATCGACATATTTTGTTTATAATTAATTAAATTAAATTAAAGAATTACCTTCAAGGTAATTCTTTCTTCGTCGATGTGTTCGACCACGGGTCTGAGGTGCAGCTTCGTTGTGATGTAGAATCCAAGGATAAGATTCCTCTATCGGTGATCCACAAGCACTCCACGTATCTCCGAAAGTCGCTGAAAGAGTCTCTGGGTGCTAGCGTGAAAGACCCTTTCACTTGAGATTTTCGCCTTTAATCTTTTTTGAGAATTGCTTCCAAAACATTCTCCTAGATCTGGTGGAGGAGAATGTCCCTCATTCTTGAGAGCGTTCTTGGAGAGGGAAGAGTTATCTAGGCTCGAGAGCTTTTCTCAAAGGATGTTATGCACACAACCATTTGTTAGCTGGTGGAATGACCCCTTGGCTAATTAGAGAATAATACCACAACGGGGAATTTAATTAATCAAGTAATAATAAATAATTATCACAAGTGACGTTACTTATTTTATTATTCCATGTGAAACCCTATGTCAAATAATAATAGCAAACCTGTTATTTCCATGACATGTGTTTAACATGCATGTTATATTTAAATATTATTTAACCTAATAATATTTAATATTATTTCTCACCAGACCCATAACTTGGTCCACCAATCCTCATCAATATTTATCGGACCTTGAATAATGACTATTTATTTATTAAATAAATATAATTGTATTATTCACCGATAAATAAATATTTTGTTCACAGTATATTCTCTCGAATAACTAACATCAAAATAAATGTGATCAGACATACTTGAATAATTATTAAACCACAACCGGGAATAATATTTATTCAACTTGTTAAATAATAAATTATTTAATTGAGATACTAACTACACTTAGTGTGTGAACCTCTATGCCTCTTTCTCATTGGCATTAGGCGAGCTTGCCTAAAGTCCAAAATTGGAGTCTAGCAACGGGTCAAGGCACCCAAGGGAAAGAAGTTGATATCGCAACGACATGTCACCTCATACGAATGCTTACCGTGTAATATAATCCTTTTGTCCTGATATCTCCAATCAAACGAGTTGCATGAAAGTGTCATCAACCCATGTGCTCAATTTCTCATTCTTTGACTTCTCGGAATTGATCTTGCCTTGAGAACACTGTGACCATGGATTTAGTTAGGCTATATCATTTCCATAAAAGGGCTAGAGATATCTACTTCCGTAGAATTCAAAAATCCTTTCTCATATTATTCATTAATGTAGTATTACTCGTGACACATCCAACATATCCTACCTCACCGCAAACATATTTCGTACGGTTTTAGTCAATACATCTAAGTGTGAGAGTCGTAATACCCATTAATAATAATCTTAAAGTATAAGTACCAATACTCACGTCCGCAGATAAGAACATCCAATGACACTTATGAATGTGGATTTTCTACTAGTGGATCTTGTTCTCATAATATTCTCCTGGATATTACCAAGGGTGCACACCATGAGAAGGTGTCTCAAAGTTTCATGAGTCCTCACCCTTGATAGCATGTATCATTTGTGTCCCTTCATATCATTCGGCTAAAGAACATATATTCAAGAAGTGTCATGACACTTCTAGATTCTCATCATAACAGGGATCCGCTATGACCTTTTAGTGGTACAATTATTTTTTACGACATTATCACATATTATGTCATGCAGAAAAACAATCATGATGCGATAAAGAGTTTATTAATATTCATCCAATGAATACTGGTTTATTAAAATGTATAAAGAAGTTGGTTTTTAGGGCACCAACTCCAATATAAAGAGTGTCTAATGTGATGATTGCTTATGGGAAATACTGAAAACGTTGAAAGAAAGAAGTTGGTTATGTACCTAACCACTAAGGACACCAAACATTTAGGTTCTAAGGTGTCAATTAATATGATGTATTGGATATCAATCTAAAATGATGTAATATGCATCTATGTTATGTCTCGGTCACCTCAATTGGTATCAAAGCTAGTATTTAAAGAGTATGATTTTAACACCAGATATGGATGTATAAATCTAAGGTGTCTCACATGCACATACGTATGCATACTCATACATGCATACCTACACACACACACACACACATGCATATAAATACATACGTACATACATGCACTTGCACATATGTACATACCCATACACATACATAAGCATACACGCACTTGTATACAAGTACATGTATAGACATACTTACACATACATACATATACACATACATAAATATATGTACACACACACACATATGCATAAATTCTCACACATATACATACACGCGCTTGTATAAAAGTACATGTATAAACATACTTACACATACATACATATACACATACATAAATATATGTATGTACACACACATGCACACATATGCATACATTCACACACATATATACACACACACATATACATACACACACACATACACACGCACACACAAACACACACACACACACACATGTACACACACACACACACATATGCATACATTCAGACACACGCACACACACACATATACATATATACATTCATACATATATATATTTTATATGCATACATATACTAACTCCCCATTTTTTAATATTTTTTTTACCCTATCGTGAGCTCTTCATACCATACTAAACTCGCAGCACAACACCAACAATTATGTTAATATATATATTTAAAAAAATTACATATATTAATATAAGTATACATAAATAAATATATGTTCATTTATATATTTATATAATTATAAATATAAATGTTAATATATTATATTTAGATCTTCGTTTTTATGTATTGAAAAACATTATTAATTTTTTATTCATTAATATAATAATATTTTGTTATATAAATTACAAAAATATAAAAGATGTTTAATTTCTATTTTAATATGAATTATATTTTAAAATATAAAATTTTTATGTCAATTTTTTTAATATTTTTATATATTTATTTGTATACTTTATAATATATAATCATATATGTAAATATATGTAAACTCACACACACATATAATTATAAATATATATGTATAGCCTAAATATATATGTATGTTATAAATCATATAATATGTAAATAAATAAATGTATATATATATACATGTATATATACATATATATTTATATGTGAACTATATTTAATGTATTATATTTATATAGTTCATATCACTATATTTTATAAAATATGTGTGTGTAATTATAACTTAATATACAATTATACACAAGTATAAAATAAATTAACAAATATAGATTAATATAAATTATTTATATATTTATATATTTATATAAATTATATTTAAGAATATATAAATATACAAAATATATATGCAAGATAATGTCTACTCTTAAGAGTTACAAAAAAAAAAGTGAGCCGCGTAAACAACTCATAAAGGTAGTGAGGGACAAAAGGGGATTAACAAAAAACAAAGTCCAAAAGTGGAGATGCCTCGGTTTAATGGCCAATACGGCATAGTATTTTTTATCAGAAAAGTGATGAATTCGTGTTGAGTGGTGCGCATAAAAAACATTGCAATAATAACTATTTTAATCGGAATTGACAAAACTACGGAAAAGACTTATCGTATGATGGACAAGGCGACGCGAAGGGACAGTTGCACCAAATATGGCCCCTTTCTTCCCATTTGTCTTTGTAGTAAAATGACAAAATATCATCACAGAACTTCACAGCAACTAACAGGGATAAACAAGAGTTGTGCATCGAAATCCTATATTAAAAATCAGTCAGGAGAGCCTAAACCAAATATCGCTGCATTGGAGCTTTGTACCCCTCAACATCATCTTAGGAATGAGAAACATTACCACTAATATGAGTAGTTTTTATATATAATATATATTTGTTGCAAAATGTGTTTGTGTGTGAATATATATATATATATATATATATATATATATATATATATATATATATATATATATATTTATATAAAAAATGTGTGTGTATAAATATAGATACTAATATCGCTACCACATATCCGAGCAAGGATGCACTGGATTTTAACGACGCTAAACAGAAAGTACTGATAAAAGATCAGTTTTTATCAACGCTAGCTAAAAACACAGATAAATATACCATTTTTCAGCTTTAAAAAAAACAATGATAAATGGTAGATTTATCAGTGCTATTATTAGCGCTGATAAAAGTTTCTAATAAAAAATATTATGAATTTATATAAAATTATTATATTTATATTACAAAATAGTGTTTATTTGTATACATTAGATAAAAACGCATGTTTATAATTAATATAAATTTTTTAATAATTAAAATATATATAATGTTTGAAAAAAGTATTTCTATGATTATAATTAAATAATTATATATTTAAATAATTATAAGAATATAATAAATTTCCTTAAATAATAAATATATGTTTCCAATGAATTTGGATCAATAAATATATTGATGTGTGAGTATAATTGGCGTGCATATATGTTATGTATTCATCATGAATGTTTATTTATATATTACATCCTTCTTATTATTCACGTTGTCCATATGTGATGACTCGTTTTTTATTATCTATACTTTACTAGGTATATGATTCATTCATGTTATACCTATAAATCTATTACGTTATTAAAAATACTTATAAAATTACAATAAATATATTTAAATAATAAACATATTTATTATATTTATAATTATAAAATTTTAATTACATATAAATACATTTTAAATATATTTATTTGTAATTTTAATTATAATTATATATATATATAAATAATTATAAAATTACAATAAATACATCTATTATAATTTTATAAATATATATACATATAATTATAAACAAATATTTATAAATTTATTTATTTATAGTTATAATTATAAATATATATATATATATATGTAAATAATTATAAATTATAATAAACATATTTATTATAAATATAAATTTATAAATATATATAATTAAATAAATATATTTATAAATATATAAAAATATTTATAAATAAATACAAATAGTTATAATTATAATTCTAAATAAATATGGATATATTTAAATAATTATAAAATTATAATAAATATATTAATTAAATATATTTATAAACAAATATTTATAAATAAATACAAATAGTTATAATTATAATTCTAAATAAATATAGATATATTTAAATAATTATAAAATTATAATAAATATATTAATTATATATATTCAGAATATTATAAATATATTTGTTAAAATTTTATAACTATTTAAATAAATAAATATATATATTTATAATTATAAGTATAAATAAATATATATTTATTATAATTTTTAATTAAGAATAAATATATATTTATTTATAGTTATAATTATTTATTTAAATAATTATAAAATTATAAGAAATATACTTATTATATGTATAATCTTAGAAATATATATAATAAATATAGTAGTTATATATATTTATAAGATTATAGATATAATAAATATATTTCATATAATTTTATAAGTATTTAAATGAATATATATATATTTATTTATAATTAGAATTATAAATAAATAAATAAATTTTTTTATTTAAATAAATATAAAATTATAACAAATATATTTATTATATTTATAATTTTATTAATATATATATAGTCAATATATTTATTATAATTTTACAATTAATTAAATATATATGTATTTATTTATAGTTACAATTATAAATATATATATATATATATATATATATTTCATATATATAATTTTATAAATATATATAATAATATAAATAAATTATTAATATTATGTCTTTATCAGCACTTTTTTAGCGCTGATAATGATAGACCTTTATCAGTGCTAAAAAACCCAAATAAAGACATGTTTTATTAGCGCTGATAAAATATACAATTATCAACACTTTTTAGCTAGCGTTGATAAAAGCTTCACCTGATTTTATAAATGAACTCTAACGATCGACTTCTTATCTCACACACCTCAAGATCTCACAGAAGCTGAGCCTTGCACCATCGACCCCCCCTCTACCTCGACCTCACCTCTCCCGCCATCGACCACTCCACTACCGCCAACCCCTCCTCCACCGCCGTGAATCCCTCCTATGCCGCCGCGAAGCCCTCCTTTGTCGCTAACCCACCTCTGCTGTGAACCCACCTACGTTGCGCACCGAACCCCACCTCCTCCGCGAACCCCTCCTCTGCCATGAACCCTCCTTTGCCGCAAACCCACCTCCGCTGCGAACCCCTCTACGGCCTCCGCCGCCACCTACCCCGACTCTGCTACCACCGAACCCTACTGCTGTCGCCGGAGTGGTATGTCATTTTTTCCATATTATTATGAAGTCCTAATATATAGATATATTTTGGATTGGTTTTGGTATGTCATTGCATTACATTTAATATGAAACAAAATTCATTTGAATACCTTCAGATGAAGTGTCATTGATTCAACAACCCTAGTAGTATCATACAAATCCTTTAAAACTTCTATATGTTCTATATTTTCCACAATAACATTGTTGGAACTCTTGATAGGAAAGGTTTTAGAAAAATTTCATTCCCCCTTCTAAATTGAACAAGCCTCTAAAATTAACATTCCCATCTCTTGTGAAAAGGAACCAACATATTGAGATCCCCTACAACAATTTTCATCCTGTGGAATTCCAATACTTGATTTCTTTTGAGTTTCTATGACTATCAACAGATATTCATTCGAATTCTTTGATGTTGTAACATTATCCATAAACTTGTCCAATACTTAATAACATTATATCCTTTTATATTATGTTTATTTTATTCAGCTAAACATTTGTAGCATTCTTCCAACCTCACTTTTTTTTCATTCCATTCCATATACTCCACAAACTCATTCTTTCATAATTTATTTATGGTCAAAGACCTTATATTGATCCATAGAGTGACCCATAAAATTACCTGACTAGAAAAATGATGTAATACATTCATTTTAAATTCTTAAATAAAGTTATTGGAATAATTATTGTTAGAGCTGGTACTATAGATCTAACTGACATTGTACTTTTGATTTCCAAAATATGTATATATATTTATATCATATAGTGATTATTATTCTGTTTAACATTAATTTTTTAATATCCTTGGAATATAATTCACATTAATAGGTTATAATAGTTTCCCACTATAATGAGAACATAGATATTTCATAAAGATATTCTTAAATCAATATATCATATAGTCTAGATACATCTATCTTACATGACATAGATGATGGTTGACTATCAGGTGATGGAGTCGCATATGAAATTGATACATCTTCTCATGAAGTTCACACTTGGTGATCTCTAAAAAGAATGGTCCCAAGGAAAGACCCACTAATTGAAATTCTACATGTTTTATGTATTATTTGATATTACTATATGCAAAAATGATTATTTTCCAAAAATTAGATTTTTTTGGTTTGTCTTAAAAAATGAATGGTATAAAATATTTGAAGAAATCCTACTAGGCACTTTTATCACAGCATACATATACACATTGTTGTGTATATAGAATTAGTTGTCTTTGATATAGGTAAAAGGAAATGGTCACACTTTTATAGTGGCGTTTCATAGTCACTTCTTAATGATATAATGATAATGGGATGTAGATGTCACCATAGGGCATAAAGAGACAATATTCATTTTGTGTTATTTTAAGACATTTACTATAAAGTATCTCTCTTGAAGATAAATTATTTTTGGTTTACCTTTATATTTTGGATCATGTGTAAACCTTTAATACTGAAAGAGGCCTTGAAAGGCGGCTCTCCCTCCTCTCGCGGTCTAGGGTTTTCTCTCGACGGCGGATCAGAGGGGGGAAGCTTGATCACTGCCTCTTCAGCGTTGTCTCCCCCTCTCCTTCCTTTTGCTTCTTCATTCGTTGCTTCTCCCTTCCATGCAAGGTCTGTGGGTTCCCTCACGCTTCCCGTTGCCCCTGACTGTTTCTTCTCCGACTTCACCTTGCCGATGATGTTTTCAATGTAGTGTTTCTTGGCGACGTGCTCCTCGGTGTTTCTAGAAGCTTCTAGTGGGTCTCCAGGTTTGTCCCACTGTGTTTCCTAATGATCGGAGCTTTTGGTCGCCCAATCCCTGATCTGGCCTCATGATTTCACGGATCCTTTCCCAGTCCGATCTGCTGCGGTGATTTCTTTGAGGTTTTGGGATGTGTGGACAGGAGGCTATCGGTTTCCTGGCGTGGTCTGGGTTGGACGACATCTCTGGTTTGATGGCTTTCTCTAGGGTTGTTCTTTGATTCCATCGGTTGAGGTTTTTGGGGCTTATTTCTGGATCCCGTGATGTTTTTCTTTGTTTATGGTGCCGGCCCCCGGCGTTGGGGGTCCATAGAGACAAGCTTCGTCGAGGCCATTAGGCTCTCGTTCCGCTGCTCTTGATTCATTGTGAAGGATCTTGTTTACTTTGATATTTTTTGACGACGTTGAGGATGTGCGTGATGGTTATTGACTTCGGTGGTATTTGGCGGCATCGTTGATGGTGGTTTGAACTCTGATGGATGGTGATTTGGTGTTATTCGATTAGTGATGACATTTGCGGTGGTTGGTCGGCGATGTAGGGTAGATGGTGTGCGGCCCGAGGCAAGTACGGGTGTGTGGCTCGAGGAAGAAGATGGCAGTTATTTTGATTTTGAATTTTGAATTTTGCAAGCTGAAATTTGTGTGGGAAGTGTGGCTGAAGTTTGGATTTCTTTGTATGGTTCTCACTTACCCATAAAGTGATTTTTTTAAAAAATACAAAAAAATGAATTGAGGAGGTAAACCTTTTATAGCTTTACAGTTTACAAAATGTTGGTTATTTTTTATTCATGTATCTTTTATGAAGTGTCTCTCTTGGGATTTATATCTTTGTGAAAAATGCCTAAGTGGCTCATTTAAAATGATTTGTGTTTTGAAATGTCTCTTAAAAGATTATATGTGTTCAACATACCCTTTTTTGGTTTTAAATAGATTTAAAATGATTTAAACACTTGGCATGGACTTAGGTTGCATTCCAAGTGTTTGTCAACTGACCTGATTAGCTTTCATAAAGGGATGCGAAATTTTTAAAGCATATTTAATGTTGGTTTCATTTTAACAAGGGGTGTGTGAAGTTTTAAATGACAATTTGTAAAATATAAAGGTTTTTTGGTCATTTTAAATTATTAAGACTGTTGGGTCATGAAGTTTCCTTGAATTCTTTTTAAAAAGGAATTGTGGTTTTGTGAAAGAGTGCTTGGAATTGACTGGTTTATTTTAAAAAGGGTGGGTTATTTTATAGAGGAAACTATGTAAATGATTCGTTTTTTAATGGGATTTCAAATGTAATTCTATAATTAGTTTTCTAAGGACATCTAAAATGAGGTTTTTCTATAATCTTTTAATTTTATATTTTTATAGAATTAGGAAAACCCAAACATTATACAGGGAAGAAAAATAGATTGATTATAACACCATGGTGAGGGCATGTCACTAACTCTATCTCACCTAGAGGATATCCATCATGAACTCACTCCCACAAAAGGTAAATTAATGTTTAACCCCATTGAAACTCCTAACCTACATTGCATCCAACATCACCTGAATGGTTTAAATTAGGGTCCCCCTTGGTTGATATGTCTATTTTGGCCTTTTCCCTAAGAGGGGTTCAATTTATTAGTAATATGAAATGCTTAATGCTTATTTGTGGATGTGAAAATAGTCTATTTCTTGTGAGGGTGTTAGAGTTGACATGTGATTTACGACATATTTTATATTTATTCATGTGATGATCATTGACTTGTTGTTTCTCACTTCCACTTGTTTGGCTACATGGGAACCCTATGAATTAAGAAATAGGTCCAGATGTATACTACTCTAGTTAGATCACACACTAGCTAGTTTCCCCTAGTTATATGGTTTGTTTAGTCTATAGGAGTGTCCTTAATGAGAAATGTGAGGGTAAATTAGGTGAATTTTTGATTTTTTTAAGATTCAATATAGGCTGACCGACTATTGGCCTCATTGTAGTGTGAATACAAAATTAATGAATAATTAAATTCCCTCTATGATTTTGATACATTACAAATAATAGAATTAAAACCAGGAAAGAGGGATCTATATAAAAATTAGAATTATCATTTAAAGGATAAAGTGGATGATAGGAAATAGTGCAAGGTGTATCTAGTTTTAATTGTATTTCAATAATTAGAAGGATTAGATTTCAATTAGATTTTTTCTTCTACTATAAAGAATATAATAATTCAGATGGTTCTTGGCTTGGTTTCCATTGAAAGTTTATTTCTAGAAAAAATATATGCAATGATTATATTATGTCATGGAGATTTTTAGGAAGATATCTACATAGATCAACTAGAAGGTTTCATCATAAATGAAATAGAAGGGTTGGTTCCAGTTTCAAATAGAGTTTTTGTGGGCTTAAGTAGGCACCAAGACAATGTGACTGTAATTTAAATGTTTTCATAGTAGAATTAATGTTCATGCAGTGTAATGTAAATAATTTCTAATATATGAAGGTGTATTATGATGGGAGTTTTGTCATTTTACTTATTTATGTGAATGAATTTCTCTTTGTTGGACTGATGAAGGAAATGGTGGATGAGTTGAATATTGATTTATCTAAAAGATCCAAAATGAAGTACCTTGGTTCTGGAAAGTGGATATTGGGGATAAATATTGAAAGAGACTTAAATTATATAACTTTTTTTTATCCTTGGTTAATTTTAATATCAACTTTTTGTGTATTTATTTTGTTAAATATTAATATTACTGAATCAAATAAGATGGATATAAATTAAGAATGGATGTATTCCAGTCGTATGATAAAAGAGTATGAAGACAGAGTTAAAGAGTTAATCAAGTTCTTAAAAGATCATTCATATGACCCTTCTCAAATCCTTTGTACATGTTTATGCTATTGTTATTCAAGACAAGTTATTCTAGAGGAGTTGGAAGAAGACTTGATCTATCATGGAATATGTAGAAGTTATAAATGTTGGAATAAACATGGGGAAAAAGAGAATGTAGCTAGTGGATGAGATAGCACTGCATTTTATGGATCATATGATATGATTACAAGTGGGGACAATGAAGAAGATCGTATAGAGGATGTGATTACATATGTGAATGATGATGAAGATCATATTGAGGAAATGATAAGGATTGTTGAAGATGAACTTCACGATTGATCAAAATTGTTTGAGAAGTTAAATAGTTGTGAAAAGACACAAATGTATGCTGGTTGCATTAAATATACAACATTGTCAGCCGTATTAAAACTATATAATTTGAAAGAAGGAAACAAATGGAGTGATTCTAGTTTTATGGAACTACTTTCTCTCCTGAATGACATGCTCCTAGAAGATAATGAGCTCTCGAGCCGAACATACGATGTCAAAAAAATGATACTCTTGATGGGTATGATCTCTGAAAGAATACACACCTGCCTGAATTATTGTATACTATTTCACAAGGACCACAAATCTCTTACAAAATTCCCAAATTGTGGCGCTTATCGATAAAAGAAATTTGAATCCGGTCATATGAAAGTTGTATGGTACTTTTTAATCATTCAAAGGTTTAGGTGCCTATATGGACGTGAGGAGACTTCAATATATAGATATAAGAATTAAATATGGTAAACTATGTCACCTGATAGACTCCCCTCAGTGGAAGAAAATTTATCATGAGTATCTTGAATTTGGAAATGAGCCAAGAAACCTTCATCTTACGTTATCTACAGATAGAGTGAACCCTTTTGGTTTTCAAAGCACCACTCACAGTACATGGCCGGTTATGTTGGTAAATTATAACTTTCCACTATGGTTATTCATTAATAAAAAATACATCATTTTATCTATGATTATATCCAGACCAAAACAACTGGGTAATGATATTGATGTTTATTTGGCTCCATTGATCGAGGATTTGAAATTATTGTGGGATTTAGGTGTTACTATCACATCCCAAACAAACATTGTTCCATTAAATTATTTATTTTTGAGTCCCTATTTAATTTTATTCCTCCTCAGGTGTCTTTCCCTTGAAATGTTATATTTTTTTGGGCATACAGTGCATGTCGCACAATTTTATAAACCGTACGGTAACTATGCGACAACTACTGTAGTTTTTAACAGATCCAACCACACGATTTGCTCACAGTTTTCCAAACCATGAGGATAACCCATGTGGGGTGCTCTAGGATACCAGTAGTGTGTACATGGTTAGCACATGGTTTTCCAAACCGTGTAACCCAAACCGTGCACCACCATGTCTTTTTTTTTTAAATTAAATTAATTAAATTAAAATCAAAATAAAAAAAATAAAAAAATAAAACATTAATAGATACCCCTCCCCCTTACCTAACACACATCCCCCATATTTTGGTCATGCGACGCAGCCCCCCTGGACCTCCGACCACATGCTCCCTCCATCTAGCAAGCCTCCCCTCTCTATGGCCTCTCCCTCGACTCTCCTAGGTAAGCTCACTACTCCCCTTTCCTATATTTTCCATCCAATTTCCCCACTTTTCATCACCCTATTTGGTCCATCCAAACCCTAGGGTTTCAATTGATGTGATTTTTGACACTTCTCCTGTTTTTAGGGCATGCGGTGGGTCTCTCGGTCTTCCTCATGCGTGTTTCGGTGTCCACTGCCAAAGGCAAAGCACTTTGGTCCATTCCAGATCATTCACCTTTATTTGGGGTTGATTGCTTCTACCTTCTTTTATTTTTTCCAATTTTATTTAGAGTCTTTGGTGATTTTTGGGTCCCTATAGGTTAATTAGATTTTTTGGTTTCTCCTCGAAGGGTTTCACACACACACATAGGTACATATATCTATATCTATATATATATTTAAATCCTCCTCGCAGATATTCCTTAATGGAATGAGGAATATGTGCATTGGATTATGGGTTATATATATATAGGAGTGTGTGTGCATGAAATTATGAAGCGATCTTTTTCAAAGTCGTTGAGTGTCGAATTTTTTGGCTTGATTCTCTCCTTTTGAGGTAAGTTCCTTTTAATTTTCCTTTAAATTTAAGAATACATTGATTGATTGTATTTTTCACCTTTATTTAATTCTAATTAGTATTATATGGTTTTTAGAATAAAAGTTTGATGTGAAATAATGTAAGACCCGCATTGTATTTGAATTTCATGAAACTATTTTATTGAATGTGCATTCCAAGTGTTTATCAAATTTCCTGGTTGTCCATTGTAAGTAAATTGCGGTTTTTAAAGAATGGATTGTGTTGTAAATGTGTGTGGGTTGTTTAAATATATTTCTTAAATGGGATTCCAAATTGTTTTAAAATTAGAAGTGGTGTTTATTTGATTATTTGGAAATGTTTTGGTGTGCGTGTGGTTATTTAAGAAATGGTTTAGCATGTGGTGGTTGTGTGAGGACTGAATGGAACTTTAAAAATGGTTTCATTAGAAAAATATACTTTTATGGTCCTATTTCCTTGGTTATGTGCATTTTGTGGGAGGTCCGCCATTTATAACTCCCTTGTGATCAAATAGTTGAAAGAAAAGGGACTTGTTCCTTAGGATGACTTAGGGGTGACTTGTTGTGTGAGTTTCTTATGTGTCATATATATATATATATATATATATATATATATATATATATATATGTTCTTGTGATTGGATGTTTGGTTGAAATTGGTTGGCTCACCCCTTTTTATTTCTGACATGGGAACCTAGCATAGAGAGAAAATTTTCAATGAATGATTATTGCAATAGTTTAGATTACACACTAGCTAGTGGCCCTTAGTATGGACTATCTACTTTGGGATTGGGCCCCTCGTCCAGACCATGTTGGGAGATAATCAAGTGTTTGGGAATTATGATTTCGTTGGGTAATGAATGCCTTAGGAGTGAGTCACGTGTATAGTATTTTGTTGATTATTCATGAGCTCCTAGGTTCTACCATGTACTTTGACACTTAGTTATCTGTGTCTAATAATTGAGGTGCATTATTTGGTTGGTCACTCTTTCTTGATATTTTCCATTGAACTTGTATGATCAATTATTTTTCCTCATTGTGTGGTGCACATCCCATTGCTAAAAGTGATAAAATTATTTTTAAATTCGTGTGAAAAAAGGTTTTGAAAATGTTTTACACTTTATTATTCTCTATATCTCTATCTTTAAAATGTTAATGCTTCCTTATTGGAAAGGAAACTGGTTTAAAATAAAGAGGGAAATGGACTAGGATTTGATTTAAATGGAAAATGTGTGAACAAATTACTTTTATATATTACAATTCAAACATGGAATTAATGTTTCTTTATTTAAAGGAAATGCATTGGGAATAGATTACTTGAGCACACTTACTAAGTTTTAATACTCATGCCAATACTTCATTTTTATTTTTAGTCTTAGGTATAGGTTTTAGCTTGATCTCAATCACCATGGGTGATGTTAAGTCTTGGAATTGAAGAGTGACCCAAGGGGTCACGTGGAGTTTTAGTGGTCATCAGGTTCAGTTAGTTTTATTTTTCTAGTTCTTACTTAGTCGTTCAATTTGGTTTATTTATTTTGGGATTCTCTTTTATTATTCTGCTACTTTTATTTATTTATATTGGTTGAAATCATTCTCATCATCACTCTGTTGATTCCCTTAGTTCTTGTCACTAGCCCGAGAGGATCAAGAACACCTCTCGGGACTTTTCATAGGCCAGCTTGGGTGACTGGTTCGGGGTCAACCTAGGATGGTTCATAGAAAAATGGTGTCACAACATGGGTTTTTTTAGAGTACCTCTATTTCAGAGCGCCCATTTTTATTAGGGTTGTCATTTTAGATGGAGTAGGATTGTCAGATCTTGGGGTATAGGTTTGGGGGAGTGTCTGGCCAACACTTTTTGGACCGAACCATGAGTTTACATGGGAAGTCATATTTTTCTTGGTTTGGTTGGTTCTTATGGGCTTCTTGGTATTTAGGGAACTAAAACGAGAGTCGGGATGATTGTCTTAGTGTGCTCGAAGGGCCTATAAATCCATATGGAGCTAGGGACGTGGTCCTAGAAGACTCTCCATGATGGTGGTTGGATTGGAATATGGCCGCCAACCAAATAGCCAAGTCACCCATCGACACTAGTTTCCCCTTGGGATTTGTTTTGGGTCCCTTTGAGATTTTGGTATTTTTTACCTATCGAATGGTAGTTTTATTTCTTTTGTACTTAATGTTGGATGGTATGGTTTGGCGGGTTTTTCTTTATATTTTAAAATAATGTTTAGTTTGAAAAAATAGAGCTTGTTTTATTAAAAATGAGATTTCCAAAACCAAAAATTTGAATCCTTTTGAGAGTGAAATGGGTTTTTTTTGAAAATGGGAGTCATTTTGGAAAAATTTGGGGGTTTTTTGAAAGGTTTTTTGAAATGTGAAATTGGAAAAATGAATGTGGAATTTGAAAATGTTTTTTATTTGATGATAATATGTGGTTTTAAAATTGGCTGGGGTATTTTTAAAATTGGTTTGGAAAGTGATGATGTTTCTTTTATCCAACTATTGGCATTACTATAAGTTCTCACATATATGTATATGGATGCATTTATGTGGTAAGTGGATGGTTATTGGTATGTATGGATTGGTGATTGAGCGAACACATGAATTTATAAATGAGAGACTTCATAAAATACCAATGGTGGGTGTTTGGTTTATAAGGATTGTTATGTTTTCTGAAACTTTTCTTCAAGAAGAGAGGAAATTTCAATGTTTTAAAAAGTTGAAACATGTGATACTTACTTTTTTATGTTTTGATTTTATCTTGTTTGGAGTTTTCATTTTTGGGATTTGGATTTAATGTGTTGGAGGTATGATTTAAATGATGTTTTGAGATTGGGTTGTCGATTTGAAAATGAGATGTGAAAATTTGATTTATGATATGTTTTAATTTGTTTTCATGCTCCCTATTTCTAGATTATGTCCCCACTGAGTTCTAAGGGATTTTGAAAAGCATCAGTGGTTGGTTCTTTCATCATGTGTCTTTCAGCCGATCAAGTCACGCTTTAGATGTTTGGTTTTTCTGTTTCAGATATGGAGCCTGGTGGTCCTCAATATTAGGCGTTTGTCCAGAGGTTTTGAGAGTCGAACCCTCCTCATTACTTGTGGTAGCCTAAACTAGGAAAAGATGAGGAATGAATGAAAAATATTGAGGAGATATTTGTTCATATTTAATCTCCCGAACCTCTCAATCTTAAGCTTTCCACCTCCATGTTGGAAGGATGAAGTCAGGAATGGTGGAAATCTGTTCTTCAGGATGAACCATAGAATAATTACTCATGGGAATGCTTTAAATCCTTTTTATCCAACAGTACCTCCCCAATAATGTGAAGATACTGATGGGTTCAACATTGTACTGTCTCAAGCAGGGCGATTCAACAGTGTTGGAGTATGCTAAGAGCTTTGCCAAGTTGGTGTCGTATCTCCCAAACCTCATTAGGGATGAATTTTTGAAAGCATGATTCTTTGAAATAGGTATCCCATCAGAATTACTTCAGGTAGTGTATTATTTCCATGAATATTACGAAGAAGTAGTGAGGTGGGATGTTCATGTCGAAGCTAGTTTAGCTATGTTTGGTCAGTTGAGAAGAGGTACAAAAAGGCTGTTGTTTTCCGCCTTACCAGATTCATCTGAGAGTAAGTTCTGGCCGTGTTTTTAGTGTGGGAAGCTTGGGCATAAGAATTTTTCATGTCATGAAGCACCTAAGATCTATCATACCTATGGCTATTTAGTTCATTTGAAATTTTTTTTCCAAGGTGGTTCCAGGAAGTGACATAGAACCAGATCTATTCCCTTGGACAACCTTCCAGCTTAGTTGGATGAACATAACACCGACACAAGCTCAATCAAAGGTTTATTTTATTGAAAATGTATTTTGTGTTGTAATTAATGTAATATGTGGTGATGTATTCTTTTGGGTATGGATAAGGATATTCAAGGACTTTTGGGAACTTTGTTTTAAAGGGGATTTATTTGTAGTGTTCTTAATGTTGATGTAGAATGGCGGTGTTTGTTGTCCCATGTTTCATTTCTTTTGGTTTTTTTGGATTTTTTTAGGATTAGAGAGTTTTTAAAGCCTATGAAATCAATGTTTTTATGGAGTCCTAATATGCTGGGGAGACCACCGTGGGATGAGATTTCATTGAACCCAACTTCCAGGGGTTCTTGACGGATAATTTTTTGTTTCCTCTTCGCCCGACCCCAATCATAGTTGTTGGATGAATTGAACAGCGGGTCATGTAATGGATACTCTTGGAGATCCCGAAAAATCCATGAATAGTTTCTTCTATGGTTTCTAGGTTAGGTCTCGGGGTTTTCCTTTTTTGGGTTGTGTTTAAAGAAATGACTGAGTCTCTTCTTTGTAACCTCTTTGTTGTTTGTTCAAGCTCTTAGGACTTGTGAGGTATTTTCCTTGGATGTGTGGATTCTTTTGATGATGGTATCATAGTTTATTTTGGGAATTTGTATTTTAATGCTCTAAATGTAAGAAAATGTTGGTTCTTTGGTCTTTGAGTTTCCAGGTTTTGTTGTGGGTTGCAGTTCATCTTTTCTTTAGTCTCGATCAACCAAATCTCTTGGGAATTTCTGGGGAAAAAAGTGTCATGGTGGGGAGAATTGTCACCCCTAGACCTGAAACTATTCATTTTATTTATTTATTTTTGATTACCTATTTAATTTTACTCTTCCTAAGGTGTCTTTCCATTGAAATGTGATATTTTTCGGGCATGCAGTGCATGTCACATGGTTAAGATGCACGGTTTGCTAAACTGTGCGGTAACCGTGTGAACACTTCTGTAGTTTTTGACAGAGCCAACCATATGATTGGATCATGATTTTCAAAATCATGCGGCCAGCCCGTTCGGGGTGCTCCAAGATCCTAATAGATTGTGCGCGATTGGTGCACAATTTTCCAAATCATGCGCCACCGAGTATCTTTTTTTTTAAATTAAATTAATTAAATAAAAATAAAAATAAAATAAAATAAAATAAAACCCTAATATATCTCCTATCCCCATTACCTCACACACCCCCTTCTTTGGTCATGTAACGCAACCCCCCCGAACCTCTAGCTGCGTGCTCCCTCCTTTCGGTGAGCCTCCCCTATCCACGGCCTCTCTCTCGAATCGCCTAGGTAAGGTCATTACTCTCCCCTCTTGTGTTTTTTAGAATATTTCCCCTATGTTCATTTCCCTATTTGGTCCAACCAAACCCTAGGGTTTCAGATGCAGTAATTTTTGATGGTCCTCTTGTTTTTAGGGCGTGCAGTCAGTCTCCTAGGTCTTCCTCACGTGTGTTTTGGTATCTACCGCCAAAAGCAAAGTGCTTAAGTCTATTCTGGTTCACTTGTCACCATTTGAGGTTGATTTCTTCTACCTTATTTTGTTTTATACAATTTTATTTAGAGTCATTGATGATTTTGGGTCCTTATAGGTTAATTAGATTGTTTGGTGGCTCCTTGAAGGGTTGCACACACATACATAGGTATGTATATATATATATATATATCCTCCTTGCACATATTCCTTCATGGTGTGGGGAATATGTGAATTGTATTAAGGGGTATATATATATAGGAGTGTATGTGTGTGAAATTTTGGAGCTATCTTCATCAAAGGCATCGAGTGCCGAATTTTTTGGCTTGGTTATCTCCTTTTGAAGTAGGTACCCTTTGAATTTTCCTTTAAATTTAATAATACATTGATTGATTATCTTTTTCACATTTATTTATTTCTAATTAGTGTTATATGGTTTTTAGAATAAAAGTTTGATGTGAAATAAAGTTATATCCTCTTTGTATTTGAATTTTATGAAACTGTTTTATTGAATGTGCATGCCAAGTGTTTATCAAATTGTTTGATTGGCCTTTGTATGTAAATTGTGGTTTTTAAAGAATGTATTGGGTTTTAAATATGTTTTTTTTCTCAAATATATTTCTTAAATGGGATTCCAAATTGTTTTTAAATTATAAGTGTCATTTATTTGATTCTTTGGAAATGGTTTGGTGTGCATGTGGTTCATTAAGAAATGGTTTAGGATGTGATGGTTGTGAGAGGCACGATTTTCACTTTAGAAATGGTTTCATCAAAAAACTCTTCTTGTACAGTCCTCTTTTGTTGGTTATGTGCATGTTGTGGGAGGTCCATCATGTAGGACTCCCTTAAGATCAAATAGTGGAAAATAAAGGGATTGTTCCTTTGGGTGACTCGAGGGTGACTTGTTGTGTGAGTTTCTTTTATGTGATATATATATATATATATATATATGAGTGTGTGTGTGTGTGTTTGTGTGTTCTTGTGACTAGATTCTTGGTTGACATTAGTTGTATTACCCCTTTTTATTCATGACATGGGAACCAATCATAACGAGAAAATTTTCAATGAATGTTTGATGCATTAGTTTAGATTACGAACTCGATAGTGACCTTTAGTATAGACTATCTGCTTTTGAATTGTGCCCCTCAGTTAGGCTATTTAGGGTGAAGATTGAGCATTTGGGTGTTATGATTTCATCAGGTAAGGCATGCATTCAGGATGAGTCACATGCATAATATATTCTATATTATTCATGGGCTCCTAGGTTCTCCCATGTACTTCTATACTTAGTTATATGCGATAGATAATTGAGGTGCATTGTTTGGTTGGTCACTCTTGCTTTCTATTTTCCATTTCCCTTGTGTGATCATTTCTTTTTCCTCATTGTATGGTTTATCCCTTTGATAAAAGTGATAAAATGATTTTCAAATGTTTGTGGGAAAAGGTTTTTAAAATGTTCCACACTTCCTTCTTCTCTATCCCTCTCTCTTTAAAAGGTTAAAGATTCCTTCTTGGAAAGGAAACTTGTTTAAAATAAAGAGGTCAATGGACCATGATTTTATTTAAAGGGAAAATATCTGAAAAACTTACTTTTATATATTTTAGTTCAAACATGGAATTAATTTTTATTTATTTAAAGGAAATTCATTTAGAATATATTACTTGTTCATGCATACTATGTTTTAATACTCACTCCTATACTTCATTCTTGTTTTTAGTCACAAGTGTAGGTTTTAGCTTGATCTCAATCACCATGGGAGATGATATGTTTTGGGATTGAAGAGTGACCCGAGGGGTCACCTGGAGTTTTAGTGGTCATCGGGTTTAGTTAGTTTTATTTTCTAGTTCTTTCTTATTCTATCAGTTTAGTTTATTTATTTTGGGATTCTCTTTTATTATTCTGTTGCTTTTGTTTATTTATATTGGGTGAAATCATTCCCATCATTACTCTGTTGATTCCCTTGGCAATTGTCTCCAGCTCAGGGGGATCGGTAATGCCTCTTAGGCCTTATCATGGGCCGACTCAGGTGACCATTTTAGGGTTGACCCAGATTGGTTTGTGACAGTTACATTGTATGATGCTTACCGAAATGAAGATTTCACATTGAGAGACATGTTTTACAAGACGATAAATGATTTTACTTCTTACATAAATTTTTCAGGATATATCATTAAAATAACTCAAGGGTGTCCCATTTTCAAACAAGGTACAAAATCAATTAGGTTGAAACGTTCATCAAAAACTATGTTTCTAGGACATCTTAGATTTCTACCCCGATGACATATGTACCGATCTTGGACAACATCATTTTATGGAAGTTTATAAGAACACAGAACACCATATCCACTAACTGGTGATAAAATGTTTGATAATGTAAAAGATGTGGAAACTAATTTTGGTAAACCATTTTCAAAAAACTTTATGAAATTTGGTTGGAAAAAAAGATCTGTTTTTTTTGAATTACCATACTAGAATTGTCTATATGTCAGACATTTCCTTGATGTTATGCATGTTGAAATATATATATATATATATATATATATATATATGATAGTGTCATCGGGACATTTCTAAATTTACCTTTCAAAAAAAAGTATGGAATTAAGGCTAGGTTAGTCATGGTTGATATGTGAATATAAGAAGAGTTGGCGTCGGTGAAGGGTGAAATTTTGTTTTCTTCCTCCAACTGCTTACACTCTTTCCAGGAAGGAGAGATATCAGTTTTTCAAATTCTTAAATGACGTAAAGGTTTCAAATGGGTATTCATTGAATATCAAGAAAATCATTTTATTGACAAATTTAAAGTTAAAGGGTTTGAAATCTCATGACTAACATGTTTTTATGAAAGTTCTAATCCCTATATATTTACATTGCACTTTACCCAAGAATGTCCGTCATACATTAACCAAGCTCTATTTATTCTTCAAAGCTATATGCAACAAATTTATATACCTGGTAAAATTGTTGACTATGGAAAGAGAATTTTTTTTTATATTATGTGAATTGGAAATTTTCTCCCCACCAACATTATTTGATATGATGGTTCATTTAATGGTTTAATTGGTGAGAGAGATTAGACTCTATGTCACTATACACTATAGATGGATGTAACCTATTGAACGATTTATAAATATTTTGAAAGGTTATATCAAAAATCAAAGTCTACTAGAGGGTTACATTGTAGAGTGACATATTTTTGAGGAAGTCATTGAATTCTATACCAAATACCTATTCAGTGCGGAAATCATTGGTCTAACAGAATCTTGTTACACTAGGCATCTTGAGGTTGAAGGAATTTTTGGAAGATATGTTGTCATAATCAATATTACAGATCAAGATCAAACCCAACATTACATTTTGTATAAAAGTTTGGAGGTTTCCCCATATGTTGAAACCTATAAAGAAATTCTTAGGAAGTTTAATCCATCCAGGGATGAAATATGTATATCAAATACACATAATAAATAGTTTATATGATAGTTTTGGGACCATATTTTTAAGGATTCAGATGGAAATATAGATTCAATTTCAAAAATACTTTGAGGGATAGTCGGATGACAAAGTGTGTATGTATTATCTTACAATGGTTATGTAATTAATGGTTATAAGTTCTATACAAATGGACATGATAAAGACAGTACCATGCATGAGTTACACTTATGGCTGAAGCAATGCATGTTTCTGTTACTAAGGATAGAAATCCAATTTAAATGAATATGTCATACATTGGCATCATAAAAAAAATATGGGATTTGGATTATACAATATTTCAAGTGCTGATTTTTCAATGCAAGTGGGTTGATAATATGGGTACTATTAAAATATATGAATTGGGATTCATGAAATTTGATTTCAGTAAGGAAGCCTACAAAGATGAACAATTTATAATAGAATCACAGGAATTAAAAGTATTTTATGTTTTAGATCCCGTAAATCAAAAGTGGTCAATTGTTCAGTTATTGATCAAAACCATTGAAGGGTCAGATGAAAATTCAATCGAGGATGACCCTTTCATTGGGACGTCGCAATCATTTCACAGTGGTCCCAATGTAGATGGTGTTTTTTATTTCAGAGGAGACAATAATGAAGGTATTTGAATAGTTGATAGAGGGGTCAAATCCCTTCAACCTTTAAAAAATAAAAAGATAGTTCAATAATCAGATTATATTTTTTTAGAAATATACAACATGTTACCTCATGTTATTATCCATTCATTTCTGAATTTATGTAATATAAATTAAATGTTAAACTAGTTCTGTAGATAATGAATTATGCATGTGCTAGTTCTACCAATCCTGAGGCACAACAACCTACTACTGCTCGTAGTGAAGAGGAACGATGGCCTTCTATAAGTGATGGTGCTCCTAATCCTAAGGAACAATAGGTTTCTCAACCTGCGTCTACTCCGAGTGAAAAATTACAATGACCATTAACACATACCTATGATACCACTCTAAAGGAACAAATTAATGATATTGAATCTGGGGAAATTGTAGGTGACGAAGGCCTGATGATGAAAAAAAATAGGAGTGTCTTAGTTTGATGGTGTTAACCAAAATCATTAAGGTGAAAATCAAAGTTATCAAATATGAGGTCAGATAGAATGTGTGGGGCCATCATGTTAACCCCAAAAGGTCATGTTCAGTAGGTACATTAGAATTGTCACTTGACAATGCGTGCTGATTGATGTAGATTTGTGACACCATATTGTACACGTACTTAAGACACCGATGTGTGAAGAGATTATGGTTACATTATGATATCATATATTTATTTTACTAAAAAATAAAATAATGAAACATTGACTTACTCTTCATAATCCAGTGTAGAGTGCATTTATAGTGGATTAATCCTATAAGAAATATGTATTAATGCTTTCCGGAAGAATTCACAAAGGATTTAACATAATTCTAACAAGATATCATCTTAAAAATGTTTATGGAAAAATAAACATAGACCCACCGCTTATCTATGCACACATGATAACCTAAGAAGCACGAGATGCATTTACTGTCCATTGTGCAGATGTGTCTTTTTAGCTACATTATGGTTAGTAATATATTATTTTAAAATATATGTATTCATCACTTTGATTTCCATTTTTTTATTTATGAAACAAAAAATAAGGTTTGAAAATAGGTAACTGGAAATAAAACTAGTGTACACCAATCACAAATCAAGGATGGGGTACACTTCAATTGAAAAAAATGGTATATATTTTAAATATATCATAATACATTTATGTGACATGAAACAAAACCATAATTATGTTCCTCTATTTATATGCTAATTGATGAATCCAAATCCAAAGACACTTCCATCCCACACCATGTGATATGGAAGGAGGCATTTATAAATAAAGACAAGATACTAATAGATGAAAACACCTAAAAAGTGTGGGGGAAATTTGTAAGTATTATATAATAATTTTTTATTCTTTAAATTTATATTACATAACAATGATCACTTATTTTCCTATATTTTCTATCCAACATAGTCACAATAATCAGCAACACCTATACCAGATGAACACATACTATCAGTGGCCTTGAAGTGGCCAAAAAATATGGCCACGTTAGAGGTTTGGGTTTTGGGGTGAAACCCCGAACATATTTTGAGAAAAAAACCAGAGGGTGATCAAAGTGAAGAAATTAAATGAATGAGAGAATGACTATCTACCCTTATTGAAAAATTCCAATGGTATAGAGAGATGATGAAAACTTTTATGGGGGGGAGAAAAGTGAAGAAAAAACTCAAGAACAACCAGTGTGTGGAGATCCCCCCCACCCCCACCAACTTTTAGGTGAGCCATTCCTCTAAAATAGTTATCTTAGCTGAGGTAATCAAGGTTATAATAATTGTTTCATTAGAAATTGAATAAGACAAACACTGATACCTTTCCTATACTGATATTATTTAGGGTGATAATTATTGTGATTTATATCTACCAACACCCACCCACCACCTTATAGCAAGGGATATAGTGTTCAATATCCAAAACATCAAGCTAAACAATAGAAAAATTACAAAAAATCATGTGAGAGTATCAATTAGTGTAGCCCATGGGCCGATCTTCGAGCTACCTATTCCGATTTATGAATAAGATATTCATACAGTTGAAAAATATGTTGGAGCATTCATCATAGGACTATCACATCTTCTAAAAAAACATGTCTACAAGGTGGTTTTCATTTCCAATTTACTTTTCAACTAAACCTTTAACAATTAATGAAAAAGGTATGAACCAATAAATTTTATTACAAATGTACAAATGGAATGGGGTGAAACAAAAGACTGACTCAAAACCATCTAAAGTATTGACCAACCAATTGAAAAGATATAATGAAAGAACCATTAACCCACTCGTTCAATATCCACATTTACTAGAATTTAAGGTTCATATGGATACATATTTAAAATATATTAGTAGTCACAAATTTTATTTTGAAGAAAATATGTTTTGAGAGGAAGTTCAAGACTTCATTGGTGTTGATAATATAAATGAAATACTCAACTATGATTGGCTAGGTAACATAGTTGTAAATGTATACATGAGGTATGTTTTTCATGATTTTATTTTCTCAGTATTTGAATGCAAAGTATGACTTCCCAAAAGATCTATCATGAAAATTTTCCCAAATAGTGTAGTAATCATCTATATCTCACTCATCCCCACCTCAATATGACACACAGTGTTCTCGATATGACTTGAAGTTTATGTTTATAGTTTATAATATTCTTTGATCCTTTAAGATTATTATCTACTAAACTTCCATTATTTGATCCATGACTCATGATTATGATCTATGATATGCAGGGTATGAATTTATAATGTTAATATCACCTTCTAATATCTTTATTCTCATGTTATCCTTATATTATCATTGATATATACCTTGTTTAATATTATTTATAATATATGATCACCCTTTATTATGTTTAAAATCCTTAGGTTATTAAGATTGGTTTTATAAATTGTATGTATAAGAAGGTTTATAGTAAAGAATAACTTAATTAGAGACTCTTATGAACAAGTTCTTTATGTTTCCATGTTTCCAAAAGTAGTAGACCTAAAATATTCTAGCATGGATCCTTACATTATATAAGGAATATAAATATAATAATATGTAATATCTATGTACAAAATGTCTAGATAAATATAATCGGTATCAAATCAATTGACCTACTCAAAACTGATCAAAATGAACAAGTGATCGAAATCACTAAAAGTGTCTCTTTTTATTTAAAACAGACATTACTTTTAGTAAAAAGAACAAGTGACATAATGAAAACTAAAAAAATGATTTCATATTAATTTGATACTTTATGAAAATGATCCATAAGTCATTTTGGATGTGTGGGAATCAACCAAACCTCAATCCAATGCACGGTGCGACTGATATGCCTTTAACTGTGTATTTTTATATTAAATTGACATTAAATTTAGAAAAAAGAACAAGTGACATACTGAAAACCATAAAAAAGAATTAGGATTTTTTTTGATACTTTAGTAAAATAATAGAGGTGTCATTTATTATGTGTAGGAATTAAACACACCTTAATTTGATGCACTATGTGACCAGTATGACTAAAAGTGTCTGTTATAAGTTTGAAATTGACATTTTAGTTCAAAATGTGTCATTCACTGAAAACCAAGAAAACATGCTCCAATTTTATTCATAATTTAAGATATTGATTAATAAGTTATTTTTGATGTGTATAAAGTAGTTTCACATCAAACTGATGTACGATACGATTGGTATGACTCAAAATGCGTGCTTCCAGTTTGAAATGATATTTTGGTAAAAAAACACAATTGGTCTACTGAAAACTGAATGAACTGATTTGTATTGTTTTGATACTTTAGGAAAATGATATATAATACATTTTTGATGTGTATAAATCAATCACACCTCAATATGATGCAATGTTTGGCCGATATAACTCAATGTGTCTCTTTTTATTTAAAATATACATTAATTTAAGTAAAAACAACAAGTGGCATAGTGAAAAATGCTAAAAAGCATTTTTATTGTTTTTATATTTTAGAAAAAAAATCCATGTGTCATTTGTGATATTTATGAGTAAACGACACCTCAATACGGCACATGGTGTGACTGGTATGACTCAAAGTGAATCTTTTTATTTAAAATTGACATTAATTTAAGTAAAAAAACAAGCGACATAATGAAAACCAAGAAAACATGTTAGGATTGTTTTGATATTTTAGGAAAAAGATATATTTGTCATTTTTATGTGTAGGAGTCATCCTCATCTCAATACGACGCAAAATTTGATCACAATGACTCCAAGTGTGTCTTTTTATTTAAAATTGACATTAATTTAAGTAAAAAGAACAAGTGACATACTGAAAACTGAGAAAACACATTTCTATTGTTTTCATACTTTTTTAAAATTATCCATGAGTCATTTGTGATGTGTAGTAATCAAACCCATCTAAATTTGATGCATGGTGTGACCGATATGATTAAAAGTGTCAATTATCAGTTTTAAATAGACATTTTAGTTCAAAATGTATCACTCACTAAGAACTAAAAAAACAAACTTTGATTGTATTAATAATTTAAGATAATGATTCATAAGTTGTTTTTGATGTGTATTAATTAGTATCATATCAAAACAATGCATGATGCGACTGATATGACTCATAATACATGTTTCCAGTTTGAAATGAAATTTTAGTAAAAAAACACAACTCGCATACTGAAAACCAAGAAAATACATTTTTATTGTTTTGATACTTTAAGAAAATGATATATAAGTTATTTTTTATGTGTAGGAATCAACCACACCTCAATACGACACATGGTGTGATTGGTATGACTACAAGTGTGACTTTTTATTTAAAATTGGCATTAGTTTAAGTAAAAGCAACAAGTGGAATACTAAAAACCAAGGAAACACATTTTGATTGTTTTTATATTTTTTTAAAATGATCCATGAGTCATTTGTGATGTGTACGAGTCAACCACACCTCGATACGATGCAAGGTGTGACCAGTATAACTCCAAGTGTGTCTTTTTATTTAAAATTGACATTAATTTATGTAAAAAGAACAAGTGACATACTGAAATCTGAGCAAACACATTCATATTGTTTTGATATTTTTTGAAAATGACCCATGAGTCATTTTTGATGTGTATAATCCAACCAAACCTTAGTACGACACATTATGTGACCGATATGACTACAAGTGTGCCTTTTTATTTAAAATTGACATTAATTTATGTAAAAAAGAAAAAGTGACATATTGAATACCAAGAAAAAAAATTGGATTGTTTTGATAGTTTTTTAAAATAATACATGAGTCATTTTTTATGGGTAGGAATCAACCACACCACAATCTGACACACGGTGTGACTGGTATGACTAAAAGTGTTTGTTATCAGTTTAAAATTTATATTTTAGTTCAAAACATGTCACTCAATAAAAAACATGAAAACATGCTCCGATTGTCTTGATAATTTAGTAAAACAATTCATAAGTCATTTTGATGTGTATTAAGTAGTCTCATATCTAATTGACACACGATGCAACCCGTATGACTCATAATGCATGTTTCCAGTTTGAAATGATATTTTAGTAAAAAAACATAACTGACATACTAAAAACCAAGTACATGAATTCATATTATTTTGATACTATAGAAAAATTATCCATTAGTAATTTTTGAAAGGTAGGAATTATCCAAACCTCAATCCGATGTATGGTGTGACTAACATAACTCCAAATGTGCCATTATTAAAATTTGACATTAATTTTTGTAAAATAACAAGTGAAATTCTCAAAACCCAAAAAACACATTTGGATTGTTTTGATATTTTATGACAACGATCTATCACTCATTTGTGATGTGTAGGAATCAACCCCACCTCAATAAGATTCATGGTGTGACTGATATTACTCAAAATGTGTCTTTTTTATTAAATATTAACATTTTGTTAATGTATTCTTTTATAATAATATTTAATTTATTTCTTTATAGTGTTATTAACATAATATTTATTTTATTATATTGGAAGAATATTTTTCTTGGGTTGAGATGATTTGTTCAGAAAATGATATCATGAACAAAATTTTTTAAGAGGGGATCATAGGCATCAAAAGATGAAATATTAATGTTTTAAAATTTTATTGAATAATTGGAAATGTAATTATATAAAAAATTGTTTGAAATGTAAATAGTATTTATTTTTTTATATACCATGGGTGGATATTTTTGTATTCATGATGTCAATTAAATGTATATAACATTTTTTGAAATTATAGGTTATATATATAATTATTTGAAATTACAGGTTGTATATAGTAGATTTTGAAATTACAGGTTTTTTCTGGGTGTGCTGTTATATTAATATTACATTTCAGCTAGCTAGGCCTTTATCAGTGATAAAAAAGAACTGATAAAGGGGGTCCTTAATCAGTACTTTTTTAGCACAGATAAATCCCCCCTTTATCAGTGCTGTAATTAGCATTGTTTTTTTAGCACTGTTAAAAGATCATTTGCACACTATTAAAGGGCATATGTGTAGTAGTGAATGACCTTTTTTTCCATAAACATTCAGTTATTTCATCTTATAGGGTGCACATCATGTGTTAAAAAATTTTACTAGGACTCGAAGCTATATAACTTTGATCACCATTTGAGTCTCTTTTTTTCTTATGAAAAATAGAACAGATGAGATGAACTTGTGCTTGATATTGTCTATATTTCTCTGATGTTTTTAGTCTAGTGATAGAGGATTATGTTAGTGCTTTGGTAATTTTAGTGTTTCATCTAAATAAATGATATTTAAATAGTTTTTAAGCATTCACTTTGATGTGAGGCATTTGAGCTGGTTTCCATTTGAGGCCAAATGAGGTCAATCTTGAAATCATTTAATCTTTAGGTTGTTGGTGTAATTTTAAAATGGACAATATAAGTTTTGATGATTAAAAATTTCATATTGATAAATTTATTATTGTTAGATGCAATATTTAGTTGTATTTTCTTATGGAAGAAGTTGGTTAGGAGGAAATTACTAAAATCGTAGTGGCTGTGACTGAATTACAAGGAGATTGTATTGTTATATTTCTATGATAGAATTAATTCATTACAATTGAAAATTAGTTCTTTCAAAATATTGAATAAATGAATTTTTTGAAAAAAATAGATATATATAAGTGGACAACAAGAACACATTTTAATGATAACCATTGTGGAGCAACAAAGGAAAAAAATGGGAGATCTTACAGTGATTTCGAAGGATATGTGTTTCCGATAAAGGATATAAATATAAAAATAAATTATCATTCTAAAAGCATTATCGATTGAGTTTTTTTGTGGCATAACCATGAGATATCATCTGGTGATTATGTTTAAAACATTAATCTTTTCTTTTAAACTATATTTTATCCCCAGGTTTAAAATTGTTATATAATCAATCGATGTTTGATGATTGTATCTTTTTTTTATTTCATTTAATTTTAAATTCCCTTCATTGAAAAATAACATAGCTGCTCATAATATGTTTTTCATCGAGTGCTGACTATTCAGTCTGGTTAGAAGTTTGGAAATTGAATTTTATTTTTTATCTCAAATATCAATCAAGAATTATGATTATAGTAGAGGCTTGATTAAGCCTTATCACTCTATGATCATTATGTGCTTCCACCGACTCTGAATAAAAGGAGTTTGACAACTAAGATCCTAGTTTCTAACCTCAGATTTCTAAATCATATTGAGATTCATGGTATAATATATTGAACTATGTGTTGAGAGAGTTTATGGAGTGAACAATTTCAAAGAAATGAAGAATGGTTGAACCTGGAGAATCACTAGGGATGATTAGTGTTGTATTTTTGACATCACTCCACTTCACACACTACCACTAGTTTTATTCTAATTTCATTACTTTTAGTTTTAGGAAATAAAGTATATTCTTCTTCATCCAAAGAAACCCCTCTTGAAATATAATAGTTAGTAAAAATAGTATTAAAAAATGTGACCAAGAAGCTTCTTAAATACAATCTCTTTAGGAGACAACTATGGGTACTGCTATACTATCATATTGAGGAGACTAAAATATAGAGGTAGGAGGAAATAATGATGCACAAAACCTCACTCTTCAGTAGTAGTTACATAATCTCTCTTCTGTTTATAAGTTTGTATCAATGTTTTCATGAAGTGGTTTGATATATTACCATAGACCTTTGGATTAAATGTTTTTTTTGAAATCACCAAAAATGATGTACATCATCTCAATGTTGTTACAACTTATATTTTTATAGAAAAAAAGAATATTGAATCCAAATAGAGGGTGAAAAAAATATTATTATAATAATTATTAGGGAAGGATTAAATATGATTTAATGGATATAATTCTGAAGAAACTATATGATTTCTATAAGTGATATTATAAAGTAAATGATTCAGGTTTATAATGATGTTGGGATCAATTTGATTATATAAAAATGAGAGAAAATGAAATGGTGGATGATATCTACCTTCCAATGAACAAAGTAATTTTCTAGATTTAGAGCTCTGGGAAAATACTTAAAGGCTCATCAATAGTAAATAAATTGTGGATAATCCTCCTGGATAAATTTTATGGAAATATTTATACCCTCAAGGATCTTGAATTAGATGAGAAAAACGTCGATATAATCAATATTGTTTTGATTTATTATGATATGATAAGAGATCCACCATAAAACAGAAAATTAATATAAGATATGGGGATGGATTTTATAGAAATAAAAGGTTATAAAAATCCTGATAAAAATATTTTTATTTAAGAAGAAACTAATTCTGGGGAAGATTTCACTATTTTTTGTTACTTCATATCAGTATTCCCAAAAGTAATACAATGATGAAAAGGTAAATATAGAGGTAAGCACCTATTAATTTTTTAACTTTTTAAAGAGATTTTTGGAATATGATATATCATATGGTTTAGATACCAGACCCCAAGATATAAGGCAATATGACTGCAAATTCCTTGACATCAAAAAGTACACTTGAAGAGGATCTCATTATCTATACTATCTTTGGTTGCCACTCTATATACTTTAAGGTTTTAATATATGGAGAATCCCTTAGGCTCCACCATTTCATATACCCATGAACTGTGGAAGGGTAAAAATTCCCTCCATTTTTACCATGTTTTCCCCATCATTACTAAAATGTTTACTTTTGAGTGAGGATGAGTGACTAGCATCTATTATGGATAAATAAAATCATCCCAAGGATCCCTTGAGTAAATAAGTAGTGAGATGTAGTGAAGTAAAAAAATGAGGTATGTTGATAAACTAATGGAGTTATAATTAAGGATGATTATTTTGTGTTGGTTAAAGGAAAAAAGGAAAAATATTAGAGAAAATAAATCATTGAAATCTAATAATGATACTTTGAGAAAAATATATTATTGAATCAAAATTCAAATACATTACCAATATACAATTGAAGTACACTACAAATGAGGGATATATTAATGAAATCCTTGAATATAGGTATATGTTTCTTGAAATTACCATAAAAAATTCCATTAAAAATAATGAAGAAGCAATGGTTCATGAGAAAATTTATGCTGATATTTAATTTTATTGATAGATAACAAAACTCATGTTTTTATATTCAGTTAATAAAATTTATGAATTCTTGAAATTAGTGGTTGAAATTTCTTATTTTAAAATCCTAGGTTTTAGGTATATAATAATTATTAATATTATTTACTTGAAACATTTATAGTTAACATGATTAAATTTATTTTACCTTTGTTTAAAAATAAATTGACTAATTACATATAATACACCCTAAGATTTTGGTATGTATAACTATAAGTAAACATCATATTTAATAGTGTGTAATATATAAAATATTGAACTGATTTTAATAGTACATTATTAAAATTAAATTTAAATATCAATACATTATGAAATTATATTGTAAAAATAAGTAAATTAGCACTAATTCATAAATTATATGAAATAAAGTTATGAACACTTTATGTTTAAAAGGTTTATTTATCAATGAAAATGATTTTCATTATATAATATATTTTTTATTTCAAAAGATAAATTTATGAACTTTAAATTTTGAATTTGATGAAATGAACATTATTTTATAATTAAGTATTTCAAAATTATCATCAAGAGAATATTTTGGATTTTTCTAAAATGAGTTATTTTTGGGTGGATAGTGAAAATTACCGTTTTTAAAAATACTATAACTTCTTTAAATTATCCTTATGTAAGAATGATTAGATTTTTATGGTTTTTTTTATAATAAAAAATATTTGATCTTAGAGAAAAACCTCATTCCCCTTTATTATATAAATAATAGATCACAAGTGAGATAGCCTTTATAGAAACCTGTGAAAAGGAATACAAATCTATAAGTTGAAAAGAATGATTTACGATCATTCAAAATAATGAAATATTGAATCAAATTCCCTAGCTTCGGTGCCACTAGTTGCCACTATACCAATCAGATATAGATGATGCTCTAAGATATTGGGTGGCCATAATTATCTTCATGGTGTAATAGTGTTTCCTATGAATTTACTTTATTGGATGAAAAAATTTGAATCCCACTAGATCATATAATGGACTCTTTCCTCTTGTGAAAGTGTCTTCAAAAGTGAAGACACCATGTGTATTTTTTACATATTCAATGTCACTGTGAATCTACTTGATCATATTTACTCTCATTTGTTCACGAGTCCTCTCTAAAATAGTACATCCTTGAACCAAATTTCATTTTGAATCTACCCCTACATCATCCAGGATAACTTGACTAGGTTGAACTTAAAACCCATTCTCTTAAAACAACACATTCTCTTATCACATACACAAGGGAAAAAATTCAAGGTTTCTCTACCCCTGATCCTTAATCCCTTTTCACTGACTTTCATTGAAACCAATTTATTGTTTCTTCACCTACCCTTGGTCTTTTTGATGGAACTTCACTTACCAATACCCCCATGTAATCACCACCTGCTTCTAGGAATTCTTGATACTACCAAACCTTAATGAAAATTCCATTACTATAGATTCAAGAGTGCCACACTACACTATAATAGAATCCAGATACAACACACCCTACCAGTCCCTTCCACCAGTGTCTAATAGTGAATCATTATACCCTTCCCCTGAGGATTTCCTCTAGATAGGAACATTACCCTGACCAAAAATATTAACCTTCCCCTTCTTACATAGCATCCCATTAGGACATCTCATAGTGAATTTTGATAAAATCATATTTTTTTTGTAGTACATATACGAATTCACAATACTAAAACATTAAGAGAAATTAAATGAAATATTATCATATAAAATTATTATATTAATCTCATCAATTTGAGTATAAAGTTTCAATATCTTAGTTAATGTCATAGTTATGTGTACTTTAAAAAGGATCCATGAAAAGTACCCAAATTTTGAGTATAAATCCCCCAAGGTAACATTGCAGCATTTTTGGGTTGATTGTATTTGTTGAAAAGGGGGGTTTATTTGATAAGTTTTGGAGTTCTAGAGAGATTGTGGACAAGATATATTGACAAAGATCCATGATAAAGGAATAGATGCTCTGGATGTAGTACAGAAAGATTGTATACAATGTGGCACTATTTCTCAATGTTTTCCATATTTTTGGGCCTCAAAATCAGATATTGAAGGAAAGTGTTTTTGGAAAAGGAATTTGTGTGAAAGATTAAAAGTATTTTTTAAAGTTGTGCATTAGACATGTTTTGGGAATACCACATCAAAATATGGAAAAAGAAAGAGGTGCATTAAAGATTTGGATTTCTGTGAAATATAATGTTGCGTGAAAGGGACTTACATGCCTAGTGAGATGTCAAAAGTGGTTTACATGATTGAAGTGTATCTTATGCATAGGGTCATCTATTCGTATAAATATATGGATACCCATATAAGTTCAAAATCTCAACACATATTTGAAATTTGAGCTCTAGTATGTGTAAGAATTGCATGCAAAGGGAGTTGCGTGTAAGAAAGGAGTTGCATGTAAGAAGGAAGTTTCATGCAAGAGGTTTTTCATGATAAAGCATAAATATTATGTGAAAGGCATTAAAATTTCATGCAAGACACCCAAAATTTGCATGAATGATTGAAGTTACCCATTATTTTTGTGGTAAAGTGGTATTCATTTATTGGATGATAGTAGAACTTCAATAGAGTATTTATCTACAATTGAGAATGTATTCATTATTGATAATGAAGGGACCTACAAGTCTATAAACTGTGAGTGGATTACTTCTAAGGTTAGTGAGAAAAAGAAGAGGAAGACAGTGATCCTTTCCACTGGTAGTGAGCCAGATAAAGAGACACAGGGAGTGATCCTTGGGAATGTAGTGAGAAAACCCTAAACCTTGTAAAGGCTGTGAGTCTGGGTATAGACTATATATTTCCCAAACCACCATTCTTGTAAGTGAGCCTTAGTGGATTTGGTATAATTAGCACATTACCATTGTATTCTCCTTGGATGTATCCCAGTGGGGGTGAACAAAGAAAAAATTGGTGTATCTCATGCATGATTTAATTTCCGCTCATATATTACTATAACAAAGAGAGATAAAATTGTTTTGTTTCAACAAAAAACTAGATCTGAATGGGAAGTAGTTTGAATATGTCATACCTTGATTCATCCCCCTATCAGGATATTTAACTTAGTTAGACTAAAAATTGGTATCAAAGGTAAAGGTTGAAAGTTATTGGTTCTCTATTAGTATAAGAAATGGAGGTTTTCAATCACAAGGGGATTCTGACCTTCGATGGAAAAAAATTTTAAATTATGGATGAATCAAATGCAACACTACTTATGATCATTAGGAATGGATGTCTTTTTAACAGCTATGCATGGAATATCAGCCAATATTGACAATGGTGTATTATTATAATCTGATAAAATAAAATTTTATACTGATGATAATGGGATAAATGATTTAGGGGGATCCCTATCAAATGAAATATATAAAAATTTAATGTCATCAAAGTCATCACATAATATGTGGGAAAAGATTCAGAATATCTATGAGGGTGACTCCAAAGCCAGAGAAGCAAAGTTGCAGGTTTTATGGAACAAATATAAGGATATCAGAATGCAACCTAATGAGTCTTTTGATATATTAATTTGATCAAGTGAATGTTTTCGTGGAATATACACATGGTCTCTGAAATATTATTGAAAATATAAATATTTTCAAGCACATCTCACTACTTCAAAATAGGAATTTAACAGGGCTAAAATGGCCTTTATCAGCACTAGAGAAGGTTTGACTACTAGAGTGAGATTAAATGCCCAATTCTTTTAAAAATGCTAAAAAATCACTGATAAAGGGATCCTTTATCAGTACTTATAGAATCACTGATAAAAGAAACATTTATTAGTGCTTCTATAAGAACAGATAAAGGAATCCTTTATTAGTGCTAATAAAGGGGTATACTGTAATGTACTATTACAAAACAATACCCCTCTAGTGCAGTATGATGTAATAGAACACCGTAGCATAAAAGCCACCAAGAAATTGGAAAAATAAAGTAATAATATAGAATTTATGTGAAGAGAAAACAATCTAGGACGGTTTTCTCAGTTTTGGTGATGTGATGCACGTTTTAAACTAAAATTATACTTATATAATGTAAAAATGTACTCAGATTCATACTGGTCACAAAATACATTAGATTGAGGTGAATCTCATTTATACACATCTAAAATTACTTATGGATCATTTTACTAATATATCAAAACAATATGAACATTTTTTCTCGATTTTGAGTATGTCTCTTGTCATTTTTACTAAAATGTTATTTTAAAATAAAAACACATACTTTGAATCATACCGGTCATATCATTTGTCAGTTTGACATGATACCAATTCATACACATAAAAAATGACTTATGAACCATTTTCCTAAATTATAATGACAATCCGAGTTCATTTTCTAAGTTTTCAGTGAGTGACACTTTTGGAACAAAATGTTGATTTTAAACTGATAACGGACACATTGAGTCATACCGGACACATCATGTATCATATTGAGGTGCGGATGATTCCTACATGTCAAAAATGAATTATTCATCATTTTAATAAAGTATCAAAACAATACAAATGCGTTTTCTTGGTTTTGAGTTGGTGAGTTGTCCGTTTTACTAAAATTGACGTCAATTTTAAATAAAAAGATGCACTTTCAGTCATATCGGAAACACCATGCATCAGATTGAGGTACATATAATTATTACATGTCCAAAATGTATTATGTATCATTTTAATGAATTATCAAAACAATCTAAATGTGTTTACTCTATTTTGAGTACGTCACTTTTCTTCTTTACTAAATTGTCATTTTAAACTGGAAACATGTACTTTGACTCATACCAATCACATCATGTGTTAGTTTAATGTGAGACTAATTCCTATACATGAAAAATGAATTATGAATCAATTTAATAAATTATCAATAAAATCTGAGTTTGTTTGATTGGTTTTCAGTGAGTGAATTTTTTTGAACTAAACTATCGATTTAAAACTGATAATGGACACATTGAGTCATATTGGTCACACCATGCATCATATTAAGGTGAATTTGATTACTACATGTAAAAAATGACTTATATACCATTTCTATAAATTATCAAAAAATATGAATGCATTTTATCAGTTATGATTAGGTCAGTTTCCCTTTTTATTAAAATTGATGTCATTTTTAAATTAAAAGACGCACTTGGAGTCATACCAGTCACACCGTGCCTCAGATTGTGGTAAGGATGATTAATAAATGTCTTAAATGACTTATTAATCATTTTAATAAATTATAAAAATAATCAAAATTCATTTTCTTAGTTTTGAGTACGTTACTTGTTTTTTACTAAAATATCATTTTAAACTAGAAACTCATACTTTGACCTATAACAATCACATTTTGTATCATTTTGACATGAGACTAATTCATACATGTCCAAAAGGACTTATGAATCAATTTATTAAATTATCAAGAAATTCCTAGTGCATTTTTTTAGTGAGTAGAATTTTTTGAACAAAACTATCAATTTCAAACTGATAATGGACACATTGAGTCATAATAGTCACACCATGTGTCGAATTGAGGTGTGGTTGATTCCTACACATCTCAAATGACTTATGGATAATTTATATAATTTTGAACAATGTGAAAAACTCCATCAACCTCTTTTTACAATCATATAAAACCCTATCATTTTTAATTAAATAAAAATTATTAAAAAACCAAGTTTTATCGAAAAAAACATTATAAAAAAATCCTCAACCAATTATTTTATTAAAGTTTTATTTAGATACTTATAGATAAATACATGGATAAAAATTAAATTAATTCATCATTAACTCAAACTCCATTTCAAATCAAATAAATTAATTTCATTAACATAAAATCATCATCTTAAATTACACTATAGCAACCTAAGACCTCTGGGTTGTGTAGCACTATAGTTGCGTATTTTGATTATTTCATCTCTACCCTCTCCATTTCATTATTTACATTCACTCTATCATTTCTATAGTTGTGCAGAGATTTTATATGGAATGAGTTGGTGACAATGGTTCATTCGAGTTAATAACCAGTGACAATGGTGTAATTCTCACAAATGGGAGGAATTTCCCCTTTTATAGAACACAATGAAGTATAATTGTCATCCTCATCAGCTCATCTCCTAAAAATTTATCATTTCATTTTGTTGTTTGACACACATATTCTATATCTTATGGACATGAACCTATGTTTCTTGAAATACTCTAAGTAGTAGTCATCCATGGGATGACTAATGCTTATAGTATTACAAGAAACATGAAAGATATGGGGTATAAGTCTCAAGGAAACAAAAATCAATAATGACCTTTTGGGAGATGAAGCTAATGAGGATGAAAATTTTATATCATTATGTTCTATAAAATGGGAAATACCACCCATTTGTGAATATTACACCATTGTAACTAGTTATTAACTTAACACCTCCATTTCTACAAACTCCTTCTAGAGAAAATCTCCATATAACTAAATAAATGATAGAGTGAAGGGAGAGAAAGAAATGGAGAGGGTGGAGAGGGAAAAATTAGAATATGCAACTGTAGTGATGTGTAGCCCAAGGGTATTGGGTTTCTATAGTATAATTTTAGCTAACAAGTGTATGTTACTAAAATTAATTTATTTGATTTGACGTGGAGGCAGATTTAATGATGAATTACTTTCATTTTTATCCTTTAATTCATCTACAAGGATCTGAATAAAACTTTAATAAAATAATTAGAATAGGATTTATATATATATTTTTTGATAAAACGTTGTTTTTAATAGGTTTTATTTTATTAAAAAAATATAGAGTTTTATATGATTGGAAAAGAGGTCCATGGAGGTGTTTAATTTGTTCACACTAACATCGACATGCAATAAACCTGAATGAGGTTCATGCCTTCCACCATCAAAAACTATAAAAATGAGGTAAATAATCATTCGATACATAGATAAATAAAGTGAATCTACCTAAATATTATATCTATAGTATATATATGTGTTATATTAGTAACTTTATTTGAATATAATTATATATATATGTTTATATTACTTATCATATTTAAATTTATTTTAATATACAATACATTATTTGATGTATATATATAATAATAATATTTCTATAATGAAACTAAAAATTTACTATTAATAATAATTTTTAAATTATATTAGTTATATATAATTATTATTTTAGTTAATTGTGTATAAAATATAATTATTTAAAATTTGGAAAGTTTAATTATTTCAAAAAAATGTATATATAGTTACCTAATTTTATTATTTTGAAAGTAACATTATTTTACCATATTTTATTGGTTATTTAAGTATAAATTATATTAATATTAATTAAATGTATATATAGACCTAAAATGTATATATCGACCTAAAATGATAAATACAAAAAAATAATTTCTACTATATAGAATTTGATAACTTCCATTCTATTTTTTGAAACAAATAATATAGCAACCTAAGGATTATAAGGAGGACATGTACAATGCATTGACCCATTCTTGAGATTCTAGGGAGGTCCATAAAGAAGTTGGCATAAAGCAATAATACACACCAATAAGATATATTAGAAACAAAGGAGAAAAACACACCAACCCTTGAAACATCTATCCCATACACATTGATATATATATATATCATGAAATTTATAATACACATTATTGAAAAACAAATGCACATTTAAACATAATATTTAATGAAAATAAATACAATCCCTTCCTAATTTGGAAATCAAGAACCAAAATTTATGAATAAATAATTTTAAAATCAACCTTACATTATAAGTTCTAAAAACACATATAAATAGAAAATAAATAAATATATATATGTATATATATATATATATATATTTATAAAATAAACATGAATTGATAAAAATATATATAACCCTTATAAACATAGTAAAATAAAAACAACACCATAACGATTTTGAAAATAGAGAGCCATTGAAAAGAAATAAATGTGGAATCACCCTTACTAATATTTATCTTAAAATAAAATAACACAATTCTGAGAAAATAAATTTTTAAGGAAAAATAATTACACCAAAATATTAAAATATAATTTAAATAAATAAATTCTCTTACATGAATTACATAAAACTAGCTTCTATTGCTGCTTTTCACCATCATCAGAATGAGAATTGGTTTTATAAATCAATTTTCTTTGAACCTAAAAAGGAATTTGATTCAAAACAACAAAGAATGATGGGGTATAAACGTAGAAAGTGAAGAAAATTGATTCAAAACAAAACTTTTAAAAGACCAAAATAGGATATCCAAAACAGTAGTCAAAAAAACAATGAATCATAAACAAAATCAAAATAGTATACAAAAACCAGAGTACAAATACAGATATAAAATCAGAACCTATAAAGGAAAATTAAAAACCCTCAGATCCATATCTTGAAAGGAAAAATATTGAAGGAAAATCAAAACCTACAAAGGAAAACATTGGCCTATATATCTAGGTTGAATAAAATCTGAGACCCTCATATCTAGATCATGATGATTCCATTGGAAACCCTAACTACAACCGAACATTAGATAACAGATGATGTTCAAGCAACTGAATGTAGTGGGTTTTTTTATTTGAGTGGTTTTGTGTTATTTGAGCTTTGATTCATTGAGGAGGAGTGCCGATAATGGATGGCTTCAAGGGAAAGCTTCTAATATCACAAAGGGTTCGCAACATGTTAGGTTTTTTTAATTATATTGGGACACTTTTATTAGTGCATTCTAAAAAGTGCTGATAAAGAGTCCTTTTATCAATTCTTAATATTTAAGTGCTGATAAAAGGCATATTTATCAGTGATTTTTTAGAACTAATAATGATAAGTCTTTATCAGCACTGATAATTCCTCATATTAGTGCTTATTATTTAAGCACTAATAAAGTATTTTTAATTATAATTATAAATAAAAAAGTAGTAAATTTATATATACACTTAATCGATAAATATAAATATAAATATAGTGAAAATATTCCGTATTTAATATATTTTTAATAAATTTATAATTATTTAAATATATAATTATTTATTTATAATTATATAAATATTTTTCAAAAAATAACATTTATATCATTATATATATTTTTATAATTATATATATATAATAATAAATTTAAATATAGCTATAATAAATATATTCATTATTTAAGTAAATTTATTATAAATTTAATACTGATTTAAATATATATAATTATTTATTTATAATTATATAAATACTTTTAAAAAATATTTATCTATTTATAATTATAAATATATAATTTTATAAATATAGTATGTACATTTATAAATATTTTTAAAATAATATTTTTTTAACATTATTAATGAATATCAAATTTCAAGTATATACATGTTAAAAATGAGTGACATTGAATAAATTAAATATAAGTACACTTTAATAATATTTAAAAAATGGATATTTATTGTGTGTGTACATTGTATATAAAAATGCATTAATTATGTATCTGTGAAATCAATATAACACACATTTGATCTATGTTAAATTGAAAAATAAAATGGAATTCAATTATATGTCCATTACTCTATGCAATCAGTTAGTGTTTTTAATTCGTATTTATTTTTAATTAGAAACCATTATTCACTAAATATAGCTCATAAATATTTTTTAATATATAAATCATATTTTTACACATTAATATATATATATACTATTTATTAACATTATCAATAATCATCTAATTAATAAATTTTTTAATATTTTTCTCAATTTACTTAATTTTAATTTTAATTTGTTTAATTTTCATTTTTCATATGTATATATTTAATAAAAAATAATTATTATTTTTTATAATTTATATATAGTATAATGAATTTATTCAATTTTTATCAATAATTATTTAATTAATAAAATTTGTATTTTTTTTAATAAACTCATTTTTTTTTCATTATTTCATTTTCTTTATTCAGACCTATATCAACACTAAAAAATCCTTGATAAAGGACTCCTTTATGAGGGCAAAAAATATTGCACAGATAAAGGGTGTCCTTTATTACTGTAAAAATTAAGTATTTAGAAATGGTACCGTCTATCAGTGCTAAAAATATAGTACTGATAAAAGAGACCATTATGAGTGATAAAAAAAGCACTAATAAAGGGATAAATTTATCAGCACTGATAAAGATGCCATTTATAAGTGTTTTTCTCTAGCGCTGATAAATACTAGCGCCATTAATTTCTGGTTTTTAGTAGTTTCTTAATAAAACCTCCACCCCAGTTTAATTTGAAGGTTTCTATATTGGAAGATAAAGATCAGAAGGAGCTAACACTATATAGATTGCATAGTACTCTTGTTGCATATGAAATGAGAAATAATGATAATGAGTCTGTGGAAAAAGGATGTCTAAAGAAGTGCAGTTTAAGGCCATGAAGAAGCTAACCATTGAATATGGTTAGGAAGATGAATATACAGATGAGGTGATGACATTCCATTACTCAAATATACGAAGAGGAAAAGAAAAATTCAAAGGGAAACTAACTATTGCATGATTTTGATGTTAAAAGATTGGACATCTTACATTAAGGTTCCCTAAAAAGTTTCAGTAAGATGAAGAGGATGGAGATGAATTTCCCATGAAGAAGTATTCATCATATGTTAAAGGCAATACAAATTTTATGAAAAATTTATTCAAAAAGAAGAGTATTTTTTTGAAAGAATACGATAGTTTAGAAGAATATGAGGTAGAAGAGTTGAAAGACCGCAAGGATTATGAAGTGAATGCTATGGTGGCTGTTGTCGAAAATTCCTAAACAAGGGAATAAGGTGATAATGAAGAAGGAGAAGTTGAAAAAATAGTTGACCTTCAAGTTGAATTAGAATCCTCTCTTGAGGAAAAAGATTTTTGGATTCCAAAATGAAGAAATCCAATAGAGTGGTTTGCAATTCCAAACTCTATATTGAGCAACATGAAGAAGAGAAGTTTGATATTATGTCACGTCCTGTCCCTTGGGGCCTGTGCGGTGACTACCCCAACCCAATGAGGTGCGGGCATAGCTCGTGAAGGGGTGAGTACAACGATACTCAGTAGGGACCCTGAGACCCTCAAGGTCTCACAAAATCCAACAAGGATAAACCACAAATTATGAAATCAATAGATAACCCCACTTAGGTATATACCCATACATATTCCGAATTTATCAAGTAATCCATCTCAATCATGAGGTAAATAGAAAGGTTACTGACTCAGATCTACCAGGATTTTTATTCACATTATCGAAACCACAACTGTTGGATAACTCCTCCTCTTTCGAGTACAGTGGGCCTGCTGCGACACCAAGATGCTTCCCACTAACCTTCGACTACTGAGGTACTCTTCCTATCGAGTACCGTGGGTCTGCTGCGTCACCAAGGCGCTCCCCACCATGGGTATTCCACGTCACCATGTCACTCCCCCTCGTAGCCTGCTAAGGTACTCCTCTTGTTGAGTATCATTGGTCTGTCGCGACACCAATCCGCTCCCCACTGTAGGTCTACCGTGACACTATGGCACTCCCCACTGGGATAGTAGAGTCACTCCGAGTCAAAATGATCAGCAATCTTCAGGTCTCAGCCAGCTACAAGGTCTCTGCACTATGCATGCTCGTCTCTAGGAGGATCCACTCCACAAGCTACTGGTCGATACTCCAATTGTCACAAAGTACAATGAATAAGTATATCAAAGAACCGCCATGTCATAGGGGTCTCAATGCAATAGACAACACGCCAATCAAAATCCCGGTCTGTGAGTTATTAGCCATTTAGTCCTGGGGGCCTGGTTGGATTCGTGCACGATCCAACCTGACAGTATCTCAACTTTACCCTGAACTCTAATGGGGTATACTCAAAGGGAATGTTGTGCTTTAATAATACCAGCGCCGCTGACGGTTCATCAAACGGTCGTCTGGTTCCAAAGTTGTGGCCAAAGAAAGTAAAGGGGGTTGATAGTGGGCCCGGGTCCAGTCAGACCTGGTTCAACCGATCCGGCCTGATTTAGTCGGGGTCGACCCGGTCTGGGTCGACCCAGTTAGACCTGTTGGGTCTGGCCTGACCCATTGGGTGGGACAACCTCTTAGGTTCAGCCTGGCCAGCTGGGCCCTTCCCAATAGGCCAAGTGGGTGGTTCAACCCGGGCTCGGGGCTGGTTCGTCCCAGAGGGTGAGGACGGGGCGGTTCGGCTAGGGCGCCGTGAGGGGGGCCGCCAGCCGGCTCGGGAGGCCGACACCGCTAGGGCGCCAGTTCGATTGGGTGGTGATCGGGCAGGCGGTCAGGAGTCCGCCAGGCAGGCTGTCAGGGGGCCGGGTAGGATGGTAGGTGGGCGAGCGGGCGGCCGGGCAGGCCGGAAGGCCGGCAGGCCGCTGGGCAGGGTGCTAGGTGGGCCAACGGGTGGGCGGGTAGGCCGGCAGGCGGCCAAGAAGGGCGCGACCAGGTGGGCTGGTGGCCGATAGCCGGGTGGCACGGGACGGCGGCGGTGCATCCGGGGTGGCTCGACCAGAGGGTCGTGGTTCGACCCGGAGCACTAGAGCGCCAAGGGGGCGGTGCGGTTTGCGGAGGCCACTAGTAGCGCAACCTTTATCGTCACCACCTTCGTCGTTCCGTTGCCTCATCACCATGTTGTAGATCGTCAAAAACAAGAAGGTTAGTGGGGTCGGACCATGTTGGTTTGGCCCACACCCTCCGCGTTTAGGGTGGTATCAATTGGCTCATCACGATGTATTAAGATGAACAACAACTCACCCGCAAACAATTCCTTTCCAACCATTGAAGAAGATTTAAGGAAATCATCAACATGTAAAAACCCCCTACATTTCATCGTCATTTGACTTTAGTTGATGGAGTCGCAGAAAATAGACAACGAATATCTTCGTTCGTCGCGTCCGTTGCACACTTCCAATCTCGAGCTGTTTCGGCTCATTGACGACGATGCAGAGGGTAGGTCGGTTGAAGACTTACCATGTTGGTAGAAGCTCTGAGGAAGAAGTCGAATAAGGTCAGCGTTCTTTGTTCTCTATTGGTAGAGTTCTTCCCTCTTCTCCCAAGTTTCAACCAAGATGCCAAAGAAAATAATAATAGATAGGTTTATCTATTATTTTGTTGGCATAGAATTAAAAATGGTGAAATAAACTAATTGGATCCACCTAATTAATGTGGAGGGTTGGCATAAGTTAATTAGGGGAGTTGGCACAATTTAATTAAAGGGAAGGTGGCACCATTAAGGAGGGAGGGTGTGGAGAAACTCTCCCTCATTAATGAGGGGAGTTGAGAGATTTTTTTCTCCCACCATTAATAGGGGCGTTTAGCCCCATGTGGTCCCCACATCATAACCTCTCGCAGGAGGTTAGGTTTGGTTGGGCCCCACCACCATATTCTCTCATGGGATGTTAGGGTGTGGTGGTCCCACCTCTAACTTCCATGAGGAGATTTTAACCGTCAAATAAAAATAAAGCCACACACTTTATTTTTATTTAATTCAATCTCTAAAAACCCTAAAAACTATCTTTTATTCTCGACCAACTACCGTCGCGTTGAAAGTCTTCTTAAGAGAATACATGCACTGCAAGTTCAATAGTGCCCTCAGATTTAAATTCTGAGCTCCAATTCAAATGTTATAAAAACCCACTCGTACGTTTACTGAACATACCCGAACAAAACATTAGAAATTGATTCTGGGCACTCCGGGCCTCAGAATCATGCGTCATCAATTTTCACGGACTCTTTTAATTCCCATGTATTTAAGAAAAAAATTTTGATGGAAATCCAGGGTCTTTATAGATTGAGAAAGAGATTTAAAAAATAAAGTATTCCATGCTAGAGATCTCAGATAAGGTTGTTGAGTACACGATCAAAATTGAAAAACATAAAATATAAATCGATATTTTTAACCGAATTGGAAAAGATCAAATCAAATGTATCGAAGAACTTGAAGAAGAGGCCATTGGTTTGTGAATAAATGTTAAGAATCAAGAAAAAATGTTGACTATCGGTACGAAATTGAGAAAGAAGATCATTTAGGAAACTAATAAGATATAGGTGGATCATAAAGGTCTCGAAGAATAGAATAAATAGTCATGGAAAAATGATAAGAATGATACGAGGGTTGATAAAAAACAAAGAGATGTGATGATTAATTTTATACCACAAGCACCCACTCTGAAAGTGAAGACGGATTTGAGTATGAAGCAAAGTCATAGTGTTTAGAAAACTCAAGAGATATCCAGTGGTGTAGAAGTTACACACATGAATGCACCTCGCATAAGGTGTAATTATTGTGGAAATATGGGCCACTCACGAGGTGTGTGTTCCATAGACAAGAGATACCAAAGGTCATAAGAAAAACAATGGTATCCAAACAGAGTGAAATAATCTATAATATCTTTAGAGGGTCATTGTTTTTGGTGTAGAGGATTTGGAAACATGGCTAGATACTATAGATCAACCATGGAGAGGAATGTGATGAAGTAGAACCAAATTGGTCTCAAGCATCAACTCAGTCAACCATCAAGCGAGATGAAAATGAAAAATCAATTTTCAGTGTTTCAAGATGAAGCTCATCCATTATACACCAAGGAAGATAATGATTATCAATCCATAATTGGTATGAAATAAAAAAACCTGGATTAAGAAGAAATGAGCTAAGAAGGAAGTGGTTGCAGATATTTATTTTAAAGCATCAGATCAAACTAGAATATGAATTATTGATAGGGGATTCACTTTTCATTAAATAGTAAATAAGGATTTGGTGACTAGAATTAGGTATGATGAGGAAGGTATTGTAAGATTTGGTAATGATGAAGTCCTGAAGATTGTTGGCTCAGGGAAAGCAAAGTTTGGGGGAAAAGACATGAGATGTGAAGATGTATTGGTTATTAAAGTTATTACTCAAACCTTACTAAGCTTCGGTAAACTATGTGACTCAATAAATGCTATATGTTTTTCAAATAATTCATGTATCATTATGGAAAAATATAGTGCAATTTTTTTTGCAGGGAAAACATTCAAAGGGAAATATTTAACTTGTAAATGGAGAAGAAGATATGTGCTTTCTGTCCAGGAAATAAGAAAATAAGTTATGGTATAAAAATATTGGACAATTGATCTAAACTTCCTTGGAATATCTAGTGAAATATAATGCTACTCGATACCTCCAAATATTATCACATGATTGTACTCACATGTGAGATGCTTTTCAACAAGGGAAGACCATTCTAATGACAAATAAGTCAAAAGATAAAAGGTCAATAAAAGTGATTGAGATGGTGCATATTTATGTGTGGGGACCAATTTCACAAAGTTATATTAATGGGAGGAGATATTATGTTATATTCATTGATGATTTTAGCAAAATGGAATGGGTTTCAATCATCACCCAGAAATATGAGGTGTTCAGTTGCATAAAAAATTATCGATGAGAGGTTGAGAAGATAATGAATCAAAAAATCAAGATGATCTGAATAAATAATATAATAGAGTTCAAAAATATCCAAGTGGATTATTATCTTGAGAAACATAGGATAAGGCACCAAGTTTTAGATGTTATAACTCTACAATATAATCGATTAGTTTAGAGAAGAAATTAGATTATCAACAACATGGCTAAAACAATGCTCATTGAGTAAGAACTTCCATAAAAGTTTTGGAAAGAAGTGTTGGGACGAAGAGTGATGGCAAGAGGGGGGGGGGGGGGGGTGAATTGCCTTTTAAAAATGTTTAACAATTAAGAAAAAGTTAAAGCGCAGCGGAAATAAAAGAGGCAAGACACAAAATTGATAACGGAGTTCGGCCTAAATCCCAAGCCTACGTCTCCGCTCCCAACTCAACCGTTGAGAGATTTATACGACAGCTTGCTTTTTAATGGTTGTAGCATGAAACCCACTAGGCTTTAAGGCAGCCTAGACACCTATTACATCTTGATTTTGATTGGTTGTAGCAAGAAACCCACTAGCCTTCTTACAGGTGAAGGCTAGCTCACCTATGACTCAAGTCTTTTACAGGGAAGACTTGACTAACCTCTTCACACCTTGAAGGTGGTGTGAAAACCCAAGCAAAGGGAGGATTATAGAAAGAAAGGTTTGTATGCACAAACTCAAAATAAAGCTCAAAATGATAAAGCAATAAAAACCATAAAGAGGAGAAGTCTTGGGCGCCAATGGATTGATTGGTGATGATGAAGGGCGCTCCCAAGCTTCTATGGTAGTGCTCCTTGGTTGTGGAAGTGAGTTGGAGCAAATGGGGATCCTTGAAGGAATGCATCGGAGGTTTTCCAAATGATCGAAAAATGTTCCCGTGGGCTACCGTATATTTCCGGGGATTCCTAGTCCTCTATTTATAGGATAGGTACACCCAAATGGCCATTGGAGGTCTTCGGAGCCGTTAGAGAGGCCTTCAGAGCCGTTGGGAGTCAAAAGTACAAGTCTGGTCAAAGCCCAACGGCTAGTTTGATTGGGCACAGCGGCTGACCGGTGGTGTCTCACCAGCAGGCCGGTGGTCCACCGGTTGACCGGTCCTGAGCCACCGGCTGGCCGGTGGTCAGCCACCGGCTGGCTGGTGACAACACCGGCTGGCCAGGGAGCTCACACCGGCTGACCGGTGGCTCTGGACAGAAACCATTGCAACTGCCAGAGACCACCGGCTGGCCGGTGGGAATACACCGGTTGGCCGGTAGACTCAGAGAGTCTACTTTCAGTCCTTCTTGGCCCAACTCCTTGGCAACCTATTGCCTATCAACAAAAACACTTGAAAACAAGTTAGAACAAAATAAGAGTGATTGTGATCATTAAAATCCTAGAGAGAGGGGTACAACAATCTCCCCCTATTTTGATGATCACAATCACCAAAACAAGCAATGTAAAAGACTGAAATGAAAGGCATGCATTAAAGGATAAATTGAAAAGTAAAGCAAAGCATGAGAGAAAGATTTCTCCCCCAATCAACCAAGGAAATCTCCCCCTTTATGATTATCAAAATAGCACGGGGCATAAAATTTGATTGAAGGAAAGGATTGAAAAACAAGATAGAGATTTTAAACCAATTGAAATTTTTGAAATTTGAATTGAATGTTTTAAATTGAAAGTTTTGAATTGAAAGTTTTGAATTGAATTTTTTAAATTGAAAGTTTTGAATTGAAAGTTTTAAATTGAAAGTTTTGAATTGAAAGTTTTGAATTGAAAGTTTTGAAATAAAATCGCAAAAAGGCTTAAACGATCCTAACTCCGCCTAAATAAAGACAACAAATCACCGAGGAGAGGATTTTAGAACCGAGACAAATTTTGGTCCGGAGAGACTCGCTAAAGGGGATTTTTCAATCCAAACTTATCTTGTGGCGGGTCTTCTCCTATGAAATTCATCGCTAAAGGAAATGGTTTTGGGCATTCCATACCGGGCATTTTTGCAATCACACTCGTAAATTAAGTGCCCGATCTTTTTTCAATAGTTGCAAAATTTATATTGGGAGCTCCCCCTTACAAAAATAGTAGGAGCATGGGTAGAGGAAGCTTTCTTGGAATAGCCAAGCCCTTGGGTGGTTCTAGATATGCATTGGGAACCAAGGAGCTTCGAAAGGTTATGTTCACCTTCGGTGAACTTAGCTAGGGATTCCCTTAAATCCTTGATTGTTGATTCCATAGAATAAACTTCGGGAAGGTTTTGGATCTTGAGGGACAAGTCTTCCTTCTCTTTGAGAAGTTGATCCTTTTCAGAAGAAAGGGTTTTGAATTTCTTTTTTAAAGCTATAAATTTGGAAGAAATTTCGTGAAAAACTTCCTCCAATTGATCTCTCGCATGTTGGAGATCCTCGTAAGATAAATGATTGAAAGAATTGGAAGAACAAGAGGAAGAGGAGTCAGAAGAGGTTACCTCATGAAATGCCATTAGACATTTTTTACCGTTGTCTTTTGAGGAGGAGGAGGATGAGGAGCTATCACTCCAAGTGGCCTTGAATGCCTTTTTCTTTTCTTATTTCTTGGCCCTTGTCTTGTGGAGTGGGAAATCGGGCTTATAATGGCCTTTCTTGCCGCACCCATAGCATATTACCTCAGGCTCGGATTTTTCGTTGAGTTCTTTCTTTTGAGCCTTGCGAGATTTCTTCTTTTTGTTCTTCTTCATGAATTTGTGCATCTTGCGGGCAAGGTTCTCGATTTCTGAATCACCGCTTGAAGAGGAAGAAGATGAGGAGGAGGAGCTTTCTTCTTTTTGAGCTTTGAAGGCGATGTTCTTTGGAGTTTTGATGAGTTTGACTTCCTTTTCACCTTGCCTCCTCATGGTGATCTCATAGGTCATGAGGGATCTGATGAGCTCTTCGACCGACATTTTCTTGACATCTTTTGCTTCTTGAATTGCCGTGACTTTTGGTGCCCATGAACTTGGTAAGATCCAAAGGATCTTCTTGACCATCATCTCTGCAGAAACATCATCTCCAAGAGACTTTCTCCTATTACAAACATCAGTAAAGCGAGTAAACATATCAGTAATATTTTTAGATGGATGCATGGTAAAAGACTCAAAATCTTGACGGTACATATCCAATTGAGTATCCTTAACTTTGTTGGTCCCCTCATGGGTAACCTCCAAAAGTTTCCAGATTTCATGAGATGAAGTGCATGTGGAAACTCGATTGAATTCATTACGATCAAGGCCGCAATGATGAGTGTTCATGGCTTTGCCATCAAGCTCGAAATTTTTAATATCATCTTGAGTCCATTTGGATTCATCGGGAGAAGAGAGAGAGTAACCATGCATGACAATTCTATAAATAGGATAACCCATACTTCTACGAAAAGTAGACATGCGGGTTTTCCAATAGGTATAGTCGGTTCCATCAAAAAAAGGAGCATGACCCAATGAATAACCTTCGGGGGTGAAAGAAGATGAAGTCATCACAATGGATCTTGAATTTGAAACCGGTTAAGGTATTACACAAACACCTGCTCTGATACCAATTGTTGGGACGAAGAGTGATGGCAAGAGGGGGGGGGGGAATTGCCTTTTAAAAAAGTTTAACAATTAAGAAAAAGTTAAAGCGCAGTGGAAATAAAAGAGGCAAGACAAAAAACTGATAATGGAGTTCGGCCTAAATCCCAAGCCTACGTCTCCGCTCCCAACTCAACCGTTGAGAGATTTATATGACATCTTGCTTTTTAATGGTTGTAGCAAGAAACCCACAAGACTTTAAGGTAGCCTAGAAACCTATTACAGCTTGCTTTTGATTGGTTGTAGCAAGAAACCCACTAGCCTTCTTACAGGTGAAGGCTAGCTCACCTATAACTCAAGTCTTTAACAGGGAAGACTTGAATAAACTCTTCACACCTTGAAGGTGGTGTGAAAAACCAAGCAAAGGGAGGATGATAGAAAGAAAGGTCTGTATGCACAAACTCAAAATAAAGCTCAAAATGATAAAGCAATAAAAACCGTAAGAGGAGAAGTCTTGGGCGCCAATGTATTGATTGGTGATGATGAAGGGCACTCCCAAGCTTCTATGGTGGTGCTCCTTGGTTGTGGAAGTGAGTTGGAGCAAATGGGGATCCTTGAAGGAATGTGCCGGGGGTTCGCCAAATGATCGAAAAATGTTCCCGTGGGCTACCGTATATTTCCGGGGCTTCCTAGTCCTCTATTTATAGGAGAGGAACACCCAAATGGCCATTGGAGGTCTTCGGAGCCATTGGAGAGGCCTTCGGAGCCGTTGGGAGTCAAAAGTACAAGTCTGGTCAAAGCCCAATGGCTAGTTTGACTGGGCACACCGGCTGACCGGTGGTGTCTCACCAGCTGGCCGGTGTTCCACCGGTTGACCGGTCCTGAGCCACCGGCTGGCCGGTACTCCAGACAGAGAGCAAGCTCTCTGCACAGGTTCCACCGGCTGGCCGGTGGTCAGCCACCGGCTGGTGGGTGACAACACCGGCTGGTCGGGGAGCTCACACCGGCTGACCGGTGGCTCTGGACAGAAACCATTGCAACTGCCAGAGACCACCGGCTGGCCGGTGGGAATACACCGGTTGGCCGGTAGACCCAGAGAGTCTACTTTCCGTCCTTCTTGGCCCAACTCCTTGGCAACCTTTTGCCTATCAACAAAAACACTTGAAAACAAGTTAGAACAAAATAAGAGTGATTGTGATCATTTAAATCCAAGAGAGAGGGGTACAACAAGAAGAATTCATGGCATCGATTTACATATCAAATAGAGAATTATTATGTCCAAAAGAGGAAAAGACTTCATATGAGATTTGGTATGGAAAGAATCCAATGTTGAAGTACATTCGGGTCTTTAGAAGAAAGTTTTTCATTCTCAATAAGGATAAAATAGGAAGTTTGAATCCCATAGAGATAAAGGGATATTTCTAGGATACTCAAAGAAAATAAAAGCATAAAAATGATTCAATAAGTGGCTAGGAATGGTAGTTGAAATAAATGATGTAACTATTATAGAGAATGAGAAGAATATTTAAAAAATACTCGATCAAACTCAGGAGGATAGTGATAAAGAGATAAGCAGATCAGGGGATGTTCTAGTTCTAGAAGATGATTTATAAGCAGACTCGACTAATTAGAAGGATGAGAATAAATCAGTATCTACACAAAAACCAAGTATAAGAGATTAAATTGATATAAAGAACATAATTGGTGATCAGATAGCGTTAGTAAAGATAAGGAGGATGGAGACTCCACAACAAGGATCATACTTATCACAAGTAGAGACTAAATTTTTGATGAAGAAGCTAGAGATGAGAATTGAGTTTATGATGTGAATGAAGAGCTTGACCAAATTGAGAAGAATCAGAAATGGAATATTGTTTTGAGGACAACATATAATAATTTCATTAGGATTAAATGGGGTTTTTCACAACAAGAATAATGAATATGGTTCAATGATTTGAAACAAAGAATGACTAGTGTGTAAATGGTACTCCCATATAGACAATATTGATATTGTTGAGACATTTTCACATGTTTCAAAGCTAATTAAAATCAGAATATTCTTGGAAATATCAGTGAAAAGAAGGTTAAAGTATTCCAGATGGATGTCAAATTAGCATTTCTGAATGAGTTTCTCGAAGAATAAGTATACATTGAGAAACCAAATGATTTTCTCATTCATGAATATGAGAAAAATGCGTGTCAGTCGAATAAGGAATTGCATGTGTTAAATCAAGAACCAAGATCATGGTATTCAAGTCTTGATTAGTTTTTAAAGAATCTTGATTTTCAGTGTGGTGGAGTTGATTACAATCTCTATGTCAAAAATAAGAGTAATCAAAGGATGATGGGGCTGGTATATATTGATGACATAATATTCGGTGGATTAGATGAAGTGAATTGCAAATAGTTTTCTAAATTCATAAAAAGTGAGTTTGAAATGTCAATGATCGATGAATTGACATTTTCCCTTAGTTTATAGGTAACATAAGGAACGAATGACACATTTATTTCTCAATCTAAATATGAAAAGTAAGGTTTGAAAAGATTTGGAATGGATAATTCCAAGGATATGATGACTCCAGTGGATACTCGGATAAAACCTTCAAGATATGATGAATAAAATACAGTTAATGTTACAAAATATAGGGAAAATCATTAGTAGTCTACTGTACTTCACAGCGACAAGACCTGATTTTTTAACGCATGCCAAGCAACATGGTATCAAAGTAATCCCAAAGAAATCCACATAATTGTAGTGAAAAAAATAATTTAATATATCAGGGTCATGATGGATTTATGATCGATATATAATGACTAATATCCGCCAAAGTTATTGGGATATACAGATGTAGACTGGGATGGATCAGCAGATGATAGGAAATCAATGTCAAGAGGTTCTTTCTATCATGGTGGATTGTTTATTTCTGGTATAAGCAAGAAATATGATTTAATTTAATTAATAACCATATAATATGAATATATTTTGGCTACTTAAGCTTTTACACAACAATTATGGATGAAGCAGAAGCATGATGATATGGGAGATGAAGTGATGTCTCTGATCAGAATCCATTATGATAATTCAAGTGCTATAAATCTTAGAAAAAATATAGTTCATCACTCAAGGATAAAGAAAATTGAAATCATGTATCATTTTATTATGGATAATGTGTATAATTTTAAAAGTCATTTTCATGGGCACTCTCAAATAAAGTGTGATTTTTGGGTACTTAGGTGCAGTAGAGTGGCTGACCAAGGGTTGTCTCTAAAAGGAGGAAGCAACTTAAATAATTATTAAAGGTATCTTTAAAATAAATTAAAAGGTAAGAAAAAAATTATAAGTATGGGGGGGTGGGTTATCTTTATAAAATAATAAGAATATGTTTTTTGGAAGAAGATTTTATTTGCTTGTTCTTGTTTTTGAAATGAAATTTGAATAATAAAACTAAGTGAGAAGATGTTTTTTTCAAGATCTATTTCAAAAACTGTAACCAATATTACTATACATATTCAATTACTTATTAATAATTATCATTTATATTAGTATATAATTAATTATTGTCCCCTAACTTTCAATCCCTAAAACCTTACATGAGTTAACTTAACCACAATGATGAAATGAATTGAACCCTAGGCTAGCTTCAGAAATTGCAATCATAGCACCCTATGTTGATTGTCATTACAATAATAGATTATAGTAAGTGGTAAATTAGGGAATATATCAATTATATAAATGAGTATGAATTGAGTTTAGGAATTATATTTTAACTCTACAAATTAATCATGTGTGGTTATGTTTTATCGATTAAGTTCACGCTCTCACGATTCACACATTACTCGACCTCACAAGTTTTATGTAAGTTGTTTAATATCTTTATTAGTTTATTATAATTAAAAAACCAAATTATTAAATCATAATATTTGAATTATATTATCCCATTTATTCAAAATAATTAAGTGAATATGGTTAGAGTTTGATCAATTACTAAGAAGAATTACTCTTCCTTGGGTGGTGTAGTCATCATAGAAACGTTTTTCATTTACAAAAGGTTGTTGGAAGGGTATAACCAAATAAAAATTTCTAATGATGATTTAAAGAACAAATAGGAAGATTAATAGAATAAGAAAATTTAAAAATAATAAAATAAATTTAAGAGAAACTAAGAGTTTATTGAATGAAAAAATATTACAATAAAGTAGAAGGAAAGAAGATCATTTTGGAGGAGATCCTAGCTTGGTAGATTACCTCCTCCAATTGTGTATTGAAATGGTATGGAACCACTTATCATATACTTATAGTCTCCTAATTCATGTCCCAACCCCTCAAAATGATAAAAAAACCAATTTATAGAGTGGAGGGGAGGCTAGGTTTTAAGAGGTTTCAAGTGTGAATGGGAAAATTCGGCCAAATAAATTAATTCAATTTACACTGCCTATTTGACCACAAAAACACTTGAACCATCTATCCTTATAGAAGGATTATTTTTTTCAAAATGGTTCTTAGATATTATCTCTAAATTTTGGCCCAATCCAATTAGGGATGAAGAATTTATGGCCCAAACACTAATGTGATGTCAAATCTGGCGAGTCTATCCCAACTTTGTCTTAATAGCCCATTAACTCCAATAAAATGCATGATTTTGATTAGATTACCCGAATGAAAGATTTATATCATTAATTTAGAAACATAGTTTCAAAATTTATGTTCAAATAATAAACTTAAAAATATTTATGACCAAAATACAAAAGTGCAGTTTTATGGGAAAAACTGGAATTTTCATCAAATTTTCATATGAATGATCTAATCCCAAATATTTTATAAATAAAAATATTTAACACAATGTGAGGGAATTGTATCATTTATTATCAATAAAATACTCAATAAAATCGTTTTTTATTAACTCCCCCACATTTATCTTTTTTCACTCCTGAGCAAAGTCACATATCATGTATTCCAAAAAAAATGTGACAAGATATGCATGTTCATATTCTTCAATCCATAGTGAAAATATAAGAAAAATAAGATTCCCATCAGAAGTCAATATCAATAAATTTTAATGTAACTGTCTTATAAAATGTATCAAAATAAAATATAGTGAGATTAATGACACTAATCACAGCAAAACAAGTTATGGGTCCACCATGTCATTAATTCCACACGTGTATGTGTGCCAACCATTTCAAGATCATATCCCCACCCTATATTAAGTATATTTAGGTCAAATAAAATAAATCTTCTTACCTAGTTTAATTCACCGAACCTGTTCTAAATTACCTTTCAATCAAATTTCATGACCTACTCACTTATGTATTCTTGAAAGTAAAACCATAATCTTCCGACTTAGATATCCCCACATGTTGTACATTTCATAACTCCCATATTTATTATTATTATTTATATACATTTTAATTTTTTTTTTGATATTTTTTGTTTTCTTGAGGGAGTAAAACTGTCAGATATCAGGTAACTATGCATAGGTCAATTCAGTATAGTAATGAAATTGATCTGAAGAGAAATGAACGTATGAACCAACCATTGATATAATATGTATTTTCTTACCTAACTTGGATATACCTTCAATTGAGTAAGAAAAATTCCACAAGTCATGGTTGCATGAAAAGTTGTGTGGATAAATCAATGACACAATTTACCACGAACAAATATCACAAATAATTGTGTCATCATCTAAAAGGTTTTATAATGACACAATCGATCATATCATCTATGACTTACATTTTTATAAAAATCAACCCTTAATAATGAAATATTTCTCATTCTTATCATAAAACCAATGAATTTTGAAAACATGAATTTTATATATTTTATATATCTAAATGATCATTATACATGATATGTTTTTATTTTTTTGGTGATTTTTTTGTTTTTTTTTTGAAATTTTTACCAAAAACTTAACACAAAACACACAAAAAACACACAAATGAAAATCTGAAATATTTACCCCAAAATGTTGTCCCCTCCCCCACACTTAAAATACTGCATTGTCCTAAATGTGAACCTATGAGGTTATATGTGCACATGAAATGTATAATTTTAAATAGGAAAAGTAATATAAAAGTGAAATGGTTAGGAACAACATGATATTTTCATGTAATGATGGGGTTATGTAGTGTGATGAAATCAAATGCATTGGTGGGAATTAACTCAATGTATTTCTTCAACCATTTCCTATTGACTGTAAATCTCCTTCATGTGTCCTCTTGTGTGATCTCGACTCCACTTTAAAGAAAAACATTAGACACAACATAAGGACCTAACCATTTAGAATGCAACATACCGAGCATCATCTTTAGTCATGAACTGTAGATTAGAACTTTCTCTCCTATATGAAACTCCCTTTGGTGCGTCATTCTGTCATGAGTTTCTTTTGATATTTCCTTATAGAGAATTGAGTTCTATTATGATAACAATTGAATCTCCTCAACCTCTTTAATTTTCATCTTCTGTTGAATTATAGCTTGGGCCAACTCTATGTTGCATTTCTTTATTACCCAATATTCATGATGCTTGACTTCCATGGGGAGATGAAAAGATTTACCAAAAAAAATTAAAAATGGGGACCTACCGATGGGGGTCTTGTATGCTATCCTATAAGACCATATCACATCATTCAAGTTCTTTCTCTAGTCCTTCCTATTTGGATGCACAGTTTTCTACAAAATTTGTTTCAAATTCCAATTTGAATCCACAGCCTGTCCATTTTTTTGGTGGTGGTATGGTGTTGATGTTTTGTATGTCACCCCATAATTCCGAAGGAGGGAATCCAAATTCCGATTATAAAAATGTGTCCCTTGGTCACTGATGATGGAATTTGGTACTCCAACCCTATAAAAAACTATTTCTTGAAAAAGTACACTACAACATGAGAATCATAACTTATAGTGGCCTTAGCCTCCACCCATTTACTCACATAATCAATAGCAACCAAAATATACAAAAAACCAAATAAACTAGAAAAAGGACCCATAAAATCGATGCCCCTTACATGAAAAATCTCATAGAATAATATGGGTTATTGGGGGAATTCAGTGTCTCCTAGAAATGTTCCTAGTGTGTTGGAAACATGAGCATGACTTACAAAACACATAAGCATCATGGAATAAGCTAAGCCAATATAATCCAGAGTCTATGACTTTCCTTGTTGGTCATTGGGGTCTAAAGTGTCCTCCACATGAAAGTGTATGTATAACATACTCAAACTCATGATCAGGTACACAAATCCTAATAACATGATCACTACACATGCACCAGAGGTAGGGATTGTAACAACCCGAGAATTCAAGTTTCGTGTAATGATATGTTTCCCTTTAATTGGACCATCTTTCTCTAAAAAGAAAATGAAGATAAATGAAAACCCGTTGCAACAAGCATGAATGAAATACTCCTTTATTAGGAAACACCTTGACGATTACAACTTTCCACGATCAAAACATCACTAACCAAAGATCCCAACCAAGAACCCAATTACAACGATAGGAAGATTGCTTAGAACTACTAGGAGCCTGAGGATGCGATAGGGATTTCGAGCATCCATCATAAGGAACGTAAGTATGGATGACACCACCGCGACCGTGCTCAACACCAAGGGGATCGCACGAACCATCTTCTGTTCTTCTTCGGTCACTTGGAGTAAGGGACACCCGAGACCAAACCCTTTTATAAGCACCAAAGATGACCGTTGGACCTCAAATGGCAATAAATCCGACCGTTGGTTCGCAATGAATCCCATGTTCATTTTGACCTTTAGGGATAAAATGATCGGAATGATAAGTGGGTAGTTTTCTTTAATTTTTAAAATGACACCAATGTTAATTACCTTTTGTTTTCCAAAATAAGAATTTTATTTTATGTTTTTAATGTAGAAAAATTAATATTATTGTCTTCTTCCACTACTTTTTGATCTGAACAATTAAACTTTTTGTTTCTTCTAATTATATCAAAACCTGATGGATTCCTTTTATGAGTTATATATATATATATATATATTTTTTATTATTACATCAAATTAGATATATTATTTCTCGTATGATTTAACCTTTTATTAACTATTTTAGAAACTACGTCAAATTGTGGTTTCTTTCACTTGTGTGTTTCGTGGTAATAATATTTTAAAATATAACTGCATTAAATGATATTAATTAATTCAGAAAATTAGGATAGTTAACTAGCAAGGTAAATTAAAATATATATACTTGTGTTATGTTTTTATTATTCAATGTTCTTGATCATTATTTCTCATAATGAAATACTATGTAGTTATTAAATAGGGTTTAACAATAATGATAATAAAATTAAAATTTGCGTTTTTTTTGTTAAAATAAAATAAAAAAAATGAAAAAAATATAAGTATGTACATATAATAAGATGTTTTGATCAATTTATAAATTTATTTGACCAATGTTTTTACTAAAATAATAAAAATGGTTTAATAATAATAATGATAGCATATTATGAACTATTGGTATTTTTTATTGAATCTATGACAATAATAATAAAAACTGGAATAAATGTTTAATACTATAAAAATAAAATATTAAAAAAAACAACTTTTCGTTTTTTTACTGTGGGAGCCGCGTTTTTAAAACCGCGGCGCAACCCCAGCCGCCCAATTCACTTCCCCCTAATCTCAGCCGTCAATACCTTTTAATGCCGCGACAGCTCCCAGCCCTCCGATCAACCGGCATTTAATCACGGCCGTCCTTTCCTTTCACGTTTTCTTCCCCGCTTCTTCTTATTCCCCGCGGTTTTCTCTTCTTCTTCTTTCTGTCGCTGTACCAGTAGCATAGGGTGTTTCTTTCTTCTCTAGGACGGCGAAGAAGACCGGGCTGCCTCCTCCTTTCCACAGGTCGACACCGACCCCTCACCCCGCCCGAGGTCTCCCTCTTCCTCTTCTTCGTTTCCTTTTTTTTAAACCCCCCTATTGTGCCGAGGACCGAAGGATCAGGTCTTGATCTCTCCGACCTTTATGCGAAGCAGACACAGCTCCGGCCTTCCTCCTCCTCGACGAACTGGTAAGGGTCGTTTGCTTTTTTTTTCAGTTTGTGTAAAAATACGGGCTTTGCATATGGTTATATACACGTTTATACTTGTTATATATATACATATATTCTTTGTTTATACCTTCGGCTTTTGGGTTCCGCAGTTGCACCCTACTCCTCCTCCTCCTCCTCGGCGAGCTAAGGTAAGGGAGAAGGTTTTGCTGGTTTCTCTTTCTGTTACAGTTTCGGTTTTGTATATATATACACCCATATATATGTGTTATGTGTATGGGAGTACATTCTATGGTTTTGCACCCGATTCCTCATTATCCGCTCCTCCTCTCCGTACTGGTAATGGTGATATTTTGGAAGCTCAGTTTGGGTTCATGTTTGTATTTCGTTTTTTTTATTTTTATATATATATATATGTTATGTATATATATATGTATATACATCTTAGGGTTATGCACCGGATTTCACTGCTGCATCTTCTCCCCTCCGTACTGGTGAGGGTGGAACATTGTTCTCAAAATTTTGTGCTATACCTCAGTTTTCATATGTATATAAGCATATTCGGGATATATATATATGTGCATATCTTCTATGTTTGTACCCTCGGATCCTTTTGCCTCGACTGCATCCCCACTCCAAGCAAGGAAAGGGTCCTGTTTTATTTTCGGTTGAGTTTTTACAAGAATCGGTTGTTATATAAATATGTATATACATATAAATCATTATGAAAGTGAATTTTAAAGCAACAACATGTTTTCAAGATAGAAAACTCCAGTGAAAATATATATGTAATTAAGGCAAGCTTAAAATGTTTTGGAAAATTCGGTGCTTGACCGTTGTAAACAGGAAGGAATTGGGGAGTGAACCCATCCTTCGTTAAGTGGGTAGGCCCAGACAGCCTTCAACGATTTCAAGCGACCTCAGCATGATGTTTTAACTTTAAAAGCTTGCGTATTACTTTCACAGACACTGGATTATTTTTATGAAATTTTGAACGTAGTTATTTTATAAAATGATATAGTAAGTAATTTAAAACTATGTTTTAAAAATGATATTTATTGAAAGTATTTTCAACTCGTGAAACCGAGAACTTTCATTTATCACTGCTTGGGGTAAATGGGGATTTTTGTGAAAATGGACTCCTTGAATTTTCTTTTTTTAAATATATGCATGTATTCATAAGTGTGTACCTATGTCTGCTTAAAGTGCTAATAAAAGAGTTCTTATAAGACAGTTTTGGGTGAAAACCCTCAAAATCCATTTATCAGTATATGTGTAAACGACTATGTTTTAAATTGGATACTATGATGTTATGTAATGTTAAGTAATATGTTCGTTCTCTTGAAACCCATGCTTTTAAATTCAAGGTAACTTGTTATGTGAACGAAGTTTTAGCATGCATGTCATCAGGTTCTTAATGTTTAAATGGTCTTCACGTAATGAACAAGTATGTGAAAATGGGGTTTAATTAAGAATGCATGGAACCCTATGAATGAATGGCCACGTCAAGATATGTAAGGGATGTATAGGACTTACATGTGACGGGTGCGCCCGGAATTATATAGCGCTCCAATGCATTGGGTAAAGCAAGAGTCTCATGAGACGATCATGTGCGACGGTCTTGGCAAGTTAGCCTTGGCTTGAGCAAAGGAAACGGGGTGGGCAGTGAGCCTTGACCCGTTAAGTATGTTTTACGGTCATGATGAAAAGTCATGACAAAGTACAGGATTATACATTCCCTCTACATGTAATGATAAAGGTTAATCAGGGGTTTGTTCAACTAACAGGACAACCCCTAGTTGAAAGCTCCCATGATCATGAAACCGTACTTAATGTGACAAGAACTGTTTTTCATATGAGAAACTATTAAATGAACTGCATCCTACTCACGAACCATGATATGCATGTTTTCCTACTTAGCCATAGAAATTCCCTTGGAATTAAAGTAACCTTGTTTTAACATTATGTATTGCTTACTCTGTTTATATTGCGCACTCTGACCATGTTTACATTAAAACTTATTTTAAGTACGTGCTTCTTTGTGCAAGTGGTTTTCAAACACAGATGGATTTCATGTTTTAAGAAATAACAATGTTTTGTTTTAGCAAAGTATGTTTTATTCTTTTCAAAAGAACTTAAGAAAGGACTTTCATAAGATGTTTTAAAACCCCTTACTGGGCATTTTTGCTCACCCTACGTTTTATTTAAAATTTTTCAGGCACGGTTGAAATTAATGAAGCTAATCAGAAGCAGCTGGTTTCCCAGAATCCCGAGCCTCGCGATCCTCTATTGTGATGAGACATGATATTTAAACTTGTAATGATGTAATGTTAAGTGTATCATGTCTCATTAAGCACCCTGGTTTTGGGGGTCGCTATAGGGATCATCCAAAACATACAATCTTGACTCACTTTTTAACTTTTGGAATTTATATATCTTTAAATTTTTAGGAATTTCAGAGGCAATAAGGTAGTTAACTAAATTAGAATACCAAGGATGCATACCTAATATAGAATAAAGATGCTCATCAGGGAAAGTGTCCCAAAGTTGTACCTATTACAAGGTGCCAGCCTCTAATATGTGAGTAAGCCTACTCATGTGGTCCACCTCCATGTTTTTTTAACCCTTATTATCCTTTTTCTTGATATCAAATTCTTTAAGAAGTAGCTCCATCGAATAAGCCTAGGCTTCAAATCTGGATTTTTCAAGAGGTACCTCAGAGTTACATGGTCATAAAAAACAACTAATTTAGAGCCCAATAAATATGAACATAATTTATCTAAAGAAAAAATGATGGATAGAAACTCCTTTTCTATGGTTGTGTAGTTTTATTGGGCTGAATCCATCTTCCTTGAATCATAGGTAATAACATGTGAACATGCCTCCACCCTCTGTGATAAGACTACCCCAACTATAAAGCATGAAGAATCACACATCATATCAAATGGAATGTCCCATCGTGGGGGTAGTATGATTGATGGAGTGTCCAGAAACTATTTTAGCTCATAAAAGGAAGTCATGCAAGAATCATCAAACACAAAATCAGAATTAGTTTGAAGTAATCGCAACATAGGAAGAGCAATCTTAATAAAATCTTTGATAAAGTGTCGATAAAATATTGCATTCCCTTGAAATGATCTAACATCATGCACACATAAAGTATATAGTGAGGATGAAATAATATCTACCATAGATCTATCAACCGCTATCCTATGTTTTGACACTACATTCCCTAAGAAAATCCCATGCTCTACCATGAAATCACACTTTTCAAAGTTCAAGACCTAATTATTATCAAAATGGCATCCTTCGGTAAGAAAATGTACCGAATGAAAAATTTAATTTTGTCTTCTCCTAATCCTCCAGAGCTATAGAAACCTGAAAATATATTGAAAATCCATCCAATAAACAATAATGTGTCTTCCCAGCTAGTCTCTCAAGTATTTGATCAATAAATGGGAGGGGAAATTGTCCTTGCGAGTGGACTAATTTAGTTTCCTATAATCAATACATAAACACCAACTGTTTTTCACCCTCTTTGGTACTAACTCATCTTTATCACTTTTAACAACAATAACACCACTTTTATTAGGCACAAACTGAATAGGACTCTTGCACTGAGAATCTAAAATGGGATAAATTATACCTACCTCAAGCAATTTTTCAACTTCTTTTTTTAATAAATTCCATAAAATTTGGATTTAGTCTCCTTTGTGGATACCTCACTAGTTTAGCCCTATCCTCTAAAAGAATCCTCTGCATGAAAATAGAGGGGCTAATACCAGATATGTTATCCAAGGTCCACCTAATTTCCGTAATGTTCTCCCTTAAAACATTCAAAAGTTTTTCATGATTTTCAAAAGGAAGATTGTTAGCAATTATAAAAGGCAATATCTCACCACTCAACAAGTATGAGTATTTTATATTTGGTGGAAATATCCTGAGTTCCAGTGTAGGGGTGGCGTATGGATGGAAACATTGAAGGAGTTAAAATATGTGCATAATGAACATCGATATTAGAATATACATCATCAAAATTAAAGAATAAATCATCAAATCCATCATCATACTCAATTTCCATGTCATAATTGTAGTGAGAATGATCAAAATCATAATATTAATCCACTTAAAAATAAAATCTAATAGAGTTTTGTGTATTATAAATTGGTATGGATGTGCTCTTAGACATCAAACTAGAACCAATACTCACAATATCCCTAAGAATAGGATAATAAAATTCCATGGGGTTTTTATTTTTTGGTTCAATATGAGAGATAAAAAAAGATGAATGGTCCTCTAAGGGGTAATTCATGGAGTCCATAACATTAAATAGGACATCATCATCTCCATACTTCATAGAAAGTGTACCTTCATGGAAATTTATTACTGATTTTTTAGTTTTCAGGAAAGGACTACATAAGATAATGGGACCATGAGAACTTACCTGATCATACTCTACGTTAAGAAATTAGAAATCCACTGGAAAGATCATGTCTATTACCCGAACAAGTACATCCTCAAGGACTCCCACTGGATATGTTGTAACATTGTTCACCAACTGCACCAATAATCTCGTTGGATTCAACTCACCAACCTATAAAAAAGATAATATAGAGTGAGGTGTCACACTTTGGAAGCTCCTAAAAGACAAAAATCATTTGAAAATTTTAACTCCCCTATGGTGCATGGGATGGATAATTTCCTTAGATCCTTGCAATTTGTTGGAATTTCTTGAGTTGGTGTAATGAGTGATGACATATTCCTTTCAAGATTTATCCTCTCATTTCACTTGAGACCTCTTTTATTGGTACATAGTTATTTTAAGAATTTGGCATACCTTGGTATTTTCATAATGGATTTAATAAGTGGAATGTTTATCTCCACACACTTGAATGTGTCCAAAACCTCTTTTTTTTACATTGAATATTCATCCATACTATTGGTTTGTACAAATATATTTGGAAATGGAAGGGGTTTAGGAGGGAAATCATCAATATTTTTCTTACCCTTTTTTATCTCCTTGGACTTCTCATCAATTGGTTTTAAATGGGGCTTCACTAGAGTTGAGGTGAATCATAGTGGAATGGTAGGTGTATATGTATCTATCATTTGATTTCCACTTCTCAAGTTTATGACACTGAAGTTCCCCTTAGTAATTGGATTAGGTTGAGAAGGAATATTCCCATAGTTCTTACTTATCAGTTCATGGAGGGTGGTGACAATCTGGCTCATTTATGTCTTCAACTCCCTCAACTTAGAACCTTGAATCTTTAACTCATTCTAGTGATAAAGAACAATTTGTTTAAAAATATCATTAGCATTAGAATATACCTTTGGACAGGGGATCCATTTTTGTTGGATTTTTGATTCTTTGGATTGAAATATCCTTTGGGTTTGTTGGAAACCCTAATGGTAAGGTGGAGGTTTGTAGAAGTTTTGTTGAAAAGGGGCCCTTTGTTGTTGTCCAGAGTTATACCTCATGTCTGATTGATCCTTCCTCCCTTGGTTGTATATTGGAGAAAAGGAATAATACTTATTCTGGGGATGTGGTTTATGGTTCTGTTGATATGGTCTCCCAAGGAATACTTCCACACAGTCCTTTGTCTCTTTTAATTTGGGGAAACAATCTGTCGGGTGGTCAATTTCAGTGCAAATTACACAAGGACTTATAGGAGAGGGTTGGGGTATATTTTGTGCCAAAGGTCAATTATTCCAACTTGGTATCAATTAAATGACTTTAAAGATAATATGGACTTACCTTATGTACTCTTCTAACATGTGGTGTACCTCGATTTCCAAATTATTGGGAGTTTTGTTCCATCTTGTCGATCAACGTACGTGCAACTACTAGTGTTTTTTTGACCAATTCCCCACTATCCATAACATCCACCATTATTATCCTCATATGTGTGAGTACTTCATATAATTATTAAATGATTAGTTTCTAACTGATTTGGGTATATAGGCAGTTTGCACAAAACTTCTTGAATTTCTCCCAGTACGCATACATTGAATCCCCTTGTACTTGCTTGATTCCTGATTCACTTTATGAATGGCAGTAGTTCTTGATGATGGAAAAAATCTCTATGAGAAAATTAATTTCAAATAATTCTAATGAGTTACATCTTCAGGTTGTAAGTAATACATCCAGTCTTTTACAGTTCCATCAAGTGAGAATGGGAATGCTCTTAGTTTGGTTTGATCATTAGATATATTTCTTGGTTTTAGGGTTGATAAAACCAAATTAAAGTCATTTAAATGTTTGTTTGTATCCTCACTAGATAATCCATGAAACTTTTTAAGAGGTTAAATTAACACATATTTCAATACAAAGTTTGATTCAAGGTTTGGGTAGGCAATAAAATTTGGTTGATAGTTAATGTTGGGTGCATCCAATTATAAAATGGATATATTAAGTTCATTATTTTTTTATCTATTGGTTATTGTTTATGTTGGATTCAATTTTTTTTTTCCAATTTCAATGTTCTTAGAGTGGAGGAATTTCCTAATTAGTAAAATGCTGACACTTCCTGTAGACTGAGATTGCCTGATTCGAGCCCTAATGTTGCATTTAATCTCGAGATCTAGATCAAAGAGATCCTCAAGATGGGATCATGTCATAAATAATAGAAATTAATAAGATAATACCATAATATCATGATAATATATTTCAATTTATGGACTAATAAAGAAAAAAGAGTGAGGACAGAAATAAAAAAACAAACAAAGATTGAGAATGGGGAAAGCACAAAGAAGAAAGAAGAAATTAGAGAAAATAAAAGTATAAAATAAAAGTAAATAAATACCTCTAATTAATTGAATAAAATACTTTCCTCCTCGTAAATGACACCAATTTTAAAGGTGTTGTCATGGGTGCTCTCAAATAAAGTGTGATTTTTGGGTACTTGGGTGCAACATAGTGGATAACAAAGGGTTGTCTCTCAAAGGAGGAAGTAATTTAAAAAATTATTAGAGGTATTTTGAAAATAAAATATATGTTAATAAACAAACTTTGAATTATGGGGTTGGGGGTGATCCTTATAAAATAATAAAAATAAGTTTGCTGGAAGAATAATGTATTTTTTTGTTCTTGTTTTCGAAATGAAAATTGATTAATAAAACAAAATGAGAAGATGTTTTTTAGAAAAATATTTCAAAAATTGTAAATGATATGACTCTACCTCTCAATATACATATTAATAATTATAATTTATATTAATCTCTAATTAATTATTATCCCATAATTTTCTAACCCTCAAACCCTATGGGAGTTAACATAACCATAATGATGAAACAAATTGAACCATAGGTTAGCTTTCGAACTTGCAATCGTAGAACCCTGTGTTGATTGTCATTCCAATACTAGATTATAGTTAGGGATAAATTAGGGAACATATACATTCTTTAAATTATGATTAATTGAGTTTAGGGATTATATTTTAAATCTACAAATTAATCCCATGTGGTTTTGTTTTACCAATTAAGTTTGCACTCTCACAATTCACACATTAATCGACCTTGCGTGTTTTATGTAAGTTGTTAAATTGCTTGATTAGTTTATTATAATTTAAAAACTCAATTAATAAATAATAATATGTGAATTATAGTTTTCCATTTATTCAAAATAATTATGTGAATATGGTCAGTGTTATATTGATTACTAAGAAGAATTACTCTTCCATGGGCGGTGTAGTCATTGTAGAAACATTTGTCATTTAAAAAAGTTCGTTGAAAGGATATAACCCAATCAAGTTTCTACTATTGATTTAAAAACCAAATAGTAATATTAATAGAAGAATAAAATTGAAAATAACATAATAAATAGAAGATAAACTAAGAGTTTATTTAAATAAAAAAAACATAAAAACAAAGAAGAGGAAAAGAAGATCATTTTGGAGGAGATCCTATCTTGGTAGATTACCTCCTACAATTGTATATTGAAATGGTTTTTAACCACTTATAATTTAATCCTAATCTCCTAATTGACTTCACAAACCATCAAAATGATAAAAAAACCAATTTATAGGGTAGAGGGGAGGATAGGTTTTAAGTGGTTTCAAGTGTGAATGGGGAAATTCAGCCAAATAAATTAAGATAAATTTAACAACCTGTTTGACCCCAAAAACTCATAGAACATCTATCCTTACAGAAGGATTATTTTTGAGAAAATGGTTCCTAGGTATTCTCTCCAAATAGGGGCCTAATACAAGCATGGAATAAGAATTTATCACCTAAACAATGAACTGATGTCAAATCTGGCGAGTCCAACCCAACTTTGACTTAATAACCCATTCACTCCAATAAAATGAATGATTTAACATAGATGTATTGAATTAATGTTTTATCCAATTAAGTCATAAACATATTTATAAAATTTTATGTTCAAATAATAAACATAAAAATATTTATGACCGAAATACTACAATGTAGTTTAAAGGGTAGAACTAGAATTTTCATCAAATTTTTAGATGAATGATCTAATCCAAAATATTTTATAAATAAACATATTTAACACAATGTGAGGGAATTATATCATTTATTATCTATAAAATACTTAATAAAATTGTGTTTTATCATAAGGGATTGTGAATTTGGAGTATGTACCTACAAACCTATAGGTTGCAGACATTCTGACAAAGGTCTTACCTAAAGAAGCATTTGAGAGGCATCGACTAGCTTTGGGAGTTCAGTCGACACCCCACACTTAAAAAAGTGTGGATGTGGAAACTCTTTCTCTATAAGGTATGATGTGTTTTTCCATAATGTAATGATATGTGTTATTTACCTTTTTTCAGTCCACAATGGAGTGACCTTCAGGTTCATTAATAAAGGGGGATAAATTATGGCTATAGAAGGGATAAAATGTATTTTTCAAGACACATGGAGAAGCTGATAGGTGGAGCAGTGAGATAGGGGGAGCAGTGAGATAGGGGTAGTTTTAAATCTTATGATTCTAAATGTGATCGTTCAAAGTATATATATCATGACATATGGAGTTCATGATGCAGTTAGTTGAGATGTTTTGGAATGAAGTGATTCATTGATGAACATTTCCTGCTCCTCTTGTTTCTCATGCCGAGCATGGATCATAAGGGATTAGAGTGTGTTTTGAGTAAATATTTGATCTCTATATGAATCACATGATGTGAATACTTTTATAATATGGAAGAATCTTTAACATGGTATAAAAATGTGAAGAGTTTTCAACAAACCCAAAGGGGGAGATTGTTAGGAAAAAATCAATTAAGGTAAAATTGCATCATTTTTGGGTTGATTGTGTTTGTTGATAAATCAGGTTTCCATGATAAGTTGTGGAGTTCCAGGGATATTTTTGAGAAGATATGTTGAAAAATATCCACAAAAGGCTCAAACTCTCTAGAGGTGGTATAAAAAGTTCGTATATAAGGTGGAACCATTTACTAGTGTTTTCCAAATTTTTGGGGCTAAAAATTGGAGATTGGATAAATGTTTTCTTGGAAAAGGAAATTGTTTGAAATATTGAAGGTGGTTTGGAATATTATGTTCAATACATGTTTTGTGAATACCACATTAAAACATGGAAAAGGAAAGAGGTTCATAAAAGATTTCGATTTTTGTGAAAGATGATGTTGTGAAAAAGAGACTTATGAACCCAATGTGAATTCAATGGTGGTTTTACACACTCGAAGTGGATCTTACATGTATGATCATACAAGAATATATATAAAAATATACCCCTCTAATTTCTAAATCTCAACACTTATAGGAAATCCAAGCTCTAGTGTGTGTAAGAATATCTTGAAAATGGAGTTGCACGTAAGAAATGAGTTAAACATAAGAAGGGAGTTGTGTGCAAGAGGTTTTTAATTTAAAATCATAATGGTTTCATGAAAGGAATTAAAGTTACATGAAAGACACCCAAAATGTGCAAGAAATATTGATGTTTCCTAGCAGTTCTGTGGTAAATGGGTATTTATCAATTGGATGAAAGTGGAACTTCAATAGAACATTCATCTACAACTGAGTATGTATTTATTAGTGATAATGAAGGGACCTACAAGTCTATAAGATGTGAGTGGATTCCTTCCAAGAGTAGTGAGGAATGGAAGAGTAAGACGACGATCCTTTCCACTGATAGTGAGCTAGAGAAAGAGACATAGGGGGTGACACTTGGGAATGTAGTGAGCAGTCCCTAAACCTTGTAAAGGTAGTGAGCATGGATATAGAAAAGATCTATCCTGAACCACCATTCTTGGAAGTAAGCCTTAGTGGATTTGGTAAAATCATGACATTTCCATTGTATTCTCCTTCTATGTAACATAATAATGGTGAAACAAGTAAAAATTACCATATATCATGCATGATTTAATTTCTGCTCATACATTGCTATGAGAATGTGAGAGAAGAGTATTTTTAACAATGAAACAAGATATGAAGGTGTAATAGATTGAATATGTAATACACTAATTTACCCCCATCTCAGGGTATTTAACCTAGTTTTCCTAAAACAAAACCTAACCTAAATATTTTTATAATCAATCTTTATTGGAACAAAAATTGAGGATGATATATCTTAAATGATTCTAAGACTCCAAATATCCCAAATAATCCATAGATCATTACCCTAGCCCAAGAAATTGTATTATTTAATTAAAAAGGATTGAATATAAGGTGAAACTACTGTGTATAATAAATGATGGTCCCAAGTTAATATGAATCAAAAACCAATATTTTATTTTCAAGTCACTAAAAAGGATGTAGGTAGTGGTAGAGTCCACATCCAATGGAAATTAATATCCTATTTGAAATCCCCCAAATAGAGGAGACCATACTCATTAGAACATCATGATTCTATGAATTCTAAACATTTTATAGATAATACCATATGATAATAGAGTGTTTTCACATCTCAATCCCTTCCTTAAAGAAATCCAATTTAGAAACCTCATGAGGGAAGTTCACTATCTTGATAATGTGTTCTCTACATCCATTCCTACACATGGAGAAGAAACGACTATCTCAAGGCTCAGAAGAATCAACATCCCTCATGTTGAAATCATATTCAGGATTATTTTAATATGATGAAGACCCATCAACCACCCGAAGCAGCAGATCATTACTCACACACAATGCCTCGACATCCTAAATCCAAACATCTGGAAAAATCATGTTCGAACCCTAATCTCCATTGGAGAAATATGAGATCCCCATATCCCCAAGATCCTTTAATATCAATATTTTTCATATCAATAATTTTATAGGATATATATATAATATTTAATATAATTAATCTCACATTGTACTTGTAAATCAATTTTTTTTTTCATTTTGGAAATACAAGTAATGTTTTTATTCAAAAAAAACAATTATTGATCCTTATATTTTAATAAAGTATTCACAAGGTTATAGTATTTATTATTTTTGGTTAAAATTAAATTGATAATACTTTTATTTTAATTAAACTAATTAATTACACATGAATCAACATTATGTAATATTTTTATGAAAAAACATTATAATTCTTAAAATGGGTTTTTCTAAAAATGGTATTTTCTTGAGTTTTGTGAACATATATTAGAGTTAATTTTTACCAATTTTAGAAATTAAAACATAGAAAATATAATCTAAATTATTAATAATCATTTTGATATTTGGGGGTGAGTTCAATTTGTTTTTTAGTCAAAATGAATAGTTATTATGGTAAAAGTTTTTCACCATTGTAAAGGTGAAAAGACTTAAAGAGGGGTGGTTAAACGAAGAAGTAATGTTATAAATGTTTATCATTTTTTTAAAAATATTATTTTATAGTGTATTTATAATATAAAATATCCTATAATTTAAATTGGACTAAAATTGAGCCAATATCCATGAGAAAGAAATTTATTATATTTTTAATGTTATAAATATTTAAAAGAGTTTCATTCTAGTCACTTATAAAAGGGAACCTTCTATCCCCACTTAAACATTAATGATGAACACTATAGAATGACCAATATCTAAATATATCCATACCAAAAACTCCTCCCACTCTATTTTATTCATGGTATCAATATAAGGCTAATCCTATAAGGCTTAATGTGTAATCCAAAGGAAGATATACAAGAATAACTTATAAGAATTAACCAAATTCATTCATGTTTATTTTATCTTCTAACTCATTAAAATATATTCTAACAATCATAATATAATTATATTAGTTTATTTAATATCATGAATTGTTTTCATGTTTAATTAATAACTATTTTATACCTTATTTCCATTATACAGGAAAAGAAAATGTTTCTTTTGCGTATCTACGGAATACCACCTCCAAGAAGTGATGTGTTTTTTTCAATAAATATCTCACATAAATGAATATGATTATTGATTTAATGGATATATATGATTTTTGGGAAACAATAATAATTTTTTATAATAAAATATTTTATATATTCTTACATTCACATTTGTTGGAAAACAAAAACATCTCCCGTGTGCACACGCAGAATATCAGCTACCCATTGTGATGTAATTTTTTTTCATCACCATGTCATAGGGAAATTAATAAGTATGTATTTCATGAATAATTAATATATTTATAATATTATTATGATTCTGGAATGCTAAAATTTTGTCTTGTTTATTTCCTTTTTCATCAATTAGAATAATGAAAATGTCTCTCATGTGTATGTGCAGACTCCTGCCTCCATTAATGACATATCTCAATTTTCATAATTTTAATACATGTATGTTTTTTAAATTATAGTTATATATTAAAAAATTATAATTATAATAATTTTAATATTCTAGTGATGATTAAATCATGACTACATGAACTATTGTCAACACACTGAAGCTGTTTTGGACCGAACAACATCAAAACATCTGACGAAAACATAGCTGATATAGTAGCTCAGGAAAACATGGAATTATATGAAATAAAAGGAATGATGATAATTTAATGAACAATAAAATATATCTTAATAATTTAAAAATTTAATATAATTTTATTATTTAGGAGTTAGAGAATGTGTGGAGAAAAATGAGACTCAAGGTTAGTGATTTTCTTTAAAATATTATTTTAAAGTTCCAATTTCAACATTATTCTCTTACATATCCATGTTTATCAAAAAATTTCAAGAATTTTATTTTTTTATATCAGTTATTGTTAAATTTTATTTTTACCTGCTTTTATCTTTCATTATAATGTTTTAAACTATGTTTTTTAATTTTTTCCATACAATCCTTTTTTGAATCTTTTTACCAATGTGAAAAAGAATATATTTTTTAATATTTACTACATAACCAAAATTTCATTTGGTCATAGTTGTTATTTTTTATCACAATTTTTCTATATGTATTCATTATTTTTCAAGGAATATTATATTATAGTTCTTGTTATAAATTTTCATTTTTAAGAGTTCTTAATAGAAAAATGGTATTTATGAATATTTTTATACAAAAATATAATGCACATTACTTGGGAATTAAAATGTGTTTTAAGGGTTTCATGATTTAAAAAGTGAAAGATAATATATGTATCATTCATGATATAGTACTTGGGAATTATATTTAATAAAGGGAGAGACTCAGATATATCTTACAAATGTATTGGTTAATGTTTTATTATTTAAATATAAAATGTTTCGGATAGATAATTATGTTAATCCTATAGAAAGGGTTCTATAAATGCATTAAAAATGGGTTTGAATATGATTTACCAAGTTTCCTATATGGTTATTATATTATTGCAATTAGTTTTAATGAAATGTTTTTGATTTCATGAAGAACATATTCATTCTTTTTAAAATGACATCTTTCTTTTCAAGGACACTCATTTCCACAAGTTCTTATTTTTTTCTCAAGATTAATTCATTGATTTTATATTTTTATATGAGTTTTAAATGTTTTTCATTTATTAATTTTTGATTTTTATATATGAATATGATTTATTTATAATATCAAAAATATTTTTTTAAAATTTTAGGATAAATCCCCTTTTTATTAGTATATGAAGGAAGAACCTCTTTTATTTTGGGTAGAGGAGAACCCATTACATGACCTGTAGGCCTATGAATCGTAGGATGATTTTCACAGTCTTAAGGACCCATGTCCCATTAATATAGAATATATTCCAAATTACCATGACATGAAGGCCCAAGAGTTATCACAAAGGTCCTATGGCCCAGCCGCGCCCTAACCTATCGGCCCATTCAACCTATGTCTACTCTTATTACCAAAGACCACAAGCCCCCCTGCACCATATTCCCAATCTCATGTATCTTCTCCCATGCTCACCCACCATAGGGACTTCTTGTGCCTAATCTAGCCACTATAGGTCACCCACACAATCTTCTTGTGAAAACCCATCAAGTTTCATATTGCTCACCCTTGGTCCGCAATCCATCATCACCACATCACACCATTATGTGTCAGCCTACATCCTATTACTGTGGCTGAAGGCCGATTCTTCCACATTCCTTGCACCACTCACCATCAACCTTTCTTGCTCGTGGCTATTGTTTCACCCTACATAGAACCACTACAATCCTGCACACATGTGCACAAGATAAAATCCACTGCCACACAATATTTATGGAATAAATGTGGTATTATGGGGATTTAATCCATGGACTATTGGGTGTGGTTCCAAAACTATGTACTAATCAGCACCAATGTTGGCCATATATTCTCATAGATTATTGTGAAAATGGATAATAATTTTATGGGTTTTCATTTTTTTAGTGTAAAAATTAGGTTTTTTATTTTTAATACTTATTGAGATTTTTGTGATCATCCCATATTTTCACATTTTTTTCATAAAATATTTAGTGGGATTATGTGAATAATGAAATTGTAGACTATATATAGAATGTTGAGGATTTAAAATATGATGATTCATCTTAAAAAAGGAAAAGTGTCATAAATAAATCATGGATGTAAATTTAAGAACCTCCTAATGTGGAAAACAATTTACAATATAGGTAAGTGTACATATCATCATGTTATAGTTTTCCTAATTATCTAAAACTCTAGACCTAAAATGTCATGGGAATTTAATAATATGAAATACTATCTATTACACCCAAAAATATTTGTGGTTGAATATAGGGGTTGTTCTATTTGGTATGATAGTAATGGTTTAGATAACATTTTAGGTTATAATGTTATTTAGCATAAGTTATAATTTAAGTATAACATTAAAGGTTAGTATGTCAAGAAGAAATATGGGTATTTTTAGTATCTAAAGAGTTTAATATAAGGAAACATAATTGATGATATATTATTATTTGTTTAGTTCATAATAATGTTTATTATGATTTATTATACTTTCAAAAAATAGGCTTTATTTTAGTAAATATATTTAACAAAAAAACCATGTTAATAATTATTTGAAGGACACTAAAGTCGATATACAAACAAATAACCAAATATGATATGAGTTAGAGTTCAATTCATTTTGTTATTCATAACCATCTATCTTGAGTTATGATTATCAATATGAACTTGGGTGAGTATAAAAACTCTAAAAATAATAGAAAAAGAGGTTTATTTTAAGTTTAGGTGATAAATTTAATAGGGGTTAAAAGATTCAACTTCCTACATATCAAGATTTTTTAAATAATAACCAATCTTAATGTCTCAAACAAACACTATTGATGCCTTCCAAATATTAATCAAATATTTTAGAATAAAAAAAATAATTGAAGCACTAATTATCATGACCATATAGAGATTAGGCGGCTTGGTTACATGGATCATGTTGTAATTACCTGGGTTTTGGATTTGGGTCGAAAACCCATCCCAGTTTGAATTTTTCAAATAGTAGCAATGCTACTTTTTGTTTTATTGATCAGAAATAAATTATGAGAGTTTTGTTAGATCTAAATGGTTTTTTTTTGGTTTTTTTGGAGGCTAAAAGAGTTCCTCAAGTGTTTGGAAGGGTTTTGGGAGCATCAGAGTCCTAGTTTTTTGGAAGTAGGTGCAGGAGCATGGTTTAGGGAAACCATGCGACTGCAGGCGCACCGCTATGTAGGCTTGTATGAAAAAGTTGTAGAGAGATAATACATAGTTTCTCAAACTATTTGGGGGTATCCATACGGACCTTCATCCCTAGGTAGTGTCTTCCGCATGGTTTACAATTGGTTTGGAAAACTGTACGGGTAAACTGTACAACTAGTGTTGGGTATTTTTTTTCTTTTTTCCTATTTCTTCTTTCATTCCTATTCTTTATTCTTCCTTGGTCATCAAAATAGGGAAGAGAATCCCATTTTTCCCCTATAATGTATTTTCATCCTGTCTGTCCATCCGACCTCTGTTCATCGATCCATCATAAGCTATAGGATCGCCTCAGTAATGATAACCCCACACATACCTCTTCTTCTTTTATTTTTCGTCTTATCGACCATTGTTTCCGTTCGATCCAATTTCAAGATTTAAGATGGAATGTCATATCTACATCGATACTCTTCGAAATGGACTTTGATATCAGACATTCTAATGCCTACAAGTCTCAGGTCGGTGGTGCACACCTTAATTTGGGTTTTTGCAAACTTTTATGTGGCACAGTCATTGGCGCATTTTTGGATATTTTGAGAAATATCTCATTATAACTACTGTTTCAAATTGAAATGAACTTGAGATCCATGGGGCACCTTTTGGAATTCCAAAAAACTTTTTTTCTTGAAAAAGGTTGGGTTAGAGGCCATTTCTCCTTGGGGTATTTTGGCAGGGGGTGTCAACATGGTGTTAAATGTTTTGTTTTTGATTTTAACTGGTAAGTTTAAAATTTCGAAGGCTTGATTAAGATAATTAGAGGCATTAAAGACCTCCATATTAAATTATTATGATTATTTAAGATATTAAATTCAATCTTCTAAATTTAATTGCTTGATTAAAATATGTTTTTATATTGAATATATGAAATTTCTTTAATGGAATGAGATTGGACCCAATGGGTCGTGACAGGCATGGCCTGAGATGATGTTAGGATGGAATGGACATTGGGATTGAGTGATATTGATCAATGGCTGGGCTTGGCCTAGATTCGTGAGTGGTGTTGGCCATAGGATTGGGCGTCGTGGATGTTGGTTTGAGGAACTGTGACTGTCAGGTTAGGCATAGCCCAAGATACATAGATGGTATGGCCATAAGATTTGAAAGACATGGTCATAGGGGAATGAGGTGATAGAGATGGTGTGGCTTTGGTTCTTTTTTGGTGATTTTCACTCACCCGTTATTGCCAAATCACCAATTGAGTCATGTGCACATAGGTTGACTCCATGTTGATGTGGTTTTGACCACTTGTATGGGTAGAGGCCCTTGATAGTTTCAGCTTAGGTATTTATGGTTTGGGGGGGTTCTTTCCATAGAAATCAATGTGGAAGGTGAGGAGCCTTCAGTTGATAGTAATGAGGCTATCAGGTTGGGGGATGAGGCTCACCATGATTAAGGAAGTAGGCATGAATATTCATTTGAAGAAATACATCATTGTTCCTCTGGTTTTCATGCCATGGGCCATCATGAGATTTTGATAAGGGGTCCGAAAGACTAGGATACTATTTCTTGGGTGTGCCTTTGGGATGTAAGTACTTTGAGACATGAGGTTTTAGGAGGCATGTGGTGCTAGAATATGTGATTTAGGTGGAACCTGATGTTTCACCAAGACTTTGTGACAACCGGGGTACCTTGGAAGGACTCTCTTTTCTTACGAGATTCCAGTGTTGGATGTAGCAGGTGACACTCCCTGGTAGCTCCTAAGCATCAGTAGAGATTGTGTTTATTTATTACATCATACTATTTACCTTACTTAGAAATTCATGTATGCATAAAAACATATACTAGGTACGAACCATAATGTGGTATCCTACTGTGATTTTTCTCACACCCTACAAGAGCCCTTTAGTATGCATGTAAAATTTATGGATTTACATATAAGTAAAGGATCTACCTCAGGAGCTAGATCGTAGTACCATTTGGCATGGGGATTGGCATGGACCTTGAGGTTTTTCATAGTTGGAGATTTACTTTTTTGTAGTTTCCTTTCCAGTTTTAGCATGCTTATATATGTAGCTACTATGGTCTACCATGGAAAGCACCTTGGATATTGTATTGTATGACCTGTTATTGATGAATTACTTTTTTTGTTTTAGTAGTGTTCATAAGTGGTGTTCGGCATGCTATTCTGTTTACTTTCCGTTGCTGGTTCTATTTATTTATCACTTTCGTTGTTTATTGATTTCAGATGTGTTTCCACTTTGTGGGTATGGTTCAATTCTATAGAGTCATTTATTTATGCTGTAGGTTGTCTTATTATGGTTGGAACATTATATAATCTATTACCAGACGGTATATCCCCCCCACTATAACTCTTTACACCCTCACTGATAGTCAAAAGCCTTTGGAATTCGGGGATGTGTGCCTAAGGCTAGTGGAACTCAGCTCGTTAGCACTATTTGGGTGGCTGTTTAGGTTGGGGATGCTATATTTGGTATCAGAGGAGTTTCTCTTACCTCTTTTATTAGTATTACTATTTGGGATTATGGTATATTGGAAATAGGTTGTTTTCAGGATTGGATTTCAAACTCGTTCTTGGGTGCCTATAGCCCCATGTACGAGGGATGGATTGAGTTACCTTGGGTGGGTTATGCTATTTTTATTTTGCTAAGATTACAGTTTATATGATTTCTAAATTGGTGGATCACTTTGTTTGTGATGATTATTGGTTGTGATATATGACCCTTGACCTAGTGTGGTAAGGGAGAATTGGACCTTATCCCGGTAAGTCAAGGTGTGGTTGTTTGATTTTTGATAGGCACATTTTTAGGGTATTTCAATTTCATATATGCATGTATGCTTTTTGAAGTGATAATACCATATAAATAATAACAAATTACATGTTGAAATGTGAAATTCCATGCTTTATGTTCTTTTTAAATGTGAAATATGATATTCCAAGCTTTATATATATGTAAAAATTGTATGTGGCATGTGAATTTCTCCTGGCTCTTATAGGATCAAGGAAGTATTATGATAGAGGTGGTTTTGATCACTAGGATTGGGAGACTAGGTTGTTTTTTTAAGACAACATGGTTGTCAGGATGGGCATGGCCTAGGGATTTTTTGATACTTGGATCTGTTGAGGGCGGGTAAGGAGGCTGCGAGGCCGGGATGTAGTGGGCATGGTTGAAATGGGGGAGAGTAATGGTAGTTTTTATACACCTCATTTTTACTGATTTCCCAATCTTCATTATATATTGTTATATATATGGGTTTTCTGACTATTTATGGTATTCAATGGGTTCCTATTGGAAGACTCAGATAGAGCGTTAGGTGGGTGATATTACAGTGCTGTAGGAGCACGATCAGGTTCAGACCCATGAGGGGCAGACAGAGCACGAGCCACAAGTATAGGCTTAGGGGTAGGCACATGTTCAAAATCTAGTGTAGGCAGGGCAGTTGCTGGGTTTGACAGCATTTGGGTCATGAATTGACAAGCAGCTTCGATCTAGTTTGGTATGTGTTTTGTAGGGGATTGATAGAGGTGCTCACTGTAACATCCTGACCCGGATCACCTCTAAGGCGGTGGATGGACTAGTGGGTCACATGACCTCAGATGTGTCTCCCTGTATGCCAGAGGATTATTTCTAGGAGTGAGGGTCTCGATAGATGATAATGAGGAGACTATACCCTCTTATCAGAGATTCACAGTGGTACAATAAAGTAAATAATGATCAACAACGGAAGTAGTATACAAAAATGACAAAGCAGCAGAAGATAGATTTCATATAATTGAAAAAAAGTGCAAAACAACATTTTATATAATGGATGAATGCATGACATGGTTTTGATACATATTAGAAGGAAGTAAATAGTACAACATTCATGTCAATAAAGTACATGAAATGAAAAGACAACAATTCCCCGCGGGTGATCTCTATGAGCATCTCGAGCTCTAGATCGGTCCTTCACTCCTAACTTCTAAGTACAATCACATAACAAACAACCATGGTCCATAGTCCTATGAACAAGAAAGGTTTACTCATGTAACCTAGTGCAATGAAATCCAGAGTAGGGCGTGAGATATAAATCTCAGTAGGCTGACACCATTGGTATCATGCCCATTCCCGATAGTTTAATACAAATCAAACAGTGGGAAGACATGCATAAATAATGTAAGAAGTACAACGTAACTAAATACCTAAGTACCTGATTAAGCCCTCGGTTGGTATCTGAACATTTAAACAATTAATTAATTAAGTAATTACCATTTTACATTAATAAGTAACATGAGGCATAGCCAGCACTGACATCACCTTGTGATATTATAAATAGTTAAACTCCCAAAGTAGCACAGACCTCAAGGGTCTCTAACTCAGTAGTATCTAATTCTAGAAAAGGTGTAAGAGTGTAATACAAGGAGAATAGTCAAAATCATTCCAAAATGATATCTACAGATTTTAAGGATTTTATCCAAGATAAAATAGGGGTATGCAATGATTGGGCCCGATGGGCTTTAACCATGGAACCTACTTGTCAAAGCTGTATCCAAGGAGTGTATCTGAGGCATCCTATGATAATGTGTAAGGGATCCTATGGTGTCATATTGGGAATCCAACAAAAGAAAAGGATTGAGATCTTGGTTGGTTTCAACCAATTCAATCTACATCCTTGAATTAGGAATGTGGTCCTCAAGTGCTCAAGGAATTCTCCCATAAAAAACCAAGACAATCTCAAGTTAGGCCATTCCTATTTAATTATAAAGTCATGTAATATTCTCATATGGTTCAATAATTTCCTTTAATTAGTTTTAATAGGCCAATTAGCATTTAAACCATTCATTTATTAGTTCCAGTATTGCCTCTCATTAGTGTGAAAAGGACAAGTAGCACTGACACCATTCATTTATTGGTTCAATCCTTGCCTCTCATTAGTGTGAATATGACAAGTAGCATTGCAAACATTTAATCAAGTCATAATTAATCATTAATTCCATTTGGTCCAAGAATTTCCTTTCATTAGTGTGATAAGGCCAAGTACCATGCAACCACTTAATCCATTCATAAGAAATTGATAATCAAGGTTCTTTTCACTACCTTCCATTAATGTGGTAGGGGCAATATATACATGCAACCTATTACCCAATTACATTTATCACAACTAAGTCATATACATAAATATTCTTGCCAATTCCATTTCACATTTAGTTATCAAATTGAAACACTTTCCTTAGGTGGGTGAAGTGGTGAGCATACATGGTATGAGCCATTATGAAACTCATAATTTGAAAACAAGGCACTTAATATAGAAAAGATTACCCTTAGAAAGGTCAAGCCCAGGAACACCCAAATGGTGGCCTGAATGTGTCAAAACACTAAAAAAGAATCATAGAAAACATCACACATGGATAAATCCAATTTAAAACTGGGACAAGCACTTAGGCAGTTCCTTGGCCCTTTAATTATTTAAAAAGGTAACTATATTTTTCTAATGCCATTAGGGCCATGACCTAAACATGACATATTTCAATGCAACATCAAGGTGATAAGTAAACCCAATACAACAAGTCAATAAAGCATGAAATCATAATAACGAATTTTATGTTGAAGATAACACACCTCCTTTGGAGGGGTTTTATTATAAAATCATGATATTTTTTATCAACAAATCACTATTCACATTTAGTATTTAAAACATGAAACATACTGAATTCATATTTAAGTGGCATTAAATCTAAAAAATACACCACATTAGTTTAAATCTATCCAAAGTGAAATATGTAATTAATTAATGCATTTATAAAATTAGAGGACTTAGAAAGGGACCCTACCTCAAAGAATTGGCCATGCTAAGGCTTTCTAACTCAAACAGTAATCTTCTCACATACATGCACTTCAACATAAATGTGTGTGCAATTTTAATTGATTGCAACACCCTAAAAAAATATTTGGCACACAAAATTAGTGCATCTAGGATCAACAGACATCCAATTAATTAACTGAAACTCATATAAACCATAAGAATCTAGTCCAAGGGGTGAAAAACCAATTATCAGGTATATATCCTTACAGGAAAAAGATGAAAGTGAACCAAATCAAGCTAAACCACCTTTTCTTTGTTGACAGTCATTGGAATATGGCCTAATGGGTCCCGAGACATTATTCGCATACCCTATCGAAGGAAGAACATCAAAAATCAGATTACCCCTTTAACTAGGGTTTCAACTGAATTCAAACTGGGAGCCAAAATAGAATATAATTGATAGAGTGATGAAGGATAAGGAGTATAAGGACCATAACTTGACAAATCATTGGAGAAACATGAAGAAATAGGAAGGAAACTCGAAGGATGATGGAGATCCGGAGAAGGGGGGTCTGCACCACTAGGTGGTGCACGCCTACTATAAAATGCAACCAGGAGGGTGTCGTGGTCGAGAGGAGGCCTAGCCATGGAAGGGATATCACACCATTAGTGTTCTAGGGAGAGGGATTTCATCATGATTCACTAGGGAGGAAGAGGTGACACCTCAATGGGGAGAAATAGAGGTCGCACCTCACACAGTAGGTTGCGCCTCCCTCTTGGTTTTCTCAAAACCTAAACAAAAATTCTAATTAATATAATAATAATAATAATAATAATAATATTATTATTATTATTATTATCCTTTAATTAGATTAATTATTTGATAAAACCCAAATCCACAATTAACCTCATGTAATTAAATTTCTCTCAACCTTGAATTTAATTAAATATTTTAACCTGAAACTTAAAACCAGGTAAACCAAACGGTTTAACTCACATGGTCTGACAGACCATGCACAAACTGTGTGTTTGCTACTGGATACCTAGAGTATCCTTCATGGATAACCCACATAGTTTGACTAACTATGCATAGCCAGTGAGAATGCCTCTGCCTCTCTAGTAGCAATCTGCACAGTTACTGTTATGGGCCACATGGTTTTCCTAAAAACCGTGTGACCTCTGTAGGTTCCTCAAAGGTTGTTTTTTCTGGGTCCGATGATCCTAAAACTCCTTGGGACACACAATAAACCTATCTATCCTTTTACAAAGCCTGAAAAAAAGACATTTAAGTTTTCCAACACTCAGAATTGAGTTCCAAATATCAATTTTAAAAAAGACCCCCTGAGTAAGAAAAAAAGTTCAAAAACATTTGTACTTTTGTCTGGTTCAAAAACACATGACTGTACAATCTACCCACTAAAAAAACTTATCATCCCAAAGAAACCTTCAGAAGAAATGAAAACATCACCCAACCTATGAGGGTCATGAATTTTTGTTCAAATATTTGAATTTCATTTCCAACACCCAACACAACTTTAATCATTTTCTATTCATTCTGCACTTAAGCCTTTAAAACCCAAGATGATGCTCACATCCAACTAGAACAAGGAAATGGAGCTTACATGATTCCATTAAGGAATAGACATGATAAAATCATTATCTTGATAAACATAGGACCTATGGTGATCCCCACCATAGTCTCAACTTAAAGGGACAATTCCAAGCCACAATATCTCCACTGTTTGAATTTCCAAGGCACTACTATGAGTGTTCTTACGATGATCCTGGCATGTTTTCATTAAAAAATAATGGTTAGACCCTGATCAACCTAACAAAAAATGTTCACACAAGTTTTCTCACAAGAAACTACCAACCTTGAAACCACACATTACTTCACCTAGAAACGTGCTTTAAAATGGTTCCGTATGACTGTAAACATTGAAAAAATGAGAAAGGGTCAAGCCACTTGGATGACTAATATTGAAGATGTATGTATTAAGTGTCTGAAACGATTAAAAAGAAGTGGCTGGAGTCCTTGAGTCTGACCAAGGAATTCCTACTTGGGAACCCGAGAATCACTCAAGACTTACTAAGACTAGATAAAGACCATGTATTAGTGTGTAGCATTGACAAATGTCACCCAACAAACCCAATAACTTAAGGTTTTAGCTTGATGTAAGATTGATGCTCTCCTAGTTCATCTAGGATGATGTAAATATAGGGAACAAGGTCATCCCTTAAGAAGAGTACACCAAGAGGATTTGGAATATTTTTCAATCAAATACACCAACCTACTGGAAGGAAAAATGGTCGAACCACGATTGGTTGACTTTGCGTAGAAGGAAACTCATCTTCAACTGCTGACACATCATTATCCGATCACTAGCCATTATCACATGATTCATAATATGATTGTTTAAGATAATCCATTGAAGTCTATCTGAGACTAAAAGTTATTTTATAAGGGTTGCACACATAGTGAAATAGATCAAATTCGTGCTTCCAAGCAAGCACTGACATGATTTTAGACTTGAAATAATCAAGTGAATTTAAGTAAGACTGACCATTTACAAATTGTCTTCCTTAGGTTGTGCTCCTTCTAAATGGAATGATACATTTACCAAGTTCAGCATGACACTCCCCACCTTAGGAGTGTCCTAGTCACAAAATAAAGAAAACTGGCCACTCATAACCACACTAGATCAAAACATAAATGAATACATGACACTACTCTGAGCCATGATCATAGTGGGAGAACATACAATGAAGATCAAAATAGAAAGAATAGCGTTTCAAAACACCTGAGTCTTTTGAAATCCATCCCGAGCATTGGGAATACCAAATTCTTTAATGCTCAAGTAACTTTACTTAGAGATGACTCGATACTATAATCAATAAAACAAGAGGTTTATTTTGGAGTCATATAGCCTCATACAACCATTTTCCTAGAAGACTCCATACCAAGTTGTCCATCAATAAGAAGAAGAAAGGGTCAAACGACCAATAAAACAACCGACCATGCCTGAGGCATGTCTAACTAGATGAAAACGAGCATTACCCAATGCTCAATACCATAAAAAATTCAAGAAAAATATGACCACCCATCTGAACAAGGGTTTCATTGAAAATTGAAAGTCCTACTTCGGACAAAGACACCCGAACGACTCAAAACGTCAGAAAAGTCATAGCAATAGCAAGACATTTAAGTTCTGAGGGTGCAACCTACCACGAGATAACCCCTTACAATGAACAAGTGTCAACCCTAACACCAGGTCACACTAATGGAAACCACTAGGCTTAAAATTTGATCATCAATCCATTTCTAAATAAAGGAATTCCTACATAAAATGCTCACACTTCCATTCCAAGTCAAATCAAAGGAGAAACACCAAACTACCCTTACACGAGGGTTTTTAAAAATAGAGGACACCATGACAGTTTCCATTCCCACGCCCTTTAGATTTAATCACATTTAATCATTAAGCACCAAAATATTTAATCAAAACCGCAAGTATCATTTTCAAAATAAACCACATGGTACTTGATTTCAACTGACAACCCAAGGGAAAAACATGCAAGTTTTATAAAACCCAATTTTTAAACCATTAAACATTTATTAAAATCTATCATAAATAGGCAATTTATCTTCTAAATTCCTTTTAATAATTATGCTGACCTACAAGTGTCCAATTAAGCCAACCCGGGTTCATCTTAATGTAACCCAAAATAATTATTCAAAACATTAAGGTTCACTCACCCAAACGGTTAATCTCATAAAAACATTCCCTAATTGACCTACTTGGGTCTAGTTACATTTTTAAAAGCTAACAATTTTATTCTAGATCAAAATTAAACAATTTTTACATTTATAAGCATTTGAAGAAACCTCATTCCCTTACATTTAATAAGGGTTTCCATTTCCCAATTCATGAAGCGCCCATACACTTCATGGATTGAAAATTTTCTCCCATTTATCGAAACAAAAATCACTTTAGGATTTTAACATGATCACACACACACATATATAATTGTCCAACTATATGGGTGGCTATATACCAACCTAAAAAGTGCCCATACACTTTACAGTTTGGCATTTAGATCCCTTCAGTCAAGACCAACTAACTTTATCATTTTATTTCTCACTACCTTTTACAATGGTTTGAATACACACGTTACCTTTTTTCCAATTATAAGGCTCTCATACACCTTACAACTAAAAACTAGATCCTACCATAACCACAACCAATAATATTATCCAATGAAGTCATTTATATATATCAAACCAAACTAACAAGTCACTACAAGAGGCTAACATTGATCAAAAAACCAAATCACAGAAGTATGGAAATTTAATCTTAGGAGCATGCTATAATGAGCAATAATCAAAGAAGGCATGATAATTTATTACCTAAACAAGTATAATTCTAAGCATGGATTATCAATAAGTCACATAATCATACTTAGCAGGAAACCTACTAATATAACTACATGGCATGACATATATGCATGGGATGTGAATTTATAAATGCCTAATATGATGCATGTATGTTTCAACCTTACCATAATAAGCCAAGGGTATTATTCATAATTCCATAAAACATAGGCAGCAAAATGTACACCAATATATCCAGGTGAAATCATATCAATTGTAATAGGGATCAATATAAACAATAATCCCATCCTAGGCCATGTGGTCATTTCCCATATGTGGGGTGATTAGTCCCAAGAACAACTATTAACCTAGCACTAAAAAATTCCTAGTCTCCTTTCTACCAACCAAAAATTGTAAGACAAAAGGAAAATACTCCTATGATACCACTTTTTAATGTCTTGACCCAGCACACCTCTATGACCGTGGCCAGATCGGTGGGTCACATGACCTTTAGCACATCTCCCCATACAACAGAGGCTGTCGAATAGTAGTAAGGGTCTCAAGAAATGATAGTGGGGAAACTATACCCTCTTATCCAAGATGAAAAGTGGTACAACTGAGTAAATAAGGATTAAAATTGGAAGTAGTATACATAAATGACAAAGTAGTAGAAGAAAAATTTCATATAACTGAACAAAATTCACAAACACAAGTTTATATAATGGATGAATTCATGACATGGTATTGATACATATTAAAAGGTAGTAAATAGTACAACATTCTTGCTAATACAGTAAAATAAATGAAAAGGTAGTGAAGCCCCATGGGCGATCTCCATGAGAATCTCGATATCCAGCTCAGTCCTTTGCTCCTAACTCCCAAGTATAAGCACATAGTAAACAACCATGGTCCGCAATCCTATGAACAAAAAAGGTCTACTAGGGTACCCCAATGTAATGGTGGCCTGAGTAGAGTGTGAGATATAAATATCATTAGGCCAACACCATTGGTGTCTATCCCAATCCTGAAAATGTAATATAAATTTAACAGTGGGAAGGAATGCATAAATAAAGTAAGTAGTTCAGTGTAACTGAATAACTAAGTACACACTTCATCCCTTAGCTGGTATCTGAACATGTAACCAGTTCATTAATTAATTAATTACCATTTTATATTAATAAGTCACATCAATCATAGCCAACATTGACATCCCCTCGTGATAGTATAAATAGTAAAAGTCCCAAAGTATCAAATACCTCAAGGGTCACTAACTCTGTAGTATTTGAGTCAATAAAAGGGGTAAGAGTGTAATCCAAGGAGATTAGTCCAATGAATTTCACTTTGAGATGCCTACCGAGTCCAAGGAGTGCATCCAAGGTAAAACAAGTCTAAGCAATGACTGGCCCTGATGGGATTTAGCCATGGAACTTACTTGTCAAAGATGGATCCAAGGAGTGTATCCAAGTCATCCAATGATAATGTGTAAGGAATCCTATAGTGTCATACCATACATCCAAGAAAATACAAGGACCGGGATATTGGTGGGTTTCAACCAAAGAAAGCTGCATCCCTGAATTCAAAATGGGGTCCTCGAGTGCTCAAGGAATTCTCCGGTTAGAATCCAAGACAATCTCAAGTCAATACATTCTTATTTAATTATGAAGTCATGTAATATTCTCATTTGGTTCAAACCTTTCCTTTCATTAGTGTGAATAGGATATGTAGCATTTCAACTATTCATTTATTGGTTCAAGTATTTCCTCTCATTAGTGAAAAAAGGACAAGTAGCATTGCAACCATTCATTTATTGGTTCAATCCTTTCCTATCATTAGAGTGAATAGGCCAAGTAACATTTTCACAATTTAATCAAGTCATAATTAATCATTAATTCCATTTTTTCCATGCCTTTCATTTCATTAGTGTGACAAGTCCAAGTAGAATGCACAATTTAATCCATTCATAATCAATTAATAATAAAAGATCATTCCACTACCTTCCATTAATGTGGAAGGGGTGCTACAGACATGAAAACTATTACCCAATTACATTTAACCTGTACATGTCATATAATTAAGTATCCTTTCTAATTCCATTTGACATTTAGTTATCAAATTGAAACACTTTCCTTATGCAGGTTAAGTGGTGTGTATACATTGTACGGGCCATTATGAATCTCAAAATTTAAAAATGAGGCACTTAATATAGGAAATCTTACCCTTATAAAAGTCAATCCCAAGTACACCCAAATGGTGGACCAAATGTGTCAAAACACTAAAAAAAATTATGGAAAACATCACACATGGATAAATCCAATTTAAAACTAGGACAAGAACTTAGGTGGTGCCTTGGACCTTTAATTATGTAAAAAGATAACTCTTCATTTCTAATTACATTATGCCCATGTCCTAAACATGCCATATTTCAATGCAACATAATGAAAATAAGAAAAACCAATAGAACAAACCAAGATATCGAAAAATCCTAATAAATACTTTTATCTTGAAGATAGCGCACCTCCGTTGGAGGGATTTCATTATAAAACCACAATATTTTTCATCAATAAATCATTGTTCACATTAAACATTTAAAACATGAATCATACTGAATTCATATTTAAGAAGAATTAAATCTTACAACTTCACTGCATTAGTTTAAATCGAAAAAAGTGTTGTAATTAATTAATTAATGCGTTTATAAAATTAGAGGACTTGGAAAGGGAATCTACCTCAAATAATTGGCAAATCCAATGATTTATAACTCACACAGTAATATGCTTGCATACACGCACTTTAAAATAAATATGTGCGCACTTAGAATTGATTGCAGCACCCTAACAATAATATATGGCAACAAAAATTGGTACGAGGAGGACCAACACACATCCAATTAATTAACTACAACTCATATAAACCATAAGAATCTTGTTCAATGGGTGAGAAACCAATTATCGGGTATATATCCTTACTAAAAAATGATGGCAGTGAACCAAATCATGCCGAACCACTTCGCATTTGGCAGCGGTCATCAGAATACAAACCAATGGGTCCCAATATATGGTTCACATACCCTATTGGAATAAGAACATCAAAAATCAGATTACCCATTTAACCAAGGTTTTGGTCAAATTCAAACTAGGTGCCGAAAGAGAATCAAATCACCAAAGAGATAAAGGAGAAGGGGTATAAAGACCATAAATTGACAAATTATTGGAGAAACGTGAAGAAATCTGAAGGAAACTCGAAGGACAATGGAGATCTAAAGAAGGGGGTTCGCGAACCACTGGGTGGTGCACGCCTACTGTAAAACACAACCAGGAGGGAGTCACGGTCGAGAGGAGGTATGACCATGGGAGGGAGCTCACACCATCATGGTTATAGGGAGATGTTTCCTGTCATTCATTACCAGGGAGTAAGAGTCATCACTCCACAAAGGGGAGGGGCAGAGGTCATGCCTCACACAGTAGGTCGTGCCTACCTCTTGGTTTTCTCTAAACCCCCAAAAAAGTTAATTAATATAATAATAATAATAATTATTATAATAGAAATTGTATTATTATAATTATCATTTAATTAGAGTACTTATTTTATAACTTCCAAACCCCCCAATTCATCTCATTTAATTAAATTCCTCTCAACCATGAATTTAATTAAATAATTAAACCCGATACTTAAAATTGGTTAAACTGCACAGTTTGACAGACCGTGCATAGACCGTGCATCCTATACTAGATACATAGAGTATCCCACATGGCTGAACAACATGGTTTGAATAACTATGTGGAGCCTATTAAAATTCCTTTACCTCTCCTTTAGCAAGTTGCATGGTTACTACTATGGGCCGTGCAGTTTTCAGACAAACAATGTGCCCTATATAGGTTCCTTAATGGATGGGTTTTTGGGTTCGGCACTCCAAAAACTCATCGAGACACCCAAGAAACCTCTCTGCCATTCACCCAATCCTGAAAAAAACATGTTTAAGTGTTCCAACACTTGGAATTAAGTTCAAGATCTCGGTTTTAAAAACAACCCACTGAGAAAATGAAAAAGTTCAAAAACCTTCGTACTTTAGTCCAAATCAAAAACACAGGACTCTATACATAGAGAGGAGATCCCTCTATGGACTATCTTAATAGGGAGTTCCAGTTGTAGTACCTTCCTCTTTTTCAGGGTGAGGGTGGTCTACAGGTAGCTGAGAACTTTATAGAGAGCAAGAAGATCATTTTTGAGTAGCTTGAGACACCTCTAGTGAAGAGGGTCAAGCTGGTGATGTACATGCTCATAGGACAAGCGAAGAGATAGTGGGATGTGTAGGTTTAGGCTCATAGACACGAGGGAATAACCTATAAGAACTTTGGGGATAGGTTCTTCAAGCACTTTTTTTGATAGACACTAAGGGAAGAGAGAGCTTCAGAGTTCTTGAGCCTTTAGTTGGGAGACATGTCCTTCATGGACTATGCAGCTACTTTCACTGAAATGTCTTGCTTTTCACCTGGTATGGTAAGAGATGACACCTTCAGGGTGAGGTGATTTGAAGATGGTTTACAAAACCCCATTTGGATGTAGGTAAACATCCTTAGGTTGGCCTCCTTCTTAGAGGTGTGAATCAGGCACTCATAGCCGAGGGTAACCTGATAGACATGCCTCACATGGGTTGGGAGGTGGAATTAGGTGATGGTTTAGATGGTAGGAAATGAGTTTGGGATGAGTTTTATTAGGGAGGTCATGATAAGGACTCATCTAGACCACCTCGTGGTTGCTCATCAGTGGTTTTATTTCAGTGTTGGCAGCCAGGGTATGTCCGGACTCTGTGTGAAAGGCCTCCAAAGGAGTGTCAGGCATTTGGATAGGTTGGGAATTTTGAGATGTTCTATAGACATCCCTATTAGATATCTTACAGATATGGAATGAAGTAGGTGAAAAATTTAGAGATCAATTCAGGATTGGTATCGGGTGAGGGTAGCCGAGGCTTAGCTGCACGCGGAGGATGTGGAAAAGACAATGGGACACAACAGTGAGGTCAGTGGCCGGTGATTGGTGCAGCACCATAGGGAGATCAGGCTTCAGGAATCCATGTGTTAGGCCAGGTTCATGATGTAGAGATGTCGGGGGCTGATCAGTTTAGAGAGCCAACTAGGGTCAGAGGTACCCCGCAGACATGCCAGTGATTTCCTTTTCCTTTCGTTTTGGCATGGCCTATTGAGGCATGTCTGTTTTGAGTGAACGAGGTGCACAGGTTGCATATGGATTGACCAAAATCTATTTAGTGGGTTCGAACCATCTTAGGTGTGTGAATATATATATATATATGAGTTTCTTGGAATCAATTATAAAGACCCAACCTTAAACCTTTCATAATTTTGAATTAAATGAATAATTCAGATAGATGATCTTTTCAGGTTTAGAGTTTTATAGAGTTAGGACATAACTATTACATTTCAAAATATTACAAAATAGACACTTCTACTCAATTTCCATTCTTTTACAAAACATGAACTCTTGAAAAAAAGAGTCATGTCTAGTTCCATGTTTTAGATGGCATGACTTTCCTTGATCCCATACTTGACCCTATTCCACTTTATGTCCTGTGAAAAACATTTCAAAACTTGGGATGAGCATAAAAAGATCAGTAAGGGATACACAATGAAGGAAAACTGTTATATTTTTAAAACAGAAAATAAACCATGAATACTTAATCATAAGTAATACTTTTCACCTTTTTTGAAGAAGTAAATACTCTTCACTGAATAAAAGATCATTACTTACCCATTTGTAACCAAAATATTACCATAAAAACCATATAAAGAACACATAACTTATAAAGGTAACTTGGGACATAAACATACTTAAATGGAATAACCATACGGTCGACTTCCACACATATCACTAAATGTAATAGCCATATAGCCGACTTCCATACCCAATGCATTGGAGGTTATAACGTAACCACCCATCCTGGTATTCACGACACCACATGTCATTTGGTTAATCACATAACCACCCGTAAAATGTCCAAGTACCATTATGAAATCATAGAACATAAAATATTACAAATATAAACATTTAACTATTAACATTTCATTTGCAATCACAAAATATCATTTCATGATATTGAAAAAATCAATTCTTTATCAAACCATTTTCAAAACCATTTAATAAAGAGTTTTTTTTGAATCAAAATTTCCCATACCACTTTGAATCTTTTAAAACAATTAACATTTTAAAACAATAACATCCATATAAATAAATCCTTGAAACCATTTTTAAAACATGGACATTGATGATAAATTTTTATAAGAATAGATCTTTAAAACATTTAAAACGATATATTAGTTAAAGAGTTTTTAACAAAATAAGAGATGCTTGAATACAAATAATTGAGGCATAAAATTTAATCATAACTTTATAATATCATGAGAATAAAGGGATTCATGATATAATATGTCAAAGGATTGTATATACACCATATAAGAGTGAATTGGAGCATAACAACAATGAAGTCGTAGTGGAAATGTAAATTGGGATGAAATCCCTTATAAAGATGGTATCCCTAAATTAAGGATAAATAAATAACATAATTATGTGTGAAAAATATAAATACACCCAATATAATCAGATATTAAGTGTAAAATAATAATTGGTCATTCACACATATTCATAGGATGATATATTCAAGAAGTATAAGTTGAACCAAAGAATTGAAATTGGGTTACGAAGTTCCCTTGTAAAAATTTGACATCCTAACGACGTCACTTTAAAATTCAGAAAATGAGTTGATGAGATAAAAAGTGGTATCTAATAACTTGGAAATAAATTTTACATCAATAATTATATAGAAGAACATATCCCAACATAATAAGAGTTAAATTAAAAGACATAACAAAAAGAAGTTTTTTAAAAAGAGGAGGGTGAAAGGTTCCCTTACCATTTTGGAAACTTACAAAACATACACCAAATGAAAGAATAATCATACAATGAAGATGTAAATACTCATAAATGAATTTATATTACACAAATAGTACAATCATGGACAGTAAATACACCACACAAAAGGAAATAGTGGCCAATATAGCATGAATCTCACGGGAATAAAAAGTGAGATGAAAAACCCTTACTTCATTGTATTCAAATTGAGTAGTATAAAAAAAGTTAATAACCACAAAAGGAATCACATAATTCCATGAATATAAAGCTAATAATTATAATATATATCAATGGTTGTACACATTACACCACATTTAATAAATAAGTGATGAACAATGGAAATCTCACGGAATTAAAAGTGAGATAAGAAATCCCTTACCTCGCGTCCGACTTGAATCGATCATTATTTAATATCCTGAATAATAAAATAAAGTTAATTTATACTTTCTTAAGAACCTTTTTCATGTTTATTATTCCTTTTATATAACTTATTATCATGTTATAAACATTATTTAATCATTTATGTTAATAACGTTCATTTTGTCGATATTTGGTACTTGAGTAAAAAATGAACACCTTATATTTACATGTTGTCCATGTGGTAAATATTCCATTATATAAAGATTTATATTCATGATTTAAATATCATATAAATCATATATATTCAGTATATACATGTATTTAAAATAGTACATAACATTTGGAGGTAATAAATGAAATGCACCATTCATGGAGACGGTAAGCCGTACGCACGCATGAACACTAATTTTATTTATATTTCTTATTTTAATGGAATTAAAACATAATGATACATAGTTATATTATAATTACAGTATAATATCATATATAATATCATTAACTCTACTCTTTATACATCCCACATAAGGCATTAACGAGTCACATCACTTTAAGGGGGCGGTAGTCCGCATTTCCTCAAATGAGATTATCGTATTTACCCACTATGGAAACCATAAAGTCTTGATATAATTGGGAAGTAAAGAAGAATAAGAAAATCATAAAAATTTTATATATCATATATAAATATATTTTCATCATAATGGTCACCATGAGAGGCGGTAAGATGTAATTGAACAATCATCGTGTCGTGAGGCGTTAGTTTTCCATCCACAGAAACATTATATTCTTCATCCATTAGATGGAGTTGTGTGTAAGTTTAGTTAGAATAATTATAATACCAACATCATAGTATATTGAGGATACTGGTGTTGTTACAAAAGAAAGCAAATAAAAAGATTTTAGGTGTTGGAGGAGCAAAATAAAAGAAAACAATTTAAGAGAAACTGTTACCTTTAATTTGGGTAACTCACTTTTGTTTGAACCAAGGGACTTATTAAGTGCCTTATGCCTAAGGTAAGGCTTATAGGAGGAGGATAGTGATGTAGGTAGTGTAATGGGGCAGATTTTGGATTATCCAAATGGCTTGAGAGGTGTGAGGAATTGTTTATAAGTGGTCTCCTTTTATAAGGGAGAGGAGGGGCTCTTTAGGAAAGTGTGAAAATATTATTTTATAATATAATGATATTCAGTTTCTAATGGTCCAAAAATAATTAATGTCAAAGATAATATGACTCATAATCTAAATAAAATCATCCAATCATAATTGGAAATGTTTTGGATAAAAATTAATCATTATAATCTTATTTATTTAAATCATTTATTAATGAGGTAAAGACTACATCATTATTGTGTCATAAATATTTTAATTTATTTGATGTCAAAAAATTATAAAAAAATACCATGATGTGGGATATATTTTTATCGTTCCAAATAATATTTTTAGTCGAAAATAGGACTTATATAACACCATATAAAAATTAATTACTAAAAGATTTTTGTTAATGTCAATTTTGTCTTCACATTAAATTAATTAATCTAGATTGTCATTTTAACTCCCAAGTGGATCAATGGGGTCCCAAAATCGGCCCAAAGATGGACATGGTCGTTAATGACTCAACCAATAAGGTTTGGACAAGTTTTAAGGTAATTTTGAATTATTATAATATTCTTTTTACCTTGAATTACCCTATTTACCTTTAACCGTGGTAAATAAAATTCAAAAGTTACTATTCACCAAAAATTATTTTCATCTTAATGAACCAAATTTTACTTCTTGATAACAACCATGCATGTTGTATTTTTGAAATTCAATTCACAGAAGTGGTAAAATTTCATTTAAATGAAAAATTCAGTTTTTTTAACTACCACTAAGTGGTTTCACTATTCATCAAAAATTGAAGTTTTTTAGAAAAATACCAAAAATTCAGCCTAAGAATTATTTGATATTCCAAATTCAAAATTGATGTCTATTTTTCCAAATTCAAAAAATAGAAGTTGCATTAATTAATTTTAAAATTAATTCCTGTTATCAAAAAAATAGCGTGTTTTTAAGAAACAATAACTATCAAACGATTGATACTTGTTTATGTCCAATTTCAATGTGAAATTAATTCCAATGAACAACATTGGATTAAATAGTAAAAATGTATTTTAATTTCACTTTAACACCAATTAAAAAGATAATATAACCATATAAATATTTTAGATTAAAAGACACTTTTGAATTAAAATACAATATTTTTCACTATTCATTAAAAAATGAACATTATCAGAAAAATACCAAACAATTACCGAAATTAAAATATGATGTCCCCATTCTAAATAAGGATTTTATTTGGTCAATTAGAATTTATTAAAGTGACCAAAAATACATTTAAAGAGGGTTCGCCATTAAAAGGCGATAAATCGGCCATTTAATGTAAATTATGCTTAAAATTAGATTCATTCATATTTTAAGCCTCTAACTTTTTATTGGATAAATGTAAATAAATTTAACAAACATGTATAATCATATTATAGTTATTTTTGTTCATTACTTCCAATAAAATGACTAGGAGTTAACTACCATTTAAAATAATAATATTATATTATTAGTATGCAACTTAAGATTTCAAAGAAACATGTTGTTGTGTATCGGGTACGCTATCGAACATAGAATCCCCTTTAATGAAAAATTAATATTTAATTCATAGATATTAATAAATATGAAATGTTTCTTATTACTTATTTATTGGGGATGTTACATCCTTCCTCCCTTTTGGGAATTGTGTCCTCACAATTTTAAAACGGGGCTTGGAAACTTCATTAAAAGCCCACATTAGAAAAAGAGTCAATAAAACTATCACTTTAAAATAAAGGAAGATAAGTACAAAGGTTACCCGAGACATAAGATACTAGGATTCCATGAAAACATGGATATGGAGGAGAAAACAAACCATCAAATTCTGATGGAGAGTGATAGAAAACATGTTTAGGATAAAGTTAACCACCAGAAAATCACCAACATGTGATGGGTTAAATAGTATTTGATTTCGCAGTAGGATAAGTTAACAGACAAGGTTTTTGTTTTAAGTTACTTTTCATTGAGGAATTTATTTATGATCTTATCTAAAAACATAATGAAACACAATTAATTTTCATGTAGACTTTTATCCTTCACTATATTTCTAACACAAACTCATATTTTCTCTATACGATGAGTATTAAGGATAACTTGTTTACATTAAAAGTGCTATATCAACTTTCAGAGAATCAAATAAAAGATAAACTATATATTTACCTAGTCTTTAGATATTAACTAAAACCAAAATGTTTAGTACAAGATCAGATAATCCCCAAAAAGGATAAACTTTTACATAAATAGAAACTACTCTTAATCTCCAAAATTTGTCTTAACAAAACCCAAAGTTCCACAAAGACCATTCAATAAATAATTGTCCCTAAAATTATTCAAAATTAATCCAAACATTTATTGTAACACAAATCTCATAAGGATTTAATTACATAGACTTCCAAGATACATCTTAACATTTATCTCCAAGTAACACTAGTTTCTCATAAAGTCTCATATTTAAAAGTAATTAACCTGATCACATATTCTCCATGATAGGTTAATAATTTTCATAAATAAATCAAATCATCATGTGTCCATAATAAAAACATAGATTCTTCCAAACTTAAATTTAAACCATTATTCCACAATTTCAATACCATAGTATTCTATCTTCCTTAGGTATATAATGTTACCTCAAAAGAGAGAACGTCTTCCACAACAACCTTTTATCACTTAATAACTAAATCATTTTTCAATACTAAGTATATCCATTTGATAAAACATAAGTTCAAAAAATCAACTTATTCTTGTTCCATAAAAACATTTTACTAAAATTATAAGTCATACTAACCAGGGACTTCAAGTAGGCCAGTGGTAGGTGATGCACCCTTTTCTCCCTTCAGTTGTGGGTTCGATTCCTGTAGCCTTGCCGGATGCGACGGGTTGTCACCCATTCTTTGGGTTTTCCTTTTTATAAAACTAAAAAATAACCCTAACATGTTTTAACCTCCAAGGTACCCTTATACCTATCATCTTCTTCCAAATTAATTATGATCGCAACATCTTAATTCTTGAAGTCTTATTTCACCACCATATGATAAAATAAAACAATCCCCAAAAATAAGAACATCATACCTTGATTATGGTGTCCATTTGGTTTCATCTTCATCTTGTTCACGTAGGTAGAAGGTCCATGCATTTCAACAATGATTTATAGATCCTTCAAAATAATTTGCTTCCTTCATCCAAATACACCTTGTACAACATGGGTCATATGGATGTTCACAGAAAAATAGTTTTGGAAAATAATCATGTATGACATATAATTTCAAAACATCTGATAAAACATGATTTCTATAAAACAGTCGAACAAAATTAGAGTTAAAAATTTCAATTAACGGTCCTTTTAAAATACCATAAGTATGTGATAAGATACAATATTTTAAAATCAAATATAAATAGGTTGAACTAGTGTCTCCTTCTTCAGCACCTTTTTTAAAATCATAATATTCTTCACAATCTTGTGATAGGGTAAAATATTTGAAAATTCCTTGATAATATTTACCTTTCTTGAAAATATTAAAATATTGTGAAAATAGGATTTTTCTAAATACAACCCATGACCCAAGATGAAAACGAGGTATAGTAGAGGTGTTTGATCTCTCAAACAACTTCTTGCAAGTGATTTGTATGCTAGAAAAAGTTTCATAATCTTCTGAACATGACTTTGAAATAATTATTGCAAGCATGTCATTAGGAAGAGACAGGAATGCCATTTGAGATCCCTCTCTTTCCATTTTTAACCGACTTTCCTTGATCTGAAAAAGTTATAAAACAAGGATTTAACTGAAATAATAAATAGGGACTAACCATATGTCTAATGAAAATTCCTAATTCATAGAGTTGTCTAAACCGACCTCTGATACCAACTATAAAGACCCGACCTTAAACCTTACATAATATTGAATTAAATAAATAATTCATGTAGAGGATCTTTTCAGGTTTAGAGTTTTAGAGAGTTAGGAAATAACTATTACATTTCAAAATACTACAAAATAGACACTTCTACTCAGTTTACATTGTTTTACAAAACATGAACTCTTGAAAAAAAGAGTCATGTCTAGTTCCATGTTTTAAACGGTATGACTTTTCCTTGATCCCATCATTGACCCTATTCAATTTTATGTCCTGTGAAAAACATTTCAAAACTTGGGATGAGAATATATATCTCAGTAAGGGATACACAAAGAAGGAAAACTTTTAGCTTTTCAAAACAACAAATAAACCATGGATACTTAATAATAAGTAATACTTTTCACCTTTTTTGAAGAAGTAATTAATCTTCATTGAATAAAAGATCATTACATACCCTTTTGTAACCAAAAGATTACCATAAAACCCATATAAAGAACACATAACTTATAAAGGTAACTTTGGACATAAAAAAACATAAATGGAATAACAATATGGTCGACTTCCACACATATCACTAAATGGAATATCCATACAACTGACTTCCATAACCAATGCATTGGATGTTAAAACGTAACCACCCATCCTAGTATTCACGACACCACCTATCATTTTGTTAATCACGTAACCACTCATAAAATTTCCAAGTACCATTATAAAATCATAGCACATAAAATATTGAAAATATAAACATTTCACTATTAACATTTAATTTTCAATCACAAAATATCATTTCAAGATATTGACAAAATCAATGCTTTATTAAACCATTTTCAAAACCATTTAATAAAGAGATTTTTTTTGAATCAAAATGTCCCTACCACTTAGAAGCTTTTAAAGGAATTAAAATTTTAAAAAAATAACATCCATATAAACAAATACTTGAAACCATTTTTAAAACATGGACATTAATGATAAATATTTATAAGAATATATCTTTAAAACATTTAAAATGATATATTAGTTAAAGAGTTTTTAACAAAATAAGAGATGCATGAATACAAATAATTGAGGAATAACATTTAATCAGAACTTTATAATATCAGGAGAATAAAGGGATTCATGATATAATATGTCAAAGGACAATATATACACCACATAAGAGTGAATTGGTGCATAACAACAATGAAGTCTTAGTGGAAATGTAAATTGGGATTAAATCCCTTATAAAGATGGTATCCCTAAATTTAGGATAAATTAATAACATAATTATGTGTGAAAAATATAAATACACACAATATGAGCGGATATTAATTGTAAAACAATAATAGGTCATTCACACATATTCATAGGATGACATATTCCAGAAGTACAAGTTGAACCCAAAGAATTGAAATTGGGTTAAGAAGTTCCCTTGTAAAAATTCGACATCCTAATAGCATCACTTTAAAATTCAGAAAATGAGTTGATGAGATAAAAAGGGATATCTCATCACTTGTACATAATGTTTACATCAATAAGGATATATAATATCATATCCCAACATAACAAGTGGTAAATTGAAAGACATAACAAAAAGAAGTCTTTTAAAAAGAGGAGGGTGAAAGGTTCCCTTACCGTTTTGGTAACTTAAAAAACATATGCCACATGAAATAAGGATCATACAATGAAGATGTAAATACTCATAAATTAATGTATATTACACAAATAGTACAATCATGTACAGTACATATGCCACACAAAAGGAAATAGTGGCCAATATAGCATGAATCTCAGGGGAATAAAAAGTGAGATGAAAAACCCTTACTTCATTGTATTCAAATTGAGTCGTATGAACAAAAGTTAATAACCACAAAAGGAATCACATAATTCCATGAATATAAATCTAATAATGATAATATATATCAATGGTGGTACACATTACACCACATGTAATAAATAAGTGACGAATAATGGAAATCTCACGGAATTAAAAGTGAGATAAGAAATCCCTTACCTCACGTCCGACTTGACTCGATCGTTCTTTAATCTCCTGAATAATAAACTAAGGTTAGTTTATACTTGCATAAGAAACTTTTTCAAGTTTATTATTCCTTTTATATAACTTTTTATCATGTTATAAACAATATGTAATCATTTAAGTTAATAACGTTCATTTTGTCGATATTTGGTACTTGAGTCAAAAATGAACAACTTATATTTACATGTTGTCCATGTGGTAAATAGTCCATTATATCCAGAATTATATTCATGATTTAAATATCATATATATCATATATATTCAGTATATACGTGTATTTATAATATTACATAACATTTGGAGGTAAGAAATGAAATGCACCGTTCATGGAGACGGTAAGCCGTACGTACGCATGAAAGCTACTTTCATTTATATTTCATATTTAAATGGAATTAAAAAATAATGATACATAGGTATATTATAATTCCATTATAATATAATATATAATATCATTAACTCTATCCTTTATACATCCCACATAAGGCATTAACGAGTCAAATCACCTTAAGGGGGTGGTAGTCCGCACTTCCTCAAATGAGATTATCGTATTTACCCACTATGGAAACCATAAACGGATTGATATAATTTGGAAGTAAAGAAGCATAAGAAAATAATAAAAATAATATATATCATATATAAATACAGTTCCATCATAATGGCCACCATGATAGGTGGTAATATGTAATTGAACAATCATCGTTTCGTGAGGTGTTAGTTTTCCATCCACAGAAACATTATGTTCTTCATCCATTAGATGGAGTTGTGTGTAAGTGTAGTTAAAATAATTCTCATAAAAAAATAATAGTATATTTAGGATACTGGTGTTGTTACAAAAGAATGGAAATAAAAATATTTTAGGGGTTGGAGAAGAAAAATGAAAGAAAACAATTTAATAGAAACTGTTACCTTTAATTTTGGTAACTCACTTTGGTTTGAACCAAAAGACTTCTTATGTGCCTTCTGCCTAAGGTAAGGCTTCAAGGAGGAGTATATGGATGTAGGGAGTGTAATTGAGCAGAGTTTGGACGATCCAAATGGCTTGATAGGTGTGAGGAATTGGCTATAAGTGGTCTCTTTTTATATGGGAGAGGAGGGGCTCTTTTGGAAAGTGTGAAAAAATTATTTTACAATATAATGATATTCGGTTACTAATGGTTCAAAAATCATTACGGTCTAACATAAGATGACCCATATTCGAAAAAAAATCATCCAATTATAATTGGACATGTTTTGGATAATAATTTAATATATACAATCTTATTTATTTAAATCATTTATTAATGAGGTAAATACTGCATCATTATTGTGTCATAAATAATTTAATTTATTTGATGTTTAAAAATTATAAAAAAATACCATGATGTAGGATATAGTTTTAGATTTCCAAATAAGTTTTTTAGTCGAAAATAGGACTTATATAGCACCATATAAAAATTAATTACTAAATTATTTTTGTTAATGTCAATTTTGTCTTCACATTAAATTAATTAATCTAGATTGTCATTTTCACTCCCAAGTGGCTCAATGAGGTCCAAAAATCGACCCAAAGATGCCAATGGTCGTTAATGACTCAACCAATAAGGTTTGGACAAGTGTTAAGGTAATTTTAAATTATTATAATATTCTTTTTACATTAAATTACCTTATTCACCTTTAACCACGGTAAATAAAATTCAAAAGTTACTAATCACCAAAAAGTATTTTCATCTTAATGAACCAAATTTTACTTCTTGATAATAACCATGTATGTCAGATTTTTTAAATTAAATTAAAATAAGTGGTAAAATTTCATTTAAATGAAAAATTTAGTTTTTTTAACTACCACTAAGTGGTTTCACTATTCATCAAAAATTGAAGTTTTTCAGAAAAATATCAAAAAATCAGCCTAAGCATTATTTGATATTCCGAATTCAAAATTGATGTCTATTTTTCCAAATTCAAAACATATAAGTGGAATTAATTAATTTTAAAATTAATTCCCGTTATCAAAACAAATAGCGTGTTTTTAAGAAACAATAACTCTCAGAAGATTGATACTTGTTTATGTCCAATTTTAAAGTGAAATTAATTCCAATGACCAACATTGGATTAAATAGTAAAAATATATTTTAGTTTCACTTTAAAACCAATTAAAAAGATAATCTAAATATATAAATATTCTAGATTAAAAGGCACTTTTGAATTAAAATACAATATTTTTCACTATTCATTAAAAAATGAACTTTTTCAGAAAAATACCAAACAATTACCCAAAGTAAAATTTGATGTCCTCATTCTAAATAAGGATTTTATTTGGTCAATTAGAATGTATTAAATTAACCAAAACTCTATTTAAAGTGGGTTCACCATTAAAAGGTGATAAATCAGTCATTTAATGTAAATTATGCTTAAAATTGGATTCATTCATATTTTAGGCCTCTAAATTTTTATTGGATAAATGTAAATAAATTTAACAAACATGTATAATCATATTGTAGTTATTTTATTAATTCATTCCAATACAATGTCTAGGAGTTAACTACCATTTAAAATAATAATATTATATTATTAGTGTGCAACGTAATATTTCAAAGAAACTCGTTATTGTCTATCGGGTACGCTATCAAACATAGATTTCCCTTTAATGTAAAATTAATATTTAATTCACAAATATTAATAAATATGAAAAGTGTTTTATTCCTTATTTATCGGGGATGTTACATCAATGGCATCATTGGATTGTGTTTAGAGGTGATTGGCATTGGGGCATCATTGGATGTGGGTTACTTGAGGTTCCTTGGGCATCGGGGAATTCGAGGGATGCAGTTTAATTGAGGTGAATTGGGAATCAAGGCATCGAGGATGCAGTTTGTGAATGATTTGAGAGGAACCGGGTTATTTTGAGCATCCATGAGGTGAAGGACCTCATTGTGCCATGGGTGTCATGGGAATGAGGTGGGCACTGATGCAGTGCAGGATGTGATTGGGTGTCGATGCTACACGGGAGCACCTGATGAGGTTCATGGGTGATGATATATCACGGGAGGACCATGGGTTCAAAAATAGGCCATTGGAACTTTATTGATTTGAGCTTTGGTTCGGGATTGACTAGGTTAGGAAATTCCTAAGGCAGGGATCCCCTTTGAGGAAGTTGTCTTATACCCTTGAGACTGGGGTAGTCTGGGTTACTGGGATGGGACGAGTATGTTCAGTACCATTTCCTGGTTTTGCATGATATCTCAGGGATGAGCTATGTTAAGGTGGGGATATTGTAATGACCTGGGTTTTTGATTTAGGTCGAAAACCCCTCCCTGTTTGAATTTTTCAACTAGTGGCGATGCTACTTTTTATTTCATTGATAGGAACTCAATTCCAAGAGTTAAATTGGACCTAAATGGTGTTTTTAGGTTGTTTTGGAGGCTACGAGAGTTTATAAATTGTTCATAAGGGTTTTAGGAGCATCGAAAGCCTGAAGGCCTGGTTTTTGGGAAGCAGGTGTCATCGCACAGTTTAGGGAAACCGTGCGACTGTAGGCACACGACCGTGTGGGATCGTCTATAAAAGTTGTAGAGGGACACCGCACGGTTTTCACATGGGTTATAAAACTATGCAGGGTATATGTTCAGACCTCCATCCATAGGAAGTTTCTTCCACATGGTTTCTACACGGTTTGGAAAACTATGTGGGCAAACCGTGTGGCTAGTTCTCAGTAATTTTTATTATTTTTTCTTATTTCTTCTTTCTTCTTTCTTCTTCCTTGGTCATGCATAGAAGGGGTGAGCTACCCATTTTTCTCCTACAGTGTATTTATATCCCATATCTCAATATAAACTTCATTATTTATTCCTTCAGAAGCTATAATATTACCTCAGTAAGGATAACCCTGTGCATACCTCTTCTTCTTTGATCCTTCATCTTACGAACTATTGTTTCTGTCTGAGTCAATTTTAGGATTTAAGATGGAAACTTAGATCTACATAAATCTAATTAAGATTTTAATTTGATATCATATGTTCCTATTCTTATGTGTCTAAGGTAGGTGGTTCATACCTTAATTCATGTTTTTCGGGACTTTTGGGTGGCACGACCATTGGCATATTTTTTGGTATTTTTAGCAATACCCCATTATAACTACTGTTTCATATTGAAATGATCATGAGACCTATGGGATGCCTTTGGGAATTCCCAAAACCTTTTTCTCTTGAGAAAGTCCTGGTTAGAGTCCATTTCTCCTTGGGGTATTTTGGCCGGGTACCAAAATGGTGTTAATTGTTTAGTTTTGATTTTAATTAGTTTGACTAGAATTTCTAAGGCTTGATTAAGGTAATTAGAGACATTCAAGACCTCCATATTAAATTTTAATTATTTTTTAAGATATGAAATTCAATCTTCTAAACTAAATTTCTTTATTAAAATATGTTTTTTAAATTGACTATATGTAATTGCTTGATTGCATGAGATGAGACCCAAGGGGTCGTGATGGATATGGCCTGAGATGAGGTTGGGATTGAAAGACCATCGAGATTGAGTGATGTTCATCACTAATTGGGATTTTCCAGATTAATCGAGTGGTTTTTACCATAGGATTGGGTATCGTGGATGTATGTTTGAGGCAGTGCAACTGTCAAGTCGGGTATGGCCCGAGATACTTGGATGACATGACCATCAGATTTGAGTGACATGGTCACTGGGGCATAAGGTTCCAGAGATGGTTTGTATTAGGTTCTTATTTGGTTATTTACACTCACCAGTGATAGACAACGTTCTTATTGAGTCATGTTCACATAGGTTGAATCTATGATGAGGTGGTTTTGACCACTTGTGTGGGTATAAGCCCCTGATAGTTGTGGATTATGTATTTATGCTTTGGGGGTTCTTGCGGTCAAGAGCCACCTAGAAAGCGAGGAGCCTTAGGTTGATAGAAATGAGGCTATTAAGTTGGGGGATGAGGCTCACTATTTTTGAGGCCCTGGGCCTATATATTCATTTGAGGACAGACGTCACTGTTCCTCCAGTTGTCCAGCCATGGGATGATGTGAGCTTTCAAGAAGGGGTATGAGAGACTAGGATACTATTGCTTGGGCATGCCTTTGGGATGTCAGTACTTTGATACATGAGGTGTAAAAAGGAACATGGTGCAAGGATATGTGATTTAGGTGGAACCTGAGGGTTCACTAGGACTTTGTGACTACAAGGGTACCTTGGGACATGGGTCAAGGACTCTCTTTTCTTATGAGATTTTAGTATTGGCCGAAGCAGGTGACGCTCCCTAGTGGCTTCTAAGCACCAGTGGATATTGTGTTTATTTATTGCATCATACTGTTTACCTTTATTAGAGATTCATGTCTTCTTAAACACATATACTAGGTATGTACCATTGGGTGGTATCCTATGGATATTTGTCTCACACCCTACATAGGCCCTTCAAGATGCATGTAGACTATATGGATTTACGTATAGGTAAAGGATCAGCCTCAAGAGCTAGATCATAGTACCATTTGGCATGGGGATTGGCATGGAACTTGAGGTTTTTCTTAGGTGGAGCTTTACTTTTGTGTTGTTTCCTTTTTAGTTTTACCATGTTATATATGTATCTATTATGGTCTACCATGGACATCACCTTCAATATTGTATTGTATGACCTGTCGTGGATGCATGCATTGTTTGTTTTAGGATTTTTTACAAGTGGTGTTGGAATGATGTTCTGTTTACTTTATACTACTATTTTTATTTATTTATCTCTTCCGTTGTTTATTGATTTTGGATATACTTCCACTCTGTGGGTATGGTTCAAGTCTACTGAGTCATTTATTTCCAATGCATGCTGTCTTATTATGCTCAAACTAGTATATTGTCTATTCCTATTGGGTATGTCCTCCCAACTATACTTGTTTACACCCTCTTTCCTATTTGGCAGCCTTTTTCATTGGTGGAGGTGCACCTAAGGCCAGTGGAACCTAGCCTGTTAGCACTGTTTGGGTGGCTGTTCGGTTTGGGGATGCTACACACATGACCCCCATGAAGACACACAATCACATGAACCTTGGAACCTCACCTGAATGAGTCATATGCTTTTCATTATCTATTCATGATCACATGAATAACCTCAAAAATTCCCTCATGATAATGTGATGTTCTTTAGATTATTTCCTCTGATCATGCGATATATCAACTGATAGATGCAAAAAAATCACCCAAATACCCTTATGAAAAAAAATATGAAAAAAGATATAAGCTTCAAGTGATGAAATTTATGTTGATTTTCATGAAAAGGGATCATGTGAATCATGCTTCCATATCATAAATCTCATAAAATCCCTACTTTCATGTGATTAATTCCATGTGAAATCCTATAATTATATCAACCTCATCATGTGAAGTCCCATGGACACATCCATTCGATCATGCAATGCCTCTTTGGATCCACAAAAAAGTGGATAAATAATCTATGAAAATACTCACATGTCATTATGAGATCCAACATTGATCACGTGATTCACCATAGACATATGGAGTGATAGTCCATGATAATGTTCATAGGCCTTCATGAGATCCATTGTTGATCATGCAACGCCATGATAGAAAACCAAAGAGAAAAAGTAAAAGGTATTGGAAAATAGAAAATAAAAAGTATAAAATGGTGGAATATTCATGAAAAAGAATGTTTCAATGTTTTTCATGAGAAGGGTGGATGCAGTCTGCATGATCATTCCATTGATCCTGAGAATTCCCTACTGACATGCCAACCTCATCATGCGAAGGCCGCTAGACATGTAACCTCTATCATGCAAAAGGATATCAATCATGTTAATTTGAACAAGAGAATAAATAATAGAAAATTTATGGGGGATTACTATAGTATTTTTAAAATAAAATATAAAACAAGAAAAAACCTTATAAAATGGAGAGTTACACTATTTTTTATTCAAAGTCCCTCTGAAGAGCAAGCTTGATCTCACAAAGGGCCCAAAAAGTCTCCCTTTATCACATGAAAGCATCTTCAATAGGTGTCCTAATCTCATGTAGACTCTATAACATAAAATAATTATCCTATGAAGGCCCTTTGACATGTTTATTTTATGATCTATGGTTTTAATAAATATGTTGATGAAAGGAAGATCTCACAGTCATTTTTTATCATGTGACACCAAGATGATTCCATAGATGACCTGTAGAAAGTTCACACGAGATGCATGATACCCAAATAACTCAAGCCCAAATCTATTATATATATTCCATATGAAGTGATGTATATATGGGGTAGTGAGGCCTATAAATTCTCACCCATAATCCATAACGTAAATACATACAGAGGAGAGTATTGGCAATAGAATACTTATCAAAGTGGAGATCCATGCAATGGAAAGGGTATTTCACTAGGTCAAGCTTGAGGAATGACATATGGGATTACATGACATGTTTATATGCTTTTTGTGATCACCTTATTGATCACTCAAAGGACTTCCAATGCACTATTCAGATTATGAAAGGAGTTTCTATGTATTGACTTGGTTATGTGAGGTCTCAATATGCTAATGACTAAAAAACATTCTGGAATTAATAAATTAAATGTTTTAAAAGACAAAAGTATTAGATAAAGAGAGATACAATGAATTTACTAATAAGGATTCATTCACATTAGATGACCTATCCATATTATGCAACCACACTCGGGCATGTTATCCATGTCATGCAAAGTCCTCCAAACATGTCAGCTAAGCCATGTGAATTCCTCTAGACATATCAACCAAGCCATATCAAGTCCCCATGCTTGTTATCTAGATCATGTGATATCCATATGACATTTTATCCATGATCTTGTGATACCCTTATACTTGTTTACATCAATAATGTGAGGGTTCCCCAGAAAAGTCAGATTAATCTTATAGCAACCCTATGACATATCTACCAACCATCCTTAGACATGTCAGGCAAATGAGCAAGACATGTATAAAAAACCTAAGACATGTTTGGGAGATGACTAGGATATGTCCATACATCCTCAAAAATGTTAGATAGATAGAAAATTCATGTCTAATAGATATCCTCGAAACATTATCCATGTTAGGAATATATCCCTTGATATGTCAACCATGATAGGAAGACACCCTTGTACATGATAACCTTGTCTATCAAACACACTTATACATAAACAAAGTTAAACTATGAGGAATATGATTCTTTCTATAAGCATGATATTTTGGATACCTTCATAATTCCTAGGCTCCATATCAAACACCCCAATAGGGATGCCCTAATGCATAAATCCCAGATCCATATGTGGTGAGTCTGGTCACTTGAAATCCCTTGTTTCTCACATCGAGCATGAATCACATGTGATAAGGGATTTTCAATGATCATATAACTCAAATATTAAATTTCCATAAGCTCAAGAAAATTCAGTGTGTATGTCTCATTCGGTGAATTGATATGATTTCCCCTATAAGAGGGAATCCACCTCAGTGTATGACCCGAAGGAATTCAGATATTGGTTAACCCTAAGGAATAACCTTAATTGGAATTAACTATCTTTCACCACCTATCTGTAGTTTTAGGGAACATAAAATTACAATGACTCTAATTCCTTCTATAATTAAGATACAATGGATTTATTTATAAGGAATGATCTCCATAACTGGTTCCTAAGTTCCCACATATATGTCCTTTCTACATGATGTTAAACTACATGGATTAGACATAAATGAACTACATGGGATTTGATTCCTATTATAAATAGGATATGTAGGACATCTCGTGAATTTTCAATCCCATCCTTAAAACACCAATCTCTTTCTTGGACAATAGAAAACTCTATAGTGCCTAGATATATAGCTTTAAAATATACAAATCTTCCCATTCCTTATAAAATAACACAAAAAAACAGAGAGACTTTGATATATATAGATTAACTCATTTATAGAACCCCATTTACACATAGAAGTATTCAAAAACCGATCCTTTTATTTGGTTAACTAGTCATGTATAGGGATTTATAATAGATTCATTAACATATATTAAATCTTTAAGAGAGTCCTGTAATAGATAATAATTCCATCCAAAATGGTGTGATGAGCCTGAAATCACATCCTCTAGACCAATGTGAGTTCCTAAGTGTCATTGGGTCTAAAACCAAAATGACTAACTTCCATTGGAAACTAGAGAAGTACCTTTTTTATAGACATGGTAGACATTGAGAGTTTCCTTAAGTGATGAAAATGGTGAAGCTAGCATGAATTATTATAAAACTATACTTGAACCTGCAAAAATAAATCATCATCTCCCATTTCTGAAATGGGAAACAAAAACTATGAAATATATGTGAAAGAATGTAATAAAAGAATAAATTAATCATTATAGGTGTCTCATGTATTTTATACCAAACCCAGTCCACCATACCATATTCGAAGGAAACAAAAATAGTAAACCCAAAATTAATATCTCAAATAATAAAAATGATTGGTTTAATATGTGTTGGGCCATTTTTTTGTGTTCTCTATAGAAACAAAAATATTACACATGATATGAAATAGTTCAATAATTAAATGTAACTAGGGTTCCCATTAAATAGAATATTCCCGTGATGAAAATTACATGTGAGAAAAATTGTTGAATTGGTAAAAATAAAGGAAGATTATTTTACCTATGCATAGATTATTGATCATATTTCATACTTACAATGATGAATTAATTTATGGCCTTGTGCGTTATTTTCTTTAGGACTACATAAACTGCTCTAAAAAACATCATGAACTAAGATCATGCCTTCATCATGTGAATTTTCTGGAACCTCAGCTATGATAGTAAACTCTATGGGTCACAAAACAACCTCACCCACTCAAAAGATTCATCTTATTGTGGTTAATGTGATAGTTAAATAATAATAATGACATGGTATGATCCTAACCCTGGAGACTACATATAGAGGTCTCCATATGTTAAAGCTTATAGTCTATCTCATTTAGGGAAAGCTTCAATGAAACCAGGGGAACTTGTTGCCCCCACCAATCACATAGGAAGACTATTCTTGGATATTGACAATAATAACCATTCATATCTTAGTAAGGTGGATAAATTATTTGTCTATGGTTCTATCTTAGTTTAGGAGATACCAAGGAGGGTTCTTTTCAATCGCTATCACCAGCTTCATCTTACCAGTGCCTCTTAGTCACCTACTGAGGGAACCACAAGGAAAATTTCCACCCAAGAAACTCATGTATGGGTGCCAAGGATTTATCTCCAGGAATATAAATTTGTGGATAAATTGGAGTTAGCTCATGTACATAATTCTACTAATGATTCCTTTCAGTATATTATAGTTGTAGCTAGTTGGAAGGCTCATAAACCTACTCACTTAGATCAAGTTTTCATGAATATTTATGCAGAAATAATAGGGGAGGCACATCTCCCTTCTCCCATGAATGAAGTCAACCATAATATTTTGATGGAATAAGGATGACAGGAGTGAAATTATATCCCTTATTCAATTGAATAAATATTCTAGAATATCTTGGAAAATGAGAATGTGTAGGCTTACATTCTTAAATAAACTTTGCTAAAGTGTCACTACATTCTAGAGATAGTAGAGGATCTCTATCGACATATTCTGACATATGTATAGATATAGGGAAATTAAAATATTCCCATCCTGATAGCTAGAGTTATATATCACCATGATCAATATGAATTTGTGGGTACTCTGGAGTAACCTCATGTAAGAACTAGGATCTTCTTTTTAGGTATGTATTTCGTTTTTGGTTGTTTTTGAGAAAAAAGAAGAGTTTTTGGAATTTTTTGGAGTACACGTTGTGTACGTATAAGTACATAACGTGTACCCGGTTTCCATGGGTATCCATGTGTTGGCTGTGTAATGGATGAGAACATGGGCGTGTGGGGCGACCTAGAGGCCACATACAATGGAGGACGGTTAAGGCAAGTACACACCATGTACTTTTAAAGAACATGCCATGTACTTTATTTTTATTTCATTAAACAGAACGGGGTCATGTCTAATCGACATAAAACACTTCTTCTTGACCTATCCCATCTAGGGGCATCTGTAGCTGGTGATTCTTCTCTGAGCCCTCAACTCGCCATTCGTTCTCAGAATCGACCACCATTGATTGTGTTGGAATCACCATGGTAAGCCCTACCTTCTTCTAGAGCCTTGTTTCCTGGATTCTCCTCTTTTATGAGATATCCTCGGTTGAATTTTTTTATAGTTTTTTGTATATCTACAACATTCTAGGGAGATTCAAGGCCTGAGTTTCATGTATATCAATTTTACTAGGTTGAGGTAGGTGGTTTGTGCCTTTCTGTAGTTAGTCTTTGAGTTATATGTGTAAAAGTGCCCAATAACCTCGTTCGAGGTATTGTGTGTTGAGGGATTTTAACCATATTAATGCCTGTTGTGCCTTTTATGTTTGAATGGAAGTTGTTTGATTATGAATAGGGTTAATTACCATGCTATTGATGTGTTTTCCCATGCTTGTTTGTTTTTGACCATTTGGTCTAGCTTTTCCAGTTAGGCTATTTTATCACCATTCCAAGTGTAGTTAGGATGGAGTGATTATTTATCTGATATGTTGTGCCATGCCTTGTAGCTATTTATCTAAGTAGTACTTTGAGGTTTACTTTGTATGATAATTATCATTTTTGTATGAATACATTACATGGGGCTGCGAGAACCTGGTGTAGTGAGACCATAGGGTAAATTGACGTTGAGGTCTTTCCTAGGGTGTCACACTATGAGACCATAGGGGGGATTGACATTGAGTGCTCCCTTAGAGTGACTATATATACATTACGAGACCACAAGAGGAATTGACGTTGAGTGCTTCCTCAGAGTGTCTATAGTTTTCCATTAAAAGTCTATAGGGGGAATTAATGTTGAGTGCTTCCTCAGAGAGTCTTTGATTACACAAGACTATAAGGGGAATTGATGGTGAGTGCTTCCTCAGAGAGTCTTCATTATATCCTTCTTGTAAATTGAACCAAAGGGTTTAGGCTGTGAGAACTACCTAGATGGTTACTTGAGATTTTTGGTTGAACAAGACGGGATAGGATATGAGAACTTTCCCAATGGGTTTCTTGTTTTGTGTTTGGTTGATTAAATTATTAAATGAAAATGATGTAATGGAAACTGTAGGATTGTTTACTTTTGAGTACTTATTTGTTTACCGCTTCATTTTTCTTATTTCCTGCCATATATATATTCAATGACTATTAGGCACAAATATTTGGGTGGTTGCCTTCTAGGATTTGTCTCACACCCAGTTTGGGTAATGATTTTGGGCTCAAACAGATTATATTGCAGCAAGTATAGATAAGGGAAAGCACCCTTCTACTTTAGGTACTTGATTGCTGTGGAGCTAGAGAGCATGTGACCATGCTGAACCTTGCGATGTTGCTAGAGTTATTTGTCTTCTTTGTACTTTGGTTTAGTACTTTATTCCATCATTGTGACTTTTTTAGCTATTTTTCTAGACATACGTATCATTCATCATTTATATATGTTCTCCAGTTGTTTATTTCTTCAGTATTCCACTGTTTATTGTTGTATAATATTATTACTACTTGCACTATTGTTATCTTTTAATTTCCGCTGCGCTACTCTACCAATGAGGGAATAATTTCACCACTATCACAGCCATGAACCTTTCTACTAGTCGGTAGCATCTGGCATTTAGGGAAATGTGCTTGAGGCCATGTGACCAACCAGGTATGGGGCACCTCTGGGTGGCACCCAGAACCGAGTCATTACAAAGTGGTATTAAATGGTTTATTTTCTTCTTGATTTATTTTTTGGAGCCTATAGCCAAGGATATGAAAGAATAGGTACTTGGTAATAAGCTGTTCCCAAGAGTAGCTAACCCATGTATAGGGAAAAGCTAATCTACCTCTATTATTACAATTTTCCTATTTTTTCAATTTTTACAGTTGATTTGATTTCACCAGTAGGTGATTCAGTTGTTTTGTACTGTTATTTTTGATATTATTGAGGTTCTATTTCTTTTTCAACCCGATGAGATGAGGGTATTCCATCTCATGCATCATATAGGCACTTTCTATAGATCACATGTCATGCATTCTTACCATTCCATTTAGGGTGCATTACAAATTTCATGTTATTGTGATAGATATTGTGTTAGATATGAATTCTGTTTTGATAGATTCCTTGATAAAATACCTACTGTTTGATAGGGTATTACTAATGTTAAAGTTTTTCTTTGAATAAATGCCAAAATTTGGTTCCTGAGGTGTTATGGGCCCTCATGGACCGGAATTTGATGGATCATTTCTTTGTTATGCTTGTATATGACATGTTAAGATTCCAAGATTTGATTTGCAGGGAGTATGAGCCCTCACAGATCAAAATTTGGAACTTTAATGTTTGTTTCCATTTTTTATGGGTTCCAGAGTAGTTTATGAGGATTACTATATAGAAAAACCCAGAATACACGGTTTGTATTGATAAATACACACCATGTGTCCTTCTGTTCGGGAAGGAAATATTTTTCATAAGTACACACCGTGTACAATATGTAAACGCCGTGTAGTCTCTAACTGTGTCATTGGATGTGAGGGAAGAGACACAGTGTTGGGAAATATTTGGTGGGACATGCCATGTACTGGATGTACACACCCTGTTGTGTAGACCGTGTTTCCAGCCATGTAACTAATAAAATGAATGGATAAAACTTAGGTTATACAATTCTTGTCAAGTATAAACACGATGTGTAGTATAACCCTTGTATCCGATCACGTAACAAACAACACGGGGCGGTGGAATCCTCCTAGTACATTCCGTGTCTGGCATGAACAAGCCGTGCAGAGTAAGTTGTCTACAAACCCGTGTGACTAACAACACGATCTGTTGAAACCTAAGCGGTACACACTGTGTCCGGAAAAAACACGCCATGTAGTCCTGTCCAAGGAGAACCGTGTGGGTTAGTCGTGCAGAGGAACTCTGGCAGGGGAAAAAAATCAAGTAGACACCGTGTCTTGGGAGAACATTCCATGTGTATGGGGTGTTACACCACCAGTTTTTGTAGAAGTACACACCCATGTGAATGCTCAAAGGAACATACCACGTAAGGGTTATACACACCGTGTATCCATGTTTTGAAAAAATTGAATACCTTCCTTATTCTGTTTCTTTTTTACACTTCTAAGTTTCTTTCCCTGATAAATCTTGATCCTAAGGTGTGTGCTTGACCTTGCAGTGTCATGCCACAAAGACGTCCTTTGGTTGTACACCAGATACAAGGCAGTGATCAGACACCAGGCATGGATGATCAGGGACTACCAGCGGATCCTCCTATAGTGCCAGTCTTTGCACCAACCATCATTACAAACACAGGTGCTAACACATAGTTCTGAGAGGGATTTATGAGGTTCATGTAGACCTTCTAGGGAGCACCGCATCCTGCCCCATCAATGGCAGAATTGATGCGGGTCTTTCAGCAGCAAAATCCTTCCACTTTTTCAGGGGATGGAGGACCCCAAGTTGTAGAGTCATGGCTAAAATCCATGCTTATGATCTTCGATCATCTGGAGACACCTCCATAGAGGAGGGTCAAGATCACTATGTATATGCTTTGGGATTTCTCCAAGATATGGTGGGATGTGATCTCACAGGCAGGACACCATCCGGTTATGACTTGGGAGGAGTTTCAGCGTACCTTCAATGATTACTTGTACCCAGAGACTTTGAGGGCCAATCGAGACTGAGAGTTGATGAGTCTGGAGCAGGGTACTCTTTCACTTATGGAGTATTCTTCTCACTTCACAAAGATGCAGTGCTTTACAGACTTTCTAGGGGGAGGTGAGTTATTCCTAGCGAGTATGTTTAAGGATGGTCTCAGGAAAGACGTTCGAGCTCATGTGAACATCTTTAGGTTGACTAATATATATTCTATAGTCAATAGGTGATGATCACAGAGTACAACATAAGGTATTCTAGAGTTGTGGGCTAGGGAGGCTCAAAAACCAGAGTTAGTGCTTCTCCAGCTAATAGTAGGAAGCATCGCAGCAAGTCTACATGTAGAGATCTGAGTAGGAGATATATACCTTCAGGTAGCCAGGTGGTATGCTACCAGTGTGGGAAGGTCAGGAATACGAGGCCATATTGCCTGAATGACCCAGTCGAGTGCCGATCTTGTAGTAAGATGGGCCATCTTTAGTGCTTCTGTCAGTTCTTCTCTCCAGCAGTTGGTGATCAGAGTTCCCCTATGAATCTGCATTTAGGAGAAACACCACCAGTCTCTCATCAGTTTGGGAAGTGGAGTTATTCTAGCCATTCAAACCGAGGTGGAGGTCGTGACCGTGGTAGCCAGTTTGTAGTCTTTCAGTGAAAAAAAGGTGGATCAGCTCTGGGTGGTCAAGCCGGGTCATAGGGCAACAATACAGGCCATGCTTTCTCTGTGGAGAATACCCAGTAGGAGTAGGATCCTAGACCCTCTACAGTTCGAGGTAGGATTCTTGTTGCCTTAGTTTTAACTTCTTCTCTTTTTGATACAGGGGCTTCCCATAGCATTATATCTATTTTTTCTATAGAGAACCTTGGGCTCTGTATCTTTCCTTCTACTGATGTCTTGATATTGGACACTCCATTGGGGAAAATAATGGATAGTGTATGATAGTTCAAGGATTTACCTCTGGATTTTTGTGGGTATCACATCTTATGGGACCTTTATGTCTTAGAGATGACAGACTATGATGTCATCATTAGAATCGATTGATTAGTTCCCTTCTAGGCTTTTGTCAACTACTATTGTTGCAGAGTGAGTTTTACATCACCAGAGGGCAGTATGATTTTGCATAAGTGAGATTGGGATGTCCAGGCGAGTAGAGCAGGACTCGAGCATCATGGGTTGGGAGGAGTTACAACCTAGATTACTAGTCTATATCTGGATGACCAGGGGACTTCACAAATGGACTTTCCTATAGTGGTGGATCATTTAAGAGATTTATTTACAGATGAATTTTTATGTTTTCTTCTAGATAATGATGTATACTTCTCTATTAAGCTCCTTCTAGGAGTGGAATCATTGTCTATTCCTCCTTATAGGATGGCTACACCAGAGTTACAAGAGCTCAAGAAGCAGTTAGAGGAGTTGCAGGAAAAGGGTTTCATACGACCCAGTACTTCTCCTTAGTATTCTCTTATTCTGTTTACAAAGAAGGCAGATGGTAACCTTATAATTTGTGTGGATTATCAAAAGCTAAACTAGTTGAAGATCAAGAACCAATATCCATTACTTAGGATTGATGATCTCTTTGATCAGCTTTGAGGAGCCCGGGTGTTCTTGAAGATAGACTTGAGATCTGGTTATCATCAGTTGAACGTTAGACCATAATATATACCTCTTAAATCCTTTTATAGTATGTATGGTCTATAAAAGTATGTGGATATGCCGTTCGGTCTCACAAACACGCCTGCAGTTTTCATGGAACTGATGAACCGAGTTTTCCATCCACACTTGGATTCTTTCGTGGTAGTTTTCATGGACGATATCTTGGTGTAATCTCACACTCAACACGATCATACCACACATCTTGAGATCATTTTGAGTACACTGATAGAGCATCAGTTATATGCTAAGATCTCAAAATTCCAATTTTGGATGGATCAAATTCACTTCTTGGGTCATGTTATCTCAGAGATAGGAGTATCAGTGGACCTAGAGAAAGTGAAAGTAGTAGTTTCCTGGGAGTAGTCAAAGAATTTTTTTAGGTATGAAGTTTTCTAGGTCTGTATGGTTACTAAAGATGTTTCATACAGGACTTCTCATGCTTAGTAGCGCTATTAAGGTTCCTGACTAAGAAGAGTGAAAAGTACTTGTGGTCACATTCTTGTGAGTTAGCCTTTCAGAAGCTGAAAGGAAGGTTGAATTCAGCACCGATACTAGTTTTTCCAAAGCCGGGAAAGAGCTATACTATTTACTGTAATAAATTAGGTATCAGGGTGGGAGAAGTGATTATGCATGGGAAAGGAGTCATTGCATATGGGTCTCTGTAGTTGAGGCCACATGAGAAGTATTACCCGGCGCACGATCTCAGGTTGGCTACAGTTGTTCATGCCTTACACTGTTGGAGACATTATCTGTTGGGAGAGAATTGTGTCATTTTCATCGACCAAAAAAGCCTCAAGTACATATTTACTCAACATGATATGAAATTGAGGCAGCGAAGGTGGGTTGTGTACCTTTAGTCCTCTGAATTTGAGCTTTCATATATGCTTGGGAAAGGCAACACAATGGCTGATGTGTTAACCAGGAGGACTTAGATATAGGCAGTTCAAGGGGCTAGCAGTGAGTGGAAGCTTATGGATCTATTCTCTGAGATGCATTTGGAGGTGCATGATAGATAGGAGAAGACATTCTTTCTTATGTGGCTGTTATGTCTACTCTTCTTGATTGAGTTCGAATGAGGCAGTTATCAGATTTTGAAGGCCTATTCCTACGGGAGAGTGTGTTAGGGGAGGACCATATTCCTGGATGGACCATAGGCGATGATGATATCTTGTGTTTTCATGGGTGTGTGTGGGTGTTAGTAGACATACATGAGGAGATGATGTGGGACTTTCATTCCTCAGTTTGGGAAGTTCATCTTGGTGTCACCAAGATGTATCGTGATCTGAACCGTCGGTATTGGTGGCTAGGTATGAAGAGAGATGTTGCTGGGTTTTTCATGAGGTGTTCCACTTGTCTGTAGGGGAAGGAAGAACATCAACGACTAGTAGGGCATCTAGTAAGTTACCCATTCCTGAGTGGAAGTGGAATGATGTCGTGATGGACTTTGTAACAGGGTTACCGAGGTCACTTCAAGGAAATGATGTAGTTTGGGTTGTCATTAAAAGACTCAAAAAGGTTTCTCACTTCTTATCGATCAAGGAAACCTTTAGTGTTGATGAGTTGGGAAGGCTGTACATCTATGAAATTGTATGTTTACATGGGGTTAATCACTACATTGTTTCAGATAGGGATGCACGTTTTACTTCTGAGGTTTGGCAAGGACTATAGAAGGCTTTGGGAACAAAAGTACTTCTGAGTATAGCTTACCACCCCCAGACAGATGGAAAGTCCGAGTGTACGATTCAGGTGTTGGAGGACATGCTTTGGGAATGAATCCAATATTTTATAGGTTCTTGCGAGAAGTACATATCTCTTGTTTAGTTTTCCTACAATAATAGTTTTCAAGAAACTATTCAGATGGAACCTTATGAGGCTTTGTACAGTAGGCCCTACCAATCACCCCTATGTTGGCTGGAGGTAGGAGAGGCAGCTATGCTGGGACCTCATCTTGTTCAAGATACCACGGAACAAATAGAGTTGATTCAGAAGAGGATGGATACTACACAATCACATCAAAATTCTTATGTTAATCGATAGAGACGACCTCTAGAGTTCTAGGTCGGAGATAAGGTTTTCTTTCACATCGCACCATGGTTGGGACACAAGAGGATTAATAGACAAGGTAAGCTTTCAATGAGATTTGTTGGACCATTTGAGGTTTTTAAGAGAGTCAATCCAGTTGCCTATTTGTTTTAGTTACCTCAGTGGTACTGGGATATGCACGATGTTTTCCACGTTTCTCAGTTGTAGAATTACGTTTCAGACCCATCTCATGTCCTTCAACCCGAGGAGGTTGAGTTGGAGGTGGATGCATCGTTTGAGGAGCATACTATCTAAATTGTTGATCATAGTGAAAGTGTTCTCCATGGATAGTCTATTCCTCTGGTACGAGTGATATGGTAGCATGGGTAGGTACATGACGAGACATGGGAGAGGGAGGCTAGTGTATGATCATAGTGGCCAGAGCAGTTTGAGGATTCTTCTTCTACGCCGCCTTCTTAGGGAAATCTAGGGACAAATTTCTTTAAGGGGAGAAGTTTGTATGAACATGGATCTTCTTTTATGTAAGTATTTCTTTTTTGGTTGTTTTGGTGAAAAAAAGAGGAGTTTTTGGAAATTTTAAGAGTACATTCCGTGTACTTATATGTACACTTTGTGTACATGGTTGTCGTGGGTAGCCGTGTGCTAGCCGTGTAAGAGTCGAGCACATGGCCGTGTGGGGTGACTTAGAGGCTTCCTAAAGCAGAGGTTGGTTAAGGAAAGTACACACTACATTCTTTTAAAGAATATTGTATGTAATTTCTTTTTATTTCATTAAATAGACTGGGGTCACATCTAATCGACAAAACACCCTTCTTCTCGACCTGTCCCATCTAGGAGCATCTGTAGCCGGTGATTCTACTCTGAGCCCCAGACTCGCCATATGACCACGTTGTCTTGATGTGGAAAATTTATTATGATTTTAAGATTTATTTATATTCTAGGGAAGACCCTAGGTCGTCTCTCAAGGAGCATTGATAGGTTTTTAGTATGTATTTTTTATAAGAATTATTAAAATAGGGGAGAGGTTTTGAAGACAGATTTAAGTAAATTACTCAATTAAAGAGTTAAATAGCTAATAAATAAAGGTGGTGTATTAATAATTATGAGAGAATAAGATCATTTCAAGTTCACTACACATCTTGGATAGTTTATTGTTCTTACGATTTAACGTGGTTTTGTTTAATTCTTTGGTTGAAGGTTGTCAAGATCTTGACTCCCCTCTTGCCTCTTCAAATGATAATTAAAGAACCACCCCTTGGTACATAAAATATGTTGAAAAGATTTAGTTATAAAACATAGAATAAGAGGTATTCAAAATCATAATTAAATCTTATGTATGTGTGAGATAAATAAGATTATTGTGTTGTCCAATTGGATCAACCCAATATTCCCACTTGAAATCTCAACCCAATCGGTGTTGAAATAAAAAGCATTCCACTTAATTATATCAAATGGAATATAATCAGGGGGAATCATGTATAGAAACAAAAAAAATTGAAATATTCAACACACAAATTATAATAAATTATTAGAAGAACATGTGAAGGAACTCCCTCCCATGTTTGTGTAGCTCCCTCGAAATGATCGTCCACCGTTTAGCTCACCATCGAGGGGAGGAAGAGGCTCAAGTGGAACACCCTCTTCATACTTGATTCCTCTATGAGGATAGGGGCCTCCAGAACTCATTGGATGATGAGAGAAATTCATGGGGTATCCGAAATACCAGAGCTTTTCTTCTTATCTAAAATTACAAATGAGGATCCCAAGGTGCCCTTTTATACAAAAAATGGGAAGGTGGTTTTGAGCACTCAGAATTCTTAAAACCACTTGTCACAGGTGTTTCAACCTTTATAAAGCCTTATATAGATTTTTAGAAAATAAAAAAGTTGTATCCCCACCTATTGGATATATCCACAGGAAGTTTGGTATAATTTGGACACCTATAGCATGAGATATGGACATATCACACCACACCACTTTTGACTACATGCAGATTTGGTATATTGGACAGATTAGGTCAGTTGGGACAAAATATGGCCGAATGAGTCTTTGGTTACATCATATTAAATGCATCCCAATGAATTTTGGAATAGAACACAAAATTTCAGCCCAATTGGATGCATGGTCTAGTAGTAATGTGCGGATTAATCCACTGGTGTGCTTGGATCCTACGCAGTTTGGCCCATTTTTCATGGACATCATCATGGTCCCTCCAAATCACCTCCTCCTACAATGGAACCATAAAAAAAAGTAACATTTCCCTTTTTAATAGTGATAATAAAAAAATATATTATTCAAACATGGAATGAAACATGTCATTATTTTTATAATTTTCAATATAATACAAGTTTCGTATAGTGGTGTAAAGGTGAAAATTACACAGTGAATCATGGTATGATCACACCCCCATACCAAAACATTTGCACTCCTGGGAAAAGTCACATATCAAAATAAAATTAGGCATATATGTATTCCCATTATCATGAATATTTAACATTTGAGGAAATTTTAATTCACTAAAGTAATGTGATCAATGCACGAACCACACAAATGATTTCTTCCAAGTGAAAATGAAAAAAGATGTCTCATAAATAAAATCACAATGAAATTCAAAGAGATTCATGACACCAATATGATAAAGGAATTCAAAATTCAACCATTCCACTAACTCTCCATGTGTTTGTGTGAAAACTATTCCTTACTATTCTTTCCACTTTCTATCCAGTAAATATAGTTTATTTTAAAATTATTCATCTTTAAATTAATTTTCACCAAACCTACCCTACATCCATTGAAATCATATTTCAAGACCCACTCACTTAAGCATTCCAAGAAGTCAAACCATAAGTTCCTAACCTAGATATCCCCATATGTTGTACATTTCATCACTCCCCGCATTTTTTTTGTTTTTTAGAAGTTTAATTTGGAACAAATCACACACCCATCTCTTGACCCTTGTTTGATCTCCTCATGACACTAATTGCAATAGTTATAACAAGATTAAAGGTTGAGGAGGAGTGGTTTTTGACCTTCCAAAGGAAAAAAAAACATTTTATTTTGAGGGTGTACAATAGTCGTACATTAGGTACACATGCATAGGTTAATCTAGTACAATAATGAAATAGATCAGATAAGGAATGAATGTATGGAAATATCATTTAAAGCTAAAAAATATTAACCTAACATATATTTACCTTATATTAATTAAGAAATATTCACACTTAGTGGTTTGGTACAAAAATGTATGGAGATATAAGTGACACAGTTTTCCCAAAACTACTCACACAAGGGGCATCAATCATGTCAAATGTTTCATAGTGATACAACCATTTATATCATTGAGAAAAAACCAATTCACAAAAAACCACTCCCTGATGTTAACTTCATACAAATATTATTTTTCGACATTCTTTATGGTATTTTTACTTTCCCCCCTTATGGTCACCAAATCATGGAACATTGAAATTTTTGATGGGGAAAAAGTATAAATACCCTAAAGAAGGTGAGAAAGAGAAGTTAGAATAAAGGCAATAAAAATCCTAATGAACTCAAAAAAATGGGGAAAAGTGAAAATACTAAAGATAAGGTGAAAAAAGAAGAAATAAAAGAAGAAAAAAATGATGAAAATTCCTATCTAACCCAGGAATGCACCCATCCCCCCACACCTAGAATGTGCAGTGTCCTCACTGTAATAAGTGAGAAGGTGAGAAGGAAGGATAAAACCTGGTGTGTTTCACTAGTTTGTTGCTTCTTGAACATGGAGTTCCTCCATCAGGAACTGTGAAAGGGATTCATAGAAGTGCTTCAGCCGATGCCCATTGACAGTGAAGGTTTTCTTAGTTTCTTCATTTTGAACCTGAACAACACCAAATGGGGATACGTTAATAATAGTGTATGTGCCAAACTAGCAGGAACAAAGATTACCTAGATGCAACTTCATCCTTGTATTATAATGGAGTACCTTCTACCCAATATGGAACTGACTATGAAGTATAAGATGGTCACGGGAAGCCTTGGTTCGCTCCTTATAAATCCTGGAGTTATCATATGCATCTCTTCTCATTTCCTCTAACTCCTGAATCTACAAATTCCTTTGAATATATACCCCAGGATGACTATAATTGAATTATTTTATGGTCCAGTAGGCCTGGTTTTCAATCTCAATAGGCAGGTGACAACTCTTTCCAAACACAAGACGATATGGTGACATTCCAATGGGAGTTTTGAAAGAGTATGGTAGGCCCATAATGAATCATCAAGTCGAAGACTCCAATATTTTCTATTGGTTTGAACCGTTTTTTAAAGAATCTATTTTACCTCTGTATTTAACACCTCAACATGTGATGGAACTCCCTCCCAAGTTTGTGCAGCACCCTCAAAATGATCATCCACTGTTTAGCTCGCCATCGAGAGGAGGAGGAGGCTTAGGTGGAACTCCCTCTTCATACTCGATTCCCCTATGAGGATAGCGGCCTCTAGAACCCCTTGGATGATGAGAGGACTTAATTGGGTCTCCTAAATACCAGAGATTTTCCTCCTGGCTGAACTTCCAAATGAGGATCCCAATGTGCCATTTTATAGGAAATTGGGAAGGTGGTTTTGAGCACACAAAATTCTTAAAACCAATTGTCAGAGGTGTGTTTACCTTCAAAACGCCTTATATAGATTTGGATAAAATAAAAAAGTTTTATCCCCACCTCTTGGATGTCTCCAAAGAATGTTTGGCATAATTTGGACACCTATAGAATGAGATATGGATAGATCACAACACACCACTTTTGACTTCATGTAGATTTGGTGTGTTGGAATGATCAGGTCAGTTGGGCCAACTGATGGCCGAATGAGTCTTTGATTCATTAATATGAAATGTATCCCAATGAATTTTGGGCCAGACTGCAAAATATTAGCCCAATTGGATGCACGGTCTAGTAGCAGTGTGTGGATTAATCCACTGGTGTGCTTGGATCCTGCACAGTTAGACGCATTTTTCTTGGACATCATCATGGGCCCTCCAAATCACCTCCTCCTACAATGGAATAATCAAAACAAGTAACATTTACCTTTTTAATAGTGATAAACACAAAATAAATTATTCAAACAAGGAATGAAACTTTTCATTATTTTTATAATTTTCAATATAAAATAATTTTGGCATAGTGTTGTAAATTTGAAAATTACACAGTGAATCTTGGTACGATCACACCCCCACACCTAAACATTTGTGCTCCTAGGAAAAGGCACATATCCAAATAAAATGTAGAATATATATATTCCCAAAATCATGAATATTTAACATTTTAGGAAATTTTAATTCACTAATGTAATGTGATCAATGCACGAACCACAGAAAGGAGTTATTCCTAGTGAAAATAGAAAAAGATGTCTCATAAATCATATCACAATAAAATTTAAAGAGATTCATGAAACCAATATGATAAAGGAATTAAAAAGTCAAACATTCCACTAACTATCCATGTGCATGTGTGAAAACCATTACTTGATATTCTTTCCACTTTCTATCCAATAAATATTGGTTATTTTAAAATTATTCATCTTTAAATGAATTTTCACCGAACCTGCTATACATCCTTTGCAATAATATTTCAAGAACCACTAACTTAAGCATTCCTAGAAGTCAAACCATAAGATCCTGTCCTAGATATCCCCATATGTTGTACATTTCATTACACCCCCATTTATGTTTTTTGTTTTTTAGAAGTTTAATTTGGAACAAATCTCACACCCATCTCATAACCCTTGTTTGATTTCCTCATGACACTAATTTAAATAGTTATAACAAGATCAAAGGTTGAGGAGGAGTGGTTTTTGATCTACCCAAGGAAAAAACATTTTATTTTGAGGGTGTACAACAGTCAGACATTAAGTACACATGCATAGGTCAATTTAGTACAGCAATGAAATAGATCAGATAAGGAACAAACATATGAAAATATCATTTTAAGTTGAAAAATATTAACCTAACATATATTTACCTTATATAAAATAAGAAATATTCACACTTAGGGGTTTGGTACAAAAATGTATGGAGATATAAGTGACACAATTTTCCAAAAAACTACTCACACAAGGGGCATCAATCATCTCAAATATTTCATAGTGATACAACCATTTATATCATTGACAAAAAACCAATTCACTAAAAACCACTCCTTGATGTTAACTTCATACAAATATTCCTTTTCTCCATTCTTTATGGTATTTTTACTTTCACCCCCTTATGGTCACCAAATTGGGGAACTTTGAAATTTTTGATGGGGGAAAAATAAAAAAACCATAAAGAAGGCGAGAAAGAGAAGAAAGAAGAAAGGAAATGAAAATCCTAATGAACTCAAAAAAACAGGGAAAAGTGAAAATACTAAAGATAAGGTGAAAAAAAGAATAATGAAAAGATAAAAAAATGATGAAAATTCCTATCTAACCCAGGAATGTACCCATCCCCCACACCTAGAATGTGTAGTGTCCTCACTGTAATAATTGAGAATGTGGGAAGGAAGGATAAAACATGGTGTGTTTTACTGGTATGTTGCTTCTTGAACACATAGTTACTCCATCAGGAACTGTGAAAGGGATTTATGGAAGTGCTTCAGTCGCTACCCATTTACAGAGAAGGTTAGCTTAGTTTCTTCATTTTGAACCTGAACAACACCAAATGAGGATACATTAATAATAGTGTGTGGGCCAAACCAGTGGGAACGAAGCTTACCTGGATGCAACTTCAGCCTTGTATTATAAAGGAGGACCTTATTCCTAATATGGAATTGACGATGAAGTATAATACGATCGTGGGAAGCCTTGGTTCGCTTCTTATAAATCCTGGAGTTCTCATATGCATCTCTTCTCATTTCCTCCAACTCCTGAATCTACAACTTCCTTTCAGATACTACCCCAGGAAGACTGGATTTGCATTGTTTTATGACCTAGTAGGCCTGGTTCTCAATATCAACATATAGGTGACAACTCTTTCCAAACACAAGATGATATCATGACATTCCAATGGGAGTTTTGAAAGTAGTATGGTTGGCCCATAATGAATCATCAAGTCAAAGACTCCAATATTTTCTATTAGGTTGAACCATTTTTCAAGAATCTATTTTAACTCCCTATTTTACACCTCATCTTGACCATTGGTCTGTGGGTGATATGTAGTAGACACTCTATGACCAACCCCATACCGACGCAAAAGTGATTACATTGTTCGGTTGCAGAAATGAGAGCCCTGGTCACTGATGATGAACCTAGGTAAGCCAAAACTACAGAATATTTGGCTTCTTAAAAAATCTACAACTACCTTAGAATCATCACTTTTTGTATATCATGCCTCTACGCATTTTGACACATAATCAACTACCATAATAATGTACAAGTTGCAAAAGGAATTGTTAAATGGACCCATAAAGTCAATGCCCCAAACATAAAAAACGTCATGAAAGAGTAATGGTTGTTGTGGTATTTCATTTCTTTTAGATACATTCCTCATTCTTTGACAACGAGGACATGATTTGAAAAAAATCATGGGCATCCCAAAAAAGTGTTGGCCAAAAAAGGCCAGAATCAAGGACCTTGCAAGCTGTCCGTTGGGGACCAAAGTGGCCTCTACAAGAAATAGTGTGATAGAATCTAAGGACAGACTAAAACACACTATCAGGAATACAAAACCTAAGGAATTTATCACTAAAGGTCCACCAAAGGTAGGGGTCATCCTAAATGTACCAACGAGACTCATGTTTTAGACGATTGGCTTGGTTTTTGTTGAAATCAGTAGGAATGAAAAGTTCTACCAAATAATTTACAATTTCGGCATACCAAGGAATAATATCTTTCACTCGGTACAATTTCTCATTAAGAAACATTCATTAATGTGAATAAAGTGGGATCAATAAATTTTCGATGATGGGGGAATCTTACTGATATAGTCAGCCACCACATTCTCTGATCCTTTTTTATATCTAATTTTTAGATTAAATTCCTGAAGTATGATCATCTAGTTAATGAGACATGGCTTGGCTTCTGGTTTCTTAAGGAGATACCAGAGGGTTGCATGGTCTGAGAACATAATGACTTTGGACCCCAAAAGGTATGAACTGAATTTGTCCAATGAAAATACAATGGTAAGGAATTATTTTTCATTTGTGGTGTAGTTTTCTTGGGCAGGGTCTAAAGTATGTGATGTATAGGCAATGACATGTGGAGCTCGATCGACCCTTTGTGACAATACTACCCCAACTGCATAGTTAGAGGAATCACACATGAGCTCAAACGTCAAATCCCACTGAGGTGGTTGGATTACTAGGGGTGAAGTGAGACTCCATTTTAACTTATTAAAAGCTTCCACACATTCTTTATCAAAAAAAATTCTTTTTCTTTTTGGAGTAATCGGGAGAGGGGGAGTGCAATTTTACTGAATTCATGAATGAAATGATGGTAAAATCCAGCATGACCCAGGAATGACCGCACATATCCTACATTTTTGGGGAATGGTAGGGAAGAAATGAAATCCACTTTTGATTTATCTACTTGGATTCCATCCCCAGAAATGAAATTCCCCAAAACTATACCTTGACGCACCATGAAATGGAATTTCTCATAATTTAATACAAGATTATTTTCAGTACATCGATGTAGGACTAGACCAATACTATTAAAAAATTCCTTAAAATAGGATCCATAAACAGTGAAATCATCTATGAATACTTCCATGCAATTCTCCAGTTAATCCAAAAAATACTAACCATGCATCATTGGAAAGTACCTGGAGCATTGCACAGACCAAATGGCATCCTTCTATAGGAAAATGTGCCAAAGGGGCAAGTGAAGGTTGTCTTTTCCTGATCCTTAGGGGAAATATGGATCAGAAAGTATCCAGAATACCCATCAAGGAAACAATAGTGGGACTTACTCGCTATCCTCTCTAGCATTTGGTCAATGAATGGAAAAGGGAAATGGTCTGTTTAGTCAAAAATCGTCTATACAGACACGCCAACTATTCTGTATACGAGTTGGAACTAATTCATTGTTTTCATTTTTGATTACTTTAAGGCTAGTATTTTTAGGAACTACTTTAATGGAACTGACCCATTGGCTGTTAGAGATGGGGAAAATGATTCCAACAACCAATAATTTTGTTACCTCATTTTTCACAACTTCTAGGAGGTTTAGGTTCAGTCGACATTGTGGCTTCCTCACTGGTTTAGACTCATAATTTTAAAAATTATGATATATACAAATTGATGGGATAATACTAGGAATTTCATCAAGAGTCTATCCAAAATCTTGTTTATACCCCCCCAAAAGTTCATTAAGTCTCAATTCATGCTCAGGAGGGAGTGAAATAGCATTGATGATAGAAAACTTATTTACATTTTCATGATATGAATGTTTTAAATCTTGAGGCAACTATTTAAGTTCCAATTTAGGCGGAATTTGGATTTATGGGTGTGTGTGTGAAAGTGAGAGATCACTAATACAATCTAACTGCTCAATGGTATCATCCTCGAATGAGGAATGATCTTTTACAAGCTTAGTAGTATCATTGATGGACAGTGGATCCTCAGTGTTCAAGAAATATTCAATCAATTAAAAATATAGACATTTTTCTTGACCACTAAGAAAATCAATGCAGGAATCATTTCCTAGCATTTATATCATTGATGAAAACTCAAAAAGGGGATTAGGGGAAAGAAAATATCTTTTTTAGGGGTAGGGAGCACATCAATTGAATTAACATAGAGAGATGAATATTCTTCTAAGGGGTGCTTCATGGCATCAAGGAAGTTGAACTGAACTATGTCACCACCAAATTCAATAGATAATGTACCATTATACACATTAATTATGGAATTGGTGGTTTTCAAGAAAGGTATCCCCAATATAATTGGGGAATGTCCATTCATCCTATCATCCTCTATTTTAAGCACATAAAAGTTAGTAGGAAAAATTAAATTTTGAACCCACACAGGAATATCCTCTAATACACCATAGGGGTGTGTGGTTCTCTGGTAAGATAGTTGAACAATAATTATAGTGGGATTCAGTTCCCTGACCTACAATGTAGAGTAAATAGAGTGAGGCATCACATTTAGATAAGCACCTAATTCAAGCATAGAATTTGAAAAAGAATACTCCCTTGTGGTGCACAAAAATTAAAATGTTCCAGAATCATTACACTTGGTGGGAATTGATGGCTCTATCAATGTTGAAACATTACTCCCCAATCTCACCTTATCATCTCCATGAATTCACCTTCGGTGTGTACACATCTCCTTTAGAAACTTGGCATACTGTGGAATTTGCTTCACAGCATCAATCAATGGGATGTTAGCCTGCACATTCTTGAAATTTTCCAATATTTCCTTTTCAAGTTCAGTTTCCTTTTGTTTTCTTGGTTGGGTAGCCCTTTGAGGAAATAGAATAGGAATGGTAGGTATAGGTGTCTCATCAATATACACAATAATTCCTTTGGAAGGGCTTCTCTTAGGACATGGTTCTTCAACATTTGGAACATTCTTAATGGTTGGAATGGAGGTTTCCTCAGGAGGGTATGACTCTAATGGAGGATTAATTTTACTTTATAGTTGTCTTCCACTCCTAAGGGTTATGGAACTAACATTTCCTTTATCCCTAGGGTTAACTACTAGTTGAGAGGGAATTTTACCTAATCCATGACTTTGAATTTCACCAACTGAGTTATCTAGTTGGCCAAATTGGGTTTGGAGGTCTTGTATAGTTTCCTGAGTGGTTTGTTGGAATTGAATATTGTTGGAAACCATTTGTATCATCATATCTTCTAGTCTAGGATCATGTTTTTGAGGGGTTTGTTGGAAATGCCTTTTGGGTGGTTGAGGATTTTTGGGTGGTGGTGGTGGATGACTACTCTGCCCCAGTTGGTTCCATTATTGTTGAGGTTGTTTTGAATAACCCCATGCCTATAGTCTTTGTTTTCCTTCCACCCAGGGATGTATGGATAGTAAGGTTCTTGCCTAAAGGGTTGGTTTTAGGGGAGACCTGGAAATATTGCCTCACAACTCTCATATTTTTCCCTCAATTGAGGACATTGGTCAGAGTAGTGGGTGTCAGAAGAACATATACCACAATGGATGGGAGGAGGAGATTGGGATTTCCCTTGAGAAAGAGAAAGTTGTCAAAGAAGGGTACTTACCTCTTCGAACTTTGTGTCCACCTTCTACTCGAATTCAGTACTTTGTACCTCATGGACACATTAAATCGGTATATTGGACCTTGAACCAAATTGTTGTGTGTTTTGTGCCATGTTCTCAATTAGGGTTCTTGTAGCAATTGGGGTCTTATCAACTAGGGCACCACCTACAGCAGCATCGATCATATTTCGATCAATAGGGATTAAACCTTTATAAAAATATTTAATATAAAGTTGATCACTTATTTGGGGGTGTCGGCAACTTGAAAAAAACCCTTTAAAGCATTCTTAATATTCATGTAATGTTTCCCCTTGGGATTTTCTTATCCTACAAATTTCATTCCTTATTATTGCAGTTCGAGAGGAAGGGAAATATTTTTCATGAAAAAGGCGTTTCATGTCCACCCAACCACTTATTGGTGAATTAACATAATATAACCAATCTTTTACTGTGTCTTATAATGAAAATGGGAATTCTCTAAGCTTTACTTGTTCCTCATCCACATTAGCAGGTTTTAATGTTGAAAAAACTGTATGAAATTCTTTGAAGTACTTGCGTTGATCTTCTCTAGGAAGTCCAGGGAATCTTGGTAATAGATGAATTAATCGATATTTTAGCTCAAAATTAGGCACCTCACCTTGTAATTGATTGTCTGTGGGTTGAATATCAACGTCAAGTGATATTAGTTCTTTTAGTGTTCGATTGTTTTCAACCATGTTATTCATGTTAATTTCCATTTTTATGTTAGTTCCAAAAGAAGATTAAGGTTTAAGAAGAGTTTAAATATGTGGTGTGTCCTCCTTTAAAGTGTTGTCTTGTGTGTCTCGGTGTCGTTGACGTAGGGTCCTCCATGGTTCGGGTTCAAAAGGTGCTAAATCTCCTAGAGTAGAACACGTCATGAACCAAACCTACACAACAAATATAGCATAAAAAGGGATTGAAAAGGTATAAGAGAAAACAAATAAATATTCCCAAAAATTAAAAAAACCTTATAAAAACACGAACTAAAAACCAAAGCGTTCCCCGACAACGACACCACAATTTGACCACGCTTTCTTGATGTGGAAATTTTGTTATGATTTTAAGATTTATTTCTAGTCTAGGGAAGACCCTAGGTTATCTATTGAGGAGCGTTGATAGGTTTTGAGTATGTATTTTTAATAAGAATTACTAAAAGAGGGGGGAGGTTTTGAAAATAGATTTAATTAAATTACTCAATTAAAGAGTTAAATAATTGATAAATAAAGGTGGTGTATTAATAATTATGTGAGAAGAATATCATTTCAAGTTCTCTACACATCTTGAATAGTTCATTGTTCTGAATATTTAACATGGTTTTGTTTAATTATTTGGTTGAAGGTTGTCAAGATCTTGACTCCCCTCTTGCCTCTTCAAATGATGCTTAAAGAACCACCCCTTGGCACAAAAATCATGTTGCCAAGATTTGGTTATCAAAAATATAATAATAGTTCTACCAAATCATACTTAAATCTTATGTATGTGTGAGATAAATAGGATTATTGTGTTGTCCAGTTGGATCACCCCAATATTCCCACTTGAAATCTCAACCCAATCGGTGTTGAAATAAAAAGTGTTCCACTTAATTATATAAAATGAAATGCAATCAGGGGGAGGCATGTCAATAAAAAAAATAAGTGAAATATTCAACACAAAAATTTTACAAAACCAGTAGAAGAACATGTGATGGAACTCCCTCCCATGTTTGTGTAGCTCCATCGAAATGATCGTCCACCATTTAGCTTTCCATCGAGAGGAGGAGGAGGCTCTGGTAGAACTCCCTCTTCATACATGATTCCCCTACGAGGATAGGGGCCTCTAGAACTCCATGTATGATGAGAGGACTTATTTGGGTCTCTAAAATACCATAGCTTTTCCTCCTGGCCAAACTTCCAAATGAGGATCCCAAGGTTCCATTTTATAGGGAAATGGGAAGGTGGTTTTGAGCACACAAAATTCTTAAAACCAATTATAACAGGTGTTTAGACCTCCATAATGCCTTATCTAGATTTTTAAAAAATAAAAAAGTTGTATCCCCACCTGTTGGATGTATCCAAAGAAATTTTGGAATAATTTGGACACCTATATCATGAGATATGGACAGATCATAGCACACCACTTTTGACTTCGTGGATATTGGGTGTGATGGAAAAATCCGGTCAGTTGGGCCACCAGATGGATGAATGAGTCTTTGGTTACTCAATATGAAATGTATACCAATAAAATTTGGACCAGAAAACAAAATTTCAGCCCAATTGGATGCACGCTCTAGTAGAAGTGTGCAGATGAATCCACTGGTGTTCTTTGATCCTGCACAGTTTGACCCATTTTTCTTGGACATCATCATGGACCCTCCAAACTAGCTCCTCCTAAAATGGAATAATAAAAAAAGTAACATTGGACTTTTTAATTGTGATAAAAAATAAATTATTCAAACATGGAATGCAAATTTTCATTATTTTAATAATTTTCAATATAAAACATGATTAGAACAGTGGTGTAAAGGTGAAAATTACACAGTGAATCGTGGTACGATCACCATCCATTCTCTAAATTGACCGCCATCGATTAAGTTGGAATCACCACGGTAATCTCTTATTTCTTCTAGAGCATTATTTCCTGATTTCTCCTCTTTCTTGAGATATCCTTGGTTGAACATTTATAGCATTTTTATAGATCTACTACTTTCTAGGGTGATTCAAGGATCGAGGTTCACGTATATCGATCGTACTACACTGAGGAAGGTGGTTTATGCCTTTCCGTAGTTATTATTTTAGTTATATGTGCAGAAGTTCCCAATACCATCTTTCGTGGTATTACGTGTTGATGGATTTTAACCGTGTTAATTACTTCTATGCCTTTTATGATTTAATATAAGTTGTTTGATTGTGAATAGGGTTAATTTCCATGCGATGGATGTGTTTGCCCATTCCTGTTTATTTTGGCCATTTGGTCTAGCTTTTCCAGTTTAGCTATTTGTTCTCCATTCCTAGTGTTGTAAGGATGGATTGATTATTTATCTAATATGTTGTGCCATGCCTTTTAGCTATTTAGACAAGTAGTACTTTGAGTTCTACTTTGTTTGATAATTATCATTTGTGTGCGATTACTTTACATGGGGCTGCGGGAACGTTGTGTAGTGATACCATAGGGGAAATTGACATTGAGGGATTTCCTAGGGTGTTTGTAATATTTATCACAATGCCAGACCATAGGGGGGATTGAAGTTGAGTTCTCCCTCAAAGTGACTATATATACATTATGAGACCACATAAGGAATTAATATTGAGTGCTTCCTCAGTGTGTTTCTAGTTTACCGTTAAAAGTATATAGGAGGAATTTGGTGGTGGGTGATTCCTTAGAGAGACTTTGATTACACAAGACTATAAGGGGAATTGATGGTGATTACTTCCTTAGAGAGACTTCATTATATCCTTCTTGTAAATTGAACCAGAGGGGTTAATCCGTGAGAACTACCCATAGGGTTACTTAAGATTGTTGGCTGAACCAGAGGGGATAGGCTATGAGAAATTTCCTAGAGGGTTTCTTGTTTTTTGTCTGGTTGATTAAATTGTTAAAAGCAAATGATGTAATGGAAACGGTAGGATTGTTTAATTTTGAGTACTTATTTGTTTACTGCTTTATTTTTCTTATTTACTACCATATATATATTTACTAACGGTTAGAAAAATATCTTTGGGTAGTTACCTACTAGTATTTGTGTCACACCCTATTTGGATCATGATTTTGGGACCAAACAAATTATATTTCTATAGATATAAATAAGGGCAAGTGCCATTCTACTTCAGGTACTTGATTGCTGTGGAGTTGGAGAGCATGAGACCAAGCTGAGGCTTTCGATGCTACTGGAGTTATTTGTCTTCTTTGTACATTGGTTTAGTACTATATTCAAGCATTTTGACTTGTTTGGATTTTTTCCAAGACATACATATCATGAAACATTTATATATGTTCTCTATTTTGTAATTTCTTCAGTCTTACACTATTTATTTTTGTATGGTATTATTACTTCTTCTGATATTGTTATATGTTTATTTCCACTACGTTACTCTGCCAATGAAGGCATAGTTTCCCAATATCACACCCAAGACCCTCACTGCTAGTCGGTAGCCTATGATGATTAGGGAAATGCGCTTGAGTCTATGTGACCAACCGGGTATGGGGCACCTCTGGGCGATACCTGGAACTAGGAGTTACACCTCATATTATGGAACCTATCTAAAAGGATTATCAACATATTCCGATAAAGTATGAGGCATAAGACCTGGCTCATATCCCCATTCCTTCTAGGGATCGCCAAATAAATTTGGGACATTCCTTGGGACATGCACACATCCCTTTCAAAAAATAACAATGACATACTCCAAAGTCACATGGTTGGGATCATATCCCCATTCAGACAAAGCATCACAAGCTCAATTTGGAACATGCCTCAAGACATGTGTTTATTCCTATTAAAAATTTCTAGTGATATACTCCAAATGAACTGAATCGGGATCATATCCCCACTCCAACCATGGTTCATTAGTACAATATAGAAATAACCTCATTGGAGGATTATATCACTTCTAGTAAAGCTACTCATCATATTCCAACAGGTCTCGGATGCCAAGATCACATCCCTTCTTCTACATATGAATGAATGAACTTGCATCCATAAAAGGATTTATGGGAGGAGGCGCTTATTGTATCTCCCATTATATAGGTCTTTTGGAATATTCTTATGAGGAATTCATATTTGAACTAGACACATACCCCAACTTCACCTAGGGTTGACTGACATATTCCGGAAACCATACACATGCATGCTCATATTCCTACCTATAATTTAGAAGCACAATGGCATAGTACAATAACTTCTTAGTAGTTGGAACATATACTATCAAAACCAGATGGTTATCAACATATTCCGAAAACCATTATATAGTAGGCTCATATACCTTATCAACCCAAAAAGTAAAGTCAACATATTCTATACACGACGCATAATGGGGAACATATCCTTGATATGCTCAATAACAATGTAATTAAGTATATTTGATGAATATTTTCAACACCCTAATGGTTGTTTATCTCTTAGTAAAGAGCATAAGGGGATCAATACTTTGATAGTATTCCTTGTAGTTGTGCAGATATGGATTATAGGCACCCTACTTTGGACATCTACTATGGTCAAACTCCTTATGGTGATTCCTCTCCTAGAAAAGGTAATCCTACCCTTTCCCAAAAACCATAAAATGGAGAGGTTCTCATAAATTAGATGAATTCAAATAAATAGGTTCTCAAAATACTGATATTAACCGTATATAGTCCCCATAAACTATCATTAGCACTTAACCATGGTCTGCAGGTGGACTAGAGAGGTATCCTCTGTGGTTTGACCATATAAATGCATATAATTCTGATGAAGAAGAGACCAAAATGGATATATGGAGATATTTTTACAAAAAAACCTCCCAAACATGTTCTATCCCATTACCACTTCCAACAATGAGATCCTAAATAATCTACAGTAGGAGTTAATTCCTTACCTACACCAAAACATATGGAAGACTCATCAACAGTTAAAGGCTAGAAACCTCCCCTATCTAGGATAAGAGGGTCACCCATAGAACATACTCATAATATATTTTCAAATGGACTTTGATACCATCTATATGCCCAGGACCCAAGACTGGAAAAGAATAGAGAAAATATTCACTATGCTTTCCACCATTCGAGCAGAAAACTTCAAAAAATAATCATTGAGGCCTCATAAGATATCCATATTCTAGGATGGGAAATGTATAGATCATTTAAATTTACCAAATCCCCATAATATAATAACACCCTAGATATGGAATCCAGTAATTTCATAGCTATAGGAGAAATTAGGGGACTGGGTAATGCACAGGTCAGTAAGTCAGTAAAGGGAGACTCCCCCACTTTGAAGATGAAAAGACATCATGAATAGAGGGAAATGGATTCCATTGGGCTCCTAATATGGGACCTAAAAAATGAGAATTCATTTCAGACAAAAATTCCAAAGTTGTGGACTACCCGATAGCTTCTGATAGAAAATGACCCACATCATAGGTTATCGTTTCACCCGAATCATATATAAGAACAATTGTGTCAAATCAAATGGATGGAAATAAAACCTACCATAGAAGCTATCCAAGAGAGAACCCATCCCACCGGGATGGGGGAATTTTTACTAATTCGTTCATCCCTCAGATAATCAAACCCAAAGAGGATATAAAAAATAATAGTAGTTGCTGCAAACTAGCCCCATCCCATAGATATGGGGATGTGTTTATTGCAATCACTGCCACCACATTGAACACACCCAAATAGGGTCCTGGATAAATCAATAGTGATTCCAGATCAACACCATCTCATAGTGATGGGAGAATTTATATCTCAATTTCCATTTTAGGACCCATCAGACCCCCAACTATAATAATCAATTACTCAATTATAGGATCAGGGAATTCTAATAATGGCCTTGAATCAACCCCATCCCATGGGACTAGGGGTATTTTTATCATTATCATCACCCATGAAGGAATAATTATTCTCCAGGATGGGAGGTAAACATCGATGGCCAGTATCCCATCCATTCCTCCCACCACGAGACACGCCCTTGTTATTTGGGGCCTGTTTGGCAAGAACGAAGAGAAACTTCTTTAAGTTGACTATTTTTAGAATAAAATGGGAGGAACATAGGAAAAGGGAAATTAAAACCCATAGGGTTTATAAGAAAAATGATATAAAATGTCTAGGGGTTAGAGAAATGACTCAAATACAACCCTCAATATGGGAGTAAGTGGTGTAAAACCCCCCAATTGCGTGGAGATTAATGGGATAATTACTATTTATCAGTAAAAATTATAGAATGCCATCACTATCAACACAAAATATGATGTAAAAAAGATGTAAATATATAGGGACACAATACAGAAACTATAACACGAGAGGTTAGAAATCTATTTGCACAAACTGATGCTACATATTTGTGGAATTTGAGTAGGATCCAAAACATGTCACCTCTGAATGATGAATTTCCAACTCTATGGTATAAAAATACCTAGGATATTTGGAAAGGCGTGGCTATATCCCACTCACATACCAGAGGAGTCAAAATTCCATCTATGGAGGAAAAGTTGTTAAAATATGAGAATGATGTACAAAATCTATAAAAACTCAATGAGGAACTACTTAGGTGAAACATTCCCATTGGGAATTATAAATAAATAGAAGTTAAAATAAATCCTACAATATATTAGTATAGAGATAGTACACATGTAATAGCTTCATTAGAGCACCAGGATGGATCTGGATCGAGGAAATCATCCTACATAAATGAGGAATTCAAGGATGATTCGTACTTTTGCCCGTGATGGCGATATCCTATCCCCCATCAAGGTGATAATTATATCCTAGAATGGATCATGAATTAGTGGGATATAAAAACAGGTCCAACTCATCAATCATCACAAAATCCCCATTGAATGGAGGTATTCTATACAACGGTACCTTTAGAACACCTCTACAACATTGAATACATGTATTCTAAAATGAAATCCATGGAAGGGTGGCATGATCCCATGAAGCCTGAAAGGGAGCCATATCCAAAATGGGTGGATGAAACTTTTACGCCACCCAATTCTATAAATCCCATCTTCTCAGTCTATGAAGGCATGGGAGATCTAGAATAGAATCTCATGCACTAAGTTTCCCGATTCGATCTGATGATATGGCCTGGGGATAAGTAAAAGGAGATCAAGTTGAGATGTTTTTTTTTCAAACCTAGATAGGTCCAACCATTGTTTGGTACGACAACCTTCAAATAAGATCTATTGTAGGGTGGGATTACCTTCTTCATCAATTCCATTTATAGTTTAGATCTACACAAAGGAAAAACAATTTTTTACCTTAAAAAAACTGAAAACAATGTGAAAATAAGAGGGTTACTTTCTTTATATCTAGATGGAAAGGTTTCACATATTTAATCATCACACCTCTCTCACATGAGAAACAAATGGATCTCTATTATGTAAATATTTGGGATGAGCTTTAAACACCTTTGATCCTGATAAATTATCTAAGCGGTTTGGTGAGTTTGTAGAAATCGCACAATGCCAAGAAGATTTCATTTTATGGAATAAAGAAAAATCTCATCACATTCCCTTAATAGAGGAAAAAAGTATTGTTAAGGAATAAACTACAGTAGTTACACTGAAACCAGTAATAGTGCCCATTAAAGAACCCATGAAGGAAATAAATCATCTAGTGCCTCCCATAGGGTGGATGTAATAACAAAATCACCCTTGTCAAGAAGCAAAAAGAGATCAGGGCTACCCATGATTTGAGGAAAGGATGGATAATGTGTATTCCTTCTAAAATGATCAGGTCTCTAGATATTTCTATACATCGATGTAAAATAACCTACTCAAGATACCGAGGTCTAGGAAACCCAATGAGTTCAATCTCATTGATCACCCTAAATACTTACCATTTCATAAGAGGATGGGTCACACTATCTAGGACTATTTTGTCTTCAAAGATATCCTCTAATGTTTGGTTGATTTTACAAAGGAGATACTGGAAAATTACCTAGCATAGGTGAATTGTGTTTCTGTTTCCCATATATAAGTATAGGGTGACTAGTAAGAAGTTTCTTCCAAGTGTAGATATAAGTTCAACAACTAGATGAATCTAAAGAGAGTTATCTGAGCTCATTCCACCCAAAGAAAAAAAATCCACAAACCAAAATAAATCTTGATACCTGGGGAGGTTTCATTAAATACACTATACAGTAGTAAACATAATCATCATGCATAGAAAATGATACATGACAAAGATTCATATCCAACTCTATACAATCTCTGACTATTTGAGATTTTTTTCCTTTATCATCTATAGCATGGGCACTACCTTAGAAAACAGAAACCTCATCAGATGAAGAGATCATTTTTGGTTCTATTAATGTAGTTCACTTATATATCCCTTCTTTGATGATGAATAAACCAATGATTATAAGTTCCCCATGCCTGATTGGGGAGATGGAGGCCAAGGAAACAAAATCCAAAGATACAAGGGATGATATGAGTGTGGTCGAAACCAATATTTTGATGACATCACCATGGAGGCCATATACGAATCCAATACATGTGGAAAAGAACTCTAGAAACCCCAATAGTATAATGGTGGTACCTTAGAGCCCTCCAATAGTAATTTAAGCCTTGTCAATTTACAAAACTAACTGGAAGGGATGAGATTGTCTGATCAGCCCAAACAAAGGGGAAGGCCATCGCGACCCACACCACTTGCAGTATATGATCCTTTGAACGCTACTCACGAAAAAGGAACATCCATACCAAAGACATAAATGTTATAACCACATATTATGAAGAAACCCCACATTGGAAAAAACAGAACTATGGAACAAAAATACAAAATTATAAAGTAGTTGGTGATTATTCTATCCAAACTTTCAATCCAGTATGTTCCACATATTTCTAAATAACTTTTATAGATACTCATAATGTCCCTATAGTTCCCAAAAGAGTTTGAGATAGAAGTCACCGAAGCCAATGTTTACTGAGTGGAGACTATTCCATCATAATTTCATATCACCATATCATTCAAAGAAAATGACCAAGTAGAAGTTATCCAGGGACATATAAGAGCCCTATATATTTTAAAAAAACTCAATAATGTTGACGTCAAAAGGTATTTGGTTAATAATGGATCTAGGATCAACCTAATACAAATTTATACCATCCAATGTTTGGGATATTGTGAGGGGATTTATCTCTGAAAAATCTAAACATTCAAGGGTGTGATAAGATAGAGAAAAGACCTCTCAGGATGACTAAGCTCTATGATCCATTTGGGGACCTCACATATAATGTCGAGTTCTTGGTTATTCAAAAAGACACAACATACAATTTCCTTCTTGGAATACCACGGATTCATTTCCACAGAGTGGTACCTTCAACATTTTTATCAATAATTTAAATAACCCATCAATTATAAGGTATAAATAATACATGGTGAAAAAAACCCATCAATTATTGTGAATATATATATATTGAGGATGGTTTCTATAAGAATTAAGTAAAATAACCAGTGTTGGATGATGATATATAGGTTTCTTCCCCCAATGGATTGGGGAATACCGCTAAATGTCCCTAGACCATGGTAAAAAATGATTAAATATTACCCATAAACCTGATTTAGGAAATAATTCTTATCTTGATAAGCTATAGTGAACAAAAAGCTTCATTTTCTCATGTACATGTTATAATAGATGCATCAGTTTAAGGGGATTCATCAAAATGGGATCAAGATAATGATTTATTAGTATTGGATAATTTCCTTAGGACATTAGAAAAAATTAAAGATTAATCAAAGAAATTCTCTTCAAATTTGGATGTATTGGATCCTCCTACCCCTATTGGAAATACAAACAAATATAAGAAGTTATGGAATTTATCTGTGAAGACTCTAGAAAAATAGGATGACAATGCCTCTTCTTCAGGACCCGATAACCTCTACAATGAAAATGATACCCTAAAAATACCCACCATGTCTAAAAATTACTCCATAGACATAGATATAGAATAAGAAGAGTATGACCTCAGGAAATCCCCTATCGCATTTGAGGAAAGTGTATCCACCACTATTGATGATCTCATGTAGGTGAATATGGGTATAAAATAATACCCACAACATATGTTGATTAGTTTCGACATTCCTATCAAGGAGTAGGAGATGTATTTTTAATTTATAAAGAAACATTGATATGTGTTATATTGTAATTGTATATAAATTACCAAGATGAACCCCAATGTGGCAACATATTCTATAGGATTTCTTGATGACCATTAAGGTTTCAAGAAGGTAGATGGAATAATCCACCCTTCTTATTCTACAAATATAGAATTGGAATTTGAAAAATTGATAAAATAAAACTTTTTTAGGAGGTGAAGTACCCAAAATGGCTCACCACCATCATCCTCACCTAAAAAATGAATGGGAAGATCGGGGTCTATATCAATTTCAGAGACCTTAACAGAAATTTACTGAAGGATGATTTCCCATTTTTGATAAAATATCTTTTGATTGATAAAACTACTATATTACAAGCCCTTTAATTAATGTATGGGTATTCAAGGTATAATAAGATAAATATGGCCCTATAATATGAGGAAACCACTGACTTTAGAGAAACTTAGGGGATATTTTTCTGTAGATTCATACCCTTAGGATTAAATAACGCCGACACTACTTACTAACACACTATGAATCATATCTTTAATCCCTTCTTGGGATGAATAGAAGAGTGTTATGTTGATGGATTGGTAGTAAAATCAGGATATGGATGTGATCTCCTCACAGATTTTCAGATAATCACCAACAAGTTGTGGTAGTATAGTTTGAAGATAAATCCTCTAAAGACTAAATTAATAGTAATGTTAGGGAAATTAGTTGGCTCTATGGTATTCCATAATGGAATATAGTTTTTTCAAAAAAAGTCTAGTGAAATCATAGTAATGATATATCATTAGAATATTAATGAAATGAGGGGGATACAAGGGATCCTCCATACATTAAACATTTCATAGCTAACATACCAGGAAGATAATTCCACTTCACTAAGTTTATAAAGAAGGGAGTCACTTACCGATGGGATGAGGACTAGCAAAAAGAATTTGATAATCTCAAGAATTACATACTACATCCATTAGTATAAGGAAAGACACTTATCTTATATGTTCCCACTATGGATTGTATCTTAGTGATTTCCTCAAACTGAAAAATGATGATAAGAATGAAAACAACCTTACTATCTTTGTTAAATGATGCTCAGAACTGAGTCCCAATATACTGATATTGAAAACAACTACCTTTCACTCATATTTTCAATGTAATAGCTTAGTCATTACTTGAATCATCATAAATTCCATTTGGTCTCTCATATTAAACCGCTCAAGTACATTCTTGGATGCCATATGTTGACATGGAATTTGAACCGATTGATGGTTATTCTATAAAAATATGAAATCTATTTCATGTCATAGAAGGCAGTTAAAGGGTAGGACCTAATATATTTCCTTGCAGTACATCCCACCACAGAAAGAAAATTTTTGGACACCAAACTTCTAGAAAAAGAGGTTTTCTATTCCCATTACACTCCTAGAATATGGGAGATGAAATTTGATGGTTTGAACTGAAGTCTTATTGGGAAGAGGATGGAAAACCTGATCCTCAGTTAGGTAGTTTTGGGGATCTTATTCTTTTCTCTAGACAAATCAATATTTTCCAACTCATTCTCACTATCCAATGGATACACTAATATTGATGCAGAATAAAAAACCCTCATTTCCTACTTAGAACTATCCATATAGCTACATATATCCTATCTAAACATCAATGGTGATTTAGAGCCCATGATTAAAAAACCAATGAAGAGTATGACATCAAGAAGAAATTATTGGCCCCTCTCATTGATTATGTTCAAGTTTGGATGGTAGAATTCCCATTGGAACCAACATTTATTCATATACCTTGATAAGAAATGCTCATGCCGACGTACTAGCTAATAGATCCATGGTCCCAGCTAACATTGATCAAGATGAAGTGGTTTTATGCATCATTCACTAAATGGTGGCCTCATAATTAATCATTTGTGAGATTGAGGAAATAAATCAGGCCAACACTACCCAGAGCATGATGAAATGATATATACCCTTGAATGGATGGATCCCATAGTTTATTACCCCCCAAATGGGACCATTATATTAGATCAATCCAAAAGCGAATGAAATCAATGTTGAGAAGTGAACTTTACCCTTTAGGATATTCTTAATGATTAAAAACCCCTCTATAAATGAGGCTTTGATGGAATACTCCTCATATGTATAGTAAAACGAGATATTACCACCATCATAGAAAAAGTTTATATGGGATCCTATGACACTCATTTGTTCAGGACTAAAATCTCTTATAAAATTAGGAGGATTGGTTACTACTGAAAAACAATGATACAAGACATTATGGAAATCACCAGGAAAAGTAATGCATTATAGATTCATGAAAAAATTATCCCCAAATCCCCAGAGTTTCTACATACATCTAAATATACATGGCCATTTTCTATATGTGGAATGAATATTGGGGGAAAAAATCTCCCATCCATATATAAGAAGATTTAGTACACCCCTATAACAACCAACTTTATTTCCAAATAGGATAAGGAAATACCCCAAAAAGAATTTGGTATGAATAATATAATTAACTTTATAAAGTTCAATATAATCCCAAGATTTGGTGTCCCTCACATTATATTGATAGAAAACAACACCATATTATATTCTAATGAGTTGATGAAATTATACCATGAATACAATATCAAATCCAAACATTCATATTGTTATCATAAATTGGAATATGAAAAAATAGCTGTCATCAATAAGACTCTATAAAATGTACTCTATAAAATGGTGGAAAAGGATAAGAATTCCTAGCATGATAAGATCCTCCTTGTTCTATGGATCAACCATACAACCACATGCACATCCACACAAGATAATCCATATTCTTTGGTGTGTGGACTTGAAACAGTGATGCCCATAGATGTTCACTTTCCTTTCCCCCATATAGCTATCTTTGGAAATCTATAAGATAATGAGAAAATGAAAAAGTGGATGGATGAGTTGGAATAGATCAATATGGAAAGGTTTTGTACACTGCATAACCTCAAAAATCATAATAATTGGATCACACAATCCTTTAATAAAAAGTTTCTCCTATGCTTGTTCCTACCAAGAGAACTGGCATTGGCTCTTAGAACACAAATTATACTAGGAAATAATTCATCCAATGATAGAACCCATATTATAAGGTACTTACATAATATAAGTTAAATTAAAATAGTGATTAACTGTTTTCCATAATGGTTGTAGAACATGTTACTCCCCCACCAATTAATGGTTTCTTAAAAATTAATTTTCATAGCTACCATCAGAAACTTAATATTGGGAAGCTAGAATTTAAACTACACAATATCTTTCATCCTTAATACATGAAATTAAATAGAATTGAGAATTTCCTTACTACATGATGTTAAAATTCTTGGAATACATCCTTATCACATGACAATAAACTTAACTAAGAACTTTACCTCAGGGATGGTTCACTGCACATGAGCTTGATTTGTGAAAAATAAAAATGAATCACTCGTCTCCTCATATGTGAGTAACATTCACAAAGGGAATATTTACATTCAAGAACCACATTTGGATTTTTTTTCTTCAATTATTATATACATAGTGACACCTATATCTCAAATCCTGGGTCTAGCCTGCCACGACCTGACCCTACCCGGGCTCAATCCGCAACTACCCTAAGCCTGCCTCCGTAGGCCAGGGGATAACAACAAGAGATGAAGGATAAACAACTTGGGGAGGCCTTTTACTGAGTACTTGTACACACACACATATAGGCCACTCAATTTAGAAGTGCAGAGTAAAAGGAAAAGTAAAGTACCGACTGCTTTAAATAAACCACAAAGTGCAACGGTCTCTAAACAACACAAAGTAAAAGCTGAAGGTAAACTGAAAAGAAAAAGGAAAAAACACACGCCCAAACAGAAAAGTCCACAACCCAACAACAGGTAAACAAAAGTAAACAGTTGGGAGAGTCCCACACCTAGAACTCGACTACAACCACCGCACGTGGTCCAAGCTCCCGAACTCCTAAGCTCCTTTGAAATCACGACCAACCTATCCATCGTCTGAAAGGGCACACCAAGTGCGGGAAAAGCCCAAGCAGGGGTGAGTATAAAAAATACTCAATAGGATGCCCTGAAGATTCGAGGGTGAAACAAAGGAGGTACCTAAGAGTGAGCAGTAGATCGAACAAGGAATAGTAATGGAGTACAACAGAGGCAGTGCAATAAAGAGTACAGTAGAGTATCTGCTCAACCCAACAAGATAAATAAAGTAGACTCGTCCAAGCACAAGTAGCAAGAAACAATGATATGATGAACCTTATCATCAAGTATTCTCTACCTATAGTGGTAGATTAGACTCATCCAACCACGAGAAGCTATACACAGAATGCACGTAGCATACCCCGCTCATCTTCGCCTCTCCTGGAAGGAGAGTAACAAAAACCCAAGAAGTGGGTACTGGAACAAGGTATATACATATCCATATGCTCAAACAAGAAACCCGAACATGATCGCAAGGGGATCCCCATCCCGTAGCTCAGCCCATGAAAGTGAGTAGCCAACAGTCCCAGAAGTAAACACCATCGATGCCCAGTATCCCGCACGTCTCCCCCAAACTGCAAGTCTAGGGGCTAAAATAACCACATCGTGACACTATCCACTTTGGGTGGAACTGACTCACCAGCATGGTTTTTGGTCGCGTCACAAGGATGCGTCTCGGTGGAGAAAGTTCCCCTCGTACTTGAGAGTTCTGGGGGAGCATCAAGCCACACCTCCTCACTATCACACAGTCGAGAGGTCTTCTCAAAGTCGACGGGTTCCCACTGCCCAGCCCTGCGAAAGGGTAATCCACTGGAGGTAGACCCGAATTTACTATGGCCATCCCTGCTAGATGGTACCACACTAGCCATCCCTGCTGGATGGTACACCACTGGCCATCCCTGTTTGATGGTACCTCATTGGCCATCCCTACTGGATGGTACCTCATTGGACATCCCTACTGGATGGTACACCACTGGCCATCCCTACTAGATGGTACCCCACTGGTAACCGGAACATGTAGGGGGAAAACATAATGAAATATCACAGACGAAAGATATGATCATGATACATAGCTAGGGAGTCTACACCCAGGGCTCACTGGGGGCTCCGTACCCTACTAGAAACAACCTCCTGGGTAGAGGATTAGTGCTCGCTTAATGTGTTGGTCACACTAATACCCAAAGAACCATTCCAGGGAACACGCAGGGATGTGAGGATCTCCCCAGGCCTCTCAGGGTGATACATGCTCCAATACATTGAGTCTACTGTAGAAGTGGACTGAGAAAACTCACTCCAGAAAGTGGGAACACACCCACACTGTACGAACGCATGTAACCATAAATGACGTCGCAGTCCGGTGAAAGGGACACAACACTAAAAACCACCCTCAGCTGAAAGAATAGGGGAACCAAAAAAAATCTGCCATTCAAACCATCAAGAATAGAACTAGGGGACCCACTCAATCTTGCTAGTCGAAACCATCGAGAATAGGGGGACCCTCTACGTCGTGAGAGGTAAAAGGTATGTAAAGTAGAACACGACAGACACATGGGTCCCACCGGACGTGTGGCCCAAAATCATATCCAAACCAAGTGCACAAACATTCTCAGGTACAAACTACAACATGTACCTCCAAGAATTCTCATATACTCCCAGAGTATATCACATCTCCTAGCCCAATGAATATCAAGCATACATCACCCAAATTCAACACGAAGGGAAAAAGTGTAGTTTCACCAACCTGCTTCCTCCACATCCCTAGAACGGACAACCACATCTCTTTAGACATCAACTTCACTCACACGGGAGTGAACATGATCACATACCAAGGGTTCACTTCCGAATACAGCAAAAAGAACCACCACTGGAGCACCTTTCATGCTTCATCATTTAATGAGATCTCGAATGAGACTCCACACATCCAAATGGATCGTACCGTTGTAATCATCATGAAAAAACATGTGAGATAGACTATTTAATCACCTCCCATAGACATCCGATGTAAAAGTCATTCAACACTGCTTTACGCCCAAACGACGTCCCGTGGTCCCGAGCCTCAGCCCCAAAAACAGTCGGGCGCATTGCACCATTGCGATCTCCTCAGAAAGAAATTTCAAATTGACTACTTTCTTGCATGGGATAGATATCTGGATAAAGTATGCATATTTCCATACTTCACATGAGCGGTGGTATGTGGGACTCACATCTCAGTCCCGAAGTGCAACCAATGGATCGTACTATTGTGATCCTCTCAAAAAAGTAGACAAGATTGACTGTCCACTTGTCCGAAACAGACACCCAATGATAAAGATGAAAATCACTGCCAACTCCCAAAATAGCCCTCATGGGGCCTGCACCATTTTGTAGAATTAAAGCAGGTGGATTACGCTATTACAATGCCCTCGGAAAAAACACAAAAAATCGACTGCTCGTACGCCCTGAACGGAGATCAGATGAAAAAGATTCTAAATGCTGCTCGTAGCTTAAATTATGGGCCGTGGGGACTATGCCTCAACTCCTTTAATTCTTGAAAACCCCTTGGTAATCTTCATCTTGACGCCAGGGTAACAACGCCGCTGGCGGTGTTCAAAACGGACTCTGGATGTGTCCGCGCCATCCAAAACAAGAACTCCCAGAAAAATGCCAATCAACTTAATGGGAGTGTCACACCACTGAGGATATCATCTCAGGAGTTAAAACCCCCAAAACCATCTCATATTCCCTACCTTGAGCTGAGGTTCACACTTCCGCAGACGACATGCGAAACCGACAACCGTAGTGAAAGTTACAGGTGTTCGAGATTGAGGGGACGAATCCCCTTGGGCTGGACTGGCCTGGGACGGCCCGCGGCTCAGCCACACGGGACTGCCGTGGACCTACGATACACTATTCCTCCAACCATCCTTTGTGACCAGTCTCTGGTCCACACAGAGACCCGCTGGAAGTGGGTCACGGTCTCCCCCACGGGGTCGCGACGTGCGACCCCGGTCTACCGCTCTGCGCCGTGAGCTGTGCCATCGCCTGGAGGCCGCCGCACCGCGCGAAGCCGCTGCGGATGAGGAGTCCGCCGCCACGCTGAAGACCGCCCGGATCCCACCGCTGTGCCACCGTCCCAGAGCCCGCGCCGCCTGCTGCTGTCATCCTGGACCACCGGAAACTAGGGTTTTTGGCCGGAAAACACTACAAACACCTCAGACATCGACTCGCAGCTGCAGATGCCTCGGAACTCCAAATTTAAATCCGAGACATGCGTCAGAAAGCTCCGAATGTATACTACTAATTTATGGGGTTTGATCAAAGATCAAACATAAATACGATGCTAAATTGATATCAAAGTAGGTGTGGTAATTAAAAAAATAAAAACGCATGATCCTACCTTGTTGGGCGTAGCCCGACGCTTCACTGACGATCCGCCAGAGCCGTCACCGCCTTGCCGAAGGGATTGATGAAAGGAGAGGAGTTCCTCCATCGTTGAGAGGGTTTGAGCCAGTGAAGAAGGGGGGAAGAAGAGGGTGGGGTGGTGTTTAAATAGAAAACACTTAAACCCCCTGCCTGTAGGCCCCGACCCGAACCCTCAGCGGGGTCGAGGTTAAGCCTCCCCTAAGGTAAAAACCACCTCCCGAGCACAACAGAGGTATCAAAATTTTAATCTGAGGCCTTGTTAAAAAGTTATAAAATTTAATGCCTGAGGCTGCTAAATTACGAAAACGCCCCTGGTGACATTTTCCACAGAAGGGATGCACCTGCGAAAATTACACCCCTCCTAGGATAAACAACACACTCTAGACTCAACGGTGCCATGGATTTTCCCATCAGATAAACCATTTAAGATACACCTGAGTTTAACAATTAAACTAATAAATTAATTATTTTATTTATCCGCTTAACGTTCCGTTAACGGGAGAGGGGTCCCAACGTCCCATGACGACATGCTTTATGTCATTTCTAGGGTAAAACCCCAATTTCAGACACATACATGCACTCAGATTTCTGATCCGGATCTCTATTTAGGAGTTATCCCATTTATTTGGCATGCCTAGTGTGAACAAACTGGAAATTTAATTCCAGCCACATTGGGGCATGGAATTGCATGCCGTTTGAAGGTGCTGCTCTGGAATAACATCAAGAATATTCCAAAGTATTTTATGACAAAAACCAGGTTCTTAAATCATTCCCTCCTTCAAGCTTTTCATCCCCAAAAATAAAAACCAGGGAACAACTCAGGGTACTAAGCCCGCACATGGCTCTTATGCACCCAAAAGAACTCATGCACAGTTCTGCACCACCGCACACAGACCAAAGGATTTGATATTTTCACATGAGGTATGCCCTTGCCGATGATGTGCATAAGAGCACACTCACCTCTTCTCGGGTGAGTCACATGGGAGACGTCATGCACCCACTCTCAACCTTGGGGTTAGGGAATGGTGGTAGGGAACCTCTCCATCCCTTTGCACGATCTCAAATGGCCCAAAGGCACTTAGGGGTAGATCACCTCCCCGACAAAACCCCTACGTCGCACGCCACAACTGGAATCACCGTTTGGACCTTGGAAAAAACCCGATGATTCCCTCCTTCAGAATATACATATGGTGAAACACAAAAGGATATCTGGTCACGCAAAATTTTAGTCAATTTCCCACAACCAAGACTCTCTTACGTGCTTGAAAAGTGAAGGAGTCGCCAACATCAAATAATGAAAAGGTTACACCCCATCTATTCCACTAACACAGGGTCACACCGACACCTCGTGTCACCTTGGTAACAACTCAAGCAAGGAGCATGAAGAAAAATCATTTCACACACAGAGTCTAACAATTCTATTGAAAAAATTAGAAGAGTCATAGGGCATACCTCTTATCACCTCATGCTCTGCAGGATAATAGACATCCAAATATTGTGGCTGTCCATGGTCCCAACTATCTGCTCTCAAAGCCTAACGTGGAATGCCCAGTGGTGATGGGAAGACCTCATAAGGTCATCCTCCACTTCCTGTTCCTCCAGCTCCACTACAAGCAACACCTCTTTGGGCGCTACTCTGATTACGGCGCTGCCTCTGCTGCGGTGGTGCACCTGCTGCCTTCCCGATATTCTCAGCATGCCTGGTCGGGTAGTCCCGCGCTAGGTGACCTCAACCATCACAACAATAGCACCGACATTCTCAGGGATTCCCTGGTGACCTCTGGTGCCACTGTGGTGTACAAACAATCCCCTGAGTCCGGTTATCAGAAAGCCACCTACGTCAAGGTTCTGTTAGCCAAAACCTGCTAGCTGCGATAGACGTCTTAGCTCTGTCGATCCTGCTTCCCCCACCAACTGTAGAGCGTGAAAGGAATCTCTCTGTCACCAGTGCTTGCTTTAGCACCCCAGAATAAGTGGGAATTCCCAAGGGTACTATGACAACATGAATCTCTATACAGATACCCTGATCGGACTTATGTGCTCAGAAGTTGCCGTCATGGACCAAGTCCGGGTAAAAACATGAACGGTTTGTGAAATTAGTCACATACTCAGTCACCGTTATCCTTCCTTGCTAAAACTGCAGGAGCTCCTGGATCCGAACAGAGTGTAAGCAGGAGGGGTTAAACTCCTCACAGAACAGTAGCTGAAAATCACCCCACGAAAGCGATGAATCATCAAGAAACTGAGTCAGAAGACTCCACCAATTCCCAACTACTCTATGGAAAAGGCTAGCGGCCAAAGACACCATAAGATCTCCCGGCGTCTGCACAAGCCTGAAGAGGCGAACCAATGCTTCCAGCCAAACCTCTGCAGCCTGAGGGTTTGGCTCACCACTGAACCTCAACGGTCTCTCTTTATGGAACTCACGGAGCGCACTCAACCTACACTCAAGCTCAGTCTGCTCTGCTGAAGCTGTCTACTACTCCCCGGGTGGGGGTGCTGCTACCGGCCCACCCGGAGAAAGGGACTCACATGATGGGTCCTGGACTGAGGCCTCATAGCTAACAGGGTCGTCATCATGAACTAAAGCTGGTATCCTGGATGGATGTCTTCGCGGAGACATCCTGAATGTTATCAAGGAGTATCGTGGTCATATGAGCATATATGTATATAATAGTAACAACAATTGGGATCTGACTCAAGAAGGATAGTCAAGACTCAATCCTATGTGATGCACAAACCAATTTTCCCTGCAACGGGTGTCTCAGCATGCCATGTTGACAAGTGGGTTATCAGGGTCCTGGTGAATGGATACGTTGGCGGATGCACCATCACTAGACTCCCTGGCCTGAGAACCGCTATCGAGACACATCAAAACTATTTCCCAAAATCCCAACCAATTCCTTTTTATGGACATCTGCACAATGTCCCATGGAACAAACCACCTTTGATACCACTTTTTCATGACCTGACCCTACCCGGGCTCAAGACGCAACTACCCCAAGCCCACCTCCAAAGGCCAGGGGCTGGAGACAAGCACCAAAGGATAAACAACTCGGGGAGGCCTTTGCCTGAGTACCTGTACACACACACACATAACCCACTCAATGCAGAAGTGTAGAGTAAAAGGAAAAGTAAAGTAAAAACTGCTATAAATAAACAACAAAGTGAATCGACCTCTAAACAACACAAAGTAAAAGCAGAAGGTAAACTGAAATGAAAAAGGAAAAAACACACGCCCAACTAGAAAAGTTCCACAACCTAACAAGAGGTAAACCAAAGTAAATAGCTGGGAGAGTCCCACACCTGGAACCCGACTACGACCACCGCATGTGGTCCAAGATCCCGAACTCCTAAGATCCACTAAAATCACGACCAACCTATCCGTCTTCTGTAAGGGCACACCAAGTGCACGCAAAGCCCAAGCAGGGGTGAGTATAAAAAATACTCATTAGGATGCCCTGAAGGCTCGAGGGAGCAACAAAGGAGGTACCAAAGAGTGATAAGTAGATCGAATAGGGAATAATAAAGAAGTAAAACAGAGAGAGTGTAGTAAAGAGTACAGTAGAGTATCATCTCAACCCAACAAGAGAAAGGAATTAGACTCGTCCAAGCACAAGGAGCGAGAAACGTTGAGAAGATTAACCTACTCATCGAGTCTTCGCTACCTATAGTAGGAGAGTAGACTCATCCAACCAAGGGAAGCTAGACACGGAAAGCACGTGGCATACCCCGCACATATTTGCCTCTCCTGGAAGGGGAGTACCCAAAACCCAAGAAATGGGTAATGGAACAAGGTATATACATATCCATACACTCAAACAAGAAACCCAAACAAGATATCAAGGGGATATCCATCCCGTAGCTCAGCCCAAGAAAGTGAGTAGCCAACAGTCCTGGAAGTAAACACCATCGATGCCCAGTATCCCACACTTCTGCCCCGAACTGAAAGTTAAGGAGCTCAAATCACTGCACCGTGACACTATCCACTTTGGGTGGAACTGACTCACCCGTACAGTTTTAGGTCATGTCACAAGGACGCGTCTCGGTGGGGAATGTTCCCCTTATACTTGAGAGTTATGGGGGAGCATCAAGGAACACATCGTCACTGTCACACAATTGAGAGGTCTTCTCAAAATTGACGGGTTCCCACTGTCCAGCCCCATGAAAGGGTAATACGCTGGAGGGAGACACAGATCTGTTCTGGCCATCTCTACTGGATGGTACTGCACTGGCCATCCCTGCTGGATGGTACACAACTGGCCATCCCTGCTGGATGGTACCTCACTGGACATCCCTGCTGGATGGTACCTCATTGGCCATCCCTGCTTGATGGTACACAACTGGCCATCCCTGTTGGATGGTACCCCACTAGTAACCGAAACACGTAGGGGGAAACATGTAATAAAATATCATGGAAGGAAGATATGATCTCGATACACAGCTAGGGAGTCTGCACCCATGGCTCACTAGGGGAACCATACCCTACTGGAAACAACCTCCTAGGTAGAGGATCAGTGGCTGCGTAGTGTGTTGGTCACACCGATACCCAAAGAACCCTACTAGGGAACATGAAGGGACGTGAAAATCTCCCCAGGACTCTCGGGGTGATACATGCTCCAATCCACTGAGTCTACTATCGAAGCGGACCGGGACAACTCACTCCAGAAAGTGGGAGCACACCCACACTATACGAACACATGCAGCCATAAATGATGTCGCAGTCTGGTGAAAGGGACACAACACTGAAAACCCCCCTCAACTGAAAGATTAGGGGAACCACAACAACTCTTCCAGTCAAGCCATCGAGAACAGAACCAGGGGACCCACTCAACCCTACTGGTCAAAACCATCGAGAACAGGGGGACCCTCTACGTCACGAGAGGTCAAAGGTACATAATGTATAACATGACACACACATGGGGCCCACACGATGTGTGGCCCAAACTCATCTCCAAACCAAGCACACAAATGTTCTCAGGTACAAAGTAAAAAAATGTACCTCCAAGAATTCTCATAAACTCCCAGAGTATATCACATCTCCTAGCCCAAAGGCTATCGAGCATACATCTCCCAAAGTCAACACAAAGGGGGAAAGCATAGTTTCTCCAACCTGCTTCTTCCACACCCCTAGCATAGCCAACCAAATCTATTTATACATCAAATTAACTCACACAGGAGTGAACATGATCACATGCCAAGGGTTTGATTTCGAATACAGCAAGAAGAACCGCCACCAGATCACCTTTCATGCTTCCTCATTTAATGAGATCTCGAATGAGACTCCGCACATCCAAACAGATCGTACCATTGTAATCCTCACAAAAAATCATGTGATATAGATTATTTACTCTCCTCCAATAGATATACAGCATAAAATTTGTTCAACATTGCTTTATGCTCAAAAGACATCCTGTGGTCCCGAGCCTCGGCCCAAAAAACAGTCGGGCGCGTCGCACCATTGCGATCTCCTTGGAAAGAAACATCAAATTGAATACTTTCTTACATGTGATGGATATCCGGAGAAAAGATGCATATTTCCATATCGCACATGAGCGGTGCTACGTGGGACCCACATCTTAGTCCCAAAGTGCAACGAACGGATCACAACATTGTGATCCTCTCAAAAAAGTACACAAGATTGACTGTCCACTTGTCCGAAAGGGACACCCAATGATAAAGATGAAAATCACCACCAAATCCCAAAATAGCCCTCATGGGGCCCGTACCATCATGCAGAATTAAAACGAGCGGATTACAGCATTACAATTCCCTCATAAAAAACACCCAAAATTGACTGCTTGTACGCCCCGAACAGACATCCAATGAAAAGTTGATAAACACTGCTCGCAGCTTAAAGGATGGGCTATGTGGACCACGCCTCAAATCCGGATTTAACTCCCAAAAACCCCTTGGTAATATTTGTCTTGACACCAGAGTCACAACGCCGCTGATGGCGCTCAAAATGGACTCTGGATGTGTCTGCGCCATCCAAAACAATAACTCCCAGAAAAACACCAATCCACTTTAATGGGAGTGTCACGCCACCAAGGCCCTAATATGGGGAGTTAAAACCCCCAAAACCATATCATATTCCCCACCTCGAGCTAAGGTTCACACTTCCACTAATGGAATGCGAAACAGACACCCGTAGTGAATGTTACGGGTATCTGAGATCGAGGGGACGAATCCCCTTGGGCTTGACCGGCCTGGGCCAGCCAACGGCTCAGCCGCGCGGGCCGACCGTGGACCTACGGTCCACCATTCCACCAACCTTCCTTCTTCACCGGTCTTTGTTCCACATAGATACTTGCTGGAAGTGGTTCTCAGTCTCCCCCATGGGGTCGCGCATCGCGACCCCGGTCCACCGCTCCGCACCGCGAGCTGCGCCATCGCTTGGAGCCCGCCGCGCCGCGCGAAGCCGCTGCGGCTGAGGAGTCCACCGCCATGCCGAAGACCGCTCAGATCCCACTGCCTCGCCGCCATCTCGGAGTCCATGCCACCTGATACCACCATACCAGACTGCTGGAAAACATGTTTTTTGGCTAGAAAAACACCACAAACACCCCAGACTTCGACTCACAGCTGCAGACACCTCAGAACTCCAAATTTAAATCCAAGACATACGTCAGAATGCTCAAAATGTATACTACTAATTTATGGGATTTGATAAAAGATAAAATATCAATAAAACGCTAAAAAAATTGAGATCAAAGTAGGTGCGTGAATTAAAAAATAAATAAAAATGCACGATCCTACCTTGTTGGGTGTAGCCCGATGCTTCACCGACGATCCGCTGGAGCCATCACGGCCGTGCCAGAGGGATTGATGAAAGGATAGGATATCCTACTTCATCGTTGGGAGGGTTTGCGCTAGGGAATATGGGTGGAATTAGAGGGTGTGGGTTGGTGTTTAAATATAAAACAGTTAAACCCCCCGCCCATAGGCCTCGTACCTGAACCCTCAGCGGGGTCGAGATTAAGCCTCCCCTAGGGTAAAAACTACCTCCTGAGCACAATGACAGTTTCAAAATTTTAATCCAAGGCCTCATTAAAAAGTTATAAAATTTAACACCCGAGGCTGCTAAATTACGAAAAAACCCCTGGTGACATTTTCTACAGAAAGGCCGCGCCCGCAAAAATTACACCCCTCCTAGGGTAAACGACACACTCCGGACTCAACTGTGCCCTCGATTTTTCCCATTAGAGAAACTATTTAAGAGACACCTGAGTTTAACAATTAAATGAATAAATTAATTATTTTATTTATCCATTTAACGTTCTGTTAACGGGCGAGGGGTCCCAACATCCCGTGCCAACATGATTTATGTCGTTCCTAGGGTAAAAACCAAATTTCAGACCCATATATGCACTCAGATTTCTGATCTAGATCTCCATTTAGGAGTTATCCCTTTTATTTGGCATGCCCAGTGTGAACGCACTGAAAATTTAATTCCGGCCACCCCGGTGCTCGGAATCGCACACCGTCTGAAGGAGTTGCTCTGGAATAACATCAAGAATATTACAAATTCTTTTATAGAAAAAACCAGGTTATTACATAGCCAAACTATAGACAGAAAAAATACCCCCTATGCATATGGTTCAGAATTCTGTGGAGAGTTTTTTATTAAATAACTATGTGTCGATTGATTCCTCCTATTATATGATACATAGTGTCACCCAGATCTAAAGTCATGTTTCCAACTACAATATAAATAGAAAACACTTCCCCCATTATGTATTGGTAAGACCTACATGGAGATTTTTCAATTTATGAATTACATGTGGCTTGATTTCTATTATCACATGATACATAGTGAAACTTGTATATCAAATTATAGGTCCAGACACAATATAAATGGAAACATTCCCCCTCAACGTATGGTAAGACCTTTGTGAATATTTTACCATTCAAGAACTACATACCATTTTATTTCTGTTGTCATAGGATACATAGTGACACTCAGATCTTAAATCCTAGGTCCAGCCGCAATATATATATATATATATATTCACCGTTCCCCACATATTTGATGGAACTATTAAAGTAACCATCTAACAACTACACATGGATTGATTCTAGCCATCATAGTATATATAGTGACACTTGTATCCTCTATTTTTGGCCCAACCTCAAGTTAAAATCACCCCCAATCATGTCCCTACATGAGAGACATATACTTGTAGAGGTTATAACCCATAATAAGTTTTAAACATAAACACATATTCCCTATAACATACTCTCACATGACTTAATTGAATGCCCAATTATCCTTTTTTTCACACTAAGCATTACTCTTGTTAGATTAGGGATCCTAGAATGCTTATATAGACAATGTGATCGATAAGTGTCTAAGATAGGGAACCATGTCCAAGTATCACAATGTTAAACTTTCGGACAAATTACAAGTTGTATGATTTTAAACTAAATGAAAATTGGTCTTCACATTGAACTGATAATCCCTAATTATTTTGTAATCAAGAATCATAAGTTTTATCCCTTTACCTTGAGAGGCGTCCAATAAAAACTGGTGTAACCATTAGGGTGATCGAACCATTTATTAATCATACATTCTCCTTAAAATAGCTTCATATATTTGATATATGAGTTTATACCAACCAATTACTTGAGTTGATATTCTTATTTTGAAACCCCATGGACATTAGGCTCCCTTTCTCATAGTTCTTCCTTACATCCAACTTGTAACATGAGACAACTAATACAAAAGGACCCCTCTTGGATTCAATGGGGAATTGAATCCCAACCAAAGAGGTTGTTACTAGAGGATGCTTGGTCCTAGAGGAGAGTATATCCTTAAAACCTAGAGATATTTTATGGTCTATATGGAATATGAGATTTTTTCATTATTAATGTTTGACATGTACCCAACATTTTCCGCCACCAGTTAACTCAAATATCAGGTTATCATTTACACCTTCCATGACCCAACTATTCAAGTGGAGTCAAAAAATTTCTATGTTACAGGTATTTCCATCATACCCATTATCATATCATCATTATGACATTTTATTGTTGTGCCCTTACATTTCAGTTATGCATATTCTTTGAAGACCCAATTTCCCTATGTTTTTTATTCCTCTTAGAGACACATCCTTTTAACAAGATGTTAAACTACATAAAAATGTATTAGTTGCATGAAATTAAGCTACATGGAATATTGTCTATCCCAGAACACCAAAAAAATTTAGATCAGGCCACCCTATCCATGAATCTATGCTAGATATGAATTTTCACCTCCATAACATAATTAAATGTGGAAATGACCTATCCCTATGCATGATATCAATCTATGTAGAGGGCCAATTATTAGACCATGACATCATGACCATGTAAGGGAAGAAAAAAAATCCCCTCTCCCCTATATACGAGTCAGAGATATGACCCAATATCTCTTTAAAGGAGATAATTATGGAATGATTCGCACCCTTATAGTATAAATAGGGAAGCCCATGGAATAGAAACCATAAAATTATAATATACCTCTATTTCAAGAGGTCCAAGTCATACAGACTTTCACTGCCTACATATGAGTAAGATCTACATACGACATTCTTATTCATGGGATACATTTTTTCAAGAAGGGATCCTACACATCGATACCCATAAATAAACACATTTATGGATAAAAGGGGTTTCCTATATATAAATTCCCCCAACCAGTGAATAGTTTCCCAAAGTATATCTTGTTCAATTTAATGATGGTACCTATTTCCTTACCACATGATTCTAAACTATATGGAATATATCCTTACTTCATGACATTAAACTGCACAAAAAATTTGTCCCAACTACACAATGTTGAATTATGTAGACAATCATCCATTATAACTCCTTATTAAAGGACCACGAGATCCAAACCCTGATCAACAAAAGTTTTGGGTTCTTCCATCATCTTTCTAATCACCTCAATACTTAAACCACACTTTGTTTTTAAGTAACTTGACTTTATCTGAACCTTCCATGGACCATGGAAAAGGAAACCAAGCTTCAGTAGACCCTTTGTTTGACTATGTATGTTTACCCATGGTTACTACATTTGGGATCTGTACCATCAACCAAATGTGTCTTTTCCATACAAAAAGAGATTTTTATCTTCATGATCCCTGACATCATCACATTGGAACTCATCAATATAGAGTGATACACAATCATCCTCAATATGGTTATCCCATGATATTACTCATGATTTTAGAACCTTGAACCATGATTTACAACACTCTCATCTTCTTCTCAAAAGGATGTTGGAGTACTCTTGACTCTGGGAATTCTAATTAGGATATTGTGTAACACTGTCCGTATACCAATTCCATGATTATCATGACCTTAAAACATATTAACATTGGTAAAGGATATATGACCTTAGCCTTTATCCTTTGATGGTATAAATCATAAGACCAAAAATTACTAGTGAAAGAGTCATAAAACTACATAGGATAAAAATATATAAAGTTAATTATATCAAAAATTAACGTCCCATCTTACAAAAAATATTCATCTCTAGAGTTTTGGAAAAAGTTAGAGCACAAATAAAGAAGGAATAAAGTTTATAGGGCCCAATTTATAGCCTTAGTAAAAGTATATCAATTATAAATAGAACCCATGGTCTAGGAAAAAGTTAGATAAATGATTCATCACATCTCCTCACCATGATAATGAATTCAATAGATGATGAAACCAAATTTAGGGTTCCAAAACCCTTATGAATATTACATTTTTCATAAAGAACCTTCATTTCTTTTAAATCTAAGCTGATACCAACAATTTCATAAGGTGATGTTCTTCTCTTGGAATCCCATGGACCATGGGATCCCTTTCTCTTGGTTCTTTCCTATAGAAAACTGGCAACAATTACCAGATAATCCAAAAGGTTCCCACAAGGATTTGTTGTATAATTGAAAACCCACTAATGATCTTATACCTAGAAGATTATTTGTCCAAGAGTATAGGACCCCACTTAAACCTAAGATTTATTGTCTTGACTTCATAGAATATGGGCTTCTCTCTTTACTAATGGTTTTCCTATACCAATTAGTTTCCACCTCCAGTTAACACAGATATTCCTAGACCATGATTTTTAATTCCCATAACTAGACTATTCAAGAAGATTTGGGATCCATAATGTTACATCACCATGTATTTCACCCTTTCTCAAAGCTTGAATGAGATATTCTGTACCCAAACCTTTTGATGACCCACACCACATGACTCGAAACCACATGGCATAGGGTCCGAGCTTCCTATCTAGAAACAAAACTACTCTAAGGTTCCATAAACCTTATTGGATAACTCTTATCTCTATCTATAACTTCATTGTATAAATGTTTTAATATTTATAAATAATTTATTTCCCTTGTATGACAATGGAGATCCTTATTGATAAACCATCCATGTAATACCTATTGGATCATACATAAGGACCTTTGAACCATCAACTAGAGGTGTCTCCACTTTATTGTAATGGATTTATAATCCTCATGAGACCAGAAAACACTATAGAGGAATTGATCACCATACTGTGTTTTGAGGTCATCCCTAACATGTCTTCCCTATTCCATATTCATTGATTCAAACTCCTAGACATGAGATTTACACAACATATATTCTAACTTTCCAAGTGGACTTGACTTCCCAAATAAATTAACATCCACAAATACCATTTAAGTTAAGGATTTAGGGTGTCAAAACCTATCAAGTACATTCATCCTTCATGTTTTCTGAAATAATTAAGGGTGTCATAACCATTCAAGAACATTCCATATTCAAAATATAAATTAAAAATGAAGGGTATCCCAACCCTTTGTGAACACTTATTCATTATAATCCCATTAAGGATACAGGGTTCTAGAACCCCTTATGAATACCCACCCTTAAATACCAAAAATATAGTGTTAGTGTTAGAAGATATTATACTATTAAAATAGACGGTCTGAGTTTGAAGACCTTAAACAAAATTACAAAATATTCTGTGCTATAAGAACTTAAACAAAAGTAGTAAACAATATGATCTAAAATATCCTAAACTACAGAAATAAATGGGTAATGATTAAAGAACCTAAACTAAAAAAAATATTTTTTGAGCTAAACGGACCAAAAATATAGCAATGATCTCTCTTAAAAGACCATAAACAACCAGTTGAATGAGACACAATTCTCATTGGGTTGAAACCCCGAAAAGGGAAACCTAGGAAAAAGTTGAACCTCTAGTCACTTGACATGCACTTTGTGTGATATAAGAAATATTGAGAACTTTTAAAATTAAAAATTAAAAAATATTATTAGGTTGAAAACCCATAAAAGGTAGACTGAGAAAAGCCAAGTTCACACCCACTAAACTTTTCACATATGAAACTTAGGAAAAATAATGAAAAAAATAGATAAAAAAGATACAAATACTAAATGGATTATTATTTATCCCTATAAAAATTAAGACATGCTCTCTAAGTACACTAAATTAGGTAGAAATTTGAGAACATTTCCTTGGGAATATATATTTACCCAAATGACCCTTTCAAACCAGGTGATACCAAGATGATTAGAGTGTATACATCAATTTGAAATATCATGTTAAATTCATAATAGAAATATATTATGATTCATGAATTTAAATCAAGGAATTTGGGTTTACATAGTATTATATAAAAGATGGATTTAATCAATGGACCATATGATATCATGTCAATGAAATTCCACGCACATCATGGTTGAGAGAAAGCCTGATAATGACATGAAAGGTGAAAAATATTTTTTTGGATAATTTTTTAAGGATAGAGGAATATATAAACTACGGAGTCACTATAAGATTCTATAAAAAACTCAATTTTTACCGTATTAGTATAAAATATGATTGGATTATTTATCAAAATTCGCCATATTATGGCAAGAGGTGTCGATTGAGCACTGAAGTGCAATTTTCTCTATTTCCTTAGCCATCGACTAGGTACAAAGAGTCTGAATGAAAGAAGATAAAACTTCACCTAATTTTTAATTAGTATCTAATAATGATGATTACATTTAAATTTGGGACCTTCCATGAGACATGATAACTTCTTATTATTTTATTCATGCAGTCATGTCATCCATCTAGACACGCAACTGAGGGTCTTTTTGGTGTCTCTATTCAAGAACCTATGATATGTCTCTTACTAGTGTAACTATAGGATTCCTATCATCAAAATTGTGAAATTACCTCTCATTTATGGCCAATTGTTTCCAAGTTAGGAAAATATATAACATGATATCATACAATTTTTAATAATTGATGTAATCGTCCCACAAATCATGAAAGAGTTGGTGAAGACATTCTTCTTGGTCACGATTGTTCTTTAAGGTAATCTCTATAATCTTGGAATCAATTTTCCACAAAATTATCCTTATTTGTATCATTTATATTTAAGGATAGATTAGATAATTTGATGAGGAATAAAGAGAAGAAGTCTTATCCATTTCACCCCCAAATGGTACATCACCTATCAGTGGAATTGAAGGGATCATCTCCTCAAGAAACATTTTCCTACAAATGGGAAGATAGTCACTATGGTGAGATAACTTCCTTAGAGGCTCCCTAGAGTCCTAAACCAACTCCATTAATTCCATATATTAAGGGATCTGGGAAGTGCATGTTTTTTCCACCTGAAGGATCATTCTATTCAATATATCGCTGAGTAATTATAAAATCAACCCTAGGAATAGTCATAAGATATTAAGATAGGGGAATATATTGGTGGAATAATTATTTTAACATTTTTATCTTTGGGAACTAGAATAATACACAATTGGTGAATGTGATCAGGATTTCCTTCTCCCTTCACGCTAGCTAAGGGAACAATGGAAATAGTTTGGATATAGAAAAACTTATGAGAAAATAATTATGGGGTATATTTATCACAGATAATCAATTATTTTAGGTGGCCTACAAGGACCCCATCCCAGAGAGAGAATTTATATAATCTATCTTCGAGAGAGCCACTTCCATTATAAAAAATTCAACCAGTCGATGCAGGATAGTGAATGAAGTTGAAACGATCTTTTAAAATCAACATGTCAATAACATAATTAGGAAAAAATAGAATCACATAGATCCTAGAAACATTCAACAACCTAGGATGGAATGAATCATGAGGAATATCAGTAGTGTTCTGATATTTGTAACATTGGTAATGCTTAGACAAATATTAATTAAAAAGGGAGTCCAATTTAGCAGGGGATGTTTCTTTTTTGGATATGACTAAGGAGATGATAACGACGGGAAATATTTGACATGGATATATTAAGAGGACACCCCTTCTCTAATCAGGTTGAAAACTCTAATGTACCTACTCAAACACCCTAGCATGAATCCATAATTAGAAAAATTCATCCATTAAAAAAAGGATAAAACTCCACTAACCGACATCTTGGGGATACCTCTAGTCTCACCAGGTTTCCTCATATGGTGTTCTATATAGCTTCTAGAATGGTAAAATAAGAGCCTGCACTGTCTTGAACTTTTTGAGAAGGAAATCGATGCTGGAATATAGAAGTTTTCGGAGTCCCCCAATTGTAATGGAAGATGTTGATCCAATCCTTGAATGAAAAGAGTGAGCATAGGTTTATCTCCTTATTTAACGTTTTCTTTTTAATAGTGATCATGTCTTATGACAATATTGGAGGTTGTTTGAGGTCATCCCAAATGTCTGTCGTAGGAAGGAATTCATCATACATCTACCAAAGATGAGTTACCCCTAAAAATAGGTTAATATACTATAGGATAATACCTAATTCTCCATGATACTAATAAAAGGAGTTATTGACAAGAAACTAGTAGATAATGTCATATATAAGGAGTTATTATTGATAGTACACAACAAATTGGGAAATACACATCATCTCATAAAGATAGATAGAATTCAGTTGATCAAAAAACTCCAAGAAACCCTAACTAACACTGAATATACAAGACCAATCATTAGAAAAATTACCACCAGGACACAAGTCCCACATTAAACTCTGACCACTTCATTAATCCTTCAAATAGTAGAAAGCTAGGTTTGATTAACTATGAGAAATTAGTTTATGGATGATATACTGGCCATATAAACCTAGAGGGGTGTTATCCAACCTATTGAATAACCCATGGAGTGGTAGCACGATCAATTGATTTTCTTCATAAATTATCATGCGAATACAATTGAGATAAGATGATAACCAGTGATATGGAATGTTATTTTTATGTATAGGAATGAAAATATTATCCAAAACCAAATCTATACAAAGGAAGTCTGCATGACAGATGGTCATACTAGTGTTTAGTCATAATAACCCCCAGCAACACCATATTGTTTGAAAATACCCAGTACTAAGGGTCAACATTGTGATTCCCTGAAATCACATCTCTCTAGATAGATACATAAAAAGTATTCTGCAATCTTGAATCTACTTGCATAAGATTATGGATCATATATGAGAAAGATTACAATACAAAAGGGGTAATTAGTTAAAAGAATCATGTAGAGGAGGAAACATCACACGAATCATGTGAGCGATATAAGGGTTCATGGTCCTATAAAATATCATAGGTCTTGAGAAGCATGTGAACTCATGATTGCATGAACTACTTTAACATCTCATGATCATTTGACCATAGGGAGGTCATGTGAGTCATAAATAGATAAAGAAATCACATGTAATAATATAATGATCATGAAAATCCAATGAGATATCCATGTATCTAATAAAGGGAATTAAGGTTAAATTGATTTACCATGAACTAATTTGTAGATTATTTGATCAAGAACCATGAAAAACTCGATCAAGCATTGATATCATGTGATTGGATCTCATGAATGGTTCTTCTGATAGGGGTTATTTGAAGCAGCCTTATGATACAATCATGTGAGAGATGATATCTTAAGATCTTGGAAGGTTTGATTATCTAGTGGAATTAAAAAAACATCACTCTTATATTTATTAGGAACAATGCAGAATACCAAAGGTCACCTGAAAGACAAAAATCCACTCGAAACAACAACCAATAGAGGACTAAAGGAATCAGGTGGGAAATTAATTCATCATAAACAATTCCTTTTCCTAATAGAACTCACTCATGATAGGGAGGGGGGATGTTTTTACTCAAAACAAATTATCATTAGAAAATTTAGGATAAATGAAATACCTGAGAATATATAATCATGACTAAATAGAAATTGGGTGTCTAGGTTACATATATTGTGTGACCCCTAAGAAGAAAAATTATCACATGACCCTGAGAACATCACATGAATGATTCATTCACTTCACATGATATGTTCATGATCATACGAATCCCCCCCAAGAGGCCCTCATGATCATGTGATGGATACCAGATGAGTTTCTCTAGTCATGATAAATTTTAACTAAAAAACACCTAACAATAAAAAAAATCCCCTTATAAAATAAAAGATGAAGAAAGATGGAAGTTTCATGTGATGGAAGTTATGTTGATTTTCATGTGAAGGGATCATGTGAATCATGTGATCAGTTCAATGATCACGTTCTATCCCTAGTATATTGTTAGTCTTGGTAGACAAAAACCTTTGAGTTCATAAAAATCATCATGAAAAGACCCTTGGACACATCCATTCAATCATGAGACACCTCTTCAAATCTATAGACAAATGGAGAAACATTCAATGACAATACTTGAACACTATTTCAAGATCCATCATTGATGAAGTGACACACTATAGATATGAGAACCAACCATCCATTAAAATTTTCGCACACAATATAGAGATCCATAGTTGATTATACAATTCCTTGATAGAAAACCAATGGAAAAAATTTAAAGGTCTTGGGAAATAGAAAATTATAATCTTGAAAAGGTGGAAACCTCATACAAAAGAAAGTTACAATATTTTCAGTTGGATGGATGGATGAGGTCTGCATGATTAGTCCATTGATCATGAGAAATCCCAACTAATATTCTATCCTTATCACATTAAGGTCATTTAACATGTCACATTTGTCATGCGAATAGATCTTGAAAATGTCCATTTGATAATGTGACTCCACAATAGAAAATAGATGGGTGAGAACCATATGATTATTAGAATAAAATAAAAAAAACCTTGAACCCTTATGAGAAGGATATTTATATAGTTCTTCATGTTAAGGACCTCTGATGAGAAAGATGGAATTCACAAAGGGCCCCAGACATGTCTCCCTTATTCACAGAAAAGCCTCTTCAACAGGCGTCCTGATCTCCTGAAGACTCTATGACATGTAAGTATGATATTTTGAAGTACCTTTGACATATATATTTGATTATGAAAAATTTATTTCGAAATCCATGGGTATAATAAATATAGTGAGGATGGGATGGTATCATGACAACTATTTATCATGTGATAAAAATATGATTCCATGGAACACCTGCAAAATGTTCACATGAGAGACATGATGATCCACTAAATCAATAACATATTTAGGATATACATGTTTAATTAATATATGTATATTTAGGGTGTTAAGGCCTATAAATTCACCCCCCTTAGAGTAAAAAACATATTCGGGAGCACAAAGGAGAGAATAGACTTCTCAGAGCATAAAAACATGAAATCACAAGGGTCTTCCTCCAGGTTAAACCTGGAGAATGAATTCAAGGATTAAATAATGTGTATACATGATTCACATGATCGACCTATTGATAATGTGAAGGACTTATGGTTCCCTGAATAGATTATGAAAACTATTTTCTATGTATCAACTTGGTCACATTAGGTCTCAACATGCCAATACCTGACAAACATTGGGGAATTTATGTAATAAAAAATAAGAAAGACAGATACCTTATGTGAATATGGATATAATAACTTTATTGAGGAGGCATGATGAGCTTCACATGACCTATCGAGATCTTGTGATGGATACTAAACATGATAGTCATTTGAAGTCCTACAAACATGTCAAAAAATTAACATTAAGTCCTTCATAAATATCTCCAATCCATGAGAAGTCCCTAGACATGTTAACCAGATTCTACGATAGCCCTATGACATGTCATCCCTGATCATGAAACACCCATGGATCTGTCTACATTGATCATAAAAAGGAACCCAGGAAAATTAAATTGAATCATAAAAAATCCCTCTAACATGCCTTTTATCCATCCTTAGACCTATCAGGAAGATGACCAGGACATGTACATATATCCGTAGACATGTTAGGAAGACAATAAGAAAATTTCCAAACATTCTCATTCATGTGAGAATTGTAACCAATACATTTACAAAATACATCCCTGACATGTCATCCATGTTAGGAATAGACCCACTGACATGTCGACCATGTTAGGCAGACACCCTGAGACACAATAACCTTGTTTGTTTGAAACAATCAGACATACACCAAATTGAAATATGAGGTCTCTAATTCCAGCTGTATGTAGGATATAAAGGATTAATTTGTAATAACCAAGCTACATATCAACCACCACATTAGGGATTCAGTAGTTTATAAGTCCTATATCCATATGCAGTGAGTCTGGTTGCTTAATATCCCTTTTTTCTAACACTAAGAATGACTCTTGTGGGATTAGGTATTTTTAAAGAACATATAACTTGCATCATACATTTCTCCCAGTAAGGATGACTCAGTATGTAATCCCCATTCCCAGAAATTGTATAATCTCCCCCATTAATGGTAATACAACTTAGTTTAAGTCATTAAGTAATAACCATATTGGTAAACCCTAGGGAAATAATCCTCATAGGCATTAATTATTTTTCACTGGACATCATTTTGTTGAGGGAAGGTCGAACTATGATGAATCGAATTCATGTTGTAATAATGATATGTAGGAATACTTCCAAATGATCATTCTTCATACCTAGTGCCTATGTACTCTTATATATTTCCTTTTCGCATGAACATAAAATACACAACTTAGAATTAAATTAACTACATGGGTTTTGTTTCTTGTTATAAAGAGGATATATAGGAGGCCCCATGAAGGTTCAATACCATCTTCAGAATGCAAATAACCTAACCAGATATAAGTAATATCTAGAGTGCTTGGTTTTATGGATTCAAAATATAAGAAGCTACCCATTTATTAGAAAATAGCTAGAAACATATGGAGGGAATCTGATACATATATATGGTATCATTAATATAACACCCTTTACGCAATGAAGGATTCAACATCTAATCATTTTATTAGGAAAACATTTCCTATATAGAAATTTAGAAGATATTCCTAAACATATCTTCAATATATAAGAGAATCCTAGAATAGGAAACAATTCCCCACAAAAGGGTTCGAGGAGACTGGCCTCCCATACTCTTAGCCAATGTGAGTTCCTAAATATCATTAGGTCTGAAACCCCAAATGACCACTTACATTAAGAAAGTAGGTTTGTAAATTATTGTGGATGTGGGGTATATTGGGAGTTTCCATAAGAGATGAAAATAGGGAACTCTCCATGAATGACTGTGCCCCAATACTTGAACCCCCCACAATCAATAATCAACTCCAATTCCTCAAATGGGGAATAAAAATGGTGATCCCAAGATGAAATCATGTAAGGACAAAAATAAATGAATCATAATTGGCATCAAGTATATTTTCTCCCAAACCCAGAATAATGTATAATATCTTACTAAAACAAACATAAAGTTGTTTTTTTGTGTAAAACATAAGAGTATATAGTAATAAACTGTAAGGAAAAAATGAATAATTTGGATAACCCTAATGATAGGAATAAAATTCCTCTTATGGTATCACTAATAACAAAATATTTTAATTGTGATGTGAATGGGAATTGTGAAAATAAATTCCCTAGGTTGAAATATTATAAAGGGTATTAGTATGATCATATAAATAAAGGTTTATAAAAATTAGATGCTATATATTTAAAGATAGATAAACTCTTAATAATATTAAATATTATGAATTATTTTTTTAGTTTTATTATGTTTAATGTTAGATACATGATTAGATTTAGATTGGTAAAACTTAGGAAATGGTTAATACTTTTAATTGCAGAAATGAATTATTAAGGAATAATATTTCAATTATTGGTCAATTGTTTACGATGAAAGTCTAATTATTGAAGTTCCTATATATAGGGTTTTGAGAGTTATAATATTGTTTAATTTTATTGATGATTTGACTATATTTAAGAATGATTATATGTTCAAAGGTGTGGATATCCATTAAGATCTTATGTGATTGTATTCGTAGGTTATTAATGATATTTTTGGAGTTGTTTACTATGTTTTCAGAACAATTAATGATTAGAATATATATAATTGTATAGGTTAATATGATATTTTTTTAATGAAATTATTTTTAATTAGGAAAAATGGTTATTATACTTTTGGTAATATATGTTTAATATTATATATAATGATGGGATAAGAAAATCTATCTAGTTATTGGGTGGTTAATTTTTTTGGAAGAATTCCACTATTTTTTAGAACATTATAGTTACCAAGTTAAATGGGATTTTTTTGGAATGGATGAGATTTTATGTCAAAGTAGTAGATATTATTTTAGGAATAAATATAGAGTGAAATTTTGGATGAATATATGTGTTTTTGGAAGTATTTTGTTATAGTGATTCTAGTTAATTTCGGAAAAGGATAAAATATTATGGAGAATATATGTTTTTGGAAAATAATTTTGTTATTTGACTTTATTATTAATTGATGCTACATAGATATAAATTTTATGTTGATTTTTGAAGAATACGTGATCAAATAATTCTAACATTTTGTATTAAAATTTAGCCTACCATATTTTGAATATTTTTAGGGTTAGTTATTTATTAAATGATTTATGCTCATCATTGGGTGTTATTGATGATGCTTGAGAGATTAATGTATTATTTCTTCGTATAAAGGTTTATTCATGATGGATAAAAACTTATATTCTTGTAAAAAAAATTATTTTTGGTTAAGGTATATAAATATGGTGAATTAATTTCATCCTTTTATGGATATTATAATCAATTAGAAGATTATTTTAGTGCTTCAAGAATGAAATATTCATCAGTGTTATTTTTCATTTAGAATACAAGGTAATGTTGAGATAGAAAACAACTCGAGATACAACCAAAAGTAAAAAATTAGTATTTTTGAATGGAAATAAGTTAGGTTTTTATATTATATAATTTTATCTATCTCAATGTTAATATAATTCTTTAGGCTCATGTAGTTGTAAGATAAGTCTATCAATAATTTTATGGAAAAATTATGTCATCCACCAATGTTTGGTTTTTAAAACTAATTCAGAAGTGTGAGTCTCATAATGGTATATTCATGGTTGAAGAAATATTTTGGAATTTATAAGTTTACTTATTTAAACATGAACATTAATATTTTTTTGAAATGGAAATTTATTTAATTTGAATTAAAATTTTTTTCTTAAAATTAACATGTATTTATTTTCCACTCCACAATCATTATCCTTTCCTTTTTTAAGGTTCCATTATCAGGGATCCATTGAAATTAATTATTATAAAATTCATCATCCTCTACATGTAATTGATTCCAAATTTCCTTTAAACACTTTTCCATTAGACAAGATATATAAATTGAAATGACTCAATTTCTTTAAGGTGGATAATGTAACACCCCAAGACTTTATAATGTATTATATTATGAAAATATTCTATTGAATATCATGTGATATTGACAACACCAAACTAAAGTGAACAATACATTATTAAAATAAAATGTAAAAAATTAATACATTAAAAATATTAAATGTAAAATCCAAGCAATTAACAATTATTGGTTAACTAATGTGAAATAAGGTTAATAACACATTATTTTTAAAAGGGTCATTTTTCTATGAAAGTAGTTTTTATAATTAATTTTTATTTTCATTTAAATGATAAAATTTTCAATTTTAGAATATAAATTTTGTTATTGTAATATTATTTTTAATTTAAAACATTAAAATTATCTTACTCTGATTTTATGGGATTTTTCATAAAATAATTATTTTTCGGTGAATTGTGAAAAATAAAAAATTTATCAATAGAGTCAATTTTTTGAAATTATCTTGATGTATGAATAACCAATATTTTAAATAATAGAATATATATATATATATATATTTAATAGTTAATATAAGGAATATAAAAATATTTTTTAACCTATAAATACTTTTTTACATTTTTAAAATCTAGTAATGTCATCAAGAAAATAAAAATTAATTTTGGTTTTTTTATTTTAATCAATTGTTGATAAGGTTATATTTTTGAATTTACCTGGACTTATGGTATATTAAGTATCATTTTATTTAACCTAAAATAATTACATAATTAGGAATAAAAATTATACTTTATTATGGTGTAAATTATTTTTTTATTCTTTAGATAGAATCTTTTCTATAAATTATTTTTCATTGTGTTTTGTGAACTTTTATTAAAATAATTTTTTTTGAGTTTTGGAAATTGAATATTATAAAATGGATTCCACATTAATAATTTTTCAGGTTAATTTTTATAATTAGTTAAATTTAATTATTATTCTTAAATAATAGTTAGCATGGTAAAATTGTATCACCATAATAAATGTTAAAAATGTTAAATGGGGGGGGGGTTAATCTTAGATATAAGGATTAAAATTTATATTAAAATTATAAGAATATGATTTGTTTAATTAATTTTGACCATATATTATTATATCTAAAAATATTAGGATATATTAGATTCACTTACACTGAGAAATATAATAATTATATTTTAAAATTTCTTAATATTTATAAGGGTGCACTCCTCTTACATATAAATGGGAACCTCATATCCTCACATTCCCACTCACATTAAGAACCTTAGATTAACAAATTTCTACCCAAATAACTAAAAAATCCATTAAATAATCCCCATAAGACATAGTCTCACAAATGAACCCACCCTAGAAGGATTCAGATGAAATTTAAATGAAGATATCAAATATGGAGGAATAAGTATTAACTGAATTATTTATAGTTTATTTCTTCTTATACCACTATAAAATCTATTATATCTATCATAATAGTAGAAAATAAGTATATTTATTATAATTAAATTTTAATATTTTTATGTAAATTCTATTTTCTTCCTCCTTTACATCATTCAAAAAATGAAAACATCAAAAATGCATTCATGCATAATACTGCCTACATGAAATGATTTGTTTTTTCATCACCAGATCACATGAATTTGTATAATTATGAATTTAATGGATATTTATGATATTTTTAAAAAAAAATTATACATTAATTTTAAAATATTTTCTACCTTCTTACCTTTCTATTCATTAGAAAATGGAAACGCTGCTCATGCGCACGTTCATAATACCAATTCCACAAAGCAATGTAATTTATTTTTCATAACCATATCATATAGTTGATCATAAGAATAGATTTAATGAATAAGTATTATATTTATAATATTCAACTGATTATATATAATAAAAAAATTATGTACTTTTTTTCTTTTCATCCATTATAAAAACGAAATAGTCTCACACTCGTACAGGTAGGATACCACATCCATGAAAGACATATATCATTTTTCATAACTTCCATACATAGTTGGATATAAAAGTATATTTATTATTAAAAACATTATAATTATAATATTTTTAATAATATATATTTTATGGAACAATTATACCTTTCAGCACCGTCAGCACACCGAAGCTGTTTTGGATAGAACATTCTCAAAAAGTTTTATGAAAATTTAACAAATTTAGTGACTAAATAAAATATATAAATAATTGAAAAATAATGAATAATTATAATTAAATGAAAATGCATAATTTTTTTTAAATTTAAATAATTACTATAAATTTATTATTTAGGTTTTATAGAAAGTGCAAAGAATGATGAGACGTCATGTATAGAATTTTCTTTAAAACACTGGTTTAATATTATCCATTCAAAATCATTATACTCCATATCCATGTTTTTCAAAATGATAAAAGAATAATCTTATTTATTATTCATAGATTGTTATGGTTCATTTTATGATACACTTTAAATTCATTACAATTTTATTAAAAATTAATCATTTTAATGATTTCTATATGAGTCATTTTTGACACTATTTACAAAAGTGAAAAGAAATTTTTTGTAATGTTTACCATAAGACCTATTTTTCCCACCATTATATAAATTATTTTTTATCATGATTAACACTTTTTTTATAGTTTTCAAATAATTTCTACCCCCTTACTTATAGGAATGTTTAATTTTTAAAATTTATCAAAACGGGATATATCTCCATAATTTTTTGTGAAAATGGAAAAAGATTTGTTGATGGGTTTAGTTGAGTTTTTCAATGGTTTAATGATGAAATATTGAAAAATTATAAATTTATTATTCATGAAATAGTACTTTGAAATTATAAACTATGAATTTTGAGCCAAGGATATAACTCTCCAATTCATTGGTTAATGATTTATTCTTTAAAGAAAAAATGTGAGAGACAACAAATTAGGTTACTCCTATTGAAAGGGTTCAATGAATGATTTTGAAAAATGTTTTTATATAATTTTAAAAAATTAATATATGGTTTTTATATGAATGTGACGAGTTTTAATGAAAATATTTTATTTTTTTGAAGAATATTTTTAATATTTAAATGAGAAAGGTTTTTTTCAATAAAAATCATTTTTATTGGTTATAATGTTTTCTCATGATGCCTTCAAGTGTTTACTTTTCTTTTTATTGTATTCAAATGTTTTTCTTGAGAAAAATTTTATTTTAATATATTATTATGATTTATTGATATGGTCCATGTTAAATTTAAAATATGTAAACATTTTTTCAGCTTTTCATGTTTTTCACTAGACTAATCTGCTTCTTATATTTTTATATCCTTTTTAATGTTTTTTTGTGCTTATCCAACAATTTTAAATATTTTTCATAGGATCTAAAGAACTGTAAGAACTATATAAAGTTAAATAATTACACTAAGATAACTCATTTTAAAATAAGTAAAATTGTGTTGAATGAAACTGAAGAGTTGATTTTTATAGCTCTTTTTGTTAAAATATGTATAATAAGTTGGAAGTGTCCACTTTATTATGTAATGGTTTTCCAAAATTTCAAAAACTGTAAACCTAGATCATCATCTAAAAGAATAAATATGGATTTCATTCTTTTAAACTCAAAATTATTGGTTTTTAATGTTATGGGGTGTTATAATATATTAATGACATATATAAATAAATAAAAATAAAATAAAATAAAATTATAAATTTTGTTATGTAAATTCACAAAATTAATGCTATAAATATATGTAATAAATATCATAATTATGTGAAATGGATTACATAGATCCCAATATTATATATTAATAAATAATATAATCATTTGTAGTAATATACAAATAAAATATATTTCTCTCTATCGATCACACTATAAGAATGGGCTTGTTACTTCATAGTAGAATATTACAAATCCGAGGAATTTTTTTTAAAACCTTCATAACATAAAAGTAAATATAAGATGTAAATATTTATTTTTCATAAGTAATATTGGTAAATATACATATAAGAATAATAATAAAACTAATTTTAAAATATATATTTAAAAAACAATATTTTAAAGTTATTTTATTATAGAAAATGGTTTCTGACTTTTAATAAAATCGCTGGTTATATAATCATTATCGTTATGTGTTTTTTAAATATTTTTTTTCTAATTAGTAAATAATTTAATTAATCCTTAATAATGATATAATAAATATATAGAATTATTAGATAATAAGTGGTAATATATCTTATGGAAAATTATTTTGGTTTTAAAAAAAATATTATATTGTTTTGATGATTCATTTTAAATATATAGTTTTAATTGATAAATACATTAATATTATTAATAGTTTTACTTTAAAATGGCAATTATAATATTATTAATGTTATTAGAAAAATAATTTATTAAAATAATTTTATATTTTTCAATAGTGAAATAATTATAACATATGAAAATTAGTAATATAATCATATTTAATGACTCTATTTGGAGAGTATATGATAAAATATATTCAATTGTAATGTTTTTTATGTGGAATTAATATTTTTTAGGAAAATATATAATTTTACAAAATAAATCAACTATTAAATTACTGTTATGATAATTTTATACACTCCAAACTTTTGTTTTAAAATAATACAAATCATGTTTATACTAAAATAATACATTGAATTATGAATTATATTCTCTTAAATATATATTTTCTAATTTATACGGTGTATCATTATAATAAAATAGAAACTACTTTTATATTATGTAGTCATTATAAATGTAAAATAATGAATGAAATTAAATTTTAACTATAATGCATAATGTTTATTAAAACAAATATGTTTCATAAATATTCATTTATATAATAATTTTCACTTAATTATAAGATGGATTTTATAAAGTTTATTATGATTGTCATATATTATGAATTAATTACATAATATATAAAAATTTCAATATGATAACTAATATAAATATAATCACTCATAACAAAATAAATTGTGTTTACTCAAAATAAATTATTTTTATGTATAATATGATTTTATTTAAATGTCAAATATATAGTATTTTGAATTTTTACTTATTAAAATGGAATTTTTATTTTTGAATCAACACTTAGATATTAGATATGAATGATTTGATTTTTTATTTTAATCAATAGTAAAATAAAGAAGTTAATAGTGATATACAAGAAAACCAGACATTTTAAATTTAATTTTAAATAAATGATTAATGGTATTTTAGATGATGTAAGAAACATTATCTTATCCTAAAACCAAAATTATTGAACATATTTAGATGAATCAATACTATTGATAAACCTGAGTAAAAATAATATTTTATTCAATATTTAATTCAAATCCCCTCTCCCCTCCTCTTATGGATACCAAACCACACCACCTCACTTCTCACCATACCAAATGTGTTATATAATACCGAATTTATTTTTAGTTATCTCCCATATCACAACTATCCATTTTTGGGAGGATATGCCATTTTAAAAAGACTATCCATAAATGGATGCAGTTGATTACCAAAGGATTTGTTCAAAATAGAAATATAAGAATTCATGTCCTTATTCATTATTTTCCAATACATTATTTATTATTATTCAACCATATAAATTTTAATTATAAGATATATTTCATTAAAAATAAATTTAGATAACTATAATATGAAAAGTATAATAAGATAATGATTAATGTATTTTTTTGCAAACATTCATTCGTGGTCGGTATATCCAGAAATAAAAATACGTTTTTAAACTACTTTTAAAACCTTCTTGAATGATTAGAACCATTAATTTCACTTTTAAATATGAGCATAAAATTAAATATTTAAAATTATGTATTCCATGGTTGATAAAAATACATAAATTGAAACATTATTATATTTTAAAACATATAAAAATTAAACTATTCTTACATTTAAAAACATTTTGAAATTTGGAACAATTCAAACATATTTAATATTATAAATTTCATATCATTACACTTATGGTGATATGGTCTCATTATATAAGAATATTGACCATTATTGAAAAACTACTATATTCTTAGTAATATGAAAAAATTTCACCAAGGTGAAAAACATGAACAAAAAAGATTAAACAAAAATATTTTAAATACAAAAATGATATTAATCAATCATATAATCATTATAAATGTAATGAAGCGTGTATTTCATATATTTTAATTTATTATTTTGGGGTTATTAATGAATACTAATATACATATGGACTCTAGGAATGTGATTTATTTAGCTCAATTACTTTTTGGGGGGATAGGTTTCAACTATAAAAAACTGTAACTTAGTGACATTTTTAGGTTTGTTTTTTAAAAATGTCCCTAATTTTGCAATGATTACTGAAAAATTAACCAATTTAGTGAAGTTCTCTATAAACAGCATTAATTTAGATATTTTAATGAAAAAACATTCTAATTTATTGATGGTTTATCAAAAAAATTTCTATTCAGATGTGTTTCTTGAAAATAGCTAATTTGGTGATGTTTTTTTGAAAAAAATCATAAAATTCAGGATGTTTCATAAATAATATCACTAATTTAGTGAAGTTTTATAAAAACCACACTAATTTATAAATATTTTGTGAAAAATTCTAAAATAGAAACTCCTTTTGATATGCATCAGTAAATTATTTGTATTTCTAAAAAAAGTTGATAATTTAGAAATTTTTTGTGGAAAATATTCCTAATTAGTAATGATTCCTGAGAAACTTCACTAAATTTGCAACCTTTCCTACAAAACATCAGTAATTTAGAAAATTTATCTAGAAAATTCCCTAATTTAGCCATGTTTTTTAGGAAAAGATGCTAATTTCTTGAAATATTTCAAGAAATTTCGCTAAAAAACAGATATTTATAAAGTTCATTTCTCCACGTTTATGTTAATATATATTTAGATATATATATATATATTGATATATATAAACATGGACATAAATATATATATACATATGTTTATAAATATATATCTTTATATATATACAGACACACACACACACAAATAACTAAATATATATATATCTGTATATAATTATATATAAAAACACAAATATATTTTAAATTTAGCCAAATTTTTAAGAAAGTGTGACTATTTGAGTAAAATTTTTACTTTGTTTTAAAATGCGGCTAATTATATATATATATATATATATACACACACACACACACACACATACACATAAATATTTACACACACACACATGCACAAACACACACACACACAGACAGATATATATATATATATCAATTATAAACTTATATATATTAATATAAACATATGATATATATATATATATAAAATAATGATATAATATATATAAGATATAAACATATATATATATATATAATATGAACGTATATATAAATATAAAATATTAAAAAAATAAACATATATATAATATAATATAAAGTTATTAATATAAACATAAAATATAAAATATAAACATATATATTAAGATATGTATATTAATATATAAAATTATATATATATATAATATTAATTTTTTAAATACTGACACATATATATAAAAATATAAAAACATAGACACACATAAAAAAATATTTATATATTTAAACACCCACAAAATTATAGATAAGTATGTATATATGTACATATATATATTTATATATAAAAAACATGTATATTTTAAATCTAGTCATCTTTTTAATAAAACACAGCCATTTTAGGGACAATTTTACCACTGTTTTAAAACCTGGCTAATTATATATATACACACACACAAACACACATATTAACATATATATATATATATACATATATATTTAATATTAACATATACATATATAATATAAAAATATATATAAACATAAAATACAGACAAAAATATTAACATTTATATATATATATAATATAAAATATAAAACCAATCAGAAGTGTCAAATAAAAAACACAACCATTTTAGTGACATTTTTCCCCTATCTATCTCACTCTCCACCTTATTCATAAACCCAAAACATTTGAAAACCAATCAGAAGTGTAAAATTATCATTCATTGAAAAGTACTCATTATTCCTGGTAATTTTTTTAAAGTTCCATTTAAAATAACTCCTAAAAAATGAATCCATTATAGAAAATTTTTAAACCTATTTAAAACCATATCATAAAAAACATTTCATTATAAAACAAAAAAATACATATGATTTAATAAATTAATTTATTAGACCCAAATGGGGTCATAACAAATTTAATGAATCCCATTCACTTAAACAAACCATTGATAATCATTTCCAAAACTTTTTCTAAAATAATTAATGAAATCTATTGGATGACAATTGAAAATAACCAACTTACCGTTATTTATTCAAATCATATAATTGTTTAAATGATTCATTATAATTCAATTCATGACCCAAATAGTTTCCAATAACATTTAAACATCCATTTTTATATAGAAAAATTTAGTTACATATTATTAATACTTGGAATTTCAAGAACGACATGAAATACCAATTAAAACCTTTATTCCAAGGGAAAAATCCTCCAAAATGATTGTGGAAATAAATTAAAAAGAATTATAAAATTTCATTATAATAAATAAATCATTTTAATAAACAAGGAACATAATTATAGGGAAATATAAATAAACAAATGAAAACACGTACCTCATTTCAATGATGATCAGGCCAGAAGGTTTCTCTTTTGATGGAAAATTCCATAATATACATCGAGGGACCCCAAGAAATCATTTGAAATCAAATATTCCACGTATAAAACTACATTAACCGAAAAAAATAACCTTAATATCCCCTAGGGTTATTGTGAGAGAGGAAAACTAATAGAGAAAGTGTGAGGAAGATTAAATAGGGTTGAAATATGAGATTACATAGAATTTAATCATGAGAAACATATATCTAGAGGCCTGTAATCATAAATGGATGATGAAGGAACCTACATGGTGTGTGTCTAGGTGTGTTTGAATGATGGGGGAGATCAAAAGGTACAGAAACTAGAAAAATAAAATTATGAAAAAAATTGGATAAAAATTTATAATAATGGGAAACTAATAAGGTTTGGAAAATTGTACACCAACTGTACAGACTTCACTTGATATAAAGAATACCTATAGATGTATTTTAAACATGTTTAACTAACCATATATCAATCATGAAAATATATCCATAAAATTTAATTCACTTACCACGTCCTTGTCACATGGTTTACTTTGTTGTGCACAAGATGCACACAAGACAACTCTTTCGAAAATGTGGCATCATGCATCTTCATTTCAGTGTCATCCAAAACATGTGCATCCAGTGTAGACCAATCCATTCATATTATAAATGTACTATAATTTTTACAATGTATGGTTTCCCAAATTATTTCTCATAAACTGTGTTCCCTAAACCGTGTAGAATATTTTTTTTAAATTAAAAACCGAAGGATGAAATTTATAAAAATTTAAATTTCCATTAAATTTATTAACATAATACAAAAATAAATATGTTTAAAGTGACATGCGGTTCGAAAAACACCCCAAAATTCCACAATATTCCCCCGTAAATTCCTTAGTATAAATAAAAGTAATCATAAAGAATCCAAAACAACACTCTATCAAACTAGGTGCATTGGATGGCTTAATAATATAAACAAACTACGGAAGAAAATAATCAAGAAAAATTGATTCATCAGAGTCTATATATTAAATCTATTAAAATAAGATCATCTATAAGTGAAACATAACTGTAGATATAAGGTAAAATCCTAAGAGGGATAGGGACAACATGTAGGTATCCCCACCAATTAGAAATTCTCTATATGTTGTTTCAATAATAGAACACATCATGAAACAAAAACATAAACTACCAAAACACATCTCTATGAACATATAAATAATCACTATATTGCATCAAACATGAGGAATATATAGAGAACCCGATCTAACTCTCATGTCATATATGTATCAAAGGATAAAAATAACATTAATTGAATGAAAACCATTACCAAGATCAAAATACATTTCAGAAAAAAATACAAGGTGAACCTTCCACAAGAATGTCATAATGACAACCAACATATTCACTAGACCCTGGTATATTCAGTTGATGGAATAGGACCTTAACCATAAAAAATGTTTCCATGATGATCTTAACAAAGATAATACCAGTAAGTGCTAAACTCTATGAAAGATATATCTTTTATAATTACCTAATCCCTAAACCAAATGTCTCCCATGTTCAACCAATCCTGAAAATTTCCTCAAGAAATCCATATGATAAGAAAAAAATGGAATCCCCAATAGAAGGAAACCAAAATGAGAATTTCCTACATGAAAAAACCCCACACCATTCAAAAAATCTATAAGGCCTAAATAATGATCCCTATTTTATAACTGTATATAATATAATATCCAAGGAATCTTCAATACACACAAAAATGAAATCTCCAAAAAAAGTTCCCACCTAAGATAAACACTTATGTCTCTAAGAATATGCCTACATGACTCATACTAAGGCTTCAATTTAAACTGAACTGACCAAGGAGATTTCTCAATCATTATAAAATAATCCATCACCTTATAATAATATAGATCACTATAAGGGGATAAATTATTTTAATCCAAAAGTTTTAGGAACGAAAATGATCCTGGTTCCACCACTCCACTTGATGTCTAGGAAGAACCAATAGCTGAGATGAATATTTTTAGAATCCTGGAGAAACACAATGTCCTTCAATAAATCATTTTAGGTAGGCATATAAAAATTAACATGAAACACGATCCATGCTTCTCATTTCATAAATCAGATCATATAATCAAATAAAATAAATTATAAAACCAAAACAAAATTTCACAAAAAATTAATGTATAAAATACAAAATATTCATCTTTTACAAAATTCACAAAAATTAGTTTTTAAATATATACCCAATTTTAAAATTTATGAAAAACCTATTTAAAAAAACATTCACCAATTCCTTATAAAATAAAAATATTATAAAACATTTCATTCCATACCTTTCACATCTCCCAATATCATTTTTACACAAAATTCCTTTTTATCATTTAAAATTAAATTCAAATTTCCATTTAATAATATATCATCATTAAAAATAAATTTACTAAAAAACTTTGAAATATCCCATTTCCAAATTCAATCATTAAAAATTTCTTCTTTTTAAATTAAAAGACGTTTTTTCACTTTAAATCAAACCATTAGAAAAATATTAAACAAAATAAAGTTCAAATTGTATAAAAAAATTACAATTCATTTCACTACATTAAAATAAAAAACAAATTTTTATTATATAAATACAATAGTTAAAAAAATTCTAGAAATAAATCCACAAACCATATAAAACAAGTTTTAGGTATTTTTTTATAAACACCTTTTTCCAACCCTAAAAACATTTTATAAATAGAGAACACAAATACACTATGGGACACAACTAATAATCCATGCAGAAACCTCAAGAAAAATTGAATTTAATCACATTAATTCACTATAAAAACCTCTTAATTAATTTCACACTAATGGTGAACACCATTGGGATCATTAAAAAATGTAATGGGGAAAAATAAAAATTTTATCGAAGAAACTTCACTATTTATGGTTTGACCACACTAGCTGGCAGACCTTGTGCTAACCATGCGTTATGCACTTTCATGGTTGGAAAACTATTCCATAGTGGCTACACACTATTTAATAAATCTTTTAAGTTAACTATATAGCCCTGGGTTTCTTTTTTTTTTTTCACCAAAAAACTTAAATGATCCCAAAAATCATTGATGTACTACTCAAGAACCAACATATAGTCACCATATATGAAAATATGTCAAATATAACTAAAGAAACTAATATCATGACTTGAATCCCAAAAACTAATGGAAAAAGGCTTATTGTGAAAAAGGGATATCCATGAAATTCCCCACACACTTATCATGGGTCCAATGAAAATCATACTCTCTTTTTTAATTCCCATTTTAATGAAATGTTTCTCTTTATATAATTTTATTTCTTCGATAACTTGTGTTACACACAATAGTAAGTTTAGACGATCTGTGTAACACTATTAAAATAGTATGTATTAGTAATTTAATGTACGTTGAATTTTTGGGTATAAAAAATAATTACTCAATTATGAGTTATATATAGTGAACATAGTTATAAAAAATTCCTTTATAATCAATTGATTTGAATTAAAAACAAAAAAAAATTTGGAAATAAAAGTGATGTTTTTTTCCTGGAGAAAATTATTTTTATATACCAAATTTATTTTATATCAATAAATTATATTAATACATATTATGGAATTATTTCAATGAAAAATATATATTATTTACTTGGTCAAATGTTTTAAACATTCAAAAAATAGTTTTATATTCATTGGATAAGAATAAATCAAGTTTTATGTATAAAAATTTTATTTTTTAAAAAGAGGTTATTATTTCATTTTCACACAAAATTTAAAATAAATTTCATCCATTTATATATATTTAATTGGATGAAATGAATTAAATATATATAATTATGATGTTAAAAATTTTCAAATAATTCCTCTTATTTTTCATCAATATGAATAGAAAACGTGGTAAAATTTATCACCTTAGTAAAAGGTAAATCATGTAAATCTAGAATAAGAATACATTATAAGGCTATAATTATTCATATAAACTATTATTTGATAAATTTAATTCAGAATCATATCTATAAGCTCTAATTTTATTTTTTTAATGTATAGTTGTGCATGAAAATGGCCTATATAATATTAAAATTAATGAAAGTTACAAAATATAACTCTCTCAGTTTTAAATATAAATTATGTGTTTACATAAGTAAAAAACAAGTTATTAAGTAATAAAAAAGTCTATATTTATCACAATGAAATTATTTTAATTTTATAAATTTATTCATAATTTTTAGTAATTATATAATGACCTTAAATTATTACGTATACCAATGCATTATTTATCCAACTAATAAATATATATATATATAGTAAATTAATTTAAAAATATTGAAAGAAATAAAATTTGAGTTAGTTAATCTTTAAAAAAAATTATAGGTTAATATAACATATTTTTATTTTATTAGGGGAATATATTTGAATTAAAACTTTGTATTAAATCCTTTTATGTTAAATTAATTTAATAGTCTTTAAATTGAAAATACTGATATTTTATGAGAATAATATTTTATTAAATTACATAATTATCATAAAATATTAAAATAGGACAAATGAGATAAAATATAGTGTAAAATATCTTGACATTTCCATTTATTGTTTTTTTAAAACCATTTGGATCGAGATTGACATAATTATATTTTATTCTTTTAAGAAATTCCTAGAGTTCCTCACCCCTTTATTATAAAAGGGAAACTCTAATTTCCTTTATTCACATCACATCTAGCCTTCCAAATCGAACATCATATTCCAAATTATTTTCTAAACTTCCATTTACATGTTTTAGTGGTTTTAATCTTCCTAGAAGACCAACACTAGGGTTCTATAGATAAGATCTATTTGAATCATTTCAAAGAAGAGGTAATCTCCTTAACTGGTCAATTTATTTTCTACTATTCATTAAATCCTATAAATATATGTTATTTATCATAAAATAATAACTATATTTTCCTAAATATTATTATATGTTATTATTATTATTAAAAAACAATTATGAAATCTTTTTCCCATTAAAAGATAAGTGAATGTATCTCTCTAGCATACGTATGACTTACCATCTACAAGAAGCGATACAATTATTTTTTCATCACCATATTTTATGGATGGATATTATGATGGGTTTAATATTTATATATTATATTTATTACATTATTATAATTATATAAATATAATATCATTTCTACCTTCTTACCATCCAAAACTCTGGGAAATGATAATGTTTCTCATGCATACATATTAACCACCACATCCAATAAGTAGTGTGATTTTAATTTCATTTATACTTTAATTAGATTTTAATGAGGATAAATTTAATGAATATATATTATATATTTGATATAATAATGATTCTATAAATATATATTATTATTTACCTATCTTTCATTCCACCAATCAAAAATGAAAACTACATTCATGTGTACACATGATCTACTATCTCCATGAACAATGTTATTCATTTTAATATCTCTAATTTTCATTAATAATTATAAATATTTATTATAGAGAACCAAAATTTTAATACAAAAATATTACATCTTAATAGTTGAATATTGATTATATAACATATTGATCCATGCTATAATTGTTTAGTTCTATTGAAGTTGGAAACTTAGACACATAAACAATTAGTCCATAAGTGAGATATGTAATATCCCACTATGCTCTTCATAAATTGGACCCTTCTTAGAAATATAATACATAATACCTTTCATCATATCCTGGGGAAATCAAACATAATAAATGGTGATATTAGATTCTCAGTAAGGGTAAACAAGAGTGATATAAATATATCATGAGAACAATGGTATGAGAACATGAGAATAACATTTGAAAACTATACCCTTCATTTCATAGATCATAAACTCCAGTCTTGGAATAAGTATTGGTAGTTCATAATACATGAATCATTATGGAATTAAAGAACATGAAACCTGAGAAAATAATATTGGAATAAGTAATATATTTTTGGAATACACATACGCATAGAAAATCATTTCCTTATTATTTCAAGGATCATTTATAAGATAATCATAGTAGAATGTGTTCACTCCCTAAACCATAGAAGTAGTAAAGGTTTACTCCTAAGAATATTTTTGTGTAAAGATCACCTTATTGAAAAATGTTCACTCTCCATTCCAATCCTATTTTTCTCATGATATATCAATATTTACCTAATGCATTGGAGGGAGATATATGTTCCACCTATCCCATAATGAAAACGACACATATGTATGCTATAAGAAAATAAAACATTCATCATATCAGAAACCATGAGAATAAATAGGATTCATAAAAATTTCATCAAAACACAACATATGAAAAATAAAATGGTTTCATAATAATTTCATCATTTCATCAGAGAAAAAAACATCAAAAAAGTAGCAGGTTTCATAAGAATTTTATCATGGTATAACCCATGAAAAAGAAACAGGACTCATAAACAGCATATCATCATAAACATAAATCATTCAAAGAAATAATAATTATGGTATAATTGGAATATATCCCTAGTTAAAATTAATTTATAACATATTATGTCATCTTATAAGGAAAATGATTTTGAAAGAAAAATTCATTGGAATATTTCATGGGGAAAATATCCTTCCTCTATTTTTTTAAAATTAAAAATTCATAAAATAATTTGGAAATTATTTTCATTTAATATAACCTTGATAACTTATAATGGAATCCTAAATGAAAAAAACGTTCATCACATCTAAAAATTCCATTCATACTGTACACATTAAAATCAATATTCCTTTCTCAATTTTTTGTAAAACCCAAACTTGCCATGTTTGGAAAACTAAATAAATATTACTATGAAAAATTTTTGTTAAAAATTAAAATACTACTAAAATGGTCTTTAGTAGAACATTTGGATAATTTTAAAAATATTTTTTAATTTTTTTAGAAAAGATGGTTTTTGAAGAAAAAGGGGTTTCAACTGAATATAGAAATAAAGAATATTTTTCTTCAAAACATTCTTTTAAATTAATGAGTACATAATGTGAGAAAAATTAATGGAATATGAATATTATCAATAAATATCCATATGATAAGGAGGAACATAATTTTATTGAGATATATATTATAATATTTTATCATTACAAGCATAATGATGAATAATACTAATAAATAATGAGATAGTAACTTAAAACTCTTACCACTTTGGTAACTTACAATCGTAATCCATATTAAATAATAACATTAAATGAAACATAGAATATAATTATAATAAATAAATTTATTAAATTACATTAAAAATTTATATATATAAACCTCATAAAATAAGATAGGTGTATTACATAACAAATGTCTCCAAGAAAACAAATTGAGACAAAAATCCCTTACTATAAGTCTCGAATTCATTCATACACATTCAAAATTCATGTATAATAAATATTATTATATTATAAATCTATTAAATTAACTCACATAAATACATACATACATACATACAGACATACATACATACATATATATCATGCCTTATATTATTTACTTATTACATTTTATTACCCGTTTATTAATAATTCTATGTTAAAATCATGTTTTAAGAAAACACTGATTTGTTTTCCATGTATGTTTTGATTTTTTATTTTTGGTCATCTTAATTTGATCATTTTTACAAAATATAATTAATTTTAACATTCATATAAATATCATAAATAATTATTATATATGTATTTATAGCAATCGATAAAAGATAGATTTAGAAAATTAAATACACCATTCATGGAGATAATAAGTCGTACCTACGCATAAACAATTTTTTCATTATCATGGTAGATGAAAATAAATAAATTTAAACTATTTATTACTATTATACAATAATTTTTATGTCATATATATATCCAATATTCTCATTAAAATCATCCTTATTACCTTCTATGTAAAGAGTGAATGAATCACATTGATTCGCGAGGCGGCAGTTTATCGTACACATGAACGACGTTATCATATTCCTATAAAATGAAAAGTAAGAAGATATATGTGTTATAATAATTATATAAGTATAATTATATCATAAATATAACATATAAAAATTTAATCCACAATTATATCTAGTTATTATAGGTTGTGATGGAAAACTTATAACATCAGTTGACGAGGCGATAGTCTTCCGTACACACAATCAACGGTTTCATTTCCCATTTGATGGACAAAGAGATTGATATAGGTTATTACTTTAACATAATAATATATAATTAAATGGGATATAATTATGTTAATATATCATCATAATATAATAATATATGAAGTAAGTGTAAAAAAAAAACAAAAAAATTCATGTTTAGAAACATACCTATTCTTCGGAGAGCCTCTTTAGGTTATACCAAAATCATTCATTAAAGGGATTCATAATAAAAATAAGGCCTAATGGTTATGGTTATGAATTTAAGGAAGTTTTTTCATCATATAATTTATAAACCAAATTGATTTGAATGTGTGAATAAAAGAGAAGAAGGGGTGTCTTTTTATAAGTGGGGGATAGGATGCACTTGGTATTTTTAAAATAAATAAAGTGTACCCACATTTTTCACATTAAAAAATATAAAAAATGGATTATATTGAAAAATTAGTGGAAATAATTTATAAATATTTTAAAAAATGGGTGTTGGAAACGTTTTGAGTTATTTTAACCCATATCATTTTAGCTTCACCCTCGATAAATCCATTTTACATTAACCGTAGAAAATAATTTTTACTGTTTTTACAGTTCATTATTGAAAAAAATTAAGATGAACTTGTTCGATAATATAAATTATTATAATTTAAAATATATAATCAATTTTTAAAAATTCAACTCCTATATGGGAAATAATTTAAATAAATATTAAACATGAATATGAAAAGAGGAAGAAAGTTTTCCTTTCATAGTTAGAGAAAGTTTTAATATCAAAATTCAATATAAAATTTATTCCAAGGACCTTAATTTGATTAATAAATAAATAATATAACAAATTTTACTTTAAAAACTATATTAAAGTTTTAATTAATTTAAAAGTTGAAATTGAAATGAAAATTCTTAATGAAAACCATTATTTTTTACTCTTTACTGAATTTTTTTTCATTTTATAAAATTTTCAAAAATTCACTCCAAGATAATATGAACTTGTAGATTTAAATTTTTTATATATTTTTAAATAATGTTATAATTTTTTTTAAAAATAATTTTTTTATTTTTTTTAAAAAATTCAATTATTTTTAAGAAAGTATTATTTTAGAAACATATGAAGACCTTTTTAAAAATTATGTACTTTTTTTCTCAATATTCATTCTTTATACAAAAAAATATACTTAATATTTAAAAATTAGTTATTATTATTCCTATCATAATATATAAGGGATATGTTATAATAGTTGTAATGAAATAATAATATTAATTATATATCACGGTTTGTTAAAACTGGTGTCATGTCTACTGAAATAAAAACATGGTGTTATGTATAAAAAATCTACTAAGGAAATTTAATTTATTAAAATAAATCACAAAAAATAAGGGTTTTACACTCTACAACCCTTAAAAGGAATTTCATCCTAAAAATACACTACTCTAATAAAAAACGAGGCTACTTCTTCCATATCATTTCCTTAGGTTCCCATGTAGCTTCCTCAAACTATTGATTTCATGACAAAACTTTGACTAGGAGAGTGGTCTTGTTTCAAATAAATTTATATATTTGATTGAGAATCTCCAATGGTTGTTCCTTAAAAAAATGTTCTTTATCTAGAGATATAACCTCAAATTTTTGTACATTTGGGGGATCTCATTTGTACTTTCTTAGGAGTGATACAAGGAACACCTAATGGACATGAGATAGGTTAGGTGGAAACTCCAAGTTGTAAGATATTATCCTCATACAATCAATAATTTCAAAGGGACCAATATACATAGGGATTAGTTTCCCTTTCTTCACAAATATCATAAAACTATTCCGTGGAGAAATACATAGAAACAAATTTTCACCAACTTAAAATTAAAGACCATGTCAATGATTATTAGCATATCTTTTCTATCAATTTTTTTCACCCTTATGTGTTATTGAATGGTTTTAAATTTCTCTACCATTTTTTCAGATATCTCAAGTCTAAATTTCTTTCTTTCTTCAACTTCATTCCAATACATTGGATATTTTCATTTGTCTCCACATAGAGATTTATGTAGATTCATTTAAATGATCGAGTGGAAGATATTATTGTATGAAAACAAAAATAGAGCAAGTTGTTGATCCCAACCACATTTGAAATCTATAGAACAATATATCATCTTATCCTCCAAGTTTTTTATTTTTCTCTTAAATTGGCCATTTGTCTAATGATGATACGTAGTGCTAAAACTCAACTTTTTATGAAGATATTGCTGAAGAATTCACCAGAACATAAAGGTAAAACTAAAATCCCGATCACAAATAATGGAATATGAACCAATTCATTAATGTATATCCAAAAGAGATCATGTAAATAGAAATATTATTTGAATGTGATGAAGTGTGCTTATTTTTTAAGGTGACCAAATATATCCAATACAGAATTATTACATTTATACATTTTTTGGAGTCTAATGAAAATATACATAGGTATTTTTTCCCATTTCTATTCTAGTATGGGTAATTGATGTGACATCCCCCTACACTTTTGTCCCCATGCCTTAACTTACTAACATACCATGCACTAAGATACAAATTCAACAGTATCTCTCTTCATTAAATCCCACTAGAAATACTATTTCAAAAATGTATACATCGTCGTGCTTCTAGGATGAATAGATAATGACGAATTCATCAAATATGGTATGGATGGAATACATACATGGTTTTTATACCTTATCATTCCATCACGGAAAAGGTTAAAATTAGGAACATTTATATCCTTATTTTTCATCTCTACAACTTCCTTATGAACCTCTTTAATATTTACATTGATATATGGTTGAACATTTAATTGAGAATGATTAGATTAATTCACTTTCTTCAAGATTTAATATCCATACTTTTAAAATATAGAAATTTTAGATCTTTTTTGATCATCATCATGGATAAGCTAGCATGATCATTTTGATTTAAATCATCAGACACATTGTTTACATTCATAGGGTAGTAGTGTATTAAGAATTCATAATATTTATTTAGATATAACCATATTCTTTAGCACATATTTAACTCCTTATATATGAATATATACATTAAATTATCACAATTTTCTCCATAAAGATAATACCTCAATTTCATTAATTCTAAAACTACTATGAAAACTTCGAATCAGGAGTTAGGTAATTTTTCCCAAGAACCATTAATTATAGTGAGGAATAATATATAATCATGTCATTCTTATTGATAATTCATAATAATCAATTAATGAATGCATCACTATAGATTATAAAAAATTCTCCACTCTAAGGTAATGTAATAATATGCACACTAACTATTATTCTCCTCAGTTTCAGGAAAATTTCCTCACATTCATCTATCCAAATGACATTAGATCCCATCTAAGTTAAATTAGTGAGTGGATTAAATTTATAAGGCCCCAACCTACTAAATCTTGAGTTATTAAAAGATTAAACATTTAGGATCTTTTTATGTTTAGAGTTTTAGAGAATTAGATCATAAAACTTGCATTACATTCCACATTAAAACAAAGTGGTTATATAAAAGATAGTATTCATTTTTCCCATCAATGAAAACATATTTAAAATAAAATATGGATTCCTTCTTGACACTTCCTTGACACTATCATCATATCATGTACCATTCACTTGACCCATGAAAAACATTTCAAAAACTTGGGATGAGCATAAAAAGCTCAGTAAGGGTTATAAAAAGTATGGAAAAGAAACATGAATACATATATACATACGAATGAAATCATACTTTACCCATAAAACATAAGAACTTTAACTTACCTCATAAAATCATGAATAAATCATAGAAATCATAAGACATAAATGTAACTTGAGGCATTAATAACATTCTTACGTAGGGAGTAACCCTCTTGGTTACGTTTGGAATACCCATCATAGTATATTCCCTAAATCTATTTGGACAAACCTTAACGTTTAACTCCTTCGCGTTACCCAATGCATTGGAGAGATATATCGAGCGCACCCACCGATAGTTTATCACGGAACCACCCATCTTCATAAAAATGCCCAAGAACCATAACATAATCATAGCACATAACTTAAGAATAAAGGAAAGATAACATTCCCACATTGCAATAACAATATAACATTTTAAGATATTGAAATAATGAATCCATTCATTTTCAAAACCATTTCAAACATTTAATAAAGAGATTTTTAAATCAAAGTGTCCCATACCACATTAAGGATTTTAACATTTTAAACCATTAATATCCATATAAATAAATCCTTAAAACCATTTTGAAAACATGGATATTAATGAGAAATATTTATAAGATTAAATCATTAAAACAATTAAAATGATATTTTTGTTAAAGGGCTTTTAACAAAATGAGAGACACTTGAATACAATAATTGAGGAATAAAATTTAATAAAAACTTTATAATATTATGAGAATAAAGGGATTCATGATATAATATTCCAAATGATAGTATATACACCATATAAGAGTGAATTGGTGCATAACAACAATGAAGTCTCAATGGAAATGTAAATTGGGATGAAATCCATTATAAATACGGTATCCTTAAATTAAGGATAAATCAATCTCATAATTATGTGAGACAAATATAAATACTCCCAATATAATTGGATATTAAGTGTAAAATAATCAAAGGTCATTCACACATATTCAAAGGATGACATATTCAATAACTACATGTTGAACCCAAAGAAATCGAAATTGGGTTAAGAAGTTCCCTTGACAGCCTAACAACATCACATCAAATTTTAGAAAAAGAGTTGATGAGAGAGATAAAGGGTATATAATCAATTGTACATAAATTTTATGTAAATAAGGATATATAAGAACATATTCCCACATAATAAGATGAAAATTAAAAGACATAACAAAAGAAGTCTTTTAAAAAGAGGAGGGTGAAAGGTTCCCTTACCGATTTGGGTAACTTTCGAAACGTACACCCCATGAAAGAAGGACTATACAACATTGATGAAAATACTCATAAACTAAATTATGTTACACAAGAATAATGGACAGTACATACACAACTCAAAATAAAATAGTGGAAAATGTAGAATGAATCTCACGAAAACACAAAGTGAGATAAAAAGCCGCTTACGAAATTTCGGCAGCCTAACAGCGCCAATTAAAAATTCCAAAATGGATTGATGTGAGAAAATAGGGTCTCTCATCATATGAAAATAAAAATTACAGTAAGAGTAATATAAAATAATATCCCAATCATAAGAAAGATGAGCTTAAAAGGAATGACATAAAAGAGTGTACTTAAAAAGAAAGAGAGGGGTAAGATCCCTTACCTCAGGTACGACTTGACTCAATCGTTCTTTAACCTCCTGAATAATAAACATGAGTTAATTTAAGCTTTCTTAAGAACCTTTTTAAAGTTCATTATTCCTTTTATATCACTTACTACCATGCTATGAACTATATGTAATTATTTAAGTTAATAATGGTCGTTTTGTAGATCATTGCTACTTGAGTCAAAAATAAACTATTTATAATTACAAGTTGTTCATGTGGTAAAACATATATTATATCCAGAATTATATTCATTATTTAGATATCATATATATCATATATATCCATTATATACATGCATTTATAATATTACATAACATTTAGAGGTAAGAAATGAAATGCACCGTTCATGGAGACGGTAAGCCGTACGTACGCATGAACGCTACTTCCATTTCTATTTCTTATTTAATGGAATTAAAACATAATGATACATAATATTATTATACTTACAGTATGGTATCATATATAATATCATTAAATCTATCCTTTATACGTACCACATATGGTATTAACAAATCAAATCACTTTGAGGGGGCGGTAGTCCGCACTTCCTAAAATAAAGATATCACATTTAACCATAATGGAAATCATAAAGGTATGATATAAATGAAAAATACAGAAGATTAAGTAAAACAAAAAAATATTATATATCATATATAAATATAGTGACATCTTAATGTCCACCTTTGAGGGTGTTAAAAGAATATTGAACAATCATCGTTTCGTGAGGCAGAAATTCACCATCCGCAGAAACAATATGTTCTTTAACTATTAGATGTAGGTGTGTGTAAGTGTAGCTAGAATACTTCTTATAAAAACATCCTATTATATTGAAGATTCTGTATTTTTTACAAAATAAATGAATAAAAAGAGTTTATGGGGGTTGGAGAAGCAAAATAAAACAAAAGAACACAAGTGAAGACATTACCTTAAAATCGGGTATCTCTCTTTGATTTGAGCTCAAAGGCTTACTTGGGAAGACTTCTGACCAAATTGAGGCTTCTAGGAGTAAGACAGGTACGTGGAGAGACAAAATTAGCCAGGGTTGGCCGAGCCAAAGGATTTAGAGGTGTGGGTAAGGTGGTAGAGGTGGGGGCCTTTTATAAGAGGAGAGGAGGGGCATTTTTGGAAAGTTATAAAATGTTACTTTATTTTCAAATGAGTTTCGGATTTTAAAGGTCCCAAATTGATGTATTTCAAGGATAAGGTGGTAAGGGTACGAAATATACTCATAAAATAGGTCTTTGACAAGTGTAAGTTATAGTTTTAACATTATATTTTCATTTTATTTAAATCCTTTATTAATGAGGTAATCGCTGCATCATCATGATGTCATAAATAATTTAATTTATTTAATGTCCAAAAATTATAAAAAAAATATCATGATTTAGGAAATATATTTATATTTATAATTAATATTTATAGTAAAAAATATGACTTGTATAACCCCATTTAAATTTTTTTTAGTAAAACAACTCATGCTTGTGACATTTTTATTTTAACTTTAAATAAAAAGTTATTTATGTCATTTTCCAAAAAAAGTGGCTCCATGGGGTCCATAAGTTGACCCATGGATTTTATTGGTCGGCCATTACAAATCCAATGAGGGTAGGACATGTGTCTAGGTCATTTCATATTATTAAAACATTATTTTTACCTTAAATTACACTAATTACCTCTAATCGTGATTAAAAACTTTAAAGTTATTATTCACCAAAACATTATTTTAATCCCATTGAACCAAATTTTACATCCTAATGAAAACCATGTATGTACTATTTTTTAAATTCAAATCACAGAAGTGGTAAAGTTTCATTTAAATGAAAAATCAGTTTTTAAACTACCACTTAGTGGTTTCACTATTCATCAAAAATTGATGTTTTTTAGAAAAATACCAAAAATTAACCCTAAGATATATTTGATATTCCAAATTCAATAATTATATCTATTTTACAAAATTCAAAACATATATGTTGCATTAATTAATTTAATAATTAATTCCGACTGTCAAAACGAATAGCGTGTTTTTAAGAAACAATATCTATTAAACGATTGACACTAGTTTAAGTCCAATTTCAAAGTGAAATTAATTCCAATGACCACCATTATATTAAATGGTAAAAATATATTCTAAATACATTCTAATGTAAATTAAAAATATAATCTATCCATATAAATAAATCAGATTAAAAGGAGGTTTTGAATTAAAATGCAACATTTTCAATAAAAATGATCTTTATCGGAAAAACAACAAAATTTTTCACAAAGTGAATTTTGATGTCCAGATTATAAAGAAGGATTTTATTTTTTCAAATAAAACATATAAAATTTTCAAAAGTATATTTAAAAAGGTTTCTCCATCAAAAGGCGGTTAATCGACCTTTTAAATAATATTAGAAGATTTATGCTTAAAATTGGATTCATTTGCATTTTAAGCCTCCAAAATTTATTGGATAAAAGTAAAAATATTTGACAAACATATATAATCATTTTATAGTTAGATCCATTCATTCCTTCTGTTAAAACAGCTAGGCGTTAACCACCTTCTAAAATAATATTTTTTTTATTATTAGAGTGCAACGTAAGATTTCAAAGAAACACGTTGTTGCATATTGGGTACGTCCTCAAGCATAGCATTCCATTTAAAGTAATATTAATATTTTATTCAAAAATATGGATAAATATGAAAATGTCATATTCTTTACTTACCTGGGGTGTTACATCCTTCCCCCCTTTTGGGAATTGCGTCCTCGCAATTTTTAAAATTGGGCTTGAAACCTTCATTTAAAATCCCACATTGGAACAAGAGTAGGTAAAACTATCACTTTAAAAGAATGGGAGAGAAGTACAAATGTCACCCGAGTTAACCCATACTAGGATTCAAAGTATGAAAATATGGATATAGAGGAAAAAACAAAAGGTCATTTTCTAATAGAGAGTGATAGTAAACATGTCTAGGAGAAAGTTAACAACAAGAAAATCACAAACTTGTCATTTATCGTGGAGTTGTTGCATTTGAAGACTTTGAATCATTGGTCAGACACATCATTCGACATGTTGTTGGTGTTATAGAAAAAGGTTCTTCCTGTCGATGCTAAGATTCCTGAGTCGTATTACCATGCTCATTAGCTGACAGAGAACATAGGTTTTACATATGGGACCATAGATGCATGTTCAAACAACTATATGTTGTTTAGAAAGGAAACCGCCCATTTGGATATTTGTACGGTTTGTGGTGCTTCCAGGTGGAAAGAGAACAGGGGAAATCAGACTCATCAAAGTCCGATTGTGATACAGGGGAAACCGATTGCCGTAAAGCAAATGCGTTACATTCCCCTTAAACCAAGGTTGAAAAGATTTTTTATGTCATCTAAAGTTTCTAATTTAATGAGATTCCATGCAGAAAGAGTTCATGAAAGTGATATGTTAACCCACCCGGAAGACTCTCATGCATGGAAGGATTTTGATAAGAGACATCCCGACTTTTCCAAAGATGTTCGTAATGTCCGATTGGGATTGGTAGTAGATGGTTTCAATCCATTCAAGACTATGGTTGGTGCAACTCATAGCACATGGCCCGTGGTGTTGGTTCCATATAATCTTCCTCCATGGCTTTGTATGAGGCAACAATTTATATTACTTTCCACTCTTATTGATGGACCTAAAAGTCTGGGGGATAATATTGATGTTTAGCTTTAGCCATTGATAGATGAGTAAAATGAATTTTGGGGCGATGGTGTGATGACTTATGACTATGAAAAGAATCAAATGTTCAAACTGCAGGCTGCTTTATTGTGGACAATCAATGACTTCCCAGCTTAGGCAAATTTATTAGGCTGGAGTACGAAAGAGGAATTTGATTTCCCTTGTTGCAACAAAAGTAAAAAATATGTATGGCTTAAGTATTCCAAAAAATGGTCATACATGGGTCACAGACATTTTCTCCCCCCTCAGCACAGGTTCAGAAAGGACGGAGTGGCATTTGATGGTTCTAGAGAGTTCATCCCAGCACCAAAGATCTTGACAGGAGTCGAAATGTTATCGCAAATTGAGGAAGAAAACATCCGCATGGTATATGAAATTCAGGATTTGGTGGCTCCTCCGGTATGTAATATTTGAGCTACGGGTAGGCAACACAGTCACAATTGGAAAAAGAAAAGTATTTTTTATAGTCTTCCGTATTGGAAAACTAACATGCTGAGGCATAATTTGGATGTCATGCACATTGAAAAAAATGTTTGTGATAACATATTGTGGAACATTTTAGGTGTCAGTGGGAAATCAAAGGACCATGTTAATGCACACTGTGATTTGGAAGAAACGGGTTTAAGGAAATAGTTACATTTACAGTTAGCTGAGGGAAACAAGGCATATATGCCTGCTGCATAGTATACGATGACTAAAAAGGAGAAAGATACATTTCTTTACATTTTGAAGATGCTCAAGGTGCTTGATGGTTACTCTTCTAATATTTAAAATTGTGTGAATCTGATGAGCAAGACATTGCAAGGGTTGAAAAGTCATGACAATCACATACTACTTCAGTAGTTGATTCCAATAGCCATTTGTGATTGTTTATCCCCCAATGTTGTTCATCCGTTGATTGAGATGAGTAATTTTTTTAGACAAGTTTCTTTAAGAAAACAACGAATGAGTGATTTAAAACGTTTACAGGACCGAATTGTACTTACACTTTGTCACTTTGAGAAACTATTTTCCCCCTCATTTTTCGATGTTATGGTCCACTTGACAGTGCACCTAACTGAAGAAGTAATGGCTACTGGTCCAGTGCAATTCAGGTGGATGTATCCTATTGAGCGGTATTTGAGTACATTGAAACGATTTGTACGCAACAGAGCTTGTCCGGAGGCATCAATAGCCAATGGTTATTTGATGGATGAGTGTACTACTTTTTGTGAATAATATCTTATGGATGATGAAACAAAATTAGATAACCAATCTCAGATTCAGGATGTTCCAGTTGGAGAAGGAACCACATATGATATGGACAACATCGAGTGGATACAAGCGCATCGATATATCTTGTTCAATACTCCATCAGTTGCACCATTAATGCAGTAAGTATCTTATCACTTTTATTTTTTAACTTTTACATGTTTTTTTTTGAATAAGTTTATCATTTAAGCATTGTGTTATCATTTGCAGAAAACAAATTAATGAGATAAAAGAAGAGTTGTATCGTGCGACTGAGTTGCAAATTCAACAGTCTCATTATCCGTCATTTCATGATTGGTTCAAGGATTATGTACGTATAAATTGATTTTCATTATGAGTGAAGTATTATACTAATTTCATTCTTCATATATCATTATTGAATTTTATGAATTATGTAGGTTCATAAGCTGAGGGAGTTAGGGACCCCATGCTAACTGAAGAATTTATCCAACTGGCTGAGGGTCCATCTATAACAGCTCGTCGTTATAAATCTATAGATGCTAATGGTTTTGGATTTCACATTAATGATTTTGATGATAAACGAGCAACACAAAACAGTGGCATCATTTGTCCATTTTTCGATTCTGGTTATTACTATGGTCAATTGATAGACATCATTGAAGTTGTATACACACACGAGTTGAAGTACATATTGTTAAAGTGTAATTGGGTTGATCTAGTGCGTGGATGTAAAGTCGATCAATATCAGTTTTCATTGGTGAATTTTAACAATATGATATATAGAAATGAACGAGTTGATAATGAACCTTTCATTTTGACATCACAAGCGGAACAAGTATTCTTCGATACTTTGCCTTCGAATCCAAGTTGGCAAGTTGTTGTCAAAATGTCTCGGCGAGGAGTTTTTGTATTTGAACAAGATGAACCAGTGACTGTTCCTTTTGTTTCCCAAAAACTTGATCAACATACCATAGTTCAACGTGAAGAATATATTTATTGGGTCAGAGCAGCTGTTGAAGGAGAAACAGTCGATTTTCATGCTTAATGAAAGGTTTAATTGTTTTCCCACTTTTCAGCCTAAGATATCATAAATTATGTAAAAATTTTATAAATCCTTGTAAGTTTAATCCTTACCTTTTGAAGTTTATTCAGTTATAAATATTTAAGGTGATTTAACTCATTTTATATTGATGTTATTATTGGTGTATCTTTCCATTGAGGTATTCTTCATTTGGTTCATGTGCTGCTTGAATTTTTATTAATTCAATTTGAAATTTGGCTATGCATTGATTGGTTTTGTACATAATTTGTATATCTTTTTTGCGAATTTTCTGATTTTTTTAAATCCATTCCCAACTAATTATTCAATCCCTTTTTGTTAGATTAAAAACTGTACAAGTTTGATTTTTTAAAAAACAGTCCAATTTATCATTTGGACACTTTGGATAGTCCCCTTACAAATGTTTTCCATGACTACAAGCATGTTAGGGGAATAGGCAGAAGATCCACATCATCCATCTGAGGCATCTACGTCTCAGGGTCGAGGTATGTTGGAATGTCATTGTCTCTATTTTTTATGTAATTAATAAACAGATATATATATATATATATATATATATTTATAACATTTGTCAATTTGTATATAAAATTATTTTCAACAGGATCAGACCCGACTGCTTCTTCCTCTCGCAGGAGAGGCCCTGGTCGAGGCATATTAGCATGGAATTCCGACACGACTTTTGATGTTTCATTTGATGAGGTATTTCATCTTGTGGGACGGAATGCCCCTGCATTTATTCATCATTTGGGTCATACCATACGTGATCCACATCGATTTCCATTGACCACGTGGGACTGGGCTTCTATCCCTCAGGACACATTAGATCATCTTTGGAGGGAGGTTCAGGTAAGAAGACCATTTTAATTTATTCCCTATGTATAATAAGAAATAAAATATGTGATTTTTTTCTTCAATTTCAAAATTTGAAAGTATGTCCTGATGAGTTTCAACCAGTGTGTATGAGAAAATTCCGTAAGATGTGGAAAGACTATAAAGGAAAAGTCAAGAGGGACCACTGGGTACCAAATGTGGGTGCCCCAGACATTCTAGAAAAAGTCCCAAGAGGTGTCATCTCGGCTCAGTGGCGTGATTTAGTTGCATATTGGTCTATTGAGGGTGTTGTGGTTTGTATATTTATTTTGGTATATATATTTTTAAGAATGTGTGATTTGTTTGATATTGGAATGAATTGAATGTAGGAGGTGTCTACATGCCATTCTGAGAATCGAGCATCGCAGGGACCAACTCACAGGCTCGGGACTCGTCACGTGTCTCAGATCCGACATGAGGTATTTATTATTCATTTTTAATTTTTTTTACATAATAAGGTTTTATTTTTATATTCTATTCATATATAGTTGCGGGAGCAAGGTGCACCAACTAATAAAATGTCGGTGTGGATGAGGACTCAAGATCGCAATGATCCAGAGGCTGCAGCATTGATAGTAAGTGCTTGTACTCATTACCAATATCTAAATAACATCTTTATATTAATACATGTATATATATTTAAATATTTCATAGCCTCATTTTGAATTTGAATTAGAACATCTACCAGAGGAACAACGACAGCTTCCCATGCAAAGGGATGAGATCTTTCATCGCATCATTGGTCGGGACATACATGGATATAGTTTGACCTATGGAACAGGGATTCCTCATTCTGTAGTGTCACGCGCTGCGGTTGTTGGTCCTGCGGTTGCTTAGATGACACATCAGCTGTCAAGTTTCGAGGCACGACTGCGGGCTTCCGAGGAGGCAAATGCGCAATTCGATGCTGAGGTTAGAGCACTGCGGGAATATGTGCGTTCAGGTGATGGTGTAGGGTATCACACGACGCAGGTTTATACTGTATTTATTTATTTAATTTAAATTATTTTTTCTATAAAAATATTCATAATATTTATTTGTTGTAGGCCCCTGGCCCACCGGATGGAGGTCAGTGATGAACACGCATGACACATCATATTCATGAGGTGTGTTTCTGCTTTTAATGGTAGGGTTATTATTGATATTTATGTTGGGTTTGAGCTATATCATAAATCTATATAGTATTCCAAAAACGTTGACTTGGAGTAAGGAAAACTGAAAAAAATGAAGCCAGAGATGATAAAGTTTTATATACTAAGACCAAAACCCAATAAGAAACCCAACAATGTAAGGAGAATGCTAACTCTATCCATAATAGACTGAAATAGGAGGGATAAATTCAAGTAGGATACAAAGTGTTGTTTCATTCTTCAATATGGAAGCTATTGTCTAGTAAGAATAAGTCCAGGTTTACTAGACCATTTATAGTGACTGAAATTTTTTTTTCTAGTAAGTTGAAATTAAGGGAGAATATTGACAGGCCCTCCTCACTCCGTACAGTCCTTCCCGCACCCCGGACCGCCCCCCACACCCTGGATAGCCCTCCAGCACTCCAGACAGCCCTTCCGCACCCCGGACAACCCTCCCACACCCCGGACAGCCTTCCCCGCACTCCGGACAGCCCTCCCCGCACGCCGGACAGCCCTCCCACACCCCGGACAGCCTTCCCTGCACCCCGGATAGCCCTCCCTGCACACCAGACAGCCCTCCCGCTCCCCTGACAGCCTTCCCCGCACTCCGGACAGCCCTCCCCGCACCCCAGACAACCCTCCCGCACCCCGGACAGCCCTCTCGCACTGTGGACAGCCCTCCTGCACCCCAGACAGCCTTCCCCGCACTCCGTACAGCCTTCCCCGCACACCGGAATATTATTCGTGACGTGTAGGAGGAGACGGCGCGCCCATCGGATGTGCGGTGCGCGCGGTACGACCGAGTGCGTTGTTTTCACCAGCTCCGCGCACGCTAAAACAACGCGTGGGGGGGTCAAAACCACCCGAATGAACTCGGAATGCCATGAAACCGTACAAAAATAGCCTTTGTGTGATTTGTGAAATGGTCGGGTATACGGCACGTCAATCGGAGGTGTCGTTTGACCGCAGTGACCAGAAACGCGTTTCCGGTGTCATAAAACACCAAAAACGGCGTGAGACGGTCGAATTCAGAGCAAACGTGCTCTGAATGACCTGAAACCAAACGAAAAAATTAGGAATATTATTTGTGACATGTTGGAGGAGATGGGGCACCCATCGGACGTGGGGTGCGCGCGGTACGGCCGAGTGCGTCGTTTTCAGCAGCTCCGCGTGCGCTAAAACGTCGCCTGGGGGGGGGGGTCAAAACCACCCGAACAAACTTGGAATGCCATGAAACCGTGCAAAAACAGCCGTTGTGTGATTTGTGAAATGGTCAGGTAGACGGCACATCAATCGGAGGTGTCGTTTGACCGCGGTGACTGGAAACATGTTTCTGGTGTCATAAAACACCAAAAACGGCGTGAGACGATCGAATTCGGAGCAAACGTGCTCCGAATGACCTGAAACCACACGAAAACATTAAGAATATTATTCGTGACATGTAGGAGGAGATGACGTGCCCATCGGACATGCGGTGCGTGCGGTACGACTGAGTGCGTCGTTTTAAGTAGCTCTGTGTGCGCTAAAACGACGCGTGGGGGGGGGGGTCAAAACCACCCGAACGACCTCGGAATTCCATGAAACCGTACGACAACAGACGTTGTGTGATTTGTCAAATTGTCAAGTAGACGACACGTCAATCGGAGGTGTTGTTTGACCGCGGTGACCGGAAACGAATTTCTGGTGTCATAAAACACCAAAAACGGCGTGAGACGGTCAAATTCGTAGCAAACGTGCTCCGAATGACCTGAAACCATACGAAAACATTAGAAATATTATTCGTGATGTGTAGGAGGAGATGGATCGCTTATCAGACATGCGATGCGCATGGTACAACCGAGTGCGTCGTTTTCATCAGCTCTGCGCGCGCTAAAACTGCGCGTGGGGGGGTCAAAACCACCCGAACGACCTCGGAATGCCATGAAACCGTACGACAATAGCTGTTGTGTGATTTTTGAAATGGTCGGGAAGATGGTACATCAATCGGAGGTGTCTTTTGACTGCGGTGACAAGAAACGTGTTTCTGGTGTCATAAAACACCAAAAACAGAGTGAGACGGTCGCATTCGGAGAAAACGTGCTCCTAATGACCTGAAACCACACGAAAACATTAGGAATTCTATTCTTGACGTTTAGGAGGAGACGGCATGCCCATCGGACTTGCGGTGTGCACGGTACGACTGAGTGCGTCGTTTTCAACAGCTCCACGCGCGCTAAAACGGCGCGTGGGGGGTCAAAACCACTCGAATGACCTCAAAATTCCATGAAACCGTACGAAAACAGCCGTTGTGTGATTTGTGAAATGTTTGGGTAGACGGCATGTCAATCAGAGGTGTTGTTTGACCACGGTGACCGGAAATGCATTTCCGGTGTCATAAAACACCAAAAACGGCGTGAGACGGTCGAATTCGGAGCAAACATGCTCCGAATGACCTGAAACCACACGAAAACATTAGGAATATTATTCTTGATGTGTAGGAGGAGACAGAGCGCCCATCAGATGTGCGGTGCGCATGGTACGACCGAGTGCGTGGTTTTCAGCAGCTCCGTGCGCGCTAAAACGACGCGTGGGGGGGGGGGGGGGGGTCATAACCACCCTAACGACCTCGGAATGCCATGAAACCGTACGAACATAGCTGCTGTGTGATTTGTGAAATGTTCGGGTAGACAGCACGTCAATCGGATGTGTCGTTTGAACATGGTGACCGAAAATGCGTTTCCAGTGTCATAAAACACCAAAAACGGCGTGAGAGGGTCGAATTCGGAGCAACCGTGCTCCGAATGACCTGAAACCACACTAAAACATTAGGAATATTATTTGTGACATGTAGGAGGAGACGAAGCACCCATCGGATGTGCGGTTCATGCGGTACGGCTGAGTGCGTCGTTTTCAGCAGCTCCGCGTGCGCTAAAACGGCACGTGGGGGGGTGGGGGGGTGGGTGGGGGGGGGGGGGGTCAAAACCACCCGAACGAACTCAGAATGCCATGAAACCGTACGAAAACAGCTGTTGTGTGATTTTTTAAATGGTCGGGTAGACGAAACGTCAATCGGAGGTGTCGTTTGACCGCGGTGATCGGAAACGCGTTTCCGGTGTCATAAAACACAAAAAACGGCGTGAGACGGTCGAATTCGGATAAAACGTGCTCTGAATGACCTGAAACCACACGAAAACAATAGGAATATTATTCCTGACATGTATGAGGAGACGGAGTGTCCATCAGATGGGTGGTGCACGCGGTACGGCCGAGTGCGTCGTTTTCAGCAGCTCCGCGCGTGCTAAAACGACGCGTGGGGGGGTCAAACCCACCCGAACGACCTCAGAATGCCATGAAACCTTACAAAAACATCCTTTGTGTGATTTTTGAAATGTTCTGGTAGACGTCACGTCAATCGGAGGTGTAGTTTGACCGCGGTGACTGGAAACGCGTTTCTAGTGTCAAAAAACACCAAAAACGGCGTGAGACGGTCGAATTCGGAGAAAACGTGCTCTTAATGACCTAAAACCACACGAAAACATTAGGAATATTATCCGTGACATGTAGGAGGAGAAGGAATGCCCATCGGACGTGCAGTGCACTCGGTACACGGTCGAGTGCGTCGTTTTCAGCAGCTCCGCGCGCGCTAAAACGGCACATGGGGGGGTCAAAACCACCCGAACGACCTCAGAATGACATGAAACCGTACGACAACAGCCGTTGTGTGATTTGTGAAATGGTCGGGCAAATGGCATATCAATCGGAGGTTTCGTTTGACTGCGGTGACCGGAAACGCGTTTCCGGTGTCATAAAACACCAAAAACGGCGTGAGACGGTCGAATTCGGAGCAAACGTGCTCCGAATGTCCTGAAATTATAGCATTTCTTAAATTGGTGGTTTTAAATTATTATAGCACCATGATTTGATGTCAAATTTAATTTTATTATATGTATATAATAACTGAATAATTATTTTCAATTTACGTTTGTTTTGTTTTTTTTGTCTTATTGTTGGTTTTGAAGCAGAAGATTGAAATAGATGGACTTGCTCGGATCGTTGAAGCACGTTTATCGTTTATGATGATTTTGATGTTTATGCTTTTTGAAATTGTTTTCCATTTGTTATGACTATTACCTTGTTATATATTTGATTTTGCACCGTGAAGAAAAAAAACACAATTCGTCCATTTCATTAATAAAATGAAAAATATTTTATTTAATATTATATACATAAATATTTTCATTAATATAAATATATTTATATTTTTTATTTAATAAATATATATATATATATATATTTATTTATTTCGGTATGAATTTTTTTAAATTTTTTTCCCCAGATTAGCGACCGCCAAAGGAGGTCGCTATAGACTAGCTGCCGGGAAGCATTAGCGACCGCCAGTGGCCGTCGCTATAGGCTGCTGTCCGGGCAGCAGTAGCGACCGCTAAAAGCGGTCGCTAATGGTCCCCGCCCGACACCCTATCGAGACCGCCAAGCGGTCGCTTATGGCTGACATTTTGGCCACCTATAGCGACCGCCAATGGCAGTCGCTAATGCCATTTTTTTAGTAGTGATACTTATCCAAGTTATCTCAAACTCATTCTAACATTCAAAAAAAATGATGAATCCATCTAATATACCAACCCTTGTGGTTATACACAACTTGTCACTTTTTCTTAAATAACACTCTAACCTCTAAAGTTATCTAAACTGACCTCTAATACCAACTATAAGGCCCCAACCTTAAACCTTACTTAGTCTTGAGTTATTACAATATTACACATTGAGGATCTTTTCAGGTTTAGAGTTTTAGAGAATTAGATCATAAAACATGAATTACATTCCACATTTAAACAAAGTGGTTACATAAAATATAGTATTCATTTTTCCCACCAACAAAAACATATTTAAAATAAAACATGGATTATTTCTTGACACATCCTTAACACTATCATCATATCATGTACCATTCCCTTGACCTATGAAAAACATTTCAAAAACTTGGTATGAGAATAAAAAGCTCAGTAAGGGTTATAAAAAGTATGGAAAAGAAACATGAGTACATATATACATATGAATGAAATCATACTTTACCCATAAAACATAAGCACTTTAACATACCTCATAAAATCATGAATAAATCATAGAAATCATAAGACATAAAGGTAACTTGAGGCATTCATAACATTATTAAGTAGGGAGTAACCCTCTTGGTTACGTTTGGAATACCCATCACAGTATATTCCCTAAATCTCTTTGGAGAAATCTTGAGGTTTAACTCCTTCGCGTTACCCAATGCATTGGAGAGCTATATCGGGCTCACCAGAACTTAGTTTATCACCGAACCAGCTGTCTTCATAACAATGCCCAAGAACCATAACATAATCATAGCATATAACTTAATCATAAAGGAAAGATAACATTCCCACATTTTAATAACAATATAATATTTTAAGATATTGAAATAATGAATCCGTTCATTTTCAAAACCATTTAAAACATTTAATAAAGAGATTTTTAAATAAAGTGTCCCATACCACATTGAATCTTTTAACATTTTAAACCAATAATATCCATATAAATAAATCCTTAAAACCATTTTGAAAACATGGATATTAATGATAAATATTTATAAGATTAAATCATTAAAACATTTAAAATGATATTTTAGTTAAAGGGTTTTTAACAAAATGAGAGACACTTGAATACAATAATTGAGGAAAAAATTTTAATCAAAACATTATAATATCATGAGAATAAAGGTATTCATGATATAATATTCCAAATGACAGTATATACACCTTATAAGAGTGAATTGGTTCAAAACAACAATGAAGTCTCAATTGAAATGTAAATTGAGATGAAATCCATTATAAAGATGGTATCCTTAAATTAAGGATAAATCAATCTCATAATTATGTGAGAAAAATATAAATACACCCAATATAAGTGGATATTAAGTGTAAAATAATAAAAGGTCATTCACACATATTCAAAGTATGACATATTCAATAATTACATGTTGAACCCAAAGAAATCGAAATTTGGTTAAGAAGTTCCCTTGACAGCCTAACGACGTCACATCAAATTTTAGAAAAAGAGTTGATGAGAAACATAAAGTGTATCTCATCACTTGGACATAAAATTTACGGCAATAAGGATATATAAGAACATATCCACACATAATAAGATGAAAATTAAAAGACATAACAAAATAAGTCTTTTAAAAAGAGGAGTGTGAAAGGTTCCCTTACCGATTTGGGTAACTTTCAAAACGTACACCCCATGAGAGAAGGACTATAAAAAAACGATGAAAATACTCATAAACTAAAGTTTTTTACACAAAGATTAGAATAATTGACATTACATACACCACTCAAAAGTAAATATTGGCAAATGTAGCATGAATCGCACGAAAACACAAAGTGAGATAAAAAGCCCCTTACAAAATTTCGGCAGCCTAACAGCGCCAATTGAAACTTCCAAAATGGATTGATGAGAGAAAGTAGGGTCTCTAATTATATGAAAATAAAAAGTACAGTAATAGTAATATAAAATAACATCCCAATCATAAGAAAGATGAGCTTAAAAGGAATGACATAAAAGAGTGTACTTAAAAAGAAAGAGAGGGGTAAGATCCCTTACCCCGAGTTCGACTTGACTCGATCGTTCTTTAACCTTCTGAATAATAAACTTGAGTTAATTTTTACTTTCTTAAGAACCTTTTTCAAGTTTATTATTCCTTTTATATCACTTACTACCATGCTAGGAACACTATGTAGTTATTTAAGTTAATAATGGTTGTTTTGTAGATCATTGCTACTTGAGTCAAAAATAACCTCTTTATAATTACAAGTTGTACATGTGGTAAAATATATCTTATATACATAATTATATTCATTATTTATATATCATATATATCATATATATCCATTTTATACATGCATTTATAATATTACATAACATTTAGAGGTAAGAAATGAAATGCACCGTTAATGGAGACGGTAAGCCGTACGTACGCATGAACACTACTTCCATTTCTATTTATTATTTAATGAAATTAAAACATAATGATACATAATAGTATTATAATTCCAATATGTTATCATATATAATATCATTAAATCTATCCTTTATATGTACCACATATGGTATTAACGAATCAAATCACTTTGAGGGGGCGGTAGTCCGCACTTCCTAAAATGAAGATATCGCGTTTAACCATAATGGAAACCATAAAGGTATGACATAAATGAAAAATACAGAAGCTTAAGTAAAACATAAAAATATTATATATCATATTTAAATATAGTGACATCTTAATGGCCACCTTTTAGAGTGTTAAAAGAATATTGAACAATCATCGTTTCGTGAGGCAGAAATTCACCATCCACAGAAACAGTATGTTCTTTAACCATTACATGTAGGTGTGTGTAAGTGTATCTTGAATAATTCTTATAAAAACATCCTAATATATTGAATATAGTGTATTTGTTACAAAATAAATGAATAAAAAGATTTTAGGGGGGGTTGGAAAAGCAAAATAAAACAAAAGAACACAAGTGAAGACATTACCTTAAAATCGGGTATCTCTATTTGATTTGAGCTCAAAGGCTTCCTTGGGAAGACTTCATCCCAAAATGAGGCTTCTAGGAGTAAGATAGGGATGTAGAGAGACAAAAGGAGCATGTTTTGGCTGATCCAAAGTCTTGATAGGTGTGGGTAAGGTGGTAGAGGTGGGGGCCTTTTATACGAGGAGAGGAGGGGCACTCTTGGAAAGTTACAAAATGTTACTTTATTTTCAAATGAGTTTATAATTTTAAAGGTCCCACATTGATGTATTTCTAGGATAAGGTGGTAAGGTTTAGAAATATACTCATCCAATAGGTCTCTATCAAGTGTAAATTATAGTTTTAACATTATCTTTTCATTTTATTTAAATCCTGTATTAATGAGGTAATCACTGCATCATCATGATGTCATAAATAATTTAATTTATTTATTGTCCAAAAATTATAAAAAATAAATCATGATGTAGGAAATCTTTTTATATTTCTAATTAATATTTATAGTAAAAAATATGACTTGTATAACCCCATTTAGAAATTGTTTTAGTAAAACAACTCATGCTTGTGACATTTTTATTTTAACTTTAAATAAAAATTTATTTATGTCATTTTCCAACCAATGTGTCTCCATGGGGTCCCCAAGTTGACCCATGGATTGTCTTGGTCGGCCATGACACATCCAATGAGGGTAGGACTTGTGTCTAGGTCATTTCATATTATTAAAACATTATTTTTACCTTAAATTACACTAATTAACTCTAATCGCGATAAAAAACTTAAAAGTTACTATTCACCAAAAATTATTTTAATCCCATTGAACCAAATTTTACATCCTAATGACAACCATGTATGTCATATTTTTGAAATTCAAATCACAGAAGTGGTAAAGTTTCATTTAAACAAAAAATCAATTTTTAAACTACCACTTAGTGGTTTCACTATTCATCAAAAATTGAAGTTTTTCGGAAAATACAAAAAATTCACCCTAAGATATATTTGATATTCTGAATTCAAATATGATGTCTATTTTAAAAAATTTAAACCATATATGTTGCATTAATTAATTTAATAATTAATTCCCACTGTCAAAACAAACAACGTGTTTTTAAGAAACAATATCTATTAAAAGATTGACACTAGTTTAAGTCCAATTTCAAAGTGAAATTAATTCCAATGACCACCATTAGATTAAATGGTAAAAATTTATTCTAAATAAACTCTAATATAAATTAAAAATATAATCTATCCATATAAATAATTCAGATTAAAAGGATGTTTTGAATTAAAATGCAACATTTTCAATGAAAATGATCTTTATCGGAAAAACAACAAAATTTTACACAAAGTAAATTTTGATGTCCAGATTCTAAAGAAGGATTTTATTTTGTCAAATACAAAATATAAAATTGTAAAAAGTATATTTAAAAAGGTTTCTCCATCAAAAGGTGGTTAATCTACCTTTTAAATAATATTATAATATTTATGCTTAAAATTGGATTCATTTGCATTTTAAGCCTCCAACATTTATTGGATAAAAGTAAAAATATTTGACAAACATATATAATAATTTTGTAGTTAGTTCCATTCATTACCGCCATTACAATGGCTAGGCATTAACCACCATTTCAAATAATATTATTTTATTATTAGAGCGCAATGTAAGATTTCAAAGAAACTCGTTGTTGCATATTGGGTACGTCCTCAAGCATAGCATTCCCTTTAAAGTAATATTAATATTTTTTTCAAAAATATGGATAAATATGAAAATGTCATATTCTTTATTTACCTTGGGTGTTACAAAATAGTTGTGAGAAATTATCCAAAAAATGTTTATAATATTAATAGGAACCATGAAAACTATGGATCTCAGTCACTGTGGTTGGTCTGGGAAAAAACTCAATAGCCTCCTACATTAATGGATCTATAAATATATACTGTCTTGAGATTATATGATCCAAAACTGAATCCTTTTTTTACAAAACGAGCACATTGTAAATTTTGAATAATTTTCATCCTTAAGACATTTATTAAAATACTAATGTGACCATCATGCTCTTCATTTCCCTTTGAATGGATAACTACCACAAACTAATCAAGGTAATCTCTAGAGACTCTATTCAAGATACGAGTGGAATTAGTTAAAATGAATGGAATCACTATATATTCAGAGTGTCCATACCTTGTACAAAATGTAGTCTTGGGTATAACCTCCTTATTAATCCTCAATTGATGTTATCCATAATGAAGTTCAATCTTGGAAAAGTATTTATCTCTGTGTAGTTGATCTAATAGGTCATTAATACGGGGTAGAGAATACTTGTTTTTGATTGTGATTTTGTTCATCTCTAGATAATCATTATAGATTCTCATATATCCATCCTTATTTTTAACAATGAGTCCAGGTGCACCCCAAGGTTCCACACATGGTTGAATGAATCCCCTTTTACGGTTCTCCTATTGTTACATATTCAATTCTTGAAACTCAATAAGGGCCATTCTATTGGAATTGTTTTAAATAGGTGTGGAATCGGGTATAAGTTATATTGAGAAATCAACATCTTTTTTAGTAGAATTCTATGAAATACTTCTAGAAATAAATCAAAAAATTCCCCCCAAGGGGAATATCATCTATGTCAAATTTCTCCCCAACAATATTAAATAAACACCCCTTTCGAATGGAAATCAATTCCCATACAATGGATTTGATCTCCACAGGATGTTCATACTTATAGTCACACAGATAAAATATCATAGGTTGGTTTATAAAATTAAAATATACCTTAATTCTTTGAAAATTGATGTGGTATTTATTTATATAAATACAATATATGAATAATATAACATCAAATTCATCCAGATGAAGAATTATAAGACTTGTAGGAAATACATTCCAGAAAACTTCAGTCAAAGATGAATCATATACTTGAGATTATATTGACATACCATTAGGTGTTTTCATTACTAATTATATGTCTAAAAATGTGGGTGTCATCTTGACACCCCTAGAAAATTTATTAGATATAAATGTATGAGTAGATATAGAGTAAAATAATACATTAGAAGCTCTAGAGAATATGTTAGGTGTACCTTTCACCATGTTTTTATCTCAACCAACATAAAAAATAGTGATCCGATGACATTTTACCATTTAACTCTTCTTAAGAGGTTACAGATGTCTATAATTATCATTAATCATTGGTTTTTTACTTGTTAACATAATACTCATAATACTTTCATTTTTAACACTAGAGTGTGGGTGGTTCATGTAACTTTCTCTCTATTCACATTGTTAGATAACATCTCCCATCACCTGAGAAATCAGTTTCTTGATGAACTTACTTACCACACATAAAATATTATCTAGTCCCATAGAACAATTTTATCCTTATTTCCTTCCATACTTTGAGCATAAAGAAAGGATCATCTTCTTCACTCCCTGATTTTTTGAGATTCCTTTGAACTCCATCTCCCTTTTCATGTCAAAAACATGATATTTATGGGTATGTCCAATCTCCATTTCCACCTTGAGATCATGTCAAACAATTTATTCATAGATAAAGAAGTACCTTATTAATAAATACCTTTAGAGAATTTACTTTAAGACACTAAATAATCGATCAACCTTACTTTTAGGTTGGATGATAATTCCACAAGAATACCTTGTGAGTATTATAAAATTTTACTCATATGTACCAACTGATTCATCATCCTTATGCTTTTTCTCAAATATTTCCTTCTATATTTTTGTATTGTATAAAATATACATGGTAAGTAATGATTGAAAAATAAGATATTAAACTCATCCCACTCTATGGAGTCTATTTCATTATGTTCCCTTGTATTCTTCATCAGATTATTCCATTTATCAACTTTTCCTTCCAATAGATAGATAGAGAAATGATTTTTTCATGTTATTAATATGGGGGAATGGAAAATATCATTTTAGTGGCTCTGTTCCATTGATCAGAAACAAGAGAATCAGTGTAACCATTGAAAGAAGGTGTAAATTGTCTCATGATGGACACAATAGAACATTGTTCCCCCTATTGGGTGTTTGTAAGTTCAAAATAATTTGTGTCTATAGAATGTTGTGTGAGAATATAAATGAGATTTATAATTCTATCTCCCGTAAAATTTGGATTCTTTGGAGGAAAATCATTTCACTTTCCATCATAGTTATTATTAACATGGTTCCTTTGGGTTTTATCAATGGACTAAATCCCAAAAACATAGTTTAAAAAAAATTAATTGTGGGTAACCACATAATCCTAAAAAATAACTCATAGGATGTCTCCATTTTTCACATTACTTTTAATCTATGACACTATAGGTTTATCTGAGGCCATTTATTGTCATCACTTATTTAAAACATTCATGATGGTTTGTAAAGACTTTTTTTTCATTTCCAAGTCATATCCCCCCATGAGTTTCATACTCGGTGTGAAACAAGGAAAATTATCATGCACTAGGTTATGATTGAGTCTAGATCAATGGGAAATTTTCAAAGTAATTACCCCTAGATACCTCCTTTCTCAAGAAAAATCTAATTTTATAATCCAAAAAAGGATGTAACTTCTTAGAAACCAATCACTCCATCCTTTAACAAAATTCCTATACATTGACTCATATTTAATCTTATCTTTATACATATCCTTATGGATATAAATATGGGTTTCTCATCTTAGATTCAAATGTTTAACTACTACTTTCTCTAATACCATTTATAATGTCCCAAATTTTTCATACAAAAATTTTACAACTTAATAGGTGCATATTCATTTTATAACATAACAATCCATGCCATAGTCATTTAGGTTTAGTTTATTTTAAACATGAACACACAATAAAATATTCCATAATGGAGATATGTCATATCCCACCATGTTCTTCATAACAAGAACCCTTTATAAACATATCATACATTATGCATTTTTTCATTAACCTGGGAAAGGACACATAGGAAAGGGTGATATTAGATTCTCAGTAAGGGTAAAAAAAGGATATATAATTACATAATAAGTAAAAGGGTAAGAGAATATGAGAATAAAAATTGAAAATCATGACCTATATATCATAGATCATAAAAAATATTCATAGAATAAATATTTGTAGTTCATAAGACATAAATCATAATGTAATGAAAGAACACAAACCATAATAACATAGCATTGGTATAAGAAATTGATTTTTGGCATAATCAAAAGCATAGAAAATAATTTCCTTATCATTTCAAGTCCCATTCCAACACTATCATAGTGTAATAGGTTCAATTCCTAAACCATTGTAGTATTCAAGGTTCACTCCCAATAATATAATAGTGGGAAAATTCCCTTACTAAAGCGTGTTCACACCCTATTCTAATCTAGTTTATATCCAATGATATTAATATTTATATAATTAATTAGAGGGAGATATTGGTCTCACTCACCATAAAATGAAAATAAAAAATATGTGTTCCAAAAGATTATAAAAAATTCACCATATTAAAAACCATGAAAATAAATGGGTTTCATAAACAATTCATTCTAATAGAGCCTATGTAAAATAAACATGTTTCATAATCATTTCAAAATTTCATCAAAGCATAACCCATGAAAAAATAAGTGGGTTTCATAAGAATATTTTCATGGTATAACCCATGGAAGGAAAAAAGGTATCAAAAAAAATAATATCTTCATAAAAATAAAACATCCATAGAAATACTAAACAAGATAACATTGGATCATATCCCTAGTAAAAATTAATTCTCATCAAAGGATTTCATCTTAGATGGAAAAATATTTTGAAAAAAACCCACATGGAATGTTTTTTGAGGAAAATATCCTTTCTTTGAAAATCACCCTTTTATAATTAAAAATTAATAAATATTGAGTATATCATTTTTATTAAAAACAACCATGAAAACATATAATGTAATATTCAATGAAAATAATGGTCAAGACAATCAGATATTTTATTTTCTTGTTGTACATGTTAAAACCATTATTCTATTCACATTTTTGGGAAAAGATAAATGGGGTTTATTTTAAAAACCATATAAATATTCCTTTAAATTAATTTTTTTAAAAATGTTAAAATTAGGTGAAAATTAATTTAATAAATTAATTTTAGATTTTCAAAAATGTTTTTGAAAATATATTTTAAAAAAATGTTTTTATTAGAAAGGGTTTTTTAACCGAAGAGATAAATAATGATGATTTTTCTTAAAACATTATTTTCAATTAATAAGTATATAAAGAGAGAAAAATGAAGGGGACACATGTATTATAATAAAGTAAAAATTTTATTATAATATAAATGATTTTTTGGAGATATATCATAAGACATCATCCTTGGAATCATAATCATGAACAATCTTGATAAATGATGAGATTGTAACATAAAACCCTTACCATTTTGGTAACATTTAATTGTAATACCTATTAAATAATAACTTAATTAAATTATATAATATAATTTTAATAAATAATTTCCTAATATTTCAAGTTGAAGGTCTATATATACACTTCATAAAAGGAGATAGGTTCATAACATAACATGTATCTCAAAGTAGGCACATTGAGACAAAAAATTAATACCTTAAGTATTGACATCATTCATAAACATTCAAACATCATTCATAATAAATATAATTTGATTAAAAATTTATTACATAACCATAAAAACACACATACACACACATATATATAATACTATATATGATTTACTTTGGACAATTTATTACACATTTATTAAAAATTCCATGGTAATGTTATTTTTCGGGCAGTAACATGTTTTTTTTCGAGTGTATTTTTATTTTATATTTTTTGTCATATAAAATTGATCATGGTTATGTTATATACATTATTTAATCATTTATATATATATATCATATATATTCAATATATATATTTTTATAAATTCGTAAAAGTTAGATATTGAAAATTAAATACACCATCCATGGGGATAATAGACTATATATACGCATGAAAGTTAATTTAATTTTCTCCAAAAAACGAGATAAAGAATTATAAATAATATATTAACATTAAAAAATATTTTTTATTTCATATATATTACAAATTTTAATTAACCAATCTCCAATAACTTCAACGTAATGCTTGAACGAATCACATCGCTACCTGAGGTGGTAGTTTCCCGTACCCACGAGCGACGTTATCATATTTCAAAAGAATGGAAAGTAAAATGATATATGAGATATAATAATTCCATAAGTGTAATAATATAATACATGTCAAATATAAAAATTTAATACGTAATTATATCCATCCTTGAGAGGTGGTTATGGAAAATGAATCACATCCGTTCTCGAGGCAGTAGTTCACCGTACACACGATCAAGAATTAAATTTACCATTTGATGGAGGAGAATATAGATATAGTTTATGCCATTAACATAATAAAATATTATTATATAATATATAAAGGTGTTATTATGTCCAAATAATAGAAGAATATTTGATGGATGTGGTTGAATAATTATAAAATCATGTTTAAGAATTTACCTCTTCTTTAGAGAGCCTCTTTAGGGTTATATATATATATATATTTGTTAGGAGGGATTTCTAAACTATTATGTGGGGTGAGATGTTGGTAATTAAATTTTTCTGGTATTTTCTATTCTAAAGTATTTTTAAAGTGTGAAGAGGAGAGGATAAACAGTGTCCTTTTATATGTTGGGGATAGGGTGGACATGGTAATTTTGAAAAGAATAAAGTGTACTGACATTTTTCATTTTCCAATATCTCAAAAATAGGTTATTAACAAACCTTATAGGTAATAAAGTCTAAAAATGGATACAAAATTGGGTTTTTACATTTTTATGGTAATTTTTAACCCTTATCTTTTTAGTTTAACCCTCAGTAAACCCATTTTTACCTATAACACAGAAAATAAGTGTTATTATTTTTACTATTAATTATGATAAAAAATTAAGTCGACCCTATTAGATAATAAAAATTTATATAATTCCTAATATGGATTCCATTTTTCTAAAATTAAACTCATAGAATTGGTATAATTTAATTTAAAATTAAACTAGTAGAAGTGATGAGAGAACATGCTTTCAAAGAGAAAATTTTAATAAATAGAGAATGTTTTAACATAAAAAGTAAATATTAAATTTATTAAAATGAACTAAATTGGAGTAATAAATATATAATTTAATTATTTTTTTACTTTTAAAAGTAACTTAAAATATTTTTTATGTTTTTAAAATTGTAAATGAAAAGACAATTCTTAATAAAAACCAGTATTTTTCACTCTTAACTGAAAAAATTATCTTTTCAGAAAATTCAAAAATATTCAGTACATGATAATTTTTACATGTAGATGTAAAAAATTAATTTTATTTTCTCTAATAATTTCCCCAAAATTGGTAAAAATTTCTTTTATTATTTTTTCACAAAATGAAATAAAAACATTTATTTGGGAAAATAGCATATTCCAAACATATAAAGACATTTCTAAAAATTATGAACTTTTTTATCAATATGTTTTTATTATATAAAACCAATATACTTAATATTTAAAAAGTATTTATTAAAATTCACATCACTATGTTTAATGGCTATGTTATGATCGCCGTTTAAAAAAAATAATATTTATAATATATCATGATTTGTTAAAACACTGTGTCACATGTAACATAAGATAAAATCAATGTTGTGTATAATGAAAGCTATCAATGAAATTTATTTTATTCAAAAAAAATTCATAAAAATGCAGGGTGTTACATTTTACCATCGTTAAATTGGATTTCTCCCTCAAAATTAGATACTTTGATATATAAAGAAGAGTATAGTTCTACCAAATAATTTCCTTAGGTTCCGACATAGCTTCCACAAAATGGTGGTTTTCCACAAAACGTTGCCCAGTGGTGTGGTGTTGCTTCATAAATCCTTTTCTATTTGATCCAAAATCCCCATTTTCTATTTCTCCTAAGAAATATCTTCCTCTAACGGTATGTCCTATGATTTTAGTACATGTGAAGGACTAGGTATGTACTTTCTCTGGAGTGATACATGAAACACATCATGGAATTGAGAGAGGTTTTGTGGAAGCTCTATGTGATAATATATATTCTAGATATGATTGAAAATTTCGAAGGGACTGATATACCTAGGGACTATATTCCCTTTCATCTTGAATCTTGTTTACTTTTTTCAAAGATAAATTATTATAAACTCCTTGTTCCCAACTTCAAATTCTAGATCACAATAATGATTATCAGCATAAATTTTCTATTGCATTTGGTCCACCTTTAGGTTTTTGTTTAATTGATCGATCATTATCTACCATTTCTTCATCTATATTAGGTCTCAATAGCTTTCATTCTCGAACTTCATTCTAGCACATTGGAGCACTAAATCTCTCTCCATAGAGGGATTCACATGGAGCCATATGAATTCTAAATTTAATAATATTGTTTTATGAAAACTAAATTAAAGGAATTTATTGATCCCAACCACCTTTGAAATCTTGGGAATAAGATATCAACATATCCTATAGGGATTTGATGTTTGATTAGTCGATGGAGTTTTAAGAGGTGCTTCTCTGTGGTGGCTTCATCCTTGTCCCCAGGCTCATAAAGGGATTGTTCTTCATGATATATTTAAGAGTGTCTTCAATTAATGGTTTTGATGATATGTGGTGATCAGTTTTGGTTCTCTATGGTGGTGCTGGTGCTTCACCCCTTAATGATGTCCATCAATGATGGTTTGGAGTTTTTGGTGCACATTATGTGTGTTTTTCAATGAAAATGGCGATTTTATGATGATTAAATTGGAATCTAGTAGTTGTTCCTCATCAGTGACCTATTGTGTTGATGAGTTTTCTTTTTTCTAGGGTATGCAACATGAAGCGAGACATGCCCCATGCTAGTAATGCAGTTTGAATTATGAAATTTTAATTTTAAAATTTGATTATGATATTTTGTGGTTGAATGTGTGTCAGTAAATGATTTTGGTGGTTACCACTTAACCAAAAATTATATTTTCAAAATAATAAACAACTGAATTAGACATATTAAGAGCTTGAAAAAGGCTTCGTAATAACTTTGAAGGTAAAACTTGAATACCAATTAGAAAAAATAGATTGTGTTACTCCATGAAACCTTAACAATTCATTAATGTTTATCCTTGTAAGATAATACAAATTGAAATAATCTATAATAGTGAAGAGGTGTGCTGAATTTTTAAAGTATTAAATTATAACCCATATAACATTGTGGTATTTATATGTTTTGGGGAGTGCACTGATGAAATACATGGTGATGTTTTCCAATTTACATTCTCATATAGGTAATTAATGTAACTCACCCTTAGAGATATTTTTCTCTCATCCTTAAAATTCTAATATACCATGCACCAAGATTAAATCTCTATGATATCTCAATTCATGCCATCAAACAAAAGTAATCGTTCAAATATCTATACATATTCATGATTCCATGATGATTAGGGAATTAAAAACATTGAGATTACTTAAACAACACCTTTAAATCTGGCATGGATGGAACACATACATGGTTCCTAAAACTTATCATTCCATCCTGATCAAGGTTAAACTCAGGAAGATTTCATACATTCTTTTTATACTCTACATTTTCCTTCTATACCTCTTTAATCTTCAAATGGATATATGTTTGAACATTTAGTTGAGAAATAATAAGATTTCTCATCTTCCATTAGGATTTACAGATACATCCTTTTAAAATATAGAAATATTGGATATTTTGTGATCCCCATCATGGATATTCTAGAATGTTCCTTTTGACTAAAACCATCAACCACCTTTTAAAAAAATTGGGAATTAAGTCTCTTTTTTTATTGTGAAAGAAAAAATGGATTTTCATATGGGTAGAGGGAGACCCATTACATATCTCATAGGCCCAAGGACATGTGTACCATGAACATGGACCATAGGCCTTGGATATTTGAATACCTAAATCTTGTCCAGAAATCCCATTTTTTGGCCTAAAGGCCACTTCAAGGAATAATACTGCTACTGTACCTGAGCTACTACAGTACCTGATATAGTTTTGGAAACCAAGTTCGCTTTCCCAGGGTGGTAATTTATTAATAATTAATAATATTTAATCAGATATAACCATATTATTTGGATCATATTTAACTCATTCTCTGTGAATATACACTTTAAAAATTTTTAATGGTATATATATCACACTTTTCTATGTATAGATAATGTATCCATATATTTAATAAATAATAATCGTAGTAAAGTCCAAATCATGAGTTGGGTAGTTTTTATCATGAACAATTAATTTTCACGAGGCATAAGATTTACTCATGTAATTCTGTATGATAATTCACCATAATCCCTTCTTAGAGGCATCATAATATATCAAAAACCCTTCTCTACTATAGGGTAATGTAATCACACGAAATATGGATAATATTCTCTTTAGTTCCTTGAAATTTTCCTCACATTCATCTATTAAGAGGAACTTGGATAACTATCGAGTTAACTTCATGACTAGATTAGGTGGTAATGAGAACATATCCACAAAACATTGATAATATCATAAAAAAGAAAGAAAACTATTGATCTCACTTATAGCGGTTTGTCTGGTCTAACATTCAATAACATCATTCTTTGGTGGATCTACAGATATAATCTATTTTGGGATTATAATACCCAATAAAGAAACCCATTGTATCCAAAATTCACACTTTGTAATGTTTTCATATTTTCCCCCTTCAATAGGCCCTTTAGTATAATTATTAATCGAAAATCATGCTTCTAATATCTCATTTAATAAATAATAACATCATCTATATAACTAATAAAAATAGATCAATGTAATCTCTAAAGACTCTATTCATTAAATCCATTAATATAGAGTGGGACTTAGTAAGACCATATGAAATCAATATATATTCATAGTGTTCATACCTTTTCTGGAATTGTTTCATGATTATATTATATAATCCTAAATTTTTCTAGGTACATCGCTCTTTGAGTTTTGGTTGAACCAATTTTAGTTGGGTTCTTTATATTTTAAATCTTATTGGTCAAACCTTTTCTTGGGGGATGAAATGAATTTTTTGGGAAAATGAACTAATGATTGAAGTTATATGTTTTTTTAATTAATATATCCTAAGTAAATAAGATAAACGATTAAGAGGAGGTCCTTTGGAGTTCTTGGATAACCCGAGGCTTTTTCTAAGTGTTTGTATTGAATCTTCCTTCAAGGAATCTTCATTTTATGAACTGGTTGCATGACATGAATCCTTTTTTGAGAATATTATATAAACTGATACAAATAATAAAAAGTTTAAACTCTATGAAATTGGTTTAAATCATGGAAAGTTATATTGGTGTTAATTTAACCCCGGGAAACATGTTTTTTGGAGTATATTATAAATCGATAAATTCACATCATGAATGGGGTTCATGTTGAGAATATATAGGGACCAATATTTTAAAACCACAATGCATGTATGAATTATTTTTCATTTATGGTGAATCTTCGTTTTCTGAACCCTAGTGTGACTCCAGGAAACTTTCAGGTGATTCTTTCTCTTTTAGACATATTGGTCTTCCATTTAATCTTCAGTGAGTTCATTCTATTTGGTTTTATCCATATAATGGTGTGAGTTCTTGACCACTACGGAATCAAGTTTTGATCTTGATACTTTTGGGATCAAGGTTTTCCTTTTCATTCTCCTTCACCTTCATCCTATATTGGAATTCCTTATTGAGGGTGTCTCTTTTATTACTGGACAAAGATAGATCATTTAGAAAAATACCTATAGCATGTTTCTATTTCTTGAAGTATGTGAAATACCATGAGATCACACCAACACACCATGCATGTTAACTAAAGTAATAATGGGTGATCATAATCATTTTTTGGTCAACTCCTTGGATCCCTTTGTATCTAATAGTTTTGAGACCTAGATAGTTGCAACCATAGGGTGATCCTACCCGTTGAATGATTATTAAATGGATTCTAGATTGGAAAATGAATTTCCATGACATGATAACATGTGTGATTTCTTATTATAGGCTCACATTGGAAAATGGATTACTTGTTTATTAAAATTAATGGAATTAATTTTATAAAATATGGTTTTGTACACTGGAATGATTATGACATAAGATATAATTTGATGAATTAATGGGTAATTCAAAGATAAATGGTAATTATATGAATTGACCCTTGTGGATTATTATGTTATAAAATGTTATTATTGAAGTTATGACATGTATTTGAATCATGTTGTGATGCTTATATAGATGTTTTTGCCCAATATTATGATGAAATGCTTCTATAGAGGGCTTGGATAGGTGTTATGCTAAAATGATTATATAGAGGTCTTGACCCAGTGTTATACTAAAATAATTATACAGAGGGATTATCTCTCTATTATACTGAAATGAATATTTAGAGGACTCTTCTCAATTATGTTATTATACCTTGGAATTGTGATTATAGTTTTCATATTGATATTACATGCTTAGAGTTTATCCAGTATGGTGCTGAACTAGGTTAATTATTATATTGTATTAATTGATTAATTAATACTCATATTTATCACTTTATTGAATGAACACACTATCAGAATGGTTTTGTTTTGACATGGTGGTGTTGACCTATTGAGTTTTACACACTCCCTATTTAGGACACCTTTTTGTTCCTTAGAAGATTATATGGATTCTGGTTTATAAAAATTAAAATACCTTGTTGTAGATTATTTCTTACTGTATAATTTAGAGCTCAGAGTTGGAATCAGTGTGGGGACCGAGACTAGGCAATTTGGTGTCTTCTTTGAGTTGTTTTTTCATCTATCTATTTTATATTTATCTTGACACAAACACACACGCATATATTCTATATTATCATTACATTATTTTTTTTTATTTTTTATTTGATAAATTTATTTCACTATATTGTTTATCTGGTATTATTATACTCTTTTCAATATTTTTATTACTCCAATATTTATTATGATATCATTACAACTCTATAAACAAGGGTATAGTCTCACCAATATGTTATTTACACCCCCATTACTATTTTGCACCCTCAGGCATATGGTGAGACATGCTTGTGGTCATGTAACCAACCTAGTTTTTCCACTTGAGAGACTTTTAGGACTGGGGACATTACAATGTAGTAGAAGTATTTCTTAGGATTTGATTTCTATTATTTTACTATTTAGGAATGAATAAAATGGAGGCTAGGAACATGTTGGGACAAGGTAATGATCTTATGTATTGGAGTTGCTAACCCATGTATGAGGGAAAATCTATGTGCCCATGGATGAGATTGTTGTTCATGATGTTCTTTTATTATAGTTTATATTATTTTACATTGGGTGATTTAGATGCTGTGTGATGTTATTATTTATTGAGATTTATACTCATGGACTTGTATAATGTGAGATGAGTATACATGCATCATGATAGGATTGCATGGATATATATATATATATACTTTCATTTTTCACGAGAGGGACATATTTATGGCATGTGAAATACTTTCCTCTATGAGCCATGAAATGAGATACATGTTATATCTAATGAAAATGGGAATAAATTAACATTCATGTCATACCAATTCACCTAATAATCCATGTTTAGAGATACCATGAGCCATTATTTCTCTATTTTTTTTTCACATTTTGAGTATGAACATGTTGTTTATCTAGTGTTCTAAAGAGTGTGTTTTTCTTTTTGAGAAAATTAATCCTCGTCATATTCGAATTGAGCATTACAAAATAATTAATTAGAAAAATCATAACACAATTTTAACATAAAATCCTGTAGATCCTATGAATTAGATGAATGATTGTCTGCATGAATGCTTCTTAAGAATCATAAATCCATGAAAAGGGATATTATTCACACATTACCTTTGATATTTGAGTTGATGATAGAAATTTAGATGCATTATCCACCTATATTCACTAGGGAGGTAGGAACCAGGGAAGCTGATTTATAGTTTGATTCACTCTAGATAATCTCCATCCACATTAAGATACCCACAAATAAAAGGGTGAATTTTTCTGAATACATGATTTGTGGATAATCCATGCATTGGTGGTACACTTTAGAGAATGATGGGTAGAAATAGGGTTATCCTAGAAGAAAATCATGATGAATTTCTTTATCCACATATATATTGATACTTTGAGGCATGATAAGGATCCAAAGTTCATGAATCTAATATAGGAGGGAATGCTAGTGAAGGAAATTGTTGTACATTTCACCAACATGTATCAATTTGCAACATCTTTACTATTTAATAATATTTCCATAATGAGGAATTTTTAAGATGAGATTTTATATGAGATTAGTTCATAGGGGAACGTTTTTCCCATTAGTATTATTTTATATGGGATGATTCAAGAACATATCATGAAAGGGAATATGGGGGAGGACCTGAGAAGTAGATGATATATTTTAGTTGGGTGAACTAGGAGCTCTTCTTCTAGTGTCCAGAAGTGACTCTACGAAAATTATCACTAAGGAAATAAATGGAAGAGTAACCAAGGAAGTGAGTATCCATCTTGAGACCTTGTTCAATTAAATTTCTATAAATTTAGAATGTTTGGCCACAAAAGGTATTAGTGCTTATACACTAATTTGGAGTAACATTCATGTGGTAGGGTAGGACACCTATAGAGGTTTTTTATGGGAATGTAATATCATAGTAGTGGAAGTGGGTCATAATAGGTACCATAGTCTAGGAAATACTCATCTACCCCTCAAAAGACTGGTATTTTGAGTTCTACTAGATGTTCATGACATTGTAGGTGGTATTGTATCCCAGTGTAGGAGAAAAAGTACCAAGAAGAGGAAAAAATATAGGGGATTTAGACTAGAACCTTGAGTAGAGCTGAAATTCATCTAGACACTATACATTCCACTCTGGCTAGTTATGATTTTGGACCATCTATTTTCATTGGTATGCTTATTGTATCATCTAACTTAGCTTATATTTTTTTGATATAGAGGAATCATGATCCATTATATCTAATCTTTTTTTGAATGGGTTTGGAATGATTTTAGAAATACAAGATGGTTTCATGACCATCAGTATACTATTTGAAGTGTGTTTAAAGAATATAAAATGTTACAAGGAGTGTTCTCTAGAAATTTGTGGTTACCATTTCTTTTGGAAATATTTTTTTTCTATAAAGGTCATGTTTTTATTTTATTCTAGGTATAGAATAGTTATCTATATACTATTATCACATCGAATATTACTATATGGAATTTTACTTTCTATCTATAGAAGAATGAAGCAATTTTGACCTGGGTGAGATGGATCTTTAGGTCGGTTCTGCATGACCAATTCAAAACAAATTAGATTGTCTAATGGATCATATAGTAGGTCATCCTCTAGATGATGGTGACCTGTAGTATGATGTTTTCCCTCTAGTGTTAGTTCATTTTTAGTATTTTTTCTAAATATCCCTACATCTTACCACCTGAGCTGGAGATCGAGTTCACGATTGAGTTGGTGCCTAGAGTGGATCAAGTTTCTATTATACCATACAATATGGATGTAGTAGATCTTCTATAAATTAAATTATAGGTAGATGATATGAAAGCTAAGGGTTTCATAAAACCTTGTAAATTACCATAGGATTATTTCATTCCTTTATCCCAAAGTATGATGAGACTTTGTTCTTGTGTGTGGATAATTGGAGATTGAACTAGATGACGATCGAGAACAAATATCCCATTCCATGAATCAATGATCTCTTTGATAATTATAGAGTTTTCCAAGTTTTATCAAAGATAAAATTGCGATTAGGGTGCAATAAAATAATATTTATACCATCAAACATACCACATACAAATTTTAGGAGTAGGTATGTCTTGTGAAAGTTCATGGTGATTCCGTTTTGTCAGATGAATGAACCGACTGCATTCATGGCCCTGATGAACTAGATATTTCATCCATGTTTGGATCAATTTGTGGTGTTTTTATATTATAAAATCTTCATGTAATCCCAGTCAATAGATGATCATCTTAAAAAATAGAATCATATTGAGTACATTGAGAGAGAATAAGTTGTACTCTATTCTATCTAAATGTAGTTTCTAGATTGGTAACTTGAACTTCTTAGCACATGTCATCTCATAGGATAGAGTGTTAATAGAACCAGAGAGGGTTTCATCCTTGTTATCATGGGAGAGGACCAATAATTTATTCAATATTTAGAGATTTTTTAGTCTAGAAGGGTATTATTGGTGTTTTATTTAGGACTTTTCGCTTCCGAGAGCACCTCTGTTCGGGCTAACCAAGAAAGGGGTGGATTTTTGGTTATATTATTGTGAGATATCCTTTCTGGTTCTATAGGGAAAGCTTACCTTAGCCTAAATCCTCACCTTAACCATATCGCGTAAAGAATATTCCATGTTCTATGAATCATCCAGAGTTGGAATCATTTCATTTTTAATGCAGGAGGATCAAGTGGTTTCTTATGGCTTAGGAAAATTCAGACCACATGAGTGAAATTTTTCTAATCTTGATATGAATTATTCTATTATGGTACACACCCTGAGATGATGGAGACACTATCATTAAGGTGAGAGGTTTTTAGGGTATAGAGACCACAAGATCCTTAAGTACATTTTTTCTTAGTGGAACACAAACCTTATGTAGAGGAGGTGGGTCGAGTATCTTCAATAATTCAACTTTGAGTTGGATTATACATTGGATAATGCAAAGATAATTATTGATGACATGAGCTGGAATACAAAGACAGAGGTAGTGATAGGTTCTTCTTATAAGTTACATAAGATTTCAATCTTTGTATAAATATATAAAAATGTTTTAGAGTTCAAGAGACAAGTAGCTCTAACTTCAACATCAGTTATAACAATGATTTTGGATAGGATCAGGACCAATATGTTACATGATTCAATGGGATTATCTCTATCGATTAGAATATATGTTTATGTCCCACCACCAGGATGGTCTCTTAGAGGTGAAAATGTAAATCATATACATGGATTAATATGGTTTCCTATTGGATTGCATGAGGAGATTATGATTGAGTTTCATACATATAGATGGGTGGAACATACAAGACTATAACTGATATATCATGATATCTATAGACAATATTGGTTTCCATGAATGAAGAAGAGGTACTGGGATTTTTAGAATGATTTTTCACTTAGTAGCCAGTGAAGGTCGAGCAGTAGAGGCCCTCCAAGTTGTTGTAGCCTCTTATAATTCCAGAATGTAAATGGGATGATGGTATTATGGATTTAATGACAAGGTTACATAGGAAACCTCATAATAACTATGTATTATGGGTGATATTAGGTCTATTAATGAAGGTATACAATTTTTTCCCATTAGAGATAGCTTCAGCAATGAAGATCTAAGTTGTTTTTACATGCAGGAAATAGTTTGACTGCACAATGTTCTGAGGAATATCATCTTTGATAGATATCATCATTTCAAATCCTAATTCATCTATGGTCTTCAACATGATCATTTATTTAAGTTTATTCTAAGTAAAACTAATCATCCTCATACTGATACCTAATATGAATGGATTATTCATATTATGAAGGATATTCTATGAGATTTGGTGTTGGATTTTAGCGATTCAAGTGGGAAACACTTGTAACTTTTATATTTTTTGTATAATAACATATTCTAGGAATTGATACAGATGGAATCCTTTGAGGAATTGTAAAGAAGGATGTGTTGTTAACCTCATTGATGGTTATAGGGTGGTGAGTTAACATTTTTTGAATATAGTATCATGTAGAAGATGTTTGATCAGGTTCAATTAATCAGGAATAAGTTTTTGACCACACAGACCATGAAGAAATATTACACTGACCAGAAGAGACATCTTATTAATTTGGTTGTGGGTAATCATGTTTTCCTTCAGGTGATTCAAATATTCAAGAAACATCATTTCAGTAAATAGGTAAATCTAGCACCTATCTTGGTTAGGGAATTTGAGATAGTGGGGAGGGTCCGTCCAGTGGAATACCATTTTTCCCTTCCACAATGAAACAGTTCCATGAATGATGTATTTCATAGATCAATACTTTATTGATATCGTCATAACATTTATCATGTGATTGTTATTGATGACATCGATCTCAGCGTTGATGAAATCTTTTAGGAGTAACCGATAAAGAATTTGGAAAATAGTGATAAGTCTCTATCAGGAATGACTATACCTCTAGGGAGAGTGTAGGGGGGTAGCATGGGCGTGTTCTAGAGGATACCATGAAGAGGGAATATGATATGAAAAAAAAAGTTTCCAAACATGTTCTTTGAGTCCCCACCATGATTCCTAGAGTATCCCAAGGATGATCTGTAATATATTGGGGAGGCTTTATGATCCCATATTTTTCCTGGTATATCCTTCTTTGAGTTTTTATGAACCAATTTTAGTTGGTTTTATCTTATTTTAAATTTGGGTGGACATACCTTTTATTTGGAGATGGAGAGATTTTTCTAGGAAAAATAACATAAATTTATAAGATATAGGATTCTTTGAATTAATGGATTTTGGTAAAATGTGAAACAAGGATTAAGATGAGGTCCTTAGGGGGTCTATGTTAACCTGGGGATTTTACTTGGTGGTTTTGTAGAGGCTTCCTACTGGGAATTTTTTCATTGCGAACTTATTATAAGTATTGAATCCTTATCTTGGTAGATTCCATGAACTGGTATAAATCCTAAAAAGTTTACATGTTGGGAAACTATTTTACATCATGAAATGGTTGATTAGTATTAATTTAACCCATGGTGATTCTTTTTTCCAAACATCATAAAAATTGATAAATTCACATTGTGGAAGTGGTTCATGTCTTTAATATCTCAAGGCCAGCTATTATAAACAATATTTTATATATGATTTATTTTTCATTCATGGTACAATCAGCTTTATAAAACTATACAGTGACTCCAGATGATTTTTGGGAGATTCCATTTCTTCCAAACGTCTCAATATAGAATTTAATCTCTATTGACTTATTTTTTTTAGATTTATCCTTCCTTCCACTATCATCTATTATAACAGTGTGATCTCTTAACCACCCTTTAATTGGGTTTTTATATTGATTCATGTGTGATTTAGGTCTTCCTTTCTGACCACCTTTTCTTTTTTCCTTCATTTTCATTCCTTTTTGAGGGTGTTTCAATGATTTCCAAATAAAGTTGGACAATCTAGAAAAACCCATATGGTCTATTTCTATTTCTTAATGTATGGGAAGTACCATGTGAACATGCCTACACACAATGAACTTTAACAAAAAGTATAATGAGTGATGATAATATTGTTTTTGAACTACTTCTTGGATCTCGTTGGATCTAATAGTGTTGAGACCTGGATAGTGGAAACCATATGGAGATCCTATCCCTTGAATGATAGTGAACTGGATTTTGGAATGGGACATGAATTATAAATAAATGAGACCATAGGTGATTGATTATGATAGGATCATATTAGAAAATTGCTTAGTTGTTTATTTAAATAACTTTCTATAATTTGATATTATATGGTTGCGTACACTACCATGATAATAGATTACGATCTAATTTTATTAATGAAATGGAAACTAAAAGATAAATGGTAATTGGATGTGTTGACCATTGTGGATTATAATGTTATGTGGTGTTATTATTTCCATTATTCCTTGTGTTGTGATTCATGTTGTAATTCTTATATGAAGGGATTGGCTCGATATTATGCTGAAATTATTATAAAGAAGGATTGGCCAGGTGTTATGATGAAATGATTATATATAGGGCTTCACTCAATGTTACGATAAAATGATTATATAGAGGGCTTGGACCATTGTTATTCTGAAATGATTATATAGAGGGATATCCCCAGTTATGTGATAAGGAATTGGACTCATAGTTATAGTTTTCATAGAGATGCAATATGGTCAGTGTTTTTTGGCATGGTGCTAAAGTAGGTTAATTGTTATATTATATTAATTGATTAATTATTACTCCTATTTATCACTTTATTGTAAGAACTTACTATCAGACTAGTTTTTTTAGACATAGTGGTTTCAAACTAATGAATTTTACACACACCCTATTCGGGTTGTTGTTTTGTACCTGATAATATTACATGGAAACTAGTTTGGAAAAGGGAAAATGACCCTGTTTTTGATTGTTTCTTAATGGATGGGTTGGATCTTTGAGATGTCACCAACATGATGACTGGGACTGAGGTCTTTTCTATCTTCTTTAGGTTGTTTTTTATTAATCTTTTGTCACATTCAGCATGAATCTTAGCAATATTCATTTCTTATATTATATTTTTTATATTATAAGTATGAATATTTTATCTCACTATTTGGTCTATATACCACTGCTATAATATTTATGAAACTTTTGTTACTCTAAACTTTATTCCTCTATTATTACAACTCTATACCAGGGTGTATATTCTCCCCACTATGTTCTTTACACACCCATTATTAATCGAAAACCTCTAGTGTATGGGGAGGTGTGCTTAAGGTAATGTAACCTACTTAGTTTGGCTATGTGAGGGAGTGCTAGTCCGAGGTATGTTACATATATCCTCCTTCATGACCCTCAAAATGATGATATCAAAAATAAAGTTCAATCTTGGATAATTTTTTATCTTAGAATAGTTGATCAAATTGGTATCAATAGATGGTAGAGGATACTTTTTCTTGACCATAATCTTGTTCATCTCTTGATAATCAATTCAGATTCTCAAAAATCCATCTTTTATTTTTAAAAATGATTTTTTTCACCCAAAGGTGACACACATGGTTGAATAAACCCCTTTTCGAGGTCTCTTGGAGTTTTTTCTTCAATTCCTATAACTCAATTTGGGACATTATATAGGTAGTCACTGAAATAGGTTTGGAACCAGGTATGAGTTTTATTGTGAACTCAACTTCCCATTTTTGTGTAAGGATATGAAAATATTCTGGAATGAAATTAATAAATTATTGAAAAGAAGTAACATAATTGATGTCATGTTTCCCTCCAACCATCTGAGATAAAAACCCATTTTAAATGGGAATCAAGTCCCATACAATGCATTTCATTCCAATGAATTTTCATATGTATCATCACACTGATAGGCAATCATAGGTTGTTTTTTAATATCAAATGTGAATTCCCTTCATCAATAATTAATGTGGTATTTATGTAGTGAAAGATAATCTGTGACTATAAATAAAATCAAATTCATCTAGAGTAAGAATTACTCAATTTGCAGGAATCAGATTCCAAGAAACTTCAATGTGAGGGGAATTGTATAATTGAGATGTGATCATTTTACTATTTGGGATTTTCAGTTATAATTCTATATATAACCATATGAGTTTTATATTGATACCCTTAGAAAATTATTCTTATAGAAAATAGTGAGTTGATATGTAGTAAAATAATGTATTAGTAGTTCTAGAGTGGATGTTAAGTGTACCTTTCACAATGTCGTTATCACACCCCTCAACATAAATAGTAATTTCATGAGATTTCCCCTTATCCCTTGACTTAAGAGGTTGATGATTTCAATCATCATTATAAACATTTAGATTTTGTAACAGGTTAGTGTATTTTCTATACACCATGTATTTGAAACACTAGAGTCTGGGTAGTGAATTCTATATACATTTATCTCTATTCGTATTATTTGCTAACTTCTTTCCATCACATCTTCTATAATTTTATCAATGATGTTCCTTCTAACACATAAAACACTTTTCAATCCCCTTATAAAAAATTTCTTCATATCTCATCCCACACTTTAGGAATGGGGTAGGGATCATCTTCTTAACTCTAAGGGTTTTAGTGTTACCTTTGAACTCTACATTCCTTTTCTTGTTAATACCATGCGATTTATGTGCAACTCTGATATCTATTTCCAACTATAGATACCATGAAAACATTTCTTCCTAGAAACTGATACCACTTATGGATAATTCCCTTCAAGGACTTTGTTTTAATCCATTGAGGAATTTATTAACAATAATTTTATTTTGGATTATTATTCCAGAAGTGTAACTCACAACTCTTATAAAATTCACCTAATAGGTTCCAATAGATATATCACCCTACTTCTTTAGCTCAAAAAATTCCTTATCCATTTTTGGATAAATAATATGAGGGAAGTAATTTTCAAAAAATATTCTCTTAAACTCATTCCACACCATATAGTCAATTTCATCATGTTCCCATTTATTCTTGATTAGAGTCCACCATTGATTTTATTCCCCTTACAAATGATAGAAATCCAAAATGAATTTTCCATGTTCTGAACACTAGAGAACTGAAAATTTATGTTTAGTGGAACTGATCCATTGCTTAGAATATAGTGGATTGTAGAACCACTAAAATAAGGTTGATGTTTCCTCATGAAGGACTCAAAAAATTATTTACCCTCATTTTCATATTTGAAACGTTAGCATGATTCATATATTGAGATATATGTGTGAGCATAGAAACAAGATATTACATTCCATATCCTATAATTGTTTTTCTACATAGGAGGATAATATTTCCATTTTTTGTCTTAATCATTATTAATACAGTTTCTTCAGGTTCCATCCATTGACTAAAACCAAAAAGCATTGTGTAATAATAACAATCATAGTGGGGAACCACATAATCATGGAAAATCAAGTAAAGGATGTATAAATCATGGAACATTATTTTTAATACATGAATCCTTAGGTTCATACTAGGTTATTCATAATTAATATCTAATTAAACAATTCATGATGGTTTATAAAGAGTTTTTAAATTTCCAAAGAATATACCCTAGGAGTGTCAAAATAGGTGTGTAGTAAGGATCATTTTCATGCACTGTGAGATGATCTAGTCTAGTTTAATGGGCCCATTTTAGAGTTATTTCCACTATGTATCTCTATTCCATAACCATATCCACTTTTAGTATCCATACATGGATGTAATATCATGGAAGCCAAACTCCCCATCCTTTACCAAAATTCTGGTATATTTTTATATATTTGACACATCTTTATACTTATCCTTAGACATATCCTTAGGGATATGACTATAGTTTTATCATCCAAGTTTCTAATGGTTTACCACACATTACTATGATACTGACTCTAAATAAAAAATTTGACATTCCTAAATATTATATATTAATGGAAAATATTCATTACATAACATAATAATCCATTGAAGAATCATTTAGCTCTAGTGGATTTGGAAAATAGGACACATAAACAACTTTTCTATAAGTTCCCTATGTCATATCCCACTATTCTATTCATAACTAGAACCCTTCTTGGACATATCATAATAATACCTTATATAATAATCTAGGGAAATGAAACATAATAAAGTGTGAGCTTCGATGCTCAAAAAGGGTAAAAAAGGAAGATATCAATATACCATGAGCATAAGGGTATGATGACTTGATAATGACTTTTAAAAACCAAAACCTTCTTATAATATATCATAAAAATTATTAATAGAATAAATATTCAGAGTTCCTAAGACATGATTCATAATGGAATAAAAGAACAAAAGCCATGAAAACATAACATTGGAATAAGTCATATATTTTTGGTATAAACATAAGCCTATAAAGCCATTTCCTTAGGAGTTCAAGGATCATTTCCCTTACTATAATAATTGAATAGGTTCAGTACCTAAAACATTTTAGTAGAAAATGTTTACACTCAAGGCTATCATAGTGGATAGATTCCCTTACTGAATTAGGTTCACTCCCCATTCAATTTTTTTATCAAATGAGATATCAATATTTACCCAATGCATTCAAGGGAGATATAGGTCCCACCCATCACATAATGAAAATCATATATATGTGTGCTATAAGATTATAAAAAATTCATAATACTTCATGAAAGGAAATAAGGGTCATTAAAATTTCATCATAACATAAATTTTGGAAAATTAAAAAGATTCCTAATCAATTCATTATTTCATCAAAGAATAACCCATGGAAAAATAATAATTTTTCATAAGAATTAATTCATGGAATAACCCTTAGAAGAGAAATGATTTTAATAAATATATTTTCATCAGAAATATTAACCAAACCTATAATGAATAAATATGGTATCAATTGATTATATCCCTAGTAAAAATTAAGTAACATGAAATGATGGCATCTTAGATAAAAAATTAATTTAAAAGAAAAATCACTTAGAATTTTTCTTGTGGAAAATATTCTTTTTTTGAAAATAAAATTTATAAAAAAATTATTAAAATATCATGGAAATGCTTATCTTTGAAAATAAAATTGAAAACATATATTGTAATAATAAAAGAAAATAATGGTTAGGATGTTAGAAAATTCTATTCATGTCGTAACTGTTAAAACAAATATTCCTTCTACATCAACAGTAAAATCTAAATGGGGCTTGTTTGGAAAACTACATGAATATTCCTTTTAAATAATTTTATAAAAAGGTTAAACATGGGTAAAAATTTATTTAATAAATAATTTTGAAAATTTTAAAATCAATTTTGAATTTTTTTAGAGAATATTTTTTTGGAAGAAAAATGGTTTTCAACTGAAGAGAGAAATAAAAACAATATTTCTTAAAAACATTATTTTTAACTCTTGAGAACATAAAGGGAGGAAATTAATGGAAAAAATGAATTTATTTAAATGAATAGAGTAGAATAAAATAAATTCGTTTCATGAGGGATATATCAAAATATTTCATTATTGGAATCATACTCATGAAGAATCATGATAAACAATGAGATTACAACATAAAACTATTACCACTTTGGTAAAATTGAATCATTAAAACCAATAAATAATATCATTAAATTAAAATTATAATACCATGATAATAAATAAATTCCTAATATTAAATTTAAAATTTATGTATATACACCTAATAAAATAAGATATGTGCACAATATAAGAAATCTCTCAAAAAAGGAAAATTGAGACTTAAATCCCTTACATTAAGTCCCAACATCTTTAGTACAAGTTCAAACATCCTGTTTAATAAATAATTATTTATTATAAATATATGAATGAACCATACACAAAAACACAAAAACACACAAATATATATATTTATACATATATATCTTACCAAATGTGATTTACTTATTACCTTTTATTATCCGTTTATTGATAATTTGATGTTAAATTCATGTTTCAGGGAATAACTGGTTTGTTTTGTGCATATTTTTATTTGATATTTTTGGTCCTCATACTTTGATAATGGTTAATTAATCACCATAATGTTAAAATATATATATATATATATATATTTATATTAATTATATATGTATTTAGAGTAATCCCTGTATGTTAGAGATAGAAAATGAAATACACAGTTCATGGATATAGTAGAGCGTACATATGAGTGAATGTTATTTCAATTTTATCGAAGGATTGAATGAAAAAAGGTAAATAATATATTACCATTTCTGAATAATTTTTATTTTATATATATCACATATATTCCTTAGAACAATCCTTATTACCTTCCATGTAAATCATGCACGAATCACATCATTTTGTGAGGCGGTAGTCTGCTAGACACATGAGAGACATTATTGTATTCCAATAAAATTGAATGTAAGAAATTATATCTGATATAATAATTAAATTATTATAATAATATAAAAAATACAATATTAAAACATTTAACCCATAATTATATCTAGTATTGAGAGATAGTGAGTGAAAACAAATAACATTAGTTCGAGAGACGATAGTCCTCCGTACACAATATCGGTGGTTTCAATTCCCATTTGATGGAGGAGGATAAATATATAGGTTATGAAATTAACTTAATAAAATAATATTATGGGGGATATAATGGTTTTATTATTTTATTATAATATAATTATATTTTATGGATTTGGAAGAAGAAATAAAAAATAATTCAATTTTGAGAATTTACCTCTTCTTTAGAGAGATAATTTAGGTTTACAACTAAAGAATTATTAGGAGGGATTAATAATAAAAATAATGAATGTATGATGTGTTTATGGAATTAGGTATGTAATATGGGTAGGAATTTTATAAACCAATTTTTTTGAATGTGTTAAGTAGAGAGGAGAATTGGTGTCCTTTTATAAGTGGGGGAGGGGACACACTTGATGTTTTAGGAGAGAATAAATGATACCCATGTTTTTAATTTGAAAAAAGCTCCAAAATAGTTTATCATCAAACCATATATGTTATATGGTCGTAATATATCCATAAAATGGGTTTTGGGAATGTTTTCAGTAATTTTTAACCCTTATCATTTTAGTTTAACCTAGTGTAAACCAATTTTTACTTCAACCATCGTAATTAATTTTTACTATTTTTACTAATAATTATGATAAAAAATTAAGTGAATATAATTACGTAATATATATTATTATTATTATTAATATTTAATCCATTTTAAAATTTTAACTTATAAAACTAGAAATAATTAATTTAAAAATAAACCCAGTAATGCGATGAGAAACTGAGTTTTTAAGGAGAAATTTTTTATAAGTAGAAAATGTTTTAATATCAAAATTCAACAAGAAAATTATAAAATGATATAAATTGTATTAATTAATATATAATTGAACTATTTTTACTTTTAAAATAATATTAAATTTTTATGTATTTAAATGTTGTAAATGAAAAGGCATTCTTAATAAAAACTAGTATTTTTCACTATTCACTGAAAAATAAATATTTTCATAAAATTATCAAAAATTCTCCCTAATATAATTTTTAATTTTTTTTTCAAAAATTAAGTTTATTTTTTGAAATAAATTTTCTAAAAGTGTAAAAATTATTTTAATTATATATTCAAAAAATAAAATAAAATCATTTTTTTGAGAAAATGATATTTTTGGAACATATAAAGACATATTAAAAAACTATTTACTTTTTTATCATTATGTTTTCATTATATAAAATTATTAAAAATAATATTAAAACAGTATTTATTGATATTAATATATCTATATTTAATGGATAGGTTAAAATAATTGTGTTTCAATAATAATATTAACAATATATCATAGTTTGTTAAATCTCAATGTCCCATATAACACATGCTCAACTCGGTGTTTCATGTAACACAAGATATCAAAAAAAAATCATAAAAATATGGGGTGTTACATGTATATAATGCATATATATGATTTTTATAACCTTGTTAATATTCTGGAAATGATGTAACCATGGTTAGAGTATATGGATTAGGACTACTGAACTAAAACATGATTAAAAAACATTGCAGTTATCACCTAGAACAATGATTTTAAAAAAATTGTTAATAAATGGTAGATATTATGTTATAAATAAATCATAAATTTTATGATGGATATGAATATGTTTATGGAATAAATGAATAATAAATCCAAATATTTTATATAAAATGTTTAAACCTGTACAAGGGAAGGGGAGATGTGAGGTAGGGGATTTATGTTTCAATCTTAATTTAATTGGTATTTTTTATACTTTAATATATGTTGATGAAATTATATGATACTTTTATGTTCAATAAATTTTATTTTAATCTCCTGATGTTATTCCTTGAGATTATATTTTTTCCATTCATTTTCCACACTTTAATTATTTAATAGTTCTAAAGAGTGTTGTTACAAAAAATTAACCTTTTCCCTCATTGATCTAAAATACTTTTTCTTCCGTATCAATATTTTATAAAAATGATTTCATGAATGATATAAATATTATATTGTTATTTTGTAAATTAATTTCTTACAATTTATTTAATTTTTACAAATTTTTTCATAAGGAATATTATTTTTATTTTCTAAAAGAGGTATATTTTGACATTATATAAAAAATGTGAATAATATTTTTAACCTATACAGAATTTACCACTATAAAAACACCTAAATAAATTTATGAATAATCTGAAAAATTACAAGGTTATTTTCAATTCAAATTATTTGTTTATTACGTGTTCAATTTTTATATTTTAAAATGTTATTTTTAAATTTGAAAGGGTATTTTCCTCAAAAAGGTTTTAATGATATTTTAATAGTATATCTTTTCATCATTGATAATAGCCATTGATTCTAAATACGATTCTATAGGGTTATTATCCATCTATAGGATCATTATTATTTCTCTTTATGGATTTCTATTATGATGATGAATGCTTATGAAAACCATTTTCATGGGTTTTTGATGTGATGAAATATTTATTTAACCCATTTCTTTTCATGGATTTTGAAATAATAAAAGTTTTATGATATTTTGGAAAAAATAAGCATGGTTTTAAATATGTTATATGTGGTACCTGAATGTCCCTCCAATTAATTAGTTAAGGTATTATTTCTCGTGGTATATATTTGGGAAACAAGTCGATGTTCTTGATCTGTTATGGGAAATAAGTCGAAGTGCTTGTTTCGTTATGGGAAAAAAGTTGTTGTGATTGATCCACTGTGGGAAAACGTTTGTATTCCTTAATCAATGGGTTTTTTTAGTTAAACATGACATATAAAAATTAATATATAATTATGATGGTCCCACACAAATTTATGACATGAACTTATAGTTCATGATTGAGTTATGATGAGATCTTATTCTAATGATTCATGTCTTTTGATGTGATAATGTTTTATTACACAAATCATGTAAATGTTTTTTGTTAGTGTAAATATGAAATTTTTATATTATGGTCATGCTCACATAACATTATTAAAAAATTATTATTTCATATGATCATCAATTGATATGTACCATGTTTATCTATTTTAAGAATCGTAGGTCACCCTTTTCTTAGTCTTCTTTTCCCCAGATTAAAAAAAATGTTTCTTAAAGGGTATTCCTATAAAGAGTACTATGAGGTATGATTATTATGGGAGATATTGAATATATTAAATAAAATAAGAATATTCTCTATCTAGTATCTAAATACTCTGAACATTTACAATTATGTAATGAATCATATTGTTATATATTGAATATTCATCTAAATATATGTAACATTTTTGAATGAAAATATCCAAACAAAATTGTTGGTATCAAAGTTGGGTTTAGTCAATAATCAAATATTTGGTTTATAAAACTTTCTTAAACCCCTTGGTATAGGTATATGTATCTGATAAAATTATAAAGTTTTAGAAATTATTATATTAATACTAAGATTTAATAGAACAATTTTTCATAATTTAGTCATTTAATAAATGTTTTTTAAGAGTTATGTTGTTTTTCACTATGAACATTGTTTCTCACACTGTGATATTTGGTTTTATTTAATGTCTGGAACCCAAGGGAATCATGTCAATGCTGAATATGATGACCATAGAATGATTTCTTCTTGACCAATTGAATGTTATGGGATATGGGTTACAAAATATAGCTGCTATGATTACATAACATTCTTCGGATATGAATCAAGATAAATTTCCAAATGATCAAAAGGAGGAAAATTTATTATTAAATATTTCATGGGGAATAATACACATTATTTTAGTGGATATTCTCATCCACTAGTGGCTATGTGATGGATCAACACCATTGAGAAAATAATTGTTTTCTTCAATGCTTGGGACATGAAAATGTTATTTGAGCTCTTTATCATCTAGAAGGAGAAGAAGGTCAATTGTTAAATATTATCATTAATATGAGGTAAGAATAAAAAATATTGAATCCATGGAATGGTATTATTTTAAGTGGATGTTCAATAATAAGTAATTTCCATGTATTTTTTGTATAAAAATTGAGAAGGAATTTCTTTAGCTGAAAAAAAGGATAATGAATCTATTTGGACCTATTAGGATAATTTTACAACGATTTTAAGGTGTGGATTTGGTTTAATCATATTCCATGAAATTAAATATGATCGTTTATATAGTTTATTAAAACCAATTATCCAAATGGAATTAGCTATAATAGACTTCAGTATATATGAGGAAATCATTCGACAAGTACTCAAAGTAGAAATGGAAATTAGAGATTCCCATAATTCCCACATTTTTTTTAATAAATGAACGAAAAATTATAAATAAAACTAAAATAAATCAAATGATGGAATGATACTATATCACCTTAGTGATTAGATGTTGATTTAGATAAGAAAAATATTATTGGCGCAACGGTCGTATCTCACTTATATAGTTCCTCCCAGGTTGATGTTTGTGTGAAAGTGCTTCCTATAAGTATTGTAATTCCACCCCTTAGTTTAATATAGTGTTATTAATTGTAAGTATTTGTTTCTCTATATGGGGACCTTATCAATTTAAAAAGGAAGGGAAGTCACATTTCATATTCAGAATGAACCTATGATCATTTATTGATGTGAGGATAAATATGAAATTTTTATGGAAATTACATCCATCTTATGTGAGTTATTTACTATACATGATGGTTATTTATCTCAAATATTTTGCTATAAACTCAACATTATGGATACACCAATTTTATATGAGTTATTTAATGTATTTTCAAAATAATTTTCATATCTTCCACCTAATAATGATTCTTATTTCAAATAATCCTTATAGAATTTCCCAAATTGAGTTTTCATAATTGAATAAAAAACCCTAGGAGTATCCTGATAAGGGATTGATATTCCATAACACATATCCATGTGGTGTACATTTTCTATTTGATAAGAAGAAATATGGGTCAATATGTCTAACAATCCTGAATATGTATCCTCTCCCCCATTCTAATGCCTTATTTGGGAAATTATGTGGATATAAAAAAATTCTTATGATTTAACTTCATTTCTAATATCATCAACTGGGGTTCAAGAAGAGGATATACCCAAGATAACATTTTGTACAAGGTACTGTCATTATGAATTTATAGTGATGTATTTTGGTCTTAAAAATTCCCTCACTGTCTTCATATATTTAATGAATAGAGTTTTTAGATAATACCTTGATCAATTTTTGATAGTATTTATATATGATATTCTTGTTTATTCAAAGTCAAAGTAATAGTATGAAGATCACAAGAGGATTATACTGAATACCTAGAGGAAAGATAATGTTTATGTAAAATTTAACAAGTGTGAATTCAACTGAGAAATGTTTCATTCTTGGGTCATATAATCTCAAGTTATTGTATATCAATAGTTTTTTAAATGGTAGATGTTATAGAGGAATATCCTAGACCAACCATTGCAACCATAATCCATAGTTTGCTTAGGTTTGTAAGATATTACCAATGTTTTGTGATATATTCCTAATTATTATATAATACACTCACCAAGTTGGCTCTAAATGGATTTATGTTCACATCGATGGAGGAATGTGAATATAATTTCAAGGGGATGAAAAAAATATTGTTCAGTGCACTTTTTCTCACACTAATCTATAGTAGAGAAGGGTTTATTATCTATAGTGATGCGTTAAATAAGGGATTGGGATGTGTTCTTATTAAAAATGATACGGTGATAGCTTATTCCTCACATTAATTGAAGCTTCCTGGGGAAAATTACCCAACTCATTTATTGGAGTTATCTAGGATAACTTATGCATTAAATTTATAGATTCACTATATATATGAAAAGATATGTGATATATATATATATATATATATATATATTTTTAAAGTACATATTTACTCAGAAAGAGATGAATATATGCTAAAGAAGATGGTTGGATAAGATTAAAGATTTCGAATGCTCAATAAATTACCACCTTATGAAGGAAAAATAGTTTAAAGATGATTTGAGTCAAAATGAAAATACTATCCTATATATTATTAGGATCAAAAAATATCCAATATTTACGAATTTTCAAAGGATGGATCCAGAAATCCTAAAGGAAGGGAAGAAATATTATCTTTTTCTAATGAATATTTAACTATCTATCCATGTGAGTATTATTGAGGCACGCAAGAAATACATAGAGATGAAAAAGAATGTGTGAAATGTTCATGAGTAAATCCTTGATTGTGAGGGAATGAAAGGTTCCAGAACTATGTATGTGCCCCAACCATACTAGTTTGAAAAAGGAGTTGTTGGATGATGATCATAGATAATTATTCTCTATTTATCAAGGAATTAATAATATGTAAAGAGACATGAAAGAGTATTTATGGTGGGATAATATGAATAGATATATTTTATAATACGTCTCTCAAGGAATTTATTTGTAGTATGTTAAGGCTGAGAGATATAATTCTAAGGGGTTGTTAAAACAATTAACCATACCTGCATGGAAATGAGAAAACATAATTATGTATTTTGTTATCAGACTACCAAAAAAATCTAAATGACTTAATGATATATGGGTTATAGTGGAATATCTTAAAAATTCATCACATGTAATTTATATCAGAGAATATTTCACTCTTGATCAAGTTTCCCAAATATATATAAAATAAGTAGCAAGATTTCATGGAGCACTCCTTTCCATTATTGTTGATTAGGATCTGAGGTTTACCTCGAAGTTCTAGAAAAGTGTTTAGTAATCTATGGATTTAGAGTTGAGTGTTAGTATAATGTATCATCATTAGATAGATCTTAAGAGTAAGTTAACCATTAAAACCTAAATTATTTTTTAGGATCTTTTTCTATGGATTTAAATGGTGGTTGTAATTAACATATTCCTCTAGTTGAGTTTTCTTACAATAATAGTATTCACTCATGAATTTAGATGGATCCTTATGAATCCATATATAGAAAGAAGTTTATAAATCCAATGTGATGAGATGCAGTTTTAGAAATAAAGATATTATAACCTTGTCTAGGTGAGGAAATGATAGAGAAAGTTATAACTATTCAACAACACATTAAGGATGTTTAGAGTCGATAGAAGAGTTATACTGATAGTCATCAACCTGATTTGGAATTTTACGATAATTAGATGGGTTTTCTATGAATTTATAGTTGATTTTTTATAAAATTTAGTAATAAAGGGAACATAATCCCTAGGTATATTAGTTATTTTAAAATTCATATTTGTATTGGGATAGTAACTTAACAATTGGAACTCCCACCGAATCTCTCTCAAGTTCATGATGTATTCCATGTATCACTCCTACAGAAGCAAATACATAATACTTATAATGTACTAAACTTGGAGGTTATACCACTGCAACATGGTATTTCATATGAGGAATAGCTGGTATAAATATTAGATCGTATAGGTAAAGTGCTATGGAATAAGAATACTTACTTGGTTAAAGTTCTCTAGAGAAACCAAAAATTTTGTGAAGCTATTTGGGATCCTGGGGATGTAATGGAATAGAGATATCGTTATTTTTTTTAGAATAGATTAAAAAATTTTAAGTGTTAAATTCATTTTATGGGGGGGGGGTAGAATTTAATACCTCAATGTTTTTAAAAAATAGTAATCTTTAAATAATTTTATTTATTCAATAGCATGCATTACATGCAAAAGTGAGTTTAGATGAACCATGTAATATTATTAAAATATTATGTGTACATTATGGCCAAGAAATTAGATTTATGGTTATGAATGGTAATAACTAAATTATGAAAAAAATATAGTTTCAAAATATATAAAATAAATTCATTAGTCATCAAATGATTATAACTAAAAACAAAAAAAATATTTTAAAATAAAAGTGATGTTTTTATGAACACAATGTATTTTATATCAACAAATTAAATTAAGCCGAATTAGTGAATTTTTTTAAATATATTTATATACTATTTAATTGATAAATTGTATTAAATAGTCAAAAAAATATTTTTTAATCATTAGATAATAATAAATATTGATTTACTCTTAAAAATATATTTTTATAAAAATTAGTTTTTGTCACATTTTGTGCAATTATGTTAAAATTAATATACTCTATTTATAGTTATTGATTTTGATGAAATGAAATAAATATTTAGAATTATGAGGTTTATTTTTTTAAATATTCCCCTTTTATTTTTGGTCAATATGAATAGAAATAGTGGTAAGATTTATCAGCACAGTAAAAGGTAAATTGGGTTATTTTTGGTCAAAATAAGTCATAAGGCCTTATGTTTTTATAAAAAAATTTATTTGATGAATTGAAATTGAAACTTATAAACATAGGCTCAAATTTTATTTTTTTTAATAAAAAAATTCCTTGTAAACCACTTATATAATATTTAAATTAGCGAATGTTACAAAATTTCACACTCTTTGTTTTAAATATATTTTACGAGTTCACATAGGGACAAAAAAAAGTTGTAAAAGAATATAAATGTCTATTTTTATATTAGTTATTTTTTTTCATGATATAAATTTGTTTATAAATTTTATTAACTATATATTTTCCTTAAATTCTTATGAAACACCGTTGAAATAATTTTCCAATTAATAAAAAATATATAATAAATGATTTTAAAAATATTAACAGAAATATAATTGGATTTACTTATTGTGTGCCAAAAAATTTATATGTGAATATAATATATTAGTTTTGTGTCTAAATATTATACTCAAATTAAAACATTTTATTTATTTATTTTACGTCAAATTACGTAAATAGTGTCTATATTGACAATAATGATATTTTATGAGAGTAAAATTTTATTAAATCGCATAAAATCATAAAAATTTAATATAAGGAAAATAAATTATTTTATGGTATAAAATTCCATTCTATTTCCATTTATATATAGTTTGTAACTATTTTAATTGATATTGAATTAATTATATTTAATCTCTTAATAAATTTCAAGAGTGACCCTCCCCTTTCTTATAAATCGGAACCATTGCTTTCTCTTATTTACATCACATCAAACTTTATAGCTCAACCATAATATTCAAATTATATTCTCTACTTACCTTTCAAATTTATTGAGGTATTTGTATTCCCAAAATAACACTCTATATAACTTTAGAGGAGATCAAAATCAATCATTTCAAATAATTGGTAAACGCCTTAGTCGATCACCTTCTTTTATATTCGTCTATACCAGCACTAAAATAGTTATCTTTATCAAAACGTAATAACTTAAATATCCTAAATATGACTCATTTTTATTATTATTGTTAAAAACCCATTATAAACACTTTCCCACCCCAAACAAGATATAAAAGTGTTACTCATGTGTATGTACAACTTACCATCTCCACGAAGCTATACAATTAATTTTTACCAAAATCATAAATAGATAGGTATTATGATGATTTTAATGTTTATATTTGATATTTATGAAATAATTATACTTTTTTAATGATAATATTAGGTCTAACATCTTACCATCCAATCCATTGGGAAATGATAACGTCACTCATCCGTACGTGTGCACTACCACATCCATGAAGCAATGTGATCCATTTTTCATTTATATTTTACTTGGATGATAATGAGAAAAGCATTGATGAATATATATGATATATATGATATGATAATGATTCTAATATGGTAAATTATTATTTAACTTGTGTTTATTCCATTAGTCAAAAAATGGAAACATCCTTCATGCGTACATATGTCCTATCATCTCTATGAATGGTGTAATTTATTTTTCTACCTCTAATTTTAATAATTATTATAAATATGTATATAATGAATATATATTATGTTTATTCCATGGTTAATGTTATAAAAATTATGTAATATTTATAAAAGTACAAGGAGTTGGACATTTGAACCAAAACATTCATGGTAAACAAAGTAGTTTTCGTATAGAACAATGATTTAAATAACAAAATTATTAATAAATGGGTGATAAGATGTCATAAATAAATCATACTTGGTATTATAGATATGAATATGGTAATAGAATACTTGTATAAAAAATATATATTTATTATATATAACACCCTATCATTTAAAAATAATAATGTTGGATTCAATAATGTATATGACACATAACATTGAGCTTAGATGATAATGTAATACCCTAAGACTTTATTATATATTTTTTTTTTATAAATTTGAAATATTCGATAGCTTATGGAACACGTAACCCCAAGTCTAAATGAACCATAATATAATATACCATTATAACCTAGCTATTAAATAGGAAGTTATAAATAAGACTAACTAAATTAGGAAAATATTGTTATATATTGATTAGAAATAAAATAAGAATCATTTGAATAAAAAAGATTTTTTTTATAAAAAACTATGTATTTATAAAAAACAACTTAGTCATGCTTCACACACATAATTTAAAATTAAATTTTAATGATTTTATAAAATATTTTTGATAATATTAACATCATTTTTGAAATAATTATATAAAAATCAGCATTGGGTGTTTTTTTTTGTGACTTGTCTGAAATGTTTCATTTTTCGATGAATATTGAAAAATATTTATTTTTATTGAAAATTTTTTTCCCTTTAAATAATTTAGAGGTTTAAATTATATTTTAAACCATCATTGAATTACTATTAGTTACATTATATTAAAATGTGACAAATTTTGGTATTCTCAAAGCTCAAGGACTCCTTGAATTAGGAATATCTTTTTAATTTTGAATTTCATTTTTCTATTTTGATTCTGTATCCCGCACATGAATTTTGGTTATCGGGGTTACCGCTCAGCCTTAAAAAATTTATTTGAAAATAAAAAAAAAAATGAATATTCAGTCAAAAAAAAAACAAGACCCATTGGATTGACCAAAACCTTCAACAACTTATCCACAACATCATTGTAAATACTCTAGAGGTTTTGGTCCTCAAAAAATACCATTCTTATGGTCCTTAAGAGGATATCAAAATGAGGGTTCTATTATAGAAGGTTATTGTAAGGATATAGACTTAAACATTACATAATCTTGAGTAAATTCAAGAAATTAAAATTGAGTTTCTTTTTAGATTTAAAGTTTTAGAGAATTAGGAAATAACTATTACATAAAAACTCATAAATTTCAAAGTAGACACTTCTATTCAATATCAATTTTTTTAACAATATAAAACACCTTAAATATAACTTGATTTATTTTGTTGATGAATATATTCATGAAATCTTACTTTCTCTTACCCAGCCTTATACCATATGAAAAACATTTCAATAACTTGGTATGAGCATAAAAATATCAGTAATGGATATAAAATAAGGAAAGAAAACATTAGATTATAAATACATACAAACCAATGAAACCATACTTCCCACTCATAAAAAATAATCTCTTTAACATACCTCATAAAATCATAAGATTTTTGAAGAACTTATAGAAATCATAAATCATAAATTTAAATTGTGGAATTCATGACATACTTACATTGTAGCTTTCAAAGTTACATTGGGAGTAACCTTCATAGTTATGTTTGGAATGCCCATCACACCATATTCCCTAAATATCTTAGGGGAAACCTTAATATTTACCTCTTTCACATTAACCAATTCATTGGAGAGATATCAAGGGATGAACCACCATTAGTTTATCATAGAACCACCTATATACATAAGCAATTCCCAAGAACTATAACATAATCATAACACATAAAACATGCATAAAAAAATAACATTTTCACTTTTAAATTACATTTCATTTTTACAAGCCACACAATAATAAATGATTTTTTTTTAAAAAATGTAAAACTTGTAAAGTAATCATCAATACATAACATCAATATAAAAACAAGAAATTACATTCATAATGTATATATAACAAAATAGTCAAAGGAATTGAAGTAATCAATCTCTTTTTAAAACACAATTAAAACATTTTAAAAGAATATTTTTGAATAAAAGTGTACCAAAAAAATTTAAAACTTTTGAAAGGAATTTAAACATCAAAAAATTCATGTCAATATAGATAAATCCTAAAATAATTTCTAAAACATGGTCATAAAAGAGAAGGATTTAGAAGATTTAATCTTAAAAACATTTATAATGGTGTTTTAGATAAAGAGTATGTTACAATTTTGAACATTTAAATTATACACCACATGAAATTAGGACATTGTACAAGAATTTAAATATCATGAGTATAGATATAATATGGATAAGTAATGTGAAAGGGGCTGTATATATACTTTATAAAGAAATAAATGATCATATTGTCAAGAAATGTCTCAATGAAAGGAGATTGCGACAAAGTCCCTTACCAAGATTGTATCATTATATTAAGGAAAATCAATGAAATTATTATGTCTGAAAATAAAAATACACCCAATATAAGTGGATATTATATGTAAAACAATAAGATTTCAATCACACATATTCTTTGAAAAACAAAACCAATTACATGGATATTTAACTCAATGAGTATAGATTGAGTTATGATTTTCCTTAAAATATACCTATAAATTAAATAAGAATTTTTCAATGGGGGTGATTATGTGTATCCACAATATATCCACACAATGTGAAGTTTAAATTACAAAATAAATAAATAAATAGCGATTCGACACATAATCATGGCATAATATAATCAACGAAGTATGCGTGAAACCCAATGAGTGGAAATTGAGTTTAGATATTCTCTTACCTTGAGTCCGAATCATCACATACAATAGTTATGTTCCTAAATAATAAACTTAGGTTAATTTAACTTTCATGAAAACATTTAACAAGTTTATTATTCATTTTATAACAATTATTACAATATTATAAAAAACATATAATTATTTAAGTTCTTATTGGTCATTTTTGTTGATATTTGGCACTTGAGTCAAAATTGAACTTATTTTGATACAAATTGTACATGTTTTTAAAATTCCATCATATAAAAAAATTATTAATGATTTATATATAATATATATCCAGTTTATATGTATTCATAATACTCCATAACATTTTGAGATAAAAAATGAAATGCACCATTCATGGAGACGGTAGGTCGTACGTACGCTTGAAAACTACTTTCAATTCATTGTCATATTAAATGATTGGAAACTAAATGATACATAGGTATATTATAATTAAAGTATAATATATATAATATATATTTTATATAAGTTAATTAAATACATCATTTATAAATTCTATGTATGGAATGAAGAAGTCATACACTTTGAGGGGGAGTAGTCCACACTTCTTCAAATGAAATTATCATATTTACACATTATGGAAAGTATAAATGTATTTTGTAAATAAAAATTACAGTATCCTAGAGAAAAAGTAAAAATGATATATTTCATATATAATTATAGAACCATCGTAATGGCCCTCATGAAAGGTGGTAAGTGAAAATTAAACAATCATCATTTTGTGAGGCAGTAGTTCGCCGTACACGAAAATATTATTTTCTATATCGATTAGATGGAGGTGTGTGTAAGTTTAGATCGAAAAAGTATCATAAAAGACTCTTAGTAAATTTATGATACTAGTTTTTTATAAATTAATGGAATAAAATGAGGTTAGGTGGTTGGATAAGGAAAATAAGGAAAATTAGTTTGACCAAAGGTGTTACCTCTTAATCAGGTAAATTTTTTTGATTTGAGCCCAAAAGATTTATTGAATTGGTATATTCACAAGTTAAGTGTAACACCCGAAGATTTCATAGTAAGTTATTTTCATTAAATTCAATATCTTACGCTATAGGAAACACTGAGCTCGAGCGCACCACGACATACCAAACTAGCCATTCAAAAGTGATTATGAATAGTATTAGCTGGATTTTGAATTTTATATAATCCATATAATTTTAATTATTTTATTAAGTTTTTCTTAGACGTATTATAAGAAAAAATTCAATTTCTCAGATAAAAAATTGTATTTTTCAAAAAAAATTCAATTTTACCACATTTTAATGGAAAACCCTTTTTAAATCCAATATCACACCCTTTTACAAATTAAATTTGAAAAAAATAAAATTCTTATTTAGAATCAGGACATAAAAATTTACATCGGATGAAATTTTGGTATTTTTCTAAAAATATTCATTTATTATGAATAGTGAGAAATACTGTATTTTAATTCAAAACTGTCTTTTAATCTAATTTATTTATAAGGTTATATTATATATTAAACTGGTTTTTAAGTGTAATTAGATTATATTTTTACCTTTTAATCCAATTTTTGTCATTGAAATTAATTTCACTTTGAAATTATACATAAACAAGTGTCAATCTTTTGATAGTTATTGTTTCTTAAAAACACTCTATTTGTTTTGACAACAGAAATTAAATTTTAAAATAATTAATACAACTTATATGTATTTAATTTGTTAAAATAGAAATAATTTTTTAATTTTTAATATCAAATATATCTTAGTCTTAATTTTTTGTATTTTTCTGAAAAACTTCAATTTTTTATGAATAGTGAAACCACTAAGTAGTAGTTGAAAATCCAACTTTTTATTTTAAATGGAAATTTCCTGCTTCTGTGAATTTAATTTCCAAATTATGAGATACATGGTTTTTATTAGTAAGTAAAATTTGGTTCAATAAGACGAAAATAATTTTTGGTGAATAGTAACTTTTGACTTTTATTTACAACAATTAAAGGTCAATAGGGTAATTCAAGGTAAAAAGAATATTATAATAATAAAAAATTACCTTAACACTTGTTCTAACCTTATTGGATGAGTTATGGCCGACCATTGACATCCTTGGGTAGATTTTGGGACCCCATATAGCCACTTATGAATGATAATGACACTTTATTTTAATTAACCTAAAGTAAAGGCCAAAATGACATAAAAACTTATCTTTAATAAATTAATTTTTACATGGGTTTAGATGTAACATCCCAGGTAAATAAAGAATAAATAATTTTCATATTTATTAATATTTATGAATTAAATATTAATTTTAATTAAAAGGGGTTTCTACGTTCGATAGCGTACTCAGTACGCAATGATGAGTTTCTTTGAAAACTTATGTTGCACACAAGTAATAAAATAATATTATTTTAAATGTTATTTAATGAGTAGCCATTGTACTGGCGGGAATGGATAGAAATAACTAAAATATGATTATATATGTTTTTAAATGTTTTTACATTTATCCAATAAAATCTAAAGGCTTAAAATACGGAAAGAATTCAATTTTAGGCGTATATGCCCTAGTTTTCACTAAAGGTTCACTTATCGCCTTTTAATGGAGAACTATCATTAAATATAGTTTTGATCACACTTATACATTCTTTTGGACCAAATAAAACTCTTATTAAGAATCAGGACATCAAATTTTCCTTTGTGTAATTTTTTGGTATTTTTCCGATAAAGTTCATTTTTTAATGAATAGTGTAAAATGTTGTGTTTTAATTCAAAACATCTTTTTAATATAATTTATTTATATGATTAGATTATATTTAGAATTGGTTTTAAAGTGAAATTAGAAAATATTTTTACCATTAAATCCAATAGTGGTCGTTGGAATTAATTTCACTTTGAAATTGGACTTAAACTAGTGTCAATCTTTTGATACTTATTGTTTCATAAAAACACGCTATTTGCTATGACAGCGGGAATTAATTATTAAATTAATTAATGTGACTTATATTTTTTGAATTTTATAAAATAGACTTCATTTTTGAATTCTTAATATCAAATATATCTTAGGGTGAATTTTTGGTAATTTTCTGAAAAACGTCAGTTTTTGATGAATAGTGAAACCACTAAGTGGTACTTATAAAGACTGATTTTCCGTTTAAATGAAATTTTTCCATCATTGTGTTTTGAATATCAAAAATATGACATACATGGTTGTCATTAAGAAGTAAAATGTGGTTCAATGAGATTATAATAATTTTTTGGTGAATGGTAACTTATTAAGTTCATAATCGCGATTAGTGGTAATTAATGTAGTTTAAGGTAAAAATAATGTTTTAATAATATGAAATGAACTTGACACATGTCCTAACCTTATTGGTTGTGTCATGGCCGACCAAGACAAGCCATGGGTCAACTTGGGGACCCCATGGAGACACTTTTGTTGGGAAATGACATAAATAAACTTTTATTTAATGTAAAAGTAAAAATGACACAAACATGATATGTTTAACTAAAACAATTTTTAAATGGGGTTATACAAGTCAGATATTTGATTATAAATAGTAATTGGAAAGATAAAACTATTTCATACATCATAGTATTTTTTTTATAATTTTTAGACAATAAATAAATTAAATTATTTATGACATAATGATGATGCAGCGATGACATCATTATTTAACGATTTAAATAAAATGGAAAGATAATGTAAAATATATGAACTACACATGTCCAAAACCAATTGGATGAGTAGATTTCGAACCCTTATCACCTTATACAAGAATTATATCAATGTGGGACCTTTTAAAACCGAAACACATTTTCAAATAAAGTAATATTTCTTTACTTTCCAAAAGTGCCCCTCCTCTCCTCTTATAAAAGGCCCCCACCTCTACCTCATTTCACACACTCCTCAAGCCTTTGGCTCGGCCAAACCCTACCCATTTACTCTCTCCACATCCCTCTCCTAATCCTAGAGGATTCCGTTTGGGCACAATCCTTTCAAAGGAAGCCTTTAGGATCAAATCAAAAGGAGTTACACTTTTAAAGGTAATTCATTCTCTCATGTTCATTTGTTTTATTTTGCTTCTATAACCCCCGAAACTCTTTTTATTTATTTCTTTTGTAACAAAAACAGTATATTAAATATACTAGGATGTTGTTATACGATTTATTTGAGCTACACTCTCACACAACTACATCAAATGGTTAAAGAACATACGGTTTCCGTGGATGGAAAAATTGTGCCTCCCGAAACGATGATTGTTCAATACTCATTTAACACCTTCAAAGGTGGCCATTATGATGTCACTATTTTTATATATGATATATAATATGTTTATGTTTTACTTATGCTTATTTATTTTTCATTTGTGTCTTACCTTTATGGTTTCCATTATGGGTAGACACGATATCTTCATTTAAGGAAGTGCGGACTACCGCCCCCTCAAAGTGATGTGATTCGTTAATGCCATATGTGGGACGTGTAAAGGATGGATTTAAAGTTATTATATATGATGTTATACTGCAATTATAATATACCTCAATATAATTATTATTTCATTCCATTAAAGTATGAGATAGAAATGAAAGTAGCGTTCATGCGTACGTACGGCTTACCGTCTCCATGAACGGTGCATTTCATTTCTTATCCCCAAATGTAATGTACTATTAAAAGTACATGTATATAATGGATATATATAATTAATGATATATCTAAATGATGAACATATTTCTGGAATTAAAATATACATACCTCTCATTTAGTTTTAATTCCATTAATATGACAAAGAAATGAAAGTAGCGTGCATGCGTACGTACGGCTTACCGTCTCCATGAATGGTGCATTTCATTTCTTACCTCTAAATGATTATCTAATATTATAAATACATGTATATGATGGATATATATGATATATATGATATCCAAATCAGGAATTTCATTCTAGATGTAATGAACTTTTGACCACACGAACAACATGTAATTGTAAGAAGTCAACTTTCGACTTAAGAACCAAATATTGACAAAACAAACATTATTAACTTAAATGGTTACATAATGTTTATAACATGGCAATAAGTATTATAAAAGTAATAATGAACTTTAAAAAGGTTCTTAATCAAGTATAAATTAACTCAAGTTTATTATTCAGGACGTTAAAGAACGATCGAGTCAAGTCGGACCTGAGGTAAGGGACTTCGTCTCAATCTCTTTTCATTGAGGCATATTTCGTTTTATACACAACTTTCTTTTATAAGGTGTATAAAACCCTTTGACTTTTACTGTTATACGAAAGGAATCTTATTCTACGAAGCGTTTTACTAAACGACAAAAAGGAATGTTTTTTTAACATATGCGGTGACAACGACTTTTTCCGCCGCCGCGAGTATTATTTGGTCTTTGGATTCCTCAACAAGCCGTAATGTTTTTAAAATAAAATAAATACCATATACTCTTTTATGTATTTTGGTATTGAAAATGGTTTTGATAAAGGATTATATTATGATATATTGTGATTGAAATGTGGAAATTTTATCATTCCTTTATATTGGTTTTATGTTTTATGATTTTATATTGGTACTTGGACATTTTAACGGGTGGTTACGTTATAAACCATATGATGGGTGGTGCCGTGAATACCAGGATGGGAGGTTACGTTATAACCTCCAATGCATTGGGTATGGAAGTCGGCCGTATGGAAATTCCATTAAGTATGTATGGAAATTGGCCGTATGGCTATTCCATTAAGTGATATGTGTGGAAGTCGACCGTATGGTTATTCCACTTAAGTATGTTTATGTCCCATGTTACCTTTATATATGTTATGTGTTCTTTATAGGGGTTTTATGGTAATACTTTGGTTACAAAAAGGTAAGTAATGATACTTTAATCAGTGAAGATTTTTTACTACTTCATGAAGGTGAAGGTATTACTTTGATCGAGTATACATGGTTTACTTGATTTTGAAAAAACTAACAGTTTTCATTCTTTGTGTATCCCTTACTGAGCTTCTTATGCTCATCCCAAGTTTTTTTAAATGTTTTTCACAGGACTTAGTGTGGAATAGGGTCAAGGATGGGATCAAGGGAAAGTCATGCTACCTAAAACATGAAACTAGACATGTTTCTTTTTAAGAGTTTTTATTTTATGAAAATTGAGTAGAAGAGACTACTTTGTAATCTTTTGAGATGTAATAGTTATGTCCTAATTCTCTAAAACTCTAAACCTGAAAAGATCCTCAATGTGAATTATTAATTTAATTCAATTTTAAGTAAGGTTTAAGGCTGGGGCCTTATAGTTGGTATCAAATGTCGGTTTAGACAACTTTAGGAGTTAGAAAAGTGTTAAATTATAGTATGATTGAAATGATATAGCATTTACGGATTACCATGTTGCTTCGCCTAAGTTATTTCTGTGTTCAGAATGGTTTTCCACAGAGGAAACAAAGCAGCTATGTTGGGATGACATCAAGAGGAAGATAACCTTCCAAATCAGCAAACTGAGATGGTCAGAATCGGAACTGAACAGTTTGTTGCAGTGATGGCACAGTTGACTCAGGATATAAATAGTGGTGGTATCCATGCACGAGATCAGCCAGATCAACCGTAGAGGAACATGTCAGTGGTGGAACATTTCATGAGGCAACATCCCCTATCATTCAGAGGATCATCTGATCCTGTGCAATCTGAAGGGTGGGTTAAAGCACTGGAGAAGATTTTTGATGTTATGGGGTGTTCAGAACATCAAAAGGTTAGTCTTTATGTTTACCGTTTTGAAGGAGAAGCTGATCAGTGGTGGTCGATGGTGAAAAATATAAGGGATAGTGATGAGATTGAGGATTTTCACTACGACGAATTCAAAGGTATGTTTCTTGAGAAATATTTTCCTAAGGTGGTTCTTCTTAGGATGGAAAAACAGTTCCTAGAATTGAGGCAGGAGGATGATTCAGTGGCTGCTTGTGAAGAAAAGTTCACTCGATTGGCAAGGTATGCTCCAAACTTCATACGAGATCTTGATAGTAAAATAAACCGTTTTTACTCAGGGTTGAAGCCAAGGTATTGAAGGGCTTTATCTTCTCGTGAGTTCAAAAGTTATGAAAAACTTGTTCGATGTGCGGAGAAGGTGGAAATGGAGTTTGTCGATGATCAGGTGTTCTATGAAAAACAATAGAATAAGAGGTCTAGTTGGCAGGCAAAGGGGAAGAATTCATCAAAGAAGCAAGGAGGTAAGAAAACCAAATATCCATCATGTGAGAAGTGTGGTAAAATGCATCCTGGAGAATGTTTATCCAAGTCTGGTAAGTTCTTTCGGTGTGGTAAGTCTGGTCATATTGCTCGTAACTGTAAGGAAGATGATCAAGCAAGAAATGAAAAGCCAATGGTAAGATGTTTTAAGTGTAATGAAATGGGTCATTATGCAAATGGGTGTCCAACGAAGAACTCAACTGGGGGAATGCAGCCAGACTACAAGCAGAAAGGGGTGGTGAAATCCTTTGCAACAACTTCAGCAGATGTTGGGCCATCGAATGAAGTGGTATCAGCTCCAGGGAGCTCAGTATTTTTCAAAGATTGACTTGAGGTCGGGGTACCATCAGTTGAAAGTAAAAGAAGCAGACGTTCCGAAGACTGCGTTCCGTACTAGATATGGCCATTATGGATTTGTAGTTATGCCTTTTGGGTTAACCAATGCACCTACTGTATTCATGGACCTTATGAATAAAATTTTCCATGAGTTCTTGGATAAGTTTGTGTTTGTGTTTTGAGGTTTGGGAAGAGGTTATTTGTGCCTTGTGATTCACAGTTGAAGAGAGAGTTGTTTTGTGAAGCTCATAGTTCTCCGTTTTCAGTTCATCCGGGCAGTACTAAGATGTACAGAGATCTGCGGGAGTATTACTGGTGGGCTGGAATGAAAAGAGACATTGCTGATTTTACTATGAAGTGTTTGACATGTCAACAGGTTAAAGTAGAGCGGCAGTTACCAAAAGGGATGCTTCAACCTTTACCAGTGCCAGAGTGGAAATGGGAAAACATATCCATGGACTTTGTTGTGGGATTACCGAGGACATCTCGAGGTAATAATGCAATCTGGGTTATTGTTGATCGCTTGACTAAATCTGCTCATTTCCTTGATATACGAGATACTTTTTCCCTTGATCAACATTCCCGTTTGTATCTTAAAGATATAGTCAGGTTACATGGAGTTCCTCTCTCCATTGTATCGGATCGTGATCCCAGGTTTACTTCTAACTTTTGGAAAGGCCTTCAGAAGTCGTTGGGTACAGAATTAAATTTTAGTACAGCTTTTCATCCTCAATCAGATGGGTAGTCAGAACAAACAATCCAGACATTGGAGGATATGCTACGAGCTTGTTCTATGGATTATCAGGGATGTTGGGACCATCATATTTCTTTGGTTGAGTTTTCTTATAATAACAGTTTTCATTCCAGTATACAGATGGCACCATTTGAGGCATTATATGGGAAGCGGTGTCGAACTCCAGCATTTTGGAATGAAGTGGGTTAAAGGAAGCTGATGGGACCAGAATTGGTAGAAGAGATGGCAGAAAAAGTTCAGTTGATTCAGAAGCACATGAGAACAGCTCAGAGCAGGAAGAAGAGTTATGCGGATAACCGGAGGAAGGATCTATCTTTCGAGGTAGGTATTCATGTTTTTCTCAAGGTTTCTCCTTGGAAAAGTGTGATGAGATTTGGTAAGAAAGGAAAGCTGAGTCCAAGGTTTATTGGACCATATGAAATTCTAGAGATAGTTGGATCAGTTGCATAACGGGTGGCTTTACCTCCGAGTTTATCTCAGGTACACAATGTTTTTCATGTTTCAATGTTGAGAAAGTATATGCCAGATCTATCTCATGTTTTGAGTCCAGAGGTAGTTCAGCTGGAAGAGAACCTATCTTATGAGGAACAACCGGTCCAGATTCTTGACCACAAGGAGCATATGTTACAGAATAATGTGATTCATCAGGTAAAGGTTTTGTGGAAAAACCATGTGATTGAAGAGGCAACGTGGGAATCTGAAAATTCTATGAGGGATAAATACCCCCACTTATTTGATAAGTGAATAAAATTGCGAGGACGCAATTCCCAAAAGGGGGGAAGGATGTAACATCCCAGGTAAATAAAGAATAGAGAATTTTCATATTTATTAATATTTACGAATTAAATATTAATTTTAATTAAAAGGGGTTTCTACGTTCGATAGCTACTCAGAACGCAACGAGGAGTTTCTTTGAAAACTTATGTTGAACACAAGTAATAAAAAAATATTAGTTTAAATGTTAGTTAACGAGTAGCCGTTGTACTTGCGGGAATGGATAGAAATAACTAAAATATGATTATATATGTTTTTAAATGTTTTTACATTTATCCAATAAAAGCTAAAGGCTTAAAATATGGAAATAATTCAATTTTAGGCGTATATGCCCTAGTTTTCACTAAAGGTTCACTTATCGCCTTTTAATGGAGAACTGTCATTAAATATAGTTTTGATCACTCTTATACATTCTTTTGGACCAAATAAAACTCTTATTAAGAATTGGGACATCAAATATTACTTTGTGTAATTTTTTGGTATTTTTCCGATAAAGTTCATTTTTTAATGAATAGTGTAAAATGTTGTGTTTTAATTCAAAACCTCTTTTTAATCTAATTTATTTATATGATTAGATTATCTTTAGAATTGGTTTTAAAGTGAAATTAGAAAATATTTTTACCATTAAACCCAATATTGGTCGTTGGAATTAATTTCACTTTGAAATTGGACTTAAACTAGTGTCAATCTTTTGATACTTATTGTTTCATAAAAACACGCTATTTGCTCTGACAGCGGGAATTAATTATTAAATTAATTAATGTGACTTATATTTTTTTAATTTTGTAAAATAGACTTCATTTTTGAATTAGTAATATAAAATATAGCTTAGGGTGAATTTTTGGTAATTTTCTGAAAAACTTCAATTTTCGATGAATAGTGAAACCACTACGTGGTACTTATAAAGACTGATTTTCCGTTTAAATGAAATTTTCCATCATTGTGTTTTTAATTTTTAAAATACGACATACATGGTTTTCATTAAGAAGTAAAATGTGGTTCAATGAGATTATAATAATTTTTTGGTGAATAGTAACTTATTAAGTTCTTAATCGCGATTAGTGGTAATTAGTGTAGTTTAAGGTAAAAATAATGTTTTAATAATATGAAATGAACTTGACACATGTCCTAACCTCATTGGATGTGTCATGGCCGACCAAGACAAGCCATCGGTCAACATGGGGACCCCATGGAGACACTTTGGTTGGGAAATGACATAAATAACTTTTTATTTAATGTAAAAGTAAAAATGACACCAACATGATATGTTTAACTAAAACAATTTTTAAATGGGGTTATACAAGTCAGATTTTTGATTATAAATAGTAATTGGAAATCTAAAAAGATTTCCTACATCATAGTATTTGTTTTATAAATTTTAGACACAAAATAAATTAAATTATTTATGACATCATGATGATGCAGCGATGACATCATTATTTAACGATTTAAATAAAATGGAAAGATAATGTAAAATCTATGAACTACACATGTCCAAATCCAATTGTATGAGTGTATTTCGAACCCTTATCACCTTATCCACGAATTATATCAATGTGGGACATTTTAAAACCGAAACACATTTTCAAATAAAGTAATATTTCTTTACTTTCCAAAAGTGCCCCTCCTCTCCTCTTATAAAAGGCCCCCACCTCTACCTCATTTCACACACTCCTCAAGCCTTTTGCTCGGCCAACCCCTACCCATTTACTCTCTCCACATCCCTCTCCTCATCCTACAGGATTCCCTTTGGGAAGAATCCTTTCAAAGGAAGCCTTTAGGCTCAAATCAAAAGGAGTTGCACTTTTAAAGGTAATTCATTCTCTCATGTTCATTTGTTTTATTTTGCTTCTCCAACCCCCTAAACTCTTTTTATTTATTTCTTTTGTAAGCACACAAGTATCTTCAATATACTAGGATTTTGTTATATTATTTATTCGAGCTAAACTCTCACACAACTACATCAAATGGTTAAAGAACATACGGTTTCCGTTGATGGAAAAATTGTGCCTCCTGAAACGATGATTGTTCAATACTCATTTAACACTTTCAAAGGTGGACATTATGATGTCACTATTTTTATATATGATATATAATATGTTTATGTTTTACTTATGCTTCTGTATTTTTCATTTGTGTCTTACCTTTATGGTTTCCATTATGGGTTAACACGATATCTTCATTTAAGGAAGTGCGGACTACCGCCCCCTCAAAGTGATTTGATTCGTTAATGCCATATGTGGGACATGTAAAGGATGGATTTAAAGTTATTATATATGATGTTATACTTGAATTATAATATACCTCTATATCATTATTATTTCTTTCCATTAAAGTATGAGATAGAAATGAAAGTAGCGTTCATGCGTACGTACGGCTTACCGTCTCCATGAACGGTGCATTTCATTTCTTATCCCCAAATGTAATGTACTATTAAAAGTACATGTATATAATGGATATATATAATTAATGATATATCTAAATGATGAACATAATTCTGGAATTAAAATATACATAACTCTCATTTAGTTTTAATTCCATTAATATGACAAAGAAATGAAAGTAGCGTTCATGCGTACGTACGGCTTACCGTCTCCATGAACGGTGCATTTCATTTCGTACCTCTAAATGATTATGTAATATTATAAATAAATGTATATGCTGGATATATATGATATATATGATATCCAAATCACGAATTTCATTCTAGATATAAATAAATTTTGACCACACGAACAACACGTAATTGTAAGAAGTCAACTTTCGACTTAAGAACCAAATATTGACAAAACAAACATTATTAACTTAAATGGTTACATAATGTTTATAAAATGGAAATAAGTGATATAAAAGGAATAATGAACTTTAAAAAGGTTCTTAATCAAGTATAAATTAACTCAAGTTTCTTATTCAGGACATTAAAGAACGATCGAGTCAAGTCGGACCCGAGGTAAGGGACTTCATCTCAATCTCCTTTCATTGAGGCATATTTAGTTTTATACACAACATTCTTTTATATGATGTATAAAACCCTTTGACTTTTACTCTTATACAAAAGGAATCTTTTTCTACGAAGCATTTTACTAAACAACAAAAAGGAATGGTTTTTTAACGTACGTGGTGACAACGACTTTTTCCGCCGCCGCGAGTATTATTTGGTCTTTGGCTTCCTCAACAAGCCGTAATGTTTTTAAAATAAAATAAATACCATATACTCTTTTATGTATTTTGGTATTGAAAATGGTGTTGATAAAGGATTATATTATGATATATTGTGATTGAAATGTGGAAATTTTATCATTCCTTTATATTGGTTTTATGTTTTATGATTTTATATTGGTACTTGGACATTTTAACGTGTGGTTATGTTATAAACCATATGAAGGGTGGTGCCGTGAATACCAGGACGGGTGGTTCTGTTATAACCTCCAATGCATTGGGTATGGAAGTCGGCCGTATGGCTATTCCATTAAGTATGTATGGAAATTGGCCATATGGCTATTCCATTAAGTGATATGTGTGGAAGTTGACCGTATGGTTATTCCACTTAAGTATGTTTATGTCCCAAGTTACATTTACATATGTTATGTGTTCCTTATATGGGTTTTATGGTAATACTTTGGTTACAAAAAGGTATGTAATGATACTTTATTCAGTGAAGAGTTTTTACTACTTAATGAAGGTGAAGGTATTACTTTGATAGAGTATACATGGTTTACTTGATTTTGAAAAAACTAACAGTTTTCATTCTTTGTGTATCCCTTACTGAGCTTCTTATGCTCATACCAAGTTTTTTGAAATGTTTTTCACAGGACTTAGCGTGGAATAGGGTCAAGGATGGGATCAAGGGAAAGTCATGCTACCTAAAACATTAAACTAGACATGTTTCTTTTTAAGATTTTTTATTTTATGGAAATTGAGTAGAAGAGACTACTTTGTAATCTTTTGAGATGTAATAGTTATGTCCTAATTCTCTAAAACTCTAAACCTGAAAAGATCCTCAATGTGAATTATTAATTTAATTAAATTTTAAGTAAGTTTTAAGGCCGGGGCCTTATATTATATAAGTCATATTTTCTAATATAAAGATTAATTGGAATGATAAAAATATTTCCTACATTATTGTAATTTTTTTCATTTTTAGAAATAAAAAAAATTAAATTATTTATGACACAATAATGATGTAGTATTTACCTCATTAAAAAATGATTTAAATAAATATGATTATTAATATTAAAATAATATCCAAAACCTGTCAAAATTTTATTGGATTATTTTATTTTGACCATGAGTCATATTATATTCTACTTTAATTAGTTTTGGTCCTTTAGAAACTGAATATCACTATCTAATAAAATAATATTTTCAAACTTTCCTAAAGAGCCCCTCCCCCTTATAAAAGGACACCACTTCTAACCCATTCCACACACCTCTCAAGCCCCTTGGATCATCCAAACCCTGCCAAAAATAATCTCTCAAGATCCACCTACTACTCATAGAATCCTTATCTTAGGCAGAAGGCACTTCAAGACGTCAATTTGGTTCAAACCAAAAGAAGTTACCCAAATTAAAGGTAACTCTTTCTCTTAAATTCTTTTGTTTTATTTTGTTTTATTTTACTTCTCTAACCCCTAAAAAATTTTTATTACTTTATTTTATAATAAAACTGGTATCCTAAATATACTATGATGTTGTTATGATAATTATTAGAACTACACTTACACACACCTCCATCTAATGGGTGAAGAACATACTGTTTATGTGGATGGAAAACAAACCCCTCACGAAGCGATGATTGTTATTTTATATCCTACCGCCTCTCATGGTGGCCATTAAGATGAATCGATATTAATATATGATATATATATTATATTTATGTTTTATTTATTATTCTTTATTTTCCATTTATATCATTATTTTATGGTTTCCATTATGGGTAAAACATGATAATTTCATTTGAGGAAGTGCGGACTACCGCCCCCTAAAAATGATATGACTTGTTAATGCCTTATATGGTACGTATAAAAGATGTAATTAATTATATTATATATGATATTATACTGGAATTATATTATACCTATGTCTTATTATGTTTTAATTCCATTAAAATAAAAAATAGAAATGAAAGTAGCATTCATGTGTACGTTCGACTTACCATATCCATGAACGGTGCATTTCATTTCTTATCTCCAAATGTTATGTAATATTATAAATAGATATATATATATCCTATATATATAATATATATATGATATCTACATCATGTATATCATTATGGAGATAATGAAATTTTGACCACATGGAAAGATTGTAATTATAACAAGTTCATTTTTGACTCAAGTTTAGAACATTGATAAAATTTTAATATGAAGTCAAATAATTAACTAATTGTTATAGCAATGTAATAAGTGATATAAAAGTTATAATAAAATGGAAAACATGTTCTTAATCATGTTTAAATTAACTTATGTTTATTATTCAGGAAGAACAAGGAACATTCAAAACAAGTTGGACTTGAGGTAAGGGGTTTCTTATCTCACATTTAATTCTGTGAGTATTCCATTGTTCACCACTTAATTATTGCATGTGCTGTATTATGTACTTCCATTTGATATATATTATCATTATTTTAGTTATATTCATGGTATTCTATGATTAATTTTTTGGTTATTAATTTTTTTTCATACGACTCGATTGATCACAAAGAAGTAAGGGTTTGTCATCTCACTTTTTATTCATGTGAGATTCGTGCTATATTGGCCACTATTTCCTTTTGTGTCAAATATGTACTTTACATGATTTTATTAATTGTATAATATAATTTAATTTATGGGTATGTACATCATCATTGTATGATCATTCTTTTATGGGGTGTATGTTTCATAAGTTACCAAATTGGTCAGGGAATTTCAAATTTCAGTTTCCACTCATTCAGATTTACACATACTTCATTGACTATTTTACTCCATGAATATGTGAGAAATCACAATTTATTATTTATGTAGTAATTTCCACTCCCCTTTTTTTGGATATACTCTTTATACATATAATCACTCCATTGATAACTTCTCAAGTCATTGATATGAACTTGATCTTAACTCAATTTATATTCATTGAGTTAAACAACCAAGTCATTGGTGTTGTTTTTACAAGAACATGTGTGAATGTCCTCTGATTTATTTACACTTAATATCCAATAATATTGAGTGTATTTATATTTTTCACACATAAATATTTCATTGATTTATCTTTACCTAAGGATACTATCTTTATAAGAGAATTCATCTCAAATTACATTCCATTGAGACTTCTTTGTTTTTATGTTCCAATTCTCTTTTATTTGGTGTATATACTATTATTTGAAATAATATATCCTGAATCCCTTTTTCTCATGATATTATTAAGTTTTTATTACCTCAATTATTTGTGTTCTGTAATCTCTCATTTGTTTAGGAACTCTAACTAAAATATCACTTTAAATGTTTTAAAAATTCATTCTTCTAAATCTTTCTCATTAATGTCCATGTTTTAAAAAAGGTTTTAAGGATTTATTTATATTGAATTTAACATTTTAAAATTAAAATTCCTTTTAAAAGTTTCAAAGTTATATGGGAAAATTTGATTCAAAAATCTATTTTCAATGGCTTCTTGAAAAATTGTGTGACTTTTGAATGCTTTCAAGAAAAAGGGGGACATTTCTCTAAAATAGTTTTGATTATTATTTTAATCTATATAAATATCCTTCACTATTCTAGATTGAGGTTAATATGTTACAATACAATATTTCATATTGTATGAATGAGTTATTTTTGACTATGAATGTTCTATTTTTATACCATTCATGGTTTGTGGATAAAGTATTGAAATTTCCTATGCTAATTTTAAGACAAATGTTTATGTCATGTTTCAAAAATTTCATATGAGGAATGAATTGGAGTTTGTAAGTAACAGGTGGAGCCCGCTATAGCTCCTCAATGCATTGGTAGGTCTCATGTGACAAACTAGTGTCTTGGCATAATACCTTAACAAAATCATATTTGTAGTCTTGGCATGAGGCCTTGAATAAGTCGTTATGATGTTTGGAATTATGCATTCCATAATTATGAGATTAGCTATTGATATTTCATCTGGTTATTAGACTAGTTGAATACCCGTGACTATGTTTTATTATGACATTATTTACTCAGCTCATATTCCTGCCATAAAGTGTTCATGTTAATTATTTGTAAAGGCATGTGTTTTAAATTATTCACCATGTCTAATGTTTATGTTATCTTTCGTTGTATTTCTTACTCTTATTGAGTGTTTGAGATCATCCCTTTCTCATGTTTCATTTTCCCAGGATATGTAGTTAGTTACGACTGAATTGTAGGAATAATCTTGGAAGCTTAGATTTTTTTAGTGGAATAAATTAGTGTTGTTTTTCTTTTCAAGTTATAGTGTTGAACTTATGTATGTGTTTTGTTTCCAAGACTACTAAACTGATAAGTCCTTTAGGACTTGATTCCTTGTAATCATTCCAATGTATTAAAATAATGCACCGACTCTTGGATTATGGGGTCGAGGCGTTACATTAAGGATTCTAGGAGGAAGGTATATATTTTTTGATCTTATTTCAGAAGAATTTTTCAGATACAAGGTGCTTGAGAGGTGTGGGTAATTGGGTAGAGTTTGTGGCCTTTTATAAGAGGGAGGATGAGTACTTTAGTAAAGTCTTGAAATATTATTTAATTACAAATTTATTTTCAAATTATAATAGCTAAAAATTGTTATATTTATAGGATAATATGAGTATGGGTTTAAATCATCTCAACCAATAGGTTTTATACTTGTTAATGTCACAAATATAACCATATATTTTGGCCTTAACCCTTAGTTAAATAAATTAACTCTTACCATGTCTTCTTATATTTTCATACATTATGATTAATATTGTTTCTATAAAATGACAAGATAAACTCAAGTGTATCATAAATGAAATTTTTAACATTATATATTTTATTTGTAAGAATCTTATATTTTTAGGACTATTATATCATTTAATAAAGTTTTATTTGTTTTAAAAACTCGTTTATGTCAATTTTGACACTATTTAGTAATTGATTTCTATTAAGGATAAAATAATTTTATTTATTTGATAAAACTAAATTAACTAAAATATAACCTTTCTAAATAATCCATAAAATTCATGGATGGCATAAAATGTTCCAAATTACATTTATTTTAATATTTATAGTATCATTTATTTGAATCTTTCATTAATAAGGTAATCACTGGATCATCATTGTGTCATATATAAAATCATTTAATTAATTAATAAAAATTATAAATAAAATAACATGATTTAGGAAATATGTTTAGATATATAATGAATATTTATAGTCAAATAGATAAATTATATACTCCCACCTTAAATGTTTTTTAGTAAAAAGACACATGTTTAGGTTATGTTTCCCCTTACTTTAAATTAATTATTATAACATGTCATTTTCACACCCAAGTGGCTATGAAATGTAAAAATGTTCAGAATAATGATTTTTTTGGTCGAACATGAATAACTAAATAATATTAGGGCATGTTTTAGGGTAGTTTTATATTATTATAATATTATTTTTACCCATATTTACCTAATTTACCCTATAACCGTGGTAAATAAAAATTATTTCTAAAGTTACTAATCACAATGTCAAAAAAATAAAAGGTACCTATTTACATAATTTTTACCTTATTATTAAAAATATTTAATCCATTTTTCAAAATTTAAAACAGAAAAGTTTCACAAATTAATTTAAAATTAATTCCCATTGTCAAAACCAGAAAGCGGGTTTTTAAGAAGTAAAAACTATCAAAGGATTGACATGTTTTTATGAATTATTTAAATGTGAAATTAATTCCATTGAAAAAAATTGAATTAAATTATAAAAATAAATTCCAATTACATGGTAAAACTGATTAAAAAGATAATCTAACTATATAAATAAATTACATGAAATGACATTTTTTATTAAAATGTAGTATTTTTTAATATTCATTCAAATATAAATTTCATCATAAAAATAAAAAAATTTAAAAAAAATTAAATTTTGATGTCCCTTTTAAAAATAATAAGTTTATTATGTCAAATAGAAATTATAAAATATTCAAAAACTAGATTTAAAAGGGGTTCACCTTCAAAAGGTGGTAAAGTTGTTTTTTTTTGAAAAATGGTTCTTTTATCAATAAAATTGAATTTGTTCTTATATCATATCTATAAAACAAAAAAGTTGAATTTGAAACATTAAATTTAATATTTCAAATAAATTTTTTATTAAATAAAAAATCCCAAAAGAATGATATGATTTTATAAACACAATTATTCTCTTTTAAATAGGTTTTCATAAAAACAAATCATTTATATTCAATTGGTTTTTATTTAAATTTATAATAAATTTGGTAACCAATGAATCATTATTTAAAAATTTTTAATCTATATTTTCATAATTTAGTTGATAATTTTCATTCCTTCCATTCCAATGGCTAGGTTATAGTGATAACATTTAAATAATAATATTTAATAGATCATTTTAGGCTCGATGTAACATATCATTATGTTATTGAACATAATTTTTCTTTATTAAAACTTTGGATGTTACATACACCCACATTTAATAAATTGAGTACTCACAATTTGAATTTGGGGTCAATAACTAGTATGAATTTTCAAAATACCTTTATTTCAAACCCATATCAGAAAAAGGGTTAATAAATATTACAATTTAAAAGATAGAAAGGGATGTACAAAGGTCACATATTATAAATAATACTAGGGTTCAATATAGGAAAACATGGATATGGAAGAAAAACTTAGTGCCAATTTCTGAGGGAGAGTGATAGAAAAATGATCTGGATAATGTTAACAACCAGAAGACTATAAATTTATGATCGGTTAAACAGTCTTTTATTTCATAGTAGGAATATGTAAACGAGTTTTTTTATATTTAAGATAATCTTTATAAATTTAATGAATTATTTTACTACTTAGAAGAGAAACATACGGAAATATACATACTTTACATGTAGATTTTCATCCATTAATCGAATTCCACCAAAAACTCAATTTTTCCCAAATTGATGAGTATTTAAGATGAATTGATCATGTATAAAGCCCTATAATCAACATCTAGAGAATAAAATTATCCAAAAAATGTTAACTATCTCTTTCTCCTATCGTTATACATTAAACAAAAACAAAATGGATAGTACAAGATCAAATAATCCCCAATAAATAATAATCCTTTTTAAGGATAAGGACTACTTTTATTCTCCAAAATGTAATAATAACATCCAAAGTTCAACGAAAACAATTTGTTAAATAATTGTCCTTAAAAATAATCAAAATAATCCTAACTAGGATTGAAAAAAAATCCTATTGATTTAATCAAATAATCTCCTAAGATAAATTTAAATATTTATCTCCCAATAACATCAACCACTCTTAATGTATTATACCAAAAAGTAATTTATCTAATCACATATTCTCCAAAATAGGTTAATCATTTTCATAAATAATTTAATTCCCCATAAGTCCCCAATTAAAACCATATATTATCCCATAATATAATTAAACCATTACCCATCAATTAAAATCCCATAGTACTCTATTTTCCTTAGGAATATAGTTTTCCTAAAATAGTGAACGTATTCTAAAATAACATTTATCACTTAATCACCAAATCATTTTTCTATACTAAGTATTACCATTTGATAAAAAATATCTTCTAAAAATAAACATATTTATAATCCATAAAATTATTTAACATAAAATAATAAGTCATGGTAACGTGCGAATTCATGTAGGAATATGGTATACAATGCACCCTTATCACCCTTCAATTGTGGGTTTATTTCCCATGGCCTTGCCGGATGCGACGGGTTGTCACATGGTCTGTGTGTTGTCCTTTAAAAAAACTATATAATTATTATAATATTAAAAAAATATTATAATGACCAAAAATAAAACCATAACATGTTTTAATCTCAATGTTTAATTTATACCTCACATTTTTTCACCAAAAAGCTAATAACCCATAATTTCCTCAATGTTGAATGTCTCTAAAAATTCCATTAGTGACCTTAATATTTCAAATCATAAGGCCTCAAAATAGGTTTTTATGACATTGAACTTATGATCAACCTGAAAATTTTAAAATCATATGATATCTCTATCTTTTAAAAAAACATTATAATCCCTAAAGTTATCTAAAATGGCCTCTGATACCAACTGTAAGGCCCCGACCTTAAACGTCAGAGAATCTTGAGTTATGTCAGGAAATTAATATTGAGGATATTTTTTGATTTAATGTTTTAGAGAATAGGCCAATAAAATTACAAAAAAAATCAAAATTTAAAATGTATACTCTTCTACTCACTATCAAAATTTCCCACAAAATAAAACTCCTTGAATACAATATGATTTATTTTCTTGATAAAAATCTTCAGGAATTCTTCCTTTCTCTTACCCATATTTATACCATGTGAAAAAAATTTCAAAAACATGCAATGAGCATAAAAATATCAGTAAGGTATATAAAATAAGTATAGATAATGTTAGTCCATGAATACATACAATCTAATGAAATTGTACTTTTCACTCATAAAACACAAGTTATTTAAAATACCTCATGAAATCATAATATTTATGAAAAAATCATAGAAATAATAAATCATAAAGGTAACTTGTGGCATTAATAATATACTTACACTGTATTTTTCATAGCTACATAGGGAGTAACCTTCATGGTTTTATTTGGAATAACCGTCACAATATATTCCCTGAATCTCTTAGGAGAAACCTTAACATTTACCTCCGTTACATCACCGAATGAATTATATAGCTATCACAGGCTCACTCGCCCTTAGTTTTTCATGAAATCACCCATATACATAAGTAGTTCCTAATAACCATAATATAATTATAACATATAAGACATACATAAAAGGAAAATAACATTTACACTTTGAAATCACATTTTATCTTTACAAGTATCACAATCATAAATCAAAACACATTATTTTAATATAAAATGGTAAAATTGTAAACATAAATACATAATATTTATAAAAAAATAAATTCCATTCACTACATATATATAAAAAACAAAGTTGTTGAAATAATCAATCCCCTTTTAAAACACAATTAAAAAACTCTAAAAGAATATTTTTTAATCAAAGTGTCTTATATAACATTCAAAATTTTCATAATAATTTACAATTTAAAACATTTATATACATAATAATAAGTCCTTAAAAGAATTTATAAAACATGTAAATGAAATAGAATGATTTAGAAGATTAAATCATTAAAACGTTTAAAATGATGTTTTAGATAAAGAGTACTTTACAATTTGGAACATTTAAATTATACGTCACACGAAATTAGAACATTTTAAAAGGAATTAAATATAATTATTATATATATAATATAGATAAGTAGTGTGAATGGTGCTATATATACACTTTATAAGAAAATAAAGGTGCATATCATCAAGAAATGTCCCAATAAATAGAGATTTTGATAAAGTCCCTTACCAAGATCATATCACTAGATTAATGATATATAAATGAAATTATTATACGTGAAAATAGAAATAAAACCAATATAATTTGATAGTTAGTGTAAACAAATATGAGGTCATTCACCCATATTATTTCAAAAACAGAACCAATGTCATGGATATTTAACCAAATGAATAGAGATTGAGTTAAGATTTCCCTTACAAAGTTCATATAAATGATGTATGAATTTATTAGTGGGGTGATTATGTGCAGAAAAAGAATATAAAAATAAATATAAGTGGAAATTACAATAAAAATAAATAAACATTTATTCTATTCAAAATCATGGTATAATATAATAAAAAATGTATTCATACAACCCAATGAGTGGAAATCGTGCTTAGAAATTCCCTTACTTTGAGTCCAACTCATCACATACAATAATTATGTTCTTCAATAATAAACTTAGGATTATTTATACTTTCATGAGAACCTTTTATAAGGTTATTATTCCTTTTATATCACTTATTACCATGTTATAAAAATTACATAATTATTTAAGTTCATATCGTTCGTTTTGTTGATATTCAGTACTAGAGTCAAAAATGAACTTATTTTGATGTAAATTATCAGTGTGATAAAAATTAAATCATCTAAAGAATATTATTAATGATTTAAATATAATATATATTCATTATATATGTATTTATAATATTTCGTAACATTTGGAGATAAGAAATGAAATTCACCATTCATGGAGACAGTAGGCCGTACGTATGCATGAACACTACTTTTATTTCATTTTTATATTAAAGGAATGAAAACTAAATGGTAAATATGTACTTTAAAATTACATTATAATATATATGTTTCATACGTTAAATAATTTCATTAACTCCATCCATTATACATTCCATATATGGAATGAACAAGTCATATCACTTTGAGGGGGCAGTAGTCCATACTTCCTCAAATGAAATTACCATATTTACACATTATGGAAAGAATAAAGGTATCTTGTAAATAAAAATTATAGAAGAATATAGACAATATAAATATAATATATTTTATATATAAATATACTTCCATTATAATGGACACTATGAGAGGTGGTAGGGGAAAATAGAACAATCATCGTTTCGTGATGTAATACTTCACCGTACAGAGAAACAATATGTTATATATCCATTTGATATAGGTGTGTGTATGTTTAGGTATAAAACATATCATAAAAACATCCTAGTATATTTATTATACATATTTTGTTATAAAATAATGGAATAAAATGGGTTTATGTGGTTGGGGAAGGTAAATAAGGGGAAAATCATGAGAGAAGACGTTACCTCTTAATCGGGTAACTCATTTTGATTTGAGTCCAAAGGATTTATTTAATTGAATTATGCCCATGATAAGGATTATACGAGTAATTTAGGGATTTTGGGAGAATATATTAGTATAATATGGATGATACAAGGGGTTTGAGTGGTGTGAGTAAGTAGGTAGAGGTGGTGGCCTTTTATAAGAGAGAGGAGGGTCACTTTAGGAAAGTCTTGAAATAATATTATATTATAAATTGATTTTAGATTTATAATAGACCCAAAGTGATATATTTATAGGATAATATTAGTATCTATATGAATCCTCTCAACCAATAGTTTTTATAAATGTTAAGGTCATAATGTTAACCTTATCTTTTGGATTTATCCCCTGGTTAAATAAATTAACTTTCACCATGTCTTCTTGTATTTTCATACTATATGGTTAATATTGTTACTATAAAATTCCAAGTTAACCTAAAGTGGATAATTAATTAAAATTTTAACATTATTTAAGTCATTTGGACTGATATTAAATTTTTATGACTATTATATCATTTAATAAAATAGTATTTTTTTTAAAACTCAGTTATGTCAATTTTGACACTATATTGTAATTTATTTATATTAAAGATATAAAAACTTGATTGATTCTAAAAATATAAATTAAATAAAATATAACATGTAATAAGAATCTATAAAATTCATTTATGGAATAAAAAATTACAAATTACATTTATTTTAATAGTTATAGTATCATTTATTTGAAACTTTCATTAATAAGGTAATCACTGCATCATGATTATTTCATAAATAAATTTATTTATTTAATGTATAAAAATTCTAAATAAACTACCATGATGTAGGAAATATTTTGAGGTTTAAAATAAATATTTATAGTCAAATATATCAATTATATAACTCCACCTTAAATTTGATTTAGTAAAATGATACATATTTATGTTTTATTTCCCATTACATTAAATTAATTATTATAACATGACATTTTCACACTCAAGTGGCTCAAAAATGCCAAAAGTTTGGCCTAAGTATTTTTTTGGTCTCTCATGACTCATCCAAAAATATTATGACCCGTGTTAGGGTATTTTTATATTATTAAAATATCCACTATCCACTATATATACTAAAGTTGGGTTCCTCCAGCCTGACTTGTCACCTCCACAAGCTGCCACGTCAGCTGAAAAAAAATCTTCCCGCAATTACCCCCAAACTATCAAGCTCTACTGCCAACACGAGTTCTATGAGTTCCAAGTATTTCATATGCATCGCTCTGTTTACCTGCTCTTTCGTCCACGCCCAGGGTTTCGACAGAACTTCGTTCAATCACTCACTTCAGCCAAAATATTTTCCACGAGCTCGACTCCGACTTCGTGTGATCCTCCTTCATCTCCATCACCTTCGGCTCCTCTTCCCTCAGCTCCTTCATCTTCAGCTCATCCGTCTCCTATCTCATCCCTTCGCTATCGTCCATCTCTCGATGATCTCCCTGTTTCCACCGTGCGGCCACATGAACTCCATGAACCTTCCGGTATCAATCATCCTTCAGTAGGGTTTTTGATCCACTACTCTTACAAACAAGCTTCTTCCTATCTCTTCTCCATCTCACAGTTCCCACGCTATATTGCCGACCAATCTTCCTCACATATGGATCCTACTGTCTACTTCATTTCCCACAAATGACTGACTGATCATCCTTGCTGATGCTTCCCACTTCTTTCTTCCCCTATGGGAATGTGCCTCCCAAATTTTCATTACCATTTCAATCCACCAGTTCAGTGGGTGTTCCTATCCAGTTGAATGACACCATTGTGAGGTTCTTGAATTAGAAGGCTGACATCAGCCAACGAGTGTCTAATCCCAACGGTTCACTTCAACAACCGATGATTTCACACAAAATCAATCCATTCTGTGGAGATAGCTTTAGTTGACGAATTGGGTCACTTGTATTTGAGGTAACCATACATTTACACTATAGTAACCTAGACACACTACGGATTGGGAGTAATTTCGACTGTAGCTACAAAAACAGTTTATATTAACTACTGTTAGCTCCATGTACTTCAACCATTAAACCAATTCCTTTCCCCAAAACCTACTACATCTTCTACATTGGTTGTCTATTTCAGGTATAAACACACCCACGTACTGGTCAGCCAATTACATATCTAAGAAGATATTTTACAAATGTGATAGATTCAGTTTGTAACTTCATTACATATACCTATTCATTCAAGAATTATAAACAGGTAAATAAAAATTCATTTACTCATTCTTCCACAAATAAATGTTTTTTCAGTTTTAGGAAATTACAAAAAAATTATTATTCTTCTCACTATTTTATTCTCCTCAGCAATGTTCCTCCCTATTTTTCGTTGCCATTTCAATCCTCATAGAAATGTATTATTTCATTGTCGGTGGTGTAAAGTGACTTCCTTTTGAGTTTACCCTTTGGTATATTGCCCTCATCATATATTTTGCTGTTCATTTTGTAATTTTTTTCATGCAGTTTAGCTTTGTTTTAACTGTTATTTTAAGGAATGATGACTCTGTCAGGTTTGATTTCAAATAAAAATTTTTATATGACCATTGATTTTGTGTTTTATTGATCTCAAATCATCAATTTGGTTGATAGAGACTGATGGAACTACATAATGATTTCCATCAAACTGCAATTATCAGAGCCCTGATTGAGATAAATCCTTCACCAATTAATGCACTGGATAATGAGGTAATCCCTTCATTGATCAGAGCCCTAAATATTTATCCCTACTATTATTATGATGTTTTATATTTCATTGGTGGTTGTAGGTGTGTCCATTATTAGGGAGGACATGGTACTCTTTCTTACTGAGTTTTAGTAACCAACATTTCATTCATTTCTGTGGGAGCTCCATTATACAGAGTTCCAAATTGATGATCATTTTCCAGTAATATTTTTCCCCATGTTTTACTTTTTATTACTAATATCCACTTACTATTTCACTATTTATTTTATTTATATTAACCATCATTATAATTTTTTCTATGAGAGGTGCATTAAATAGACACAGGATGAAAATGGGTGAAGTGTACCACCACATAATGGTTATTTTTGTTTCATATGCATTTTTTTAATGTTACTTTTTTATCTTATATGTTTCGGTTTTATACATATTATTATTTTAATATTATTTGTGTAACTTATATGTATTCAAAATTGAAATATGTAGGTTCATATTTATTTCAAAATTTGAATATGCATGGTTAGAATTGAAATATGCAGGTTCATTTTTATTTCATAATTGAACTACACAGGTTCATAATAATTTCAGGTTTATACATATTAATGTTTGAATATTATTTGTGTAACTTATCTTTTTTTAGAATTTAAATATACAGGATAATATTTTCATTAGAATTTAAATATTCAGGTTTATATTTATTGAAATCAAAAGGTTCATATTTTTCTCCACCTTCACCTTCAGCTCATCATCACCTCCAAAGTTTTCTGCCTCAACCTTGGGGTCGCGATTTTCATCGCTGGTGTCTACAATTGTTCTTTATTTACACTATTGTAACTAAGACTCAATGCAAATCCACCTCTGTCTCATAATTTTGGTTCCCTATACCTATGTTATCCCTTTATTTATTTACTACGGTAAGCCCTATTTTTTATACAGCTTCATATTTATTTTAGAATTGAAATATACAGGTTCAAATTAATTTCAGATTCTATGATTTTATTTGTCACCAATATTTTCTAATTAAAATTCTAACTATATTATATATATAGAAAAACCAGTCTTGTGATTGAAATAATGAAGATGGGGTGCAATATGATCTCTAATTGTCTTGAGACACTATGTCCAAAACAATCCTTGCCATTGGACTGCCCACCTGAATGAATGGATACATAAATAAGAAGACTGAAAAAGTGACAAACTTTTTCTGCTAAAATAGAAAGGTAACACTGCAAGTTGACTGTCTTTTTTAATTTTTTGATTTGTTTTCTAATTAGTTGTTTACCATTATATTGCAGTGATTTTGATTAAGTGGTTCTACATACATGCCTGTATTTCATTTTTTGGAGAATTTGTAGGATCTTAATAAGGTCTTTATTATGATTTTCGTTCACTGTAAAGGATTAAATATTATTGCCTTAAGTTATTTTTCTGGGTTTTTATGATCAATTTTGTTGTTTGTAGCTACTAATTTTTGAATCTTATTCTTGGGAATATTTACGGTAATGTCAAGTTCATAGAAACTATTTTCACGTTTAAAAGTTTGGAGCTATGAGTCTAATGAAAATTATTAGTGATATGCAGATATTGATTAAAGACAAGGAAGCTGCATTGACCTAGAGAACTCGTCCAACTGTAGAATCAGTGTAGGTGCACCAATGGAAATGACTGGAAACATATGTTCAATTTTTAATTGGATTAGTGTCTCAATGCAGACTCACTTATATAAAAGTAATGGTATTGTTTTCTTTTTACGGATTATGATGTGTATATTATTTTGATTTCAGGAGTTGGGTTCTCATCGAAAAAAATGTATTTATATAGGAAGGTATCAGTTAAATAATCATGTTCTTCTTCAGTTTTACTTGACATTACTTTAATTTGGATTCAATGGGCAGGTTTGAGTTGTTTTGGTTGTTTTTTTTCTGTGCACTAATATTCAATTTCTAATGATTTTTTCAACAAGCATGGTTTTTATTTTTCATCTTCAATGTCAATGCATTAGTTTCAACTTATATAAATTAAGATCTGTGAAGAAGGTTTTCTTTCCTCATTTAGTAAATTTTTTTCTTTATATTCATGATTAAATATTTAATGTTTTATTTTATTTTTTTTCTAATTATTTTCTCAGTGCATGTGAATATAGAAAAAGGAATTTGAAATTAAGGAATATAATTTCGCATATTGATTATACTAAATGTTTATTAGTTTATGATGTTACTACAATTTCTCAACCTGTGTTGAATATTACTATAATGTGGAATTTGTTTTCTAAAAAATGATATTAATGAATAAGTATAAGCAGTTTTATTTGACTATTTTATAATTATTTTCTCAGTAGTGTATGTGAATACATAAACATGAATTGGAAATGAATGCAGGTAATTTTTCCTAAAATCGTGGAGTTTTACTCCCTTCCGTCCAACATATGAAGGCAAGTAATTTGTTTTCACTATTGAATCCACTATATATTGTTTTTTTATGCACTAAAAACATATGAAACAAATGATTATAAAGCTTTCATCCTTGACTACAAAAATATTTCATCCAGGCCTATGAATACGTTCAGATCATCAAAACATATATCAATTTCAATGACTTAGTTTCAACCTATAGAAATCAAGATCTTCAAAAAATGTGTTCTATCCTCATTTCATGAATTTTTTTCCTTACATTCATTATTAAATATTACCGGTTTTATTTCACAATTTTCTAATTGTTTCCTCAGTGTGAATGTGAATTTATTTGTCCTTATATTCATTATTAAAATTGGGCAGCCCCTACACTTACCCATTATTGGTCTCTACTCAGGTGATATTTAAAACCAATATCACAACACTCTTTTGTGTTTATGATATATCCTCATTTTAGAGTATTGGATCATTTTTCCATGAAAAACTTTTGTTATGTGGATTTATTCAGTGACTTACTTGCACCACCATGTTCATGAAGAAAGACATGGATTAATGTGTACATCCTCAGATCCTAGCTTATTACATGTTCTTTGACCACAATAACTCCTCACAACTAAAAAAAAAGGTACAACACCATATTTTTTTTCTAAAAAATGTTTTGTTATTGATCATCAATCATTTAACATCCAAATCTTAATAGTTACATTTACACTTACTAAATCTGAATTGTCATATATTAAAGTAGTAAATATTTTTACACAACATAGAGTCTTATATTTTCTTTGATTAGTGGATAATGTATTTTATTTAATTAATGGAAACTTTATTAGAGTAGAGGAAGAAGTTTGATCATGTGAATCATGCACTATTTTTTCAGTACTAGATCATGTTATTTGTTCAAGCAGTGGATCATTTGCTTCATTAGATCAATGAATCATTTTATGAGAAAAAAATCAGGACTTTTAGAGTAGTGGATCATGTGATTCATTGAGTGTTACTTTCATGACATCATTTTAACTAATAAAACATCATTTTTTATTCCATTTGAATTTTTTCTATGATTGATACATACAATGCATTTTTTTAAATTTTTAATTATTACTTTAACTACAGGTAAACATATTACATGATTGTGTATGCGATCAGGTCAAGGCTTATTAGCTCTTATTCCACCACTATTACTCCTCATCACTAACAAAAATAGGTAAAACAATACCTTTAATTTCATGAAATTTTTTCATATTCATCATCAAGAATATAACTTCAAAATGTTATTAGTCACATCTACTAAATCTGACATGACATGTTTTAGAGAAGTGTATCATATTTTACGGTAGTGGATCATGTATTTTAGTTCAGTAGTGGATCATGTATTTTAATTCAGTAGTGGATCATGTATTGTATTTTTTCATGTATCACATTATTTTTTAGAGTAGTGGAATATGTTTTTTCTTTGACTGGTGGCTCATGCATTTTTTGGGTCGTAAAACTTGTAATTTGTTTGAGGAGAGGATATTGCGATTTATTAGATGATTAGATCATTTTTTAGAGCACCGTATCATGTATTTTAGAGAATTGTATCATGTGTTTGAGAGCAGTGGGTCATTGGAACGTGTTTTCTTCTCTTTAATCTTTTTAATGCATTAAGCAAGGCATTGTTTCATTTGGATAGTGGGCAGGGGAGGGGAGGGGAGGAGCTAGGTAGGTTGGAGGGGAGGGGAGGGGAGGGCAGGGGAGGGGAGGGGAATATGAGGGTAGGGGGGAGGGGCCTAATAGGGGAAGAGGTTGGGTAAGGGGGAGTGGTGGGGGAAGGGTCTGGGCAGGGGGAGGCTGAGGTGGGAGGGAGAGGTGCTGGGATTGGGTGGAAGACAACCATAAGGGGAGGGGAAGGGTAGAGCTTGGTTGGGGGTAGGAGGAGGTGCTAGGAAATTGGATGGGGGATTACAAGCTAGGCAGGGTGGCAGGGGGGGAGATGAGGGGATGGGCAGGGGAGGGAGGAGGATGGGGGAGGAGGGGCTGTATAGGTGTTTCTCTGCTTGTAGAAACATTTTCTGAAGAAAAATACCAGACCAAGGTGTTCAGCCCATCAAAGAATTATATTTTAATGCGTTTCTTTTTTTTCTTGTACCGTAGTCTGTCCACTGTTTGGTTTTGTAATGTAGGTTGTTGGTGTTCCTGTTACTTTGTATGGGGAGCTCAATAACCAGTTTGTTGAGACTAATGTTGTGTTTGATAAAATATGCAAGGTATTAGTTTTAAGTAACAACATGAATTATGAAGACAAGAAAATCTATATTGTTCAAAACATAAACACGCAAACCTTTTTTAATGTCTGCCAAAGCACATGCCAAATATGTGTTTTTTGTTGACATTAGGGATTAATAAATATTAACACCTTAATTTATTGGTTTTGATTCCTTTTTAAACCCTTTAGAATGTAAGATTAATTTTTTAAAAGTAATTGTTTGATTCTGAAGAATAATTGATTTGAGCACAAGATTTTAATAAATTTATATTAAATCCAGGTTAACGCCCAGCTCATAAGCAATGTTTTCACGGATTCCATTTCTACAGAGAAGGTATTAATATATTTTTTATTATCAAATTTCTACTATTTTTAGGGAATCTTTTACAGTTAAAGAGATAATTGTAAGAGAACCAAATCTCATTGATTCTAACTTTAAATTTTTTTAGTTCTATTTCTTTAAATTTATTTAATGAGTGACCTGCTGTTGTAGTTTTCAACAATATTGATGTATGAAACATTTGACAGGTTGGAGGGGAGGGGCATGGGATGGGCAGGTTGGAGGGGAGGGGAGTGGAGGGGAGGGGCAGGGCCCGTTGGACAAGAGGGGATGGAAGGGGAGGATGATGGAAGGGGGGAGGGGGCTGCTGGGGGAAAATTTTGGGCATGGGGAGGGGAGGGGAGGGGCATGGGCTGTGCAGGTTGGAGGGGAGGGAAGGGGAGGGGAGGGTAGGGGAGGGTGATAGCCGGGGGGAGGGAGCTTCTGGGGGAAAATATTGGGAAGGGTGGGAGGGGAGGGGCCGGGGCTGGGAAGGTTGGAGGGGTGGGGCTGGGCAAGTTGGAGGGGAGGGGAGGGGAGAAGAGGATGATGGAAGGGGGTGGTGCTGGGGGAAGAGGTTGGGCAGGGGGAGGGGAGGGTGATGACAGGGGGGAGGGGGAAGCTGGGGAAAAAGGCTGGGCAGGGGGGGAGGGGAGGGGAGGGGCAGGGGCTGAGCAGGTTGGAGGGGAGGGGGGGGGGGGAGAGGAAGACGATGGCAGGGGGAGGGGGTGCTGGTGGTAGAGGTTGGGCAGGGGGAGGGGAGGGGAGGGGAGGGGGGAGGGGCCTTCTTTATGTGATCCCGGCTATCCTATATGCTACTTTGAATGTTCTTTTCATTCATGTCCATTTATATATTATGATGTATATACTTATGTTGTGTGCTTCATGTCTATTTGAATGTTCTTTTCAGTTGGATATTTAATTCATATCCATTTCTCGGTGACATTAATACTTATTCTGAATTTTCAAGTATTCTTATGCTTTATACTTAAGTTGTATATATTCTCATGTTGTATTCTTATGCTACATATTCTGGTACTATTATGATGTGTTAGACAAGGAAGATTCCAACCAATCTTATATTAGTGAGGCAAAGATGAAATGCATTGGGAACATCTTCTACTTGCTAGAAAATTACTCCTTGTCTAAACATCACAAAATCTCTATTTGTGGACTACAATTTTATTTTTGTATTATAATTATTCCTCAGAACATCTCATATTTTTTATTAGATAAACTATTCTTTAATTATATTCTCTTCATCTTTGTGTTTCATAGTATGCAATATTATTTTCCTAAATGCAGTTTATATTGAAGTCAGGTTTCCATCCTTGACTATTCCAAAGTGTTTCACATTCCAATTGATGTATCTTATTTTAAAATTTTATATTGATGTCTTCTTAATAGATTCACTTATAATTCCAAATTATTCACCACTTATTTTTGAGTAAAATAAATTAAATGTTTCTGTTTCTTCCAACTATTACAAATAGTACTGTTAAGAAGACAGATAATAAACTATTATGTTTTATAAATAGTAATCTATAGTTAATAATAAGAATTATTTTATAGTGTCGTGCATCGCACGGGGAGACTACTTGTTATTTTTATCATTATTTAACAAATTTAGCCTTTAACTATGGTAAATAAAAATAATTATTGAAGTTACTATTCCTAATTTTAAAAAATAAAAGGTACCTATTAATATAATTTGAACCACATGACTCACAAAATGGAATCAATTTTTCCAAATTAAAAACACAGAAGTTTCATTAATTAATTTAAAATTAATTCCCATTGTCAAACCTAGAAAACATGTTTTTAAGAAGTAAAAACTATGAAAAGTTTGACTTGTGTTTATGTCCAGTTTAAATGTGAAATTACTTCCAATGACCAAAATTAGATTAAATGATAAAAAAATATCCAATTACACTTTTAAACCAATTAAAAATATATTATAACTATATAAATAAATGATATAAAATGGCAATTTTGAATTAAAATGACACATTTTTTCACTGTTCATTAAATTATGAATTTCATCCTGAAAATACAAAACATTCAACCAAAGTAAATTTTGATATAACATTTCCAAAGAAGAAGTTTATTATATAACATACAGATTATAAAATTGTCAAAAACAAGATTTAAAAAGGGTACTCCATCAAAAGGTGGTAAAACTGTATTTTTTTTGAAAAATACTTCTTTTATCCAAAAAATATAATTTGTTCTAATAAAATAACTAGAAAATATATAAGATGAATTTAAAACATTAAATTTAATATATAACATATATTTTTCATTAAATAAAAATTTATGAAGAGTGATATGACTTTATAAACATAATTATTCTTTTTTAAATTGGTTCTCATAAAAACACATCATTTATATTCAGTTAGTTTTTATTTCGATTTCTAAAAAATTTAGTAACCAATGAATCATTATTTAGACATGTGTAACCATAATTTCATAGTTTAGTTGATACTATTCATTCCCACCATTCCAATGGCTAGGTTATAACTATAACATTTAAATAATTATATTTAGTTTTTCATTTTAAGATCGATGTAGTGTATCATATGAACTATTTAATGTAGTGTTTCTTTCTTAAATATCAGGATGTTAAAATTATTATCTTAACAATTCTCATTAATTTTGTTTCTTTTTTTCATCCTTCAATTATGAAATAATAATTAAAATATAATGACCCCAATATCTCACATAAACTATGGTTTTATTATATTAATGCAATAATATTTTTCTATCTATACTTATATCAAATGGGAAAAGAAATCATCGATCATGCGTTTAACAAACGACCCCCTCACGAACTAATTTAACTAATTTTCAATCAATGGATCCCACTGTTGGATATAAGGATAGAATTAATATTTATATATAATATATATGATATTTATATTATTTTTTAATTATAATATCATATTTACCTTCTTAATTTCCATTTTGTTTAAAATATAATAATGTCGCTTGTGTATAAGACAGACTACCGCCTCACGAAGTGATGTGAATCTTTTATCACATACACGTTATATAGAATGTAATAAATATAAAATTAATTAGTATATGTGATATATATTATATAATATTGAATCTATAATTTTAATATATAACCCACATCCTCACCCTTTAACTCGTTAGGGAAATGATATTGTCACTCATGCATACGTACGACCAACTTTCTCCACAAAGAAATGCGATTCATTTTACATGCCCAACATTTAATAGTTATTAAAATAATGTATCTAAAGAGAAAATATTATATTCATAAAATTACTATAATTTTTTATATGATATAATTATATCATATAATGATGAATCATAACTTTCATAACAAAGCATGAATAAGAAAATAAGGCATTTAACACATGATATAATGAAAATAATGAAATATTATTAGAAAATAGGTGGTAAAATGTTATAAAAGGATAATAAAGTAAAAATTAAATATAAATATGGTTTTTATCAGTTTATAACATTTCTAAAACCATTATACATGAGTTAAAAACATGTTCAAGCAAAATTAAGTGTGATATTAGGGACTCCGTCTCAATTTCCCTTTATTGTGGAAGATTCTAATGTTATACATCCATCCAATGGCCCAAAGGCCGTAATTTTTTATTGATTTTTTGATAATCCACCTTTCAAGGGGTGAGTTGGAACCCTTAAAGGTCCCTTAGGTTTAAGTATTACATGGATCATAGCCCTTAGAGGAATTCATTGCCCATAGGCTTCAAACATTACATACAACCCAAAGTAACAAATTGGAACTCCTCCACCATAGTATCTTCATCATGACATTAGCTCTCCACCTTCACATGAAAATTTAGCTATAGTTTCCCATGCATGCATAGGCTTGTCTCGATGGTGGGTGACATACCCTCTCATTCATGCAATCAATTTAGCTTCTACTATGTTGAAGTTTCTTGCTCATCCTCCTTCTGGAGTTTGTTCTTTGTAGGTTGTCTGGTTTGCATCTGCACTTTAGGTGGCCTGAAGTCCATGAGGTGGCCGAAAGGCCTTACTGAATCAAAGGCCTGGGTGGACTAAATGCCTTAAAGGACTCAGATACCAAATCGGTGGCCTGAAGGCCCAAACGGGGGAATAGTCCCATCTACTGTAGTGCCAAATAGTTCCTATTACAATTCCTGCTATAGTGATTCTATATTCCCTCTACAGTACTACTATAGTCCCCACTACAGTACTACTATAGTACCATAAATATGCCTCTACCTGGATTTGATCCCTGGTCACTTGGATGTACTTAAGGAGTCCTCACCAATCGGGCTAAGGCTCATGTGAAATTCTAATTTTATACACATAATTTGTTTTATATGGAATATATAATACCCCCACTTAATGTAAAATCATAAATACTTAATAATTAAATTTATTGTATGGTTTAACTTGAATTATTTAATGTAAGTGGATTTGACATGAAAATTACCATGTGTAAATGAATTTCATTACTAAATTTCATTTCATTGGGTTATATTGCTTCTTCATTGTCTTTGATATTATTAAATTATGTTTTAAATTAATTTTATTTTGTTATTTTTTATTTATAATTTTGTTAAGGGGATTTATATTTTTATAAATAATTCATTCATTTATTAATTCTCACTTCAATGTTATGATTCATTGTGAGGGTTTATTTCATAATCTCATTTTAACCCAGATTATTTATGATTTAATTTCCATTAATGTAATATATTTGATAAATGGATAATAAACCAATTTTATTTTATTATCCCATGGTTATTCATAAATTTTTCATGTAATAGAACAATTTTTCCATTCTTTAGTACTTAAAATGTCTGACAAAGTAGTTTTAATAAAATATGACTTCATTTATCTCTACGGTTGAAGACCCCTTTTCTTACAAAACCTTGTTTTATAAAAATGTTTTAGATAATGTTTTAAACATTAAACATTATTTATTAAATATATTTCTATCCATGATTGGGTTTTCAATTTTTTTAAATGAATTATCATATTGTTTTCCAAACATGGGCCATTTGGATCTTATTAAAAATGTAAAAAGAATATTTATTTTAACATGTATCGAATATATGAAATTCCCCAACATCCTGAACACCAAATGTTTCAAATATTACTTAATAAGTTTAAAAGGTGATTTTCAAAGAAAATTATTTTCAAAATTTCTTGTGAGCTTTTAGTTTTAAAAGATGATTTTCAAAATAAAAAGGATATTTTCCACCACAACTTTTTTAATAATCTTTTTATGATATATCTAATAATAAATTAGAACATACCTTTATTTTATATATACATCACTAGGGATATGTTCTATTAATATGATATTTTTTATTCAATTGGATGGTTTATTATTATTTTGACCAAGGATAGTATTGAAATTCACTTACAAGATTCATTTTTTTAGTCATTATCATTCCCTTGAATTATTCACTTTCCTCTGATTATTAGACATTAAATTTTCCCTAAATATCTGTATTATTTATCATGGATAAACTTATTTCTTTAACCGTATCTCATTTCTACATACGGTGTTTTACTTAGAAATTTATTTTATTGACTTGGGAAATATTGATAATTCATATTTTTATTCAATACAGATATATAATGGTAAGGAATATTGATACATGAATTAAATCCATTATATGATATATTAGGAATGATTTTTAGATGAAGTTATTTGCGAGGCCCGATTATTGATAGTCCCTCGATGCATCAGTAGTATCATGAGATAAATTAGTTGGCTATCATTAGTTAAATGGGTTTCTCATGTATACCTACCCATAAATTTCAAACTATCTTGTGAGTGGTCTTGACATTAGAGGTATCGTGATGCTTGAACTCAGGATGTCTAATAATTAAGCATTTCCTTATTTAAGAATTTAGTTATTATTATCCATGGTTTTTTCTCCATGATATTATATCTAGATGAATTTAATTTTTAGAGTATTAATTAAATGTAACGTGTTTTAATTTATTTAGCTTGTTATATTGATTACGCCCAATATTAACATGTTAGACAAGTAATTTAAATAGAATGTGTGTTTAGTTATTTACCTTTCCATATTGATTATCTCTTATCCTATCTTTATAGTAAAGTTATTTAAATGGAATGTGTGTTTATTTATTTACCATTCCATGTTGATTATTCTTATTGATTAATGGTAGCGTTCATTGTACATAACCCTCACTAATTATTATAGGTCTACCTTATTTTTATAACATTATAATAAATCCCGGAAGTGTACTAAGAATGATATGAAATGATATACATGTGGGAATAATGATATTCTCAGAAAAATGTCGATTATTTCAAATGTAATATGGTAATCATGTATCTATCTAATTTAACAATACTACTAAACTATTTGGTCCTTCGATATTTTATTCCGTGAATATTATGATAATGTTATAAAGTAAGACACATGTTATGGGTTACTAGATTCAGGGCCATTAGAGTTTGTATCGGAGGATGTTTAGTAGAACCCATGGGAATTATATTAAAGAAAACATATATTACGAAACATAAACCAATGATATATATTGAGGATAAGTATATAACAATATCCTAACATTTTGGTAACAAAACTACTACGAGAGTGGTCTTTAACAACTCTAGCCTCTACAATAGTAGAAAAAAGCACTGATAAATGGTACCATTAATCATAAAAGATACCCTTTATCTATGCTTTTGTTTGTGTTGATAAAGGGTAACCATTATCAATACTTTTATTTTACACTGATAAAAGTTTCCTTTATCAGCACATTATTTTTGGCACTGATATAGGGTATCCTTTATCACCATTAAATTTTTAGTGAAAATATAGTGTATCCTTTATTAGAAATATTTTATCATGGATAAACGTCTAGAATAAAATGAAACAATTAAACCAATAAAATTTTATAAACATATTAACAATTTTATTAAATAAATAATTACTGATAAAAATGACTAAATTAAATATATATATATATATAATTATAAAAATTAATAAATAGTATATATTAAATATATAGATATGTTACTGGAAAAATATAAAATAATTAAACTAATAAAAATTAAAAATGAGTAATTTATGAAAAATATTAAACATTTTTTTAATTAAATAATTACGGAATAAAATGAATAAATTTAATATAAATATATATAGATTATAAATATTAATAAATTTTATATATTAAATATAGACATATAAATAATAATAAATAATATATAATGAATATGAATGTATAGAAAATGAATAAAATGAGACAAATTAAAAAATTATAATGTCTTATTCAATTTTAATGTTGTCTTATTTGAAAATTTAACATATATCATAGGTCGTGTGTTACATTGATTTTAGATACATATATATAATTAATTAATTTTTATATACAATGCACACATAAAATTATTTATGGAATTAATGAAATCTTATATAGAAACACACACACCTAATATTTATGAAATTTATTCAAATTTTAGTATATTTTAGAATTTCATTATAACATGATAAATTTTGTATATTATGTGTTTAATCGGTCAATGTTATTTATTTATTATTAATATTACTACACTTAGGTATTATTTATTCATTCCTAATGTTTTTAAATTTTTTATTTTTATTTTTATTTTTCAATTTAATAATTTTCTATTATTAATTTATAAATATTTATTTTGTATGTTTTAGTATTTTCAATATGTTTTAATATTTAATATATATATATCCTTATTTTTTAATAAAATATATTTAATTAATTATACTTATCCAAATTTTCAAATATTTTTAAATTGCACTCATTTTTAATTATTCAATTTCACTCATTTTTAAAATACATTTATTTAATATTATATATTTATTAATAATGGTAAAAATACATATTTAAATAAATATTTATAAATAAATATATTTAGAAATTTATATTTAATATATTTATATATTTATAAATTAATACTTATTATAAATAAATATTTATTTTTAAAAGAACTTATATAATTATAAACAAATAATTATATATATTTTAATATTTATAAAATTATAATAAATTTATTTAAATAATGAATACCCTATATATATATAATTTGAGGCTGAAACCTTAGTTTATTTGGGGAAAAGGGCCACATTATAAACAAAATTAGACAATATACATTGTTGTGATGTACTTAATGAGAATCGAATTCGAGCCCTCACAGAGACACACAGGGGTAGCTACCATTGATTAGAACAATGTGGGATATATATATATATATTTCAAATTATATAAATATATAAATATTATTATTTTTAAAAGTATTATTCATATATTTATAAATAAATTATTATATATTTAAATAATTATATAATTATAATAAATATATTTAACTAATGCATATATTTATATTTATATATATTTATTATATAAATCTATATAAACTTAAAAATATATAGAATGATAAAAATAAATTTATAATTGTAAAATTTTTATAAATATATTAAAATAATGAATATATTTTCTATATGTATATTTATATATAATTATAAAATATATATAGTAATATAACATTATATAAGGATATAAATATATTTATAATTATAAAATTATAATAAATACTTTGAAATAATGAAAAATTTACTATATTTATATTTACTATAATTATTAAATATATATATAATTATATAAATATATATAATGACATAAATATATTTATAATTATAAAAAAATAATTATGAATATATTTATAAATGTATATTTACTATATTTGTAAAATTAAACATTTATAATTATAAATAAAAAAATATATTTTTTAAAAAGTATTAATGTAATTAAAAATAAATACTTATATATTTATATTATTATAAAAATATAATAAACAAATAAAAAATTATGTAAATATATTTATTTTTTATTTATAATTACAATTATAAATCCATTATCATCACTAATGTTTTAGTGTTGATAAAGGAAATCTTTATGAGCGCTAAAACTTTAGCACTGATAATGATGATAATCGTCAACGCTTATCAATTTAGCACTGACAAAGGAGATCTTTATCAGTGATTTTTTGAAAGTGTAGATAAAAGTGTCCCCACTCTATTTAAAAGAACCCTAACCATAACTCATTCAGTTTAGATTCTCAAGATCTCATAGAACTCCCCTACTGTGGATGATACCCCTCTACATTCTCTTAGACGAATCAAGGTTAGAATCCAAGGTTTGTTATTTTCTTATTTTCCTATCTTGTTTATTTCATGTTTGGGTTCCGCGGTTGGTGTTATTGCACTATTACTAACAATGATGAACCCTACATCTCAAATCTCTCCCTGTCTCTCTCACTTACCTATACCTACACAAAGCCTCCCCAACTCTGTAAACTCATACCAGCTTCATATGATACCACTACTAACTGCATCTCCATATGCTATTCCAACTGACCGTGATTTTCTTAATGATTCCATTATTACTTTTTATTACCATTTAGATAGTGTGGATTTTAATTGTTTTAATATTATTTCTAAAGTATAGAATGCACATGAAGATAAAAAAAGTTTAAGACAATAAGAAGAATTATGAATATATGTGCATCTATTTAGAAAATCTTCTTCATAAAATTTTATTGAATGATAGGTGAATATATTAACTTTATTAATATTATATGAATAGTGTCTCATTGGTTATATAGTTTAATTAATAAATTATGTTTGTTCATATTTTTTAAAATCATAAAATTTTATGATGGTTCCTTTATATTTTATTTCCTTTGATTATTTGTTTTCATTGATACACAATTTGAATATAAATATGAATATAATTTCACATGTTGAACATATTATTGAATAATGAGATGATGATATACTACATGAATGAATTATTAAAGGTGTTTATACTAATGTGAAATATTAGAAAATTTAGTACTTTTTAACACTATCATACTATATTTATGATTGCAGAAAATTTTACCATAAACAAATTGATAAATTCATGCCAGTTAAATGGAGAATTGTTTTCTAGGATTAAATTGTGGTTGGTGGTTTTTTGTGATGGAAATTGAAATATATTTTTTTAAATTTAATATGTTAGAAGCTATTATTAAAATTATGTTTAGGTTATTTTTGAAAATGAGTGGGTTTAGAGTATACATGGGATAAAAATATTTTTTAAAAATAATTAGTTCTAGGTTCTAATTATATTATATTTGAGAAAACATGGGTTATATAGAATCTTTATCAATTATTATATATTACACATGCTATAATAGAAATATTTAAGTGATTATCATGATTTATTATTCTGTTATTGAATTTGATGTTTATGATACCATATTAGTTATATTATATATATATATAATTTAAACGAAATGGGTCATAAAGTATATATATTTTTATTAGATAAATATATTATTCAAATTATTTTACTTTAATCAGACACAAATAAAAGAAATATTTTGTAGGTCTTCATTTTTATCTTTGTATTCATTTTCTACAAAATTTTTAACTAATTTTTTTTACTTTTCTAATAATTTTTTATCTAGGTTACTTTTTTTGAAAGTTATTATATTAATCATAATATTTAAATAATTCATTTTTTTAAATTTTGAGAAATCTTTCCTTATAATATTTTATTTAAATAATAACTTGATATTATTTGAGATAATTTTTAATATACCACTCAACGCATGATTAAAATATTATTATACATGAAATACATGTGTGGATGTTATGAAAATAATGTTAATTGTATAATAGAATATGAATGTTATTATGCTAGTGCTAGATATGGTATATTAGAACCTGAGTTACTATAGACATGTTAGTGATTCATCAAGGGATAGGGCGAGGGTGATGTGACATTTTTATTAATGTTTGTTCTTCTTTATGTTATTTCAGATGATATGTTTAACTAATTTATTGTGTAATATATTATTTGTTTCTTTCCTAAGGGAACCAATTATGTTAAGAATTCTCCATATTTCAGATTCAATTCCTAATAAAAAAGGATATGTTATACCTATTTAATGATTTGGATTAAAAAAGTACATTTGATGGTTATAACTGTGGGATAGTCTTGGATGCTAGGGGTATGAGGATAAATCTCATATCACCTATGATGAGGTTATTTTGAGATGGAAATAAATAATTTTTTTCCCTAAATGATTCAAATGATAACCTCTTTATAGCATCCCGCCTTTTTATAACATAAACTTTCATTACATTACACAAAACTGAGGATCTTTAAGGTCTAGTGTCTTGGAAACCAGGAACATAATACAAGAAAACAACATAAAACATTCTTCTTAAACACTTGAAAGGCATCTCCTTAAGTTCATTCTAGGTTCATTACTGCATCTCATAACCTGGGGACATACATCAAAAGAAAGGCTGAGCAGAAGGCCCAGTAAGGGAAACAAGAGGAACATTTTACATGTGAACTTGACATACTTCAATAAGGACATGAAAAGAACTTTAAGGCATGAGAAAGAAATCATGAGGCATTTCATAATAAAAATAACATTTTTCATAACTTGAAGATGTGGCTAAATCATTTAACATAGACAATCATGAACATATCACCAAGGTCCATCCCCAAGGTGTCATTTTAAAATTACCAAGGTTATTCACCAAGGTATCGTGAAAATTGTAATCTCTAGTGGTTACATCATTACCCAATGCATTGGAGCGCTATCAGGGCGCACCCTTAAATTTTCCTTTGTTATCATGTGAGCCACATATATCATCATAAAAAATTTCATAAATAACCCATATAGCATAAAATAAATGGGTTTCATTTCATAATCATAACGTTTTAAAAACTGCTTTAAAGACATGATCTTTACGTCACTTTAAAACCCACAAAAAAAGGAAGGTGGATCTCATGTATGTAAATCCCAGAATTTAAAATAGAACATTTTGGTATATATGTGAATACCCCTTTATAAGAAAGAGCATTGAGTAATCACTTAATAATATAAAAGAACTTTTAGAAAAATGGAGAGACATTTTGAGACGGAAATTCTACAGCATAACAGCTATGTTACGAGGTTTTGGAAGACACTAAAAAGAGAGGGAAAATGGGTCAAACATTCATAAATGACCCATAAAACAGTAGATGTAAAGAATAAAAGGATACATGATCATGGTAATGAAATTTAAAGTACATACCATTTGAAATGAAAAACATGTAAGGAAGAGAAAAAATTAAATTTCTCTTATGAAAGTTCGGCAGCCTAACGGCGTTACTTAAACATCAACAAAAATGATTTGAAAAGATAAAATAGGGTCCCTCATCATGTGAACATAAGAGTTCAGTATGATAGATATAGAGATAATTCCTCAACATAACAAAAAGGAACTTGAAAGAATTGACATGAAAGTAGAACTTCAAAACGAGAATGGTGAAGAACCACTTAAAAATTCGGCAGCCTAACGACGCCACTTAAAACTTCAAAATACTGAATTGAAGCAATCAAATGGGGTCTCTCATCATATGAAAATAAGAGTCCAGTATGATAGATATAGAGATCATACCCCAATATAACAAAAAGGAACTTGAAATAATTGACATGAAAGTAGAACTTCAAAACGAGAAGGGTGAAGAACCACTTAAAAATTCGGCAGCCTAACGACGCCACTTAAAACTTCAAAATACTGAATTGAAGCGATAAAATGGGGTCTCTCATCATATGATCATAAAATATCAGTATGATAAATTTAGAGATCATACCCCAAGATAATAAAAAGGAACATGAAAGACTTGAATGAAAATAGAACTTCAAAACGAGGAAGGTGAAAGAATCCCTTAAAAATTCAGCAGCCTAACGGCGCCACATAAACATTATTAAAACGAATTGATAAGAGAAAGGGGGGGACTCTCATTATATGAACATGAAATAGGAATTAGGATGAATATAATATAACATCCACCAACATAAGAACATGGAGTATAAAAGAAATTACATAAAAGAGATTACTTGAAAAGAAAGAGAGAGGTCGAATCCCTTACCTTAAAACGTAACTCTTAAAACTCAATGGTTTGGACCTTGAGGGATTGGGGGAACCTTGGAAGGACTCCTTGGGAGGTAATGAGACCAGAACTTCGTTGGGGAAGAGTGGGGAGTTGAATGGATGAGAGGAGGGATTGGTATTTATAGGGAAAGTGAGGGGACAAGGCATTAATGGCCAAAGGACACCTTACATGTGCTTTTCTCAAACCCATGTGCTCTCCCTTGGAATTTATCAAGGAGTTAGGCCACATGGGGCCCCCAAAACAATACTTCATCACCCTTGGCCTGACAACCCTTAAAAAAACTCATGACATCATCATGACACAGCTATGATGTCATTAAACATACCGAAACCCTAAAACTGCATTTTTACTATTCACTGAAAATTCAACTTTCTCATAAAGATCCCAAAATTTCACCATAATCAAATATCAATGCTATGATTTCAAAAATGAACTCCATTTTATAAAAATAATTTTCTAAATATTTTTAATTTTATTTTTAAATAAATACACTATTCACCGAAAATTCATTTTTTTCAGAAAAATCCCCAAAAATTACCATAACATAATATCGATGCTCTGAGTTCAAAAATAAAGTAATTTTTATAAAAATAATTTTCTAATTATTTTTAATTAAATTTTTAATTAAAAAACATTATTCATCCGAAAAAACTAATACTTGAATAATAATTTATGAAACCATTGTTTAACCATTTTATTGAATCACATTACTAAATCAAAGTGCCTAGCTTATTTTAATACTTTCTTTAAGTGAGATTACTAATCCATTTGGATACATTATTAATCCTAATCATAAAATCACTATTCATAATTTACTATTCATCAAAAATCAAGTTGATCTTATTAGTCTCTAAATTTAGTACTGAACATAATTGCAGAAGACCATTTTTTGAAAATCATTACACATTTTTAATTATTTAGGGTTTACATAAACATATTTAAAATATCCTTTTTCTAAAATTCATCCAAAATTTGCATACTATATTTATCCGGTCATTTGAAAAATTCATAAAAGAAATCGAAATTTTATTTAAAACAAAGGATTACACAAGACAGTTACGGTCTCCTTACATATCCCCTTATCACACCAGCATAGGACCTAAGTGTAGGGTGTGCTAAGGTGAGAGAATCCGAGGGAGGCTCAGCCAACATCGCACAAGTAGTAATTTCTATCAGTTTGAACTTCTCGCGAAGGCGATCCTGTTCTAGCTTTATACGATGAAGTTCAGCTTGGGTTTGGTCCAGAGCAAAGGCTAGTGGTGCTACCTCCTTCCCATGTTCTGTTAGATGGGCTTCGATCGGTTCAAGACTACTGGGTGAGGCCATCAAATCTTCTTTCTATATTAATTAACCAAGATTGCTTGTATTTAGAGACAATAGTCAAAACATTTTGTTCACAACGGTCATATTGACCGATGGTCATATAACAGTCAAAACCCAATGGTCTCATTCTAATTATAATCATGTTTATCAAATAAAATATTTGTTGAGTATAAAAATAACATATAAAATTAGGAAACAATATTTATTTATAATTTCGGGTCGTTACAATCTTCCCCCCTTAAGAAATTGCGTCCTAGCAATTTTTTTTTAAAATTGGGTTTTGAAATTTCATTGAAAGTCCCACATCAGAAAAGGAGTCAGTAAAACTATTACTTTAAAATAATGAAAGTGAAGTACAAAGGTCACCCGATTTAACCCACACTAGGGTTCCATGTAGGAAAACATGGATATGGAGGAGAAAACAAAGGGTCTAGTTCTGAGGAAGAGTGATAGAGAACATGATTAGGAGAAAGTTAACCATGAGAAAATCCCAAACATATGATGTGTTTAAACGGTCTTTGATTACCTAGTACGAAACGTAAACCAACAACGTTTTTGTTATACGTTCCTTTTCATAATTTTGAGGAATTCATTTACAACATAGAACAAAAACATAAGGACATATACTTATCTTCATGTAGAGTTTCATCCTTTAATAAGTTTCTACCCAAAACTAATATTTTCTCCAAATTATGATCATTTAAAACTACAAGGTCTCATCAAAACAGAAGAATCATCTTCATAATCCACAAAAGATTAACTATCTATTTCTTCTATCTTTAAACATTATCCCAAAAATAGAAAGGGTAAGGTAAAACAACTCTTCAAAAAGAAATAATTCCATAGGAATGGAAACTAATTTTAAATCTTCAACGTTCCATGGTACTACCCAAAGTTCATCATAGTCCATTCCATAAATAACTGTCCTTAAAAGTCCTCAAAATAAACCAAACTAAGATTGAATCCCAAATACAAGAAGGATTTGATAACATAGTCTTCCAAGGTAAACATTATCATTCATCTCCAAACAACATCAACCACTCCTAACATCTTATAAAAAAAGTAACTAACCTAAACATATTTACCCCAAGATAGGTTAATAATTTCCATAAGTAACCTAAATTACTATAATTACACCTTAAATTCATCGATTCTTCAAAATATAAGTCAACCCTACTCTTTAAAGAAAATACCGTAGTAGTCTATTTACCTCGATCATATAGGGTCCCCAAAATAGTGAACATCTTCCAAAATAATAATCAGCTTTTAATCCCCTAATCATCACTTTCATATTAATATGGAAAGCGTTGCATTTCCTATCACATTGGTTATTGGGACATGTTCTTCCATCTACCACCATTAACTAAGAAGAGAAATTATAATTAGAGGCTTAAATACTTAACCAATAATCATGAAAAGGAGCTTAAATCATATAAGGATAACTTGAAGAAGAAAAGTATACCCTAACTTGTGATCCCCTAGGTTCCAATCTAGGTTATACATGATCATATATTCTTATGTGAATATTTATTTTATTTTATCTTTGTTCCTTTGACAATGGTTCATACCAAGCTTATGAATTTACCAAAGCATATCCCCCGGGAGTGTCGTAACCAAGAGTGCAGCAAGGCCCGTTGTCGTGTACCAGTTCCCGTTCGAGTCTAGCTTAAAGAGGTGTTTTCGGGTTTTACCCCTACGTACATCTGTGCCAGAGCCACCTCTACCTGCTCGTATCCAGACAGGGATGCATTTTCTTGGCAACCCCTTACTCAATACTCACCAAAATACCAGGAAGATTTCCTATATTTAAACTTTTCTATAGGGTTCTTCCTAAAGTTTTCATATCCTAATTTCCACAAATAACTAAACCATCCTTTGATACCAACTATAGCATCCCAACTTTTTATAACATAAACTTTCATTACATTACACAAAACTGAGGATCTTTAAGGTCTAGTGTCTTGGAAACCAGGAACATAATACAAGAAAACAACATAAAACATTCTTCTTAAACACTTGAAAGGTGTCTCCTTAAGTTCATTCTAGGTTCATTACTGCATCTCATAACCTGGGGACATACATCAAAAGAAAGGGTGAGCAGAAGGCCCAGTAAGGGAAACAAGAGGAACATTTTACATGTGAACTTGACATACTTCAATAAGGACATGAAAAGAACTTTAAGGCATGAGAAAGAAATCATGAGGCATTTCATAATAAAAATAACATTTTTCATAACTTGAAGATGTGGCTACATAATTTAACATAGAAAATCATGAACATATCACCAAGGTCCATCCCCAAGGTGTCATTTTAAAATTACCAAGGTTATTCACCAAGGTATCGTGAAAATTGTAATCTCTAGTGGTTACATCATTACCCAATGCATTGGAGCGCTATCAGGGCGCACCCTTAAATTTTCCTTTGTTATAATGTGAGCCACATATATCATCATCAAACATTTCATAAATAACCCATATAGCATAAAATAAATGGGTTTCATTTCATAATCATAACGTTTTAAAAACTGCTTTAAAGACATGATCTTTACGTCACTTTAAAACCCACAAAAAAGGAAGGTGGGTCTCATGTATGTAAATCCCAGAATTTAAAATAGAACATTTTGGTATATATGTGAATACCCCTTTAGAAGAAAGAGCGTTTAGTAAACACTTAATAATATAAAAGAACTTTAGAAAAAGGGAGAGACATTTTGAGACGGAAATTCTGCAGCATAGCGGCTATGTTACGAGGTTTTAGAAGACATTAAAAATAGAGGTAAAATGGGTCAAACATTCATAAATGACCCATAAAACAGTAGATGGACAAAATATAAGGATACATGATCATGGTAATGAAATTTAAAGGACATACCATTTGAAATTAAAAACATGTAAGGAAGAGAAAAAATTAGATTTCTCTTATGAAAGTTCGGCAGCCTAACAGCGTTACTTAAACATCAACAAAAATGATTTGAAAAGATCAAATAGGGTCTCTCATCATGTGAACATAAGAGTTCAGTATGATATATATTGAGATAATTCCTCAACATAACAAAAATGAACTTGAAAGAATTGACATGAAAGTAGAACTTCAAAACGAGAAGGGTGAAGAACCACTTAAAAATTCGGCAGCCTAACGGCGCCACTTAAATCTTCAAAATACTGAATTGAAGCGATCAAATGGGGTCTCTAATCATATGAACATAAGAGTCCAGTATGATAGATATAGAGATCATACCCCAATATAACAAAAAGGAACTTGAAATAATTGACATGAAAGTAGAACTTCAAAACGAGAAGGGTGAAGAACCACTTAAAAATTCGGCAGCCTAACGCCGCCACTTAAAACATCAAAATACTGAATTGAAGCGATCAAATGGGCTCTCTCATCATATGATCATAAAATATCAGTATGATAAATTTAGAGATCATACCCCAACATAATAAAAAGGAACATGAAAGACTTGAATGAAAATAGAACTTGAAAACGAGGAAGGTGAAAGAATCCCTTAAAAATTCGGCAGCCTAATGGCGCCACTTAAACATTCTTAAAACGAATTGATGAGAGCAAGGGGGGGTCTCTCATCATATGAACATGAAATAGGAATTAGGATGAATATAAAATAACATCCTCCAACATAAGAACATGGAGTATAAAAGAAATGACATAAAAGAGATTACTTGAAAAGAAAGAGAGAGGTCGGATCCCTTACCATAAAACGTAACTCTTAAAACTCAAAGGGTTCGACCTTGAGAGCTTGGGGGCACCTTGGGAGGACTCCTTGGGAGGTAATGAGACCAGAACGTTGTTGGGGAAGAGTGGGGAGTCGAATGGATGAGAGGAGGTCTTGGTATTTATAGGGAAAGTGAGGGGACAAGGCATTAATGGCCAAAGGACACCTTACATGTGCTTTTCTCAAACCCATGTGCTCTCCCTTGGAATTTATCAAGGAGTTAGGCCATATGGGGCCCCAATACAATAATTCATCACCCTTGTCCGGCCAACCCTTAAAAGAACTCATGACATCATCATGACACAGCTATGATGTCATTAAACATACCGAAACCCTAAAACTGCATTTTTACTATTCGCTGAAAATTCAACTTTCTCAGAAAGATCCCAAAATTTCACCATAATCAAATATCAATGCTATGATTTCAAAAATTAACTCCATTTTATAAAAATAATTTTCTAAATATTTTTAATTTTATTTTTAAATAAATACACTATTCACTGAAAATTCATTTTTTTCAGAAAAATCCCCAAAAATTACCATAACATAATATCGATGCTCTGAGTTCAAAAATAAACTCATTTTTATAAAAATAATTTTCTAATTATTTTTAATTAAATATTTAATTAAAAAACACTATTCATCCGAAAAAACTAATACTTGAATAATAATTTATGAAACCGTTATTTAACCATTTTATTGAATCACATTACTTAGTCAAAGTGCCTAGCTTATTTTAATACTTTCTTTAAGTGAGATTACTAATCCATTTGGACACATTATTAATCCTAATCATAAAATCACTATTCATAATTTACTATTCATCAAAAATCAAGTTGATCTTATTAGAGTCTAAATTTAGTACTAAACATAATTGCAGAAGACCATTTTTTGAAAATCATTACACATTTTTAATTATTTAGGGTTTACATAAACATATTTAAAATATCCTTTTTCTAAAATTCATCAAAAATTTGCATACTATATTTATCCGGTCATTTGAAAATTCATAAAAGAAATCGAAATTTTATTTAAAACAAAGGATTACACAAGACAGTTACGGTCTCCTTACATAGCCCCTTATCACACCAGCATAGGACCTAATTGTAAGGTGTGCTAAGGTGAGAGAATCTGAGGGAGGCTCGGCCAACATCACACGAGTAGTAATTTCTATCAGTTTGAAATTCTCGCGAAGGCGATCCCGTTCTAGCTTTATACGATGAAGTTCAGCTTGGGTTTGGTCCAGAGCAAAGCCCAGTGGTGCTACCTCCTTCCCAAGTTCTGTTAGATGAGCTTCGATCGGTCCAAGACTACTGGGTGAGGCCATCAAATCTTCTTTCTATATTAATTAACCAAGATTGCTTGTATTTAGAGACAATAGTCAAAACATTTTGTTCACAGCTGTCATATTGACCGATGGTCATATAACAGTCAAAACCCAATGGTCTCATTCTAATTATAATCATGTTTATCAAATAAAACATTTTTTGAGTATAAAAATAACACATAAAATTAGGAAACAATATTTATTTAAATTTTCGGGTCCTTACACTCTTATTAGTGAAATGATTTGAATGTTAGAGAACAACCATGGTATAAACATATGGTATGATTAATATGATTCACTGATATGCATTGAAGTTGTTAAATTTGATTATCGTGGTTTCTTAGTTAGTACACAATGACTTGAATTACATGTGTATTTTAACTATTATTACTTTGAACATATACTCCAATATATGTGTTATTGTATATTTTAGGGGGCCTGTTAGTATTAACTTGTATATTTTTATACTCACTCCTTACACATGAACCTCAATGGATATATAGCTCTTATATTTGAGATATATGTGAGGGAGAACGAATATTAACATAGATTACGGTCAGTGAAGATCATTTGGGTTGATTTTATGTCTACATGGTAGTGTCTCGGACCTTTTTTCATTTTGAGATGATATTTTAAATTTTAAATTAAGTTGTGGTAATTTAAAAACTTTTAAGGATACAACATTCATCCTCACTAGCATAATCTCCCAAACAGTTAATATTTCATTATGTTCCTTGAGAATCATCCCACATATCTTATATATTTCTTGAACTACTCCAAGCAGTAGTCATCCAAAATGATCACTGGTACCTAGTGTGGGATTACAACTGCTCAGAGTAGTTGAAGATACATAGGTGTAGATGATGTTAAAGAGTAAAATGATGGAGTTAAATTAAAATACCCATTTCCTTCAAAATTATTTCATTCTAATCATTTGAAGAAAAGAGTATGGATATGGAGTCAAAGAGTTCATCAAATTTTCAATAGATCATGCATACAACCCTTCTCAATTCCTTTCTCCTTGTTTACAATTTTTTATTCAAGACAAATTAAATGTTTGAAAAATCATGTTGACAATGTCTTCTTCACATGGTGATGTTAGAAATCCCAAGGTGGAATAGACTGTTGATGATGAAATTACAGAATTATAAGTGGACCAACAACATGTTGATGAAAAAATGAAAAACCACACATTGTTGAATAACATTATCATTGAAAGAATCTATGGTATAAAATTTTAGGTTGGTTAGAATCAACGAGGAAAAAATATTAACCCCAACAAGTCAATATTGATTAGTTTTCTTGGGGTCACAACGAGGATAAATGTGATCATTGATATTGATTCATGATGCCACATCTAACCTGTAATTAAATAAATCATTTGGGAATATATAACGGTAATGTTATGATATTCTCTCAATTTATAAAAAAAATTATATAATGAAACATTGATTTAATTTTCATTATTCCTTATAGAGTTCATTTATATTAGAATATTTCCATAAAACATTTGTCTTAATTGACACTAGAAAAGTACAAAGAGTATTTTTCACTCTTTTTATGAAGTTACATTTTTGGGATGTTAAGGGGAAAGTAGAGCCCCACCCACTAGTTAGTTATGAAAACAATATAATGTAGGAAACATGGGATTCATTCATCAATAATGTCAATGAAAAATCATTTCAGGTGTATTATAGTCGACAAAATATTATTTTACATTATTTATTTTATCCAAGTTGATGAAAATTTATTAATTTATGAAACAACAAAAGAGTGTTGAAAATAAAGAATTTGCATCAAAACCAATATACCCATATCTCAAATAAAGGATGGGGTACATTTCATTAGAGAAGAAATTGGTATTTATTTTTAATCAACAATAAACGTTTTATTATGTGATATTAAACAACATATTTTCTTGTTTTATATGTAGATTTTTGAATCAAAATATAAAGCCACTTCCATCCCACATCATTTTCATTGGAAGAAGGATCATGTAAATAAGAAGGGTAATATAGTAGATGAAAACAAAAAAAAAGTATGGGAAACAAGTGTAAGTATGATATAATTATAATTATTTATGATTTATAAAAGTATTACATAAAAATATATATTTATTTCAATATTTTTTATACAGTTTAGAAACAAGAATCGGTAGTGACCGCACTAGAAGAAAAGATACTTTCAGTATCTTTGAAGTGGCCAGAAAAATATGGTCATGTTAGATGATTAGGTTTTAGAGTCTCTCCTTGAACATATTTCCAGAAGATAAATTCACCTGAAGATAAATATAATATGGTGAGTCCATGGTAGAGAAAATAGACTCATTTTAAGATATTATTTGATATTATTCTTCTATCTGGATTGTTAAACCAATATAGGAGAAAGTATTATAGTGAACTAGCATTGAAACAAATATTCACACTTGAACCAAATGATCCTACTATCTTTGTGGCTAATCATTCCACCAATCACATAAATTACCAGTGTTAATTAATTTTTTCATTAATCTTTCTACTAAATGTGAATCAAATAATTTCTGACAACTTTATACTACTATAATTACTAGGGTACAGTTGTACGTGATATGTATCTATCAACACCCATGCACTACCAAGATACGATGTGTATAATGTATAACATCCTAAGAGAAAATATGCACCATAATGACCCCCAAAAGATCACATGAGAGTGGTCATTAAGGTAGATCATGTAACGCCCCGACCCCAGCTACCCAGAGTCGGTGCATTACTTCGTAACATTGGCATGATCACAAGAAGATCAAATCTCAAAAGACCGATTGGTTTAGTAGCCTTGGAAACACTAGATATATTCATAAGTTTTACATTACATTTTAAAGTCAAAAACTACTACAACAACATAATGTTTCCACAGTCCACACTACAATCCCCACATACTATCCCTGCAGGTCATTCATAACTTACATCTTCACTTCCTGGGAAAAATAAAACATAGGAAAGGGGTGAGCTCAAATGCCCAGTAAGGATAACAATATAGCGGAAACTTTCATCAATAAGAATAAACATTTAAGGCAATGTATAACTAAAACAAAAGCCTTTTAAACATGAACTTTCAACATGGTATGGCATAAATAAAATGAAATAATGCCATTTACTTATTCACATGGATATTCCACTAATCGAATAATCACATGCAATATCAATAACCACTTTCATAATGTTGGAATGCATAATGCTAAACGTTAATTTCTTTGTCTAGGCCTCATCCCAAGACCTAGGGGTTACTTCTAACCGGAACCCAACCCGGAGTGCCTCTAATAACCGGACACCAACCCGGAGTGCCTCTAATAACCGGACACCAACCCGGAGTGCCTCTAATAACCGGACACCAACCCGGAGGGCATACTTTTACCAGTCCCTAACCTGGAGGGCTTACTTTAACCAGTCCCCAACCTGGAGGGCTTACTTTTACCAGTCCCCAACCTGGAGGGCTTACTTTTACCGGTCCCCAACCCGGAACATACTTGTTTAGCACATTCATCTGAAGAAAAGTTTGAAATATAACATAAACATTCGGATTAAAACTAGCATACGAAATGTCAATAATTTCACCATAAACTATGAATGGTATAAAAATAGCACATCCACATTCAAACATATCACAAAACCTTCAATTCAATATAGAATTTTTGTATCATAATAAATCAACTTCAAATAATCTTAAAATCCATCAAAGGATGTTGACATAGATGAAATCAAAATTCTTTTTAAAGAAGTATCTCCTTTTATTTTGAAATCATTTTAGATCCATATAAAATAAAACATTTTCTTTGAAAATATTCTTATAAGCTTGTATGTAAAGCTTCGACGATTTTATAACGGCGGAAAATAACCGCACCCGCCGTATAAGTTAAAAAAACATTCTTACCTCAATTCTGTCGAAAAGGTTAAAAAGGACCTTGTTTTGAAAATGACAGAAAGATTCCTTTATAAACCTCTTATAAAAAGTCAGAAAAGGGTATAAATGACATTAACCCATATTCTTGTAAATAGTAAAAATGTTTTGAAATACATTTTTAAGAAACATGGATGTGGATGATAAAGAGATCCCAGTAGATTATTACGTACAAACAACCTCGGATAATGAAGAGATTGTGAAATAACCCTTACCTTGTACTTTTCCTTGGTTGGGGTAGGTTAACCTCCTGTATAATGGTGAAATAGTTGTTATTAAATTATACAAGAATCATATATATTAATATGATATCATATATGATCTTTTAACATTGATTTGTTAATAATATCTTAGAATTATCGTCGTTTCGGGAGTTAACTTACTCATTTTCTTTTATATGTTTTGTTACATAAGCCATGGTTGTTGTATCTTATTCATATCCAGAATGATATACAGTCCTTAAACATCATTTTTAAATCATCAAATGATAATTATACTTGAATGGATACGATGGAGAATGAATCTCATCGCGTTCGTGGAGACGGTAGTCCGTACGTACGCACGAGCGACAATATCATTCTTTTGATATTAAAATAATATATAAATGGATGGTATATCATATATACAGAATCATTAACATGTTATATTTATTATTTACATGAGTTACACATCATTATTATACCCATCCAAATAATATTATATTGAATAACAATTACACCACGACGTGGAGACGGTAAGCCGTACGTACGCACGTATGGTGACATGTTATTCAAAGGGTGGATAGAATACTGAATATGATTGTACCATATTTATAATAACATCACAGTATATGTGAGATACTGGAGTTATTATTTCAGAATGGTAAGAACAAAGGAAGAAGAAGTGGAAGAAGAAATGAACTTAGAAAAGGGTGGTGAAATCATTACCTCTTCTTCGGGTTCTTCCTTTTGATTTGATCAAAAGGGCTCCTTAGGTTGGCTTTCTGATCAAACTAAGGCCTCTAGGTTGTAGTGAGGGATGTTGGGAGAGTATTTGGGCAGAGTTTGGCCGAACCAAAAGGCTTTTAAGGTGTGAAGAAATGGGAAGGAGGAGTGCCCTTTTATAAGAGGGGTGAGGGGCACCTTTGGAAAAGCTAGAAATATTAATTTATAATAAATTCATATTCGGTTTCTAAAGGCTCAAAAGTTGACTATTCAAAGGATGAGGTGGGGATAGGTCGAAAAAAACTCATCCAATAGAATTTAGACAGGTTTGGGTACTTATATTAACCTTATCTTTAAGTATTAACTCTAAGTTAATTAGTTTCACTTTTACAATGTCTCTTTGTATTTTTATATATTATGGTTAATAAACTTACTATATAATCCAAGCGACCCCCAAGTGGTCCATTAATGATTAACCTATCATAATATAAGTCTCTTGGCCGAACCTTAGATTTTTAGGAATTTAATATCAATTAATAATATAATATTTGTTTTAAGAACTCTTTTATGTCAATTTTGACACTATTCAATAGTTGATTTTTGTGAAACTCATAACAGATTGATTACTTCGAACAAAGTCAATTAAATCAATCCTAATATATCATATTATCCTAGAAAATTAGTTTAATTCATTAAAAGTTTCATATTATATTTATTTGGGTATTTATAATATCAATTATGTTAATTTTTTACTATTTTAGTAATTACTGCATCATCATTGTGTCATAAATAAAATAAATTATTTAATGTCTAAAAATTATAAATAAAATATCATTATGTAGGAAATCTTTTTATCTTTCTTATGAATATTTATAATCGAAAATCCAACATGTATAACCCTATGTAAAAATTGTTGTTCTAAAAGATATATGCTTGTGTCATTTTTGTATTCATTTTGACTTAATTAAAATAAAGTGTCATTATCACTTACAAGTGGATCCATGGGGTCCCAAAATAGACCCAAAGATTCCCATGGTCGACTATGTATCAACCAATAGGGTTAAGACACGTTTTAGGGTAATTTAGTATTATTATAATATTATTTTTTTAACCCTTATTTACCGGATTTACCCTTAACCATGGTAAATAAAATATTTACCGCAGTAATTATTCAAAATGTCTAAAAATAAAAGTTACCTATTTACACAATTTGAACATCCTGATTCCAAATATGGAATCCATTTTTCTAAATTCAAAACACAGAAGTGGCAGAAATTAATTTAAAATTAATTCCCGCTGTCAAAACAAAAAGCGTGTTTTTAAGAGATAATAACTACCAAAAGATTGACACTTGTTTATGTTCGGTTTAATTGTAAAATTATGTCCAATGACCAACATTATATTAAATGGTAAAAATATATTCTAAATATACTTTAAAACCACTCAAATTCATAATTTATCAATATTAATTATTTTGATTAAAAAAGTTGTTTTTAATTAAAATTTAGTAATTTTCACTATTCATCAAAATATAAAAGTTATCCGAAATGTACCAAAATTTCACCCTAGGCTAATTTCGATATTCCGAATCCAAAAATGAAGTCCATTTTTAAATATAAAATATATATAATTTCAAAAATTAGGTATTACTATTCATAACAGCTAGTTTGATTGGTTGTGGTGTGTGTTAAAACTCAAGGTTGCGTACAACACACGCTACTGTATTACTCAAAGAAAGCGTACCGTGGAAGCTTGGGATGTTTCATTTTAAATTTTTGATGTCCCAATTTAGTCAAAAAGATTAAAATATTGTATTTAAAAAGGTTTCACTATTAGAAGTTGATAATACTGAAAATGAATCTGTTCTTGCAATATGACTAAGAAACTCATAATAGGGATTCTAAAATTATAAGGATTATATAAAGTTCAAAATGTAGTTAATACTATTCATGAACTCTTTTAATGGTGTGATTGAACTCTGTGTTGCGTGTAGTGCAAGTTATTGAATTATTTTTAAGAAATAACACACTCTGAAATCCTGGGGTGTTACATTCTCCCCTCCTTCAATAAATTGCGTCCTCGCAATTTGAAATTGTTCTTCGAAAATAAAAGGTTGAAAGTAGAAAATATATTTGTGGGAAAACCCACATCGGAAATTGGGTTACTAAAATTTAGTCTTAATATGAGGAAAAGATAATGAAAGGGTCACCGTCAAATTATGATCTCGATTAGGAGAACATTGGTGGCAATTAGAGACATATAATTGGAGGAAAAACGTAAATATTTATAGGTAGTGATTGAGGTCATCAATCACAAACAAGTATAAAATTGAGGTCCTTAAACTCATCAATCTATGATGATTTGAAGTACCATCAGTTCAACAAAATATAGGGTATTGGGACAACACATTTTTGACATTTCAAAATATCTTAGTTGAAATCCCACATCGAAAAATGAATTAATGAGGCCTCTATTTAAAATAAAGAGTGGAAAGTATGAAGATTACCGAAAATAACACATACTAGGGTTCCATTTAGGAAAATATGGATATGGAAGAGAAATCTAACCATCAATTATCTGATGGAGAGTGGTAGAGAACATGGCTATGAAAAGGCCAACAATCCCAAAGCCATAAATTAGTGATGATTTAAGGTACCATCTAGGAAAACATTTTTGTTCTAAGTTGCTTTTCTTAATATTGAGGAATCTATTTATGAGATTGACTAAGATCATAAGGAGATATACTTACTTTATAATTATAGTTTTATCCATTAATAAATTTCTACCACAAACTCATCTTTCACTCTAAAAGATAATAGAATGTAAGAAAAATTCTATTTACACTATTCGTATAGGGTTCCAAAATAAATGAATTTATAATTCATCTACAAGATCTTTTAATAAAAACTACATTATTTAATCCAGGACATCTCGTGGGCCAGTGGTAGGTGATACACCCTTGTCGCCCTTCGGTTTCGGGTCCAAGTCTCGCAGCCTTGCCGGACGCGACGGGTTGCCGCCCGACCTCCGGGTTGTCCCTTTTATGGCAATCCAAAATAATCCAAACTAGAACTATCCAAAATACTTCTATCCAAACTCACAGTCCAACATTTATAAGTAAGGTAAACATAATGTAGAACCTTTTTACCCCGTAATAGCATATGAATACCTTCATCATGTATTCTTTTAATACACCGAAACATCCTGAATTACCATATTCCTTATTGATTACCTTCATGCTCCCTTATTCCATATAGAAAGCTGGATATACTTCATTAATCCAAAAATGTTTTAAACCCCAACAATGATGGAATATACAAATCATTAATCAGTTCCAGGGTAGTCAGGAATATCCAATATAATTTATCCAAAACAATCACATATTATTCCAAAATCACTACCTCAGTATCAGAACTATGTTATGATTTATCATTCTCTCAACCATATATTTTCCAAAAATTTATCCTGCTATTGAGTCACTTTTCTTTGTTCCACACAATCTCAAGTCCTTAATGAAATAGTACTGCAGTACAATCCTTATATACTCCATAATTATTGTAACAAGTACATTGTTGATACAACACTCAATTGACATAATCAACATAAGAACTCTAATCATTCCTCTTCATCTGTGGTAGTATCATAACTTGATTATTATCCAATAACATCATTTTCGGCATAGTCTGATGACTGGGACATAGGTTCGCGTAGTGTCCAAACTCCTTGCAAATGAAGCATTGTACATTTAAAACCATTTTCTTACCCTTGCAGTCACGTACCTTGTGCCCTTTTCCTCCACACTTATAACAAACTCCCATTCCTTTCAGGCAAGTTCCAGGGTGTTTCTTTCCACAGTTACCACATATGGGAAAATTATTCTTTTCCCTTTTCCCTTTATCCATCTTTCTCTCTTCCATCCTTTTCTTCTCTTGATTCCCTTCAAAGCCATAGGACTCAGTAAACTCTTTACATATCTTATCAACACATGATATTATTTCTTCATATGATGATAATACATGGGAGACTATTTCTCTTATCAATTCTAGATTAAGACCATGAAAGATATGATCCTTCCTTCTCTTTGGATCATGTGCATTTCTGGAGTTCTCATTCCTTCTACTGGGCGCCATTTCTAAACAATGGCATAAACTAGATCAGTTTATGAATCAAAATACATAATCCCATACTTATAAAACACCTAACATAAATTGGACTATTTATGGATATAATCCATAATCATAAGAATGTTTTCTTTGAGGAAGTATATACTCATAATCCCTTCAAAATGATTTTTAAAGAAAATGAGAGTTATCCTAAGCATATCCCCCGGGAGTGTCGTAACCAAGAGTGCAGCAAGGCCCGTTGTCGTGCACCAGTTCCCGTTCGAGTCTAGCTCAAAGCGGTGTTTTCGGGTTTTACCCCTAGGTACATCTGTGCCAGAGCCGCCTCTACCTGCTCGTATCCAGACAGGGATGTATTGCTTGGAAAACTCACAAAATCTCTACAATACCAAAATTCTAGGAAGTTCTTCTATACTAATCCTCAAAGTTCATCTTAGGTCTACGTGCTCTAATCAGAGTTTATCTAAATCTAGCTTCCAAGGTTTGTACTAAACTTCCTCTGATACCAACTGTAACGCCCCGACCCCAGCTACCCAGAGTCGGTGCATTACTTCGTAACATTGGCATGATCACAAGAAGATCAAATCTCGAAAGACCGATTGGTTTAGTAGCCTTGGAAACACTAGATATATTCATAAGTTTTACATTACATTTTAAAGTCAAAAACTACTACAACAACATAATGTTTCCACAGTCCACACTACAATCCCCACATACTATCCCTGCAGGTCATTCATAACTTACATCTTCACTTCCTGGGAAAAATAAAACATAGGAAAGGGGTGAGATCAAATGCCCAGTAAGGATAACAATATAGCGGAAACTTTCATCAATAAGAATAAACATTTAAGGCAATGTATAACTAAAACAAAAGCCTTTTAAACATGAACTTTCAACATGGTATGGCATAAATAAAATGAAATAATGCCATTTACTTATTCACATGGATATTCCACTAATCGAATAATCACATGCAATATCAATAACCACTTTCATAATGTTGGAATGCATAATGCTAAACGTTAATTTCTTTGTCTAGGACTCATCCCAAGACCTAGGGGTTACTTCTAACCGGAACCCAACCCGGAGTGCCTCTAATAACCGGACACCAACCCGGAGTGCCTCTAATAACCGGACACCAACCCGGAGTGACTCTAATAACCGGACACCAACCCGGAGGGCATACTTTTACCAGTCCCTAACCTGGAGGGCTTACTTTAACCAGTCCCCAACCTGGAGGGCTTACTTTTACCAGTCCCCAACCTGGAGGGCTTACTTTTACCGGTCCCCAACCCGGAACATACTTGTTTAGCACATTCATCTGAAGAAAAGTTTGAAATATAACATAAACATTCGGATTAAAACTAGCATACGAAATGTCAATAATTTCACCATAAACTATGAATGGTATAAAAATAGCACATCCACAGTCAAACATATCACAAAACCTTCAATTCAATATAGAATTTTTGTATCATAATAAATCAACTTCAAATAATCTTAAAATCCATCAAAGGATGTTGACATAGATGAAATCAAAATTCTTTTTAAAGAAGTATCTCCTTTTATTTTGAAATCATTTTAGATCCATATAAAATAAAACATTTTCTTTGAAAATATTCTTATAAGCTTGTATGTAAAGCTTCGACGATTTTATAACGGCGGAAAATAACCGCACCCGCCGTATAAGTTAAAAAAACATTCTTACCTCAATTCTGTCGAAAAGGTTAAAAAGGACCTTGTTTTGAAAATGACGGAAAGATTCCTTTATAAACCTCTTATAAAAAGTCAGAAAAGGGTATAAATGACATTAACCCATATTCTTGTAAATAGTAAAAATGTTTTGAAATACATTTTTAAGAAACATGGATGTGGATGATAAAGAGATCCCAGTAGATTATTACGTACAAACAACCTCGGATAATGAAGAGATTGTGAAATAACCCTTACCTTGTACTTTTCCTTGGTTGGGGTAGGTTAACCTCCTGTATAATGGTGAAATAGTTGTTATTAAATTATACAAGAATCATATATATTAATATGATATCATATATGATCTTTTAACATTGATTTGTTAATAATATCTTAGAATTATCGTCGTTTCGGGAGTTAACTTACTCATTTTATTTTATATGTTTTGTTACATAAGCCATGGTTGTTGTATCTTATTCATATCCAGAATGATATACAGTCCTTAAACATCATTTTTAAATCATCAAATGATAATTATACTTGAATGGATACGATGGAGAATGAATCTCATCGCGTTCGTGGAGACGGTAGTCCGTACGTACGCACGAGCGACAATATCATTCTTTTGATATTAAAATAATATATAAATGGATGGTATATCATATATACAGAATCATTAACATGTTATATTTATTATTTACATGAGTTACACATCATTATTATACCCATCCAAATAATATTATATTGAATAACAATTACACCACGACGTGGAGACGGTAAGCCGTACGTACGCACGTATGGTGACATGTTATTCAAAGGGTGGATAGAATACTGAATATGATTGTACCATATTTATAATAACATCACAGTATATGTGAGATACTGGAGTTATTATTTCAGAATGGTAAGAACAAAGGAAGAAGAAGTGGAAGAAGAAATGAACTTAGAAAAGGGTGGTGAAATCATTACCTCTTCTTCGGGTTCTTCCTTTTGATTTGATCAAAAGGGCTCCTTAGGTTGGCTTTCTGATCAAACTAAGGCCTCTAGGTTGTAGTGAGGGATGTTGGGAGAGTATTTGGGCAGAGTTTGGCCGAACCAAAAGGCTTTGAAGGTGTGAAGAAATGGGAAGGAGGAGTGCCCTTTTATAAGAGGGGTGAGGGGCACCTTTGGAAAAGCTAGAAATATTAATTTATAATAAATTCATATTCGGTTTCTAAAGGCTCCAAAGTTGACTATTCAAAGGATGAGGTGGGGATAGGTCGAAAACAACTCATCCAATAGAATTTAGACAGGTTTGGGTACTTATATTAACCTTATCTTTAAGTATTAACTCTAAGTTAATTAGTTTCACTTTTACAATGTCTCTTTGTATTTTTATATATTATGGTTAATAAACTTACTATATAATCCAAGCGACCCCCAAGTGGTCCATTAATGATTAACCTATCATAATATAAGTCTCTTGGCCGAACCTTAGATTTTTAGGAATTTAATATCAATTAATAATATAATATTTGTTTTAAGAACTCTTTTATGTCAATTTTGACACTATTCAATAGTTGATTTTTGTGAAACTCATAACAGATTGATTACTTCGAACAAAGTCAATTAAATCAATCCTAATATATCATATTATCCTAGAAAATTAGTTTAATTCATTAAAAGTTTCATATTATATTTATTTGGGTATTTATAATATCAATTATGTTAATTTTTTACTATTTTAGTAATTACTGCATCATCATTGTGTCATAAATAAAATAAATTATTTAATGTCTAAAAATTATAAATAAAATATCATTATGTAGGAAATCTTTTTATCTTTCTTATTAATATTTATAATCTAAAATCCAACATGTATAACCCTATGTAAAAATTGTTGTTCTAAAAGATATATGCTTGTGTCATTTTTGTATTCATTTTGACTTAATTAAAATAAAGTGTCATTATCACTTACAAGTGGATCCATGGGGTCCCAAAATAGACCCAAATATGCCCATGGTCGACTATGTATCAACCAATAGGGTTAAGACACGTTTTAGGGTAATTTAGTATTATTATAATATTATTTTTTTAACCCTTATTTACCGGATTTACCCTTAACCATGGTAAATAAAATATTTACCGCAGTAATTATTCAAAATGTCTAAAAATAAAAGTTACCTATTTACAAAATTTGAACATCCTGATTCCAAATATGGAATCCATTTTTCTAAATTCAAAACACAGAAGTGGCAGAAATTAATTTAAAATTAATTCCCGCTGTCAAAACAAAAAGCGTGTTTTTAAGAGATAATAACTACCAAAAGATTGACACTTGTTTATGTTCGGTTTAATTGTAAAATTATGTCCAATGACCAACATTATATTAAATGGTAAAAATATATTCTAAATATACTTTAAAACCACTCAAATTCATAATTTATCAATATTAATTATTTTGATTAAAAAAGTTGTTTTTAATTAAAATTTAGTAATTTTCACTATTCATCAAAATATAAAAGTTATCCGAAATGTACCAAAATTTCACCCTAGGCTAATTTCGATATTCCGAATCCAAAAATGAAGTCCATTTTTAAATATAAAATATATATAATTTCAAAAATTAGGTATTACTATTCATAACGGCTAGTTTGATTGGTTGTGGTGTGTGTTAAAACTCAAGGTTGCGTACAACACACGCTACTGTATTACTCAAAGAAAGCGTACTGTGGAAGCTTGGGATGTTTCATTTTAAATTTTTGATGTCCCAATTTAGTCAAAAAGATTAAAATATTGTATTTAAAAAGGTTTCACTATTAGAAGTTGATAATACTGAAAATGAATCTGTTCTTGCAATATGACTAAGAAACTCATAATAGGGATTCTAAAATTATAAGGATTATATAAAGTTCAAAATGTAGTTAATACTATTCATGAACTCTTTTAATGGTGTGATTGAACTCGGTGTTGCGTGTAGTGCAAGTTATTGAATTATTTTTAAGAAATAACACACTCTGAAATCCTGGGGTGTTACAGATCATGATCTGATTACTGAGTTTCTTTTTCTACTTGATGATCCTAATATTACAATGGTCAATGATTATATTAGATATTTCATAGCACAACCATCTAATACTAAAACGATACAGTATGTATGTCTTTAAAAAAATTTCATTTGAAAAACCTATAACAGTTGATGATAACATGTCTGAAGTGAGGTATGGTGTTATAGATGGATACAACACCGGGTATACAAATGTTCAAATCAAAAAAAATATAGTAAATCTACCATGAAATCAACATGACCTTCTATGTATACCTTCTTCTCTTTAGTTCCAGAGCAACATTTATTATCATTACAACTTCATACAGAGACCACATTTAAAGATAAAATTATTTCACAAATTCCATATTAAAAAGAAATATATGGAACTTTTATGATGTCCATAATTGGTCTAGAGACTATAAATGAGAAAATCAAGCATGAATGGTCATATTTCTCAGTTGTGAATACTTACATAACATACATTTTCATAATACATATATCCAAATAGTGAGAAAATAGATTTATTAAAGTTAATAACTATTAATATTTTATATAAGAGTTTATAGTACTACTATATAAAGGTGAAATTGTGGGAAACATGATTTAAATTCATGAATCCCTAAATCATTTCTATGAAAAATATTTCTATGGATAGGAAAGAAATTGAGAAGAAAATAGAGGATTCACTCAAATAATTTGATCAAAAAATATCAAATGACAGAATATTTTTATTCCTACAATGCAGAAGTAAAACTGTATAATATAATCACATAAAACATATTTTTAGTTTTTTAATTAATTATTTGTTTTTGTTTTTAAGCAACAATGGATGCTGATTACAGTCAATCTGGATACCCCAACTATTTATTTTTTAGATCCAATGCATGGATATGCAACCAAATTACCGCACATATTGTTTATTGTAAATTTGTAACACACTAAAATCAACATTTTAGAGATAAATATCAAATTACATGTTTTATTATGTGTTTCAATAATGATTTTTTATGATAGGGATGATTCTAAATATAGCCTAAATCATGGAATGAAGTCGGTGTATGAAGAGATAAATCACGTGGATTACTAAAATTGGAATAAATTAAGGTTTATAGAGAAATATTTAACTATTAAAAAATTTCAAGAAAAGTCATTTATTTTGGTTAATTTTTCTATAGTTTTAAAGAGATATAGTGTCATCGATTGTGGATATTATGTTTAAAAATTTAAGAGAGAGACCATAATCCATGAAAAGAACAACATCATCCAATGGTTAATTTCCAAAGGTAATTAAAATTTTGTTAAATATATTTCATAATGATTTAGTTGTATATATTTTCTTAGTACTATCAATATTTCTGAAAACCTTCATACTCAAAAGAATTAGTAAATTTTTTATGATTTTAGTGAGAAATGTACAATTTTTCAGAATGTTTGTTGGTAAAAAATTTAAGTTATTACCTTCTATGTTTGTAATCTAGTACAATTTATGACCTTATAAATATATTTGGGGCGTGAATATCTTTTTTACCAGAATGCTTACATATTATTTTTGATTGGTTTCTAAAGGATATGTATAAAGGAGGCAATCAATTTGTTTAGAAGCACTGAACTGGAAACGATAAAATTGATTGGGATTGAAGGAGAAAGATGAGGAGGTAGAGGCAACAACAGAGGTGGTGGAGTAAGTGGAGGAATATGTGGAGGTGGAGGTAGATTCAGAGTCCGAATCAGAGACTTAGTTGGAGGAGGAGGCAAAGGTGGAGTCTGAGGTGGAGGAGGAGATTAAGCACTGTCTTTCAAATAATAAAATTTTCGAGTAATGGAGTAGAATGAAGATCACACAAATATTGTGTTTGAGAAATGTTTTTTAAGAGAGTGAAAAAAACATGTCACTTATAATAATACCCATTATGAAATTGTTTTATGTATCTTATTGAAAAAATGTTTTACACCACTTGTTTAAGTGATTTTATAAAAGAATTTAAGTGGATGAATTTTTTTCCGAAACAAAAACATACACCACTTATTTTTTCAAACTGATTATCTTAGGCTATAGTTTCTATTAGAAGATTTTAAGTACTATCAAATATTACTAAAATGTGAAATTTAACCCTCACCAAGAGAAAAAAACAACAACAGAAAACATATATATTTGTTTTCCAGAGACTTCTCTACACTACAAATAAAGGTTCTTAGTAGTGGATCCAATAGTCACTTGAGAGTCAAACAACATAAATCCAATAATCAAACAAGTATATAATCCCACATAAATTTTGGAATAAATATGTGTTTAATCAACCACCAATGCCAACAGGTGTTTGATAAAACTACTGGAGGACAACAAACATTGAGAGATCACAATCATAAAGGAGTTCTGGTGTAAAAAAACCTGACATCAATGGAAAAAAACTACCCAATAAATAAATCATTGAAAATTAGAATCCCACTTCAAATGATATCATGAAGCACCCATAATCCAAATGAAGACCATATTAAAACAAATCTTGTAGATTTATCCAAAACCTATAAAAAATAAATAAAAATTTTCATTAACCAAATCATGAATTTTCAGAAAATAATAATTTCATGGTTTCACATTGCTGGGTGGTGGAATTATTTAGGCCATTTGATCATCAATCATATGCATGATATAATATAAAAATTGCTTATGAAATCCATACATGTAACATTTATTATGAATGTGCACATTCATTATGTAAAATGATCCATATTATCAAGTTCATTTATAAAAAAATCAGCATCATTATCCATAAAAAATACATGAGAATTGGGATACTCCCATTTTTATGAACAAATAATTATGATGTTATGTTAGATTTTTTAATCACCCAGAAAGCGCATTATAATTGTTTTAATATTGACATTAAGTTTAATAAAAAATTACATACTCTAAACTAGGAAAATGTATGAGGAATAGTTTGGTACTTTATGAAAATGATGAATAATTCATTTTTTATGTGTAGTAATCAACCACACCTCATTATGATTCCCGATATGCCTGGTATGACTCAAAGTGTCTGTTATCAGAATAAAATTGACATTTTATTAAAAAAAATTCCTCACTAAAAATAGAGGAAACACACTCCGATTGTCTTGATAATTTAGGAAAAAACATAAAAATTAATTTGTGATGTGTAGGTATTTGTCTCACATCAAACCCACACATGCTGCGACCCGTATGACTCAAAGTATGTGTCTCTAGTTTAAAATGTAATTATTGTTAAAAAACATGTAGCGTACTCAAAATTGAGGAAAATAATACATATTTTTTTATAATTTAGGAAAACAATACATAAGTCTCTTGGGATGTGTAGGAATCATAATCACCTAAATTTTATGTATGGTGTGAACAATATGACTCCTAGTTCATATTTTTATTGAAAATATAAATTAATTTAAGTAAGAAAAAAACATTCTAAAAATCAATAAAATGATTTTTTTGGTTTTTCTAATTTATGAAAATGATCCATAAGTAATTTTTGATGTGTAGGAATAAACCACACCTCAATCTGATACATGATGTGCCCGATATGACTCAATGTTTCTGTTATCAGTTTAAAATTTACATTTTAATACAAAAAAATTATCACTTACTAAAAACCATTAAAACACACTCAGATTGTATTTATAATTTATGAAAAATTTTAATAAGTCATTAGTGACATGCATGAATATGTGTCATTCCAAACCCACCTATGATGCGACCTGTATGACTCAATGTGAATGTTTCCAGTTTAAAATGACTTTTTCGTAAAAACATAAATGGCCTACTCAAAACCAAGGAAATTAATTCATATTATCTTTATACTTTATAGAAATGATTCATAAGTCATTTCATTTGTTTATGAATCATCCGATTCTCAATATAATTCATGGTGTGATTGGTGTGACTCCAAGTGTGTCCTTTTATTCAATAGCTGGCATTAATTTAGTAAAAAAAACTAACATACTCAAAACTGAGAAATTCATTCGTATTTTTTTCACTTTAAGAAAATGATCCTTAATTCATTTGTGTTGTTTAGGAATAAGAGATACCTCAATTTGATAAATGATATAACCAATAAGATTCAAAGTTTCTGTTATTAGTTTAAAATTTATATTTTAATAAAAAACATGCCGCTCACTAAAAACTGATACAACAGGCTCAAATTTTCTAGATAATTTAGAAAAATGAATCATAATTCATTTGTAACATGTAGGAATCAGTATCACATCAAACCCACACGTGATGGGACCTATATGACTCAAATTGTGTGTTTCCAATTTAAAAGGACACTTTAGTAAAAAGCACATATGGAATACTAAAAATTGAGGAAACACATTTGGATTTTTTTTATACTTAATAAAAATATCCATAAGTCATTTGGGATGTGTTGGAAGAATCCTCACCTCAATCTGATTCACAGTGTGACTAGTATGACTCCAAGGGTATCTTTTTTATATATAAGCATCATTTTAGTTTAAAACAAGAATCACATCCCCAAAATTGAGAAAAAATCAATGATTTTTTTTCTCATCATTCCATATTATATTACATAATTAATTTCCTAATCATTTTTATCTCATACTTATATAGTTAATTTTTATGGAGATAATGCTTGAAGATGAATAATAAATGTCATATGATGTGAAAAAATCAACCTATATGAAATCTAATACACAATGTTCTTGGTATGACTCAATGATTAGTATAAAATTAAAAATTTCTTTTTAATTAATTTATTTATATTATTACTAACATAAGAACTGTTTTCTTACATATGTGTTTTCTTTTGTTCGAGTAGTGGTGGCTTGTTCATTTATATAGGTGCATTATTTTTCTCTATAATAGTGTTTTTTTCTTGTATTTGTGTTAGAAATTTTATTTCATTTAAATTCTGTATTTGTATCTAGTTTTTATAAATTATAGTGAATTAGTCTAATTTTAAAACACACTACACTATTCCCAGTTTTTGGTACTATAGTTCCCTTTAACATCACACTGCAGTATTTCCCTTTATCAGTAATAAATAAATGCACTGATAAATGGGGTCTTTTATCAGTGCTTATATAATTTATGATAAAAACATAGGCATTTTAACCTTGTTTCAGTAGTTAGTGATTTTTGGCACTGATAAAGGACTATTATAGCATTACTAGAGGCCTCTGTTTTAGTAGTGGGAAGATATTATGTGGGTTTTCCAACAAATACATCTATGTGTGGATTATACAAGTGGACATAGTTCTAAGATAGAGGTATCTAGTTGTAATAACTACAAAAGTAGTTCATTGGTCTTGAACTGTTCTTCACCTGGTGTATGAAAATGGTTCTTACTGCACACCAAATTTGATACTCCTAGGGGATATTCTTTAGATAATTCAAATTATATTTTCAACCCTTCATAAATGGTTGTAATTGATTATGAGAATGAATGGCCTAGGTTAAACCTCAGGAGTATTAGATTGAAAATAAGGTGTCATGATTTATACATACTATATATTATTATATGGTTTTCCTACTATGATTATTATTTACCACACTATGATTTTTGGTTTTAGTTAATGGATTGAAGTTGAAGGAATAATGTGGATATTTAATATAATGGAAATTGTGGTGAATATAATCAACCAAATTAGATGATGAATAAAGTTAAAGATATCATGATTATTCCTAATTATTTATCCTAAAATATTATTAACAACCTATATTATAACTAACTCTAATACTCACTAAAGTAGAGAAGAATGAAGTATTCTAAGATCTCGGGTGGTGGAGACCGTTGAGGAAAGAAGGATCGACTTCCTTCATGTCAAAAATTTGGAAAGAGTCTCCCATGAAAGTGTCTCAATGGATAGGAAAATATTTTATGTTTGGAAAATAATAGAATATATCAATGAATTATCAAGTAAAAACTAAGTGTATGACATAGGGAAATAAATTTCATCAAAGTACATTTATAGTTCCTTGTTATAAATATGGGGAACCTCATAATTATCCAAGCCAATGACCAATCATAAAGTTTAACAACAATTCAAAGTAAGGACCTATGATGAATAAAAAAGATTATGTATTTATTGGGTTTCAAAAATTATATTGTAGAAGTATTATAATCAATGGTATTTTGGTACTAATAATCCTGAAATATATAATGATTTTTATAATTTTGGAAGAATATATGTGTTAATTAAATTTAGTGTCATGGATACAATCATAGGTTAATGTTTTTAATATTAATCATATGTTCACAATATTAAACTACCCTTTTTAGGTTTAATATTATGGGATTCTACCAAGATTGAGGATATTTTGGGAAACATTTATGGAAATACAACCCATTGGTTTACTATATGTCTTAGTGAAAAGGTTATTTAGGAAAAATGCCCTTAAATTTTGAAAGTATATGTTTAAATGTATTAGAAACATTTAGGGTTCACCTTATCCAAATGTTGAGGTATTTATGGGTCATCAAATTTGGGAATATTATTGGAATTATTTTAATATGGTTTTAAAAAAAGGACAAACTGTATACTTTGTGACAACCTATTGAATATAGTGAAGACCACTGATCTTGAACACATAACTAAATTATGATAATGTATTAGTTCTTAACAGAAGAATACGTGATGTTCTAGTTAACATTTCACTATTTTTACTTAAATAATTTGAAGAAAAAATATTAATGATGAACCATTGTTTCTACTATTGAGGGTGAGAGATTAATATAATATGTTTGATAAATTGTGTTAATCATATTATACTTGGAAAATATCTAGTAATAGGAGGAAAGTCTCTTCACTGTTTTATCAATCTTGTGATATTTTATAAGTTTCATTTAGTGTATCATTCATAAAAAATTAATTTTATTGATATATATTTAATGGAGTAAGATATGAAGTTTAAATTTATTGAGGCACAACCAAATTATGACATTATTCTTATAAAATAGAAATATATCATGTAAGTATATTTCCATATATTCGTTGAATGTAAAATAAGACCTCAATATTAGGAAAATGTTCATGAAATAAAAAGATGTTATCCTATTAAATTCATATCCAATGAATCTAATGGTCTTTCAAATCACCAAACATTTATGGTTTTGTGGCACTTACCTTTCCAATGAATATTAAATTTCTTGTAATCAATGATCTCTATCAATCTTTATAATTAATTACACTTTTATTCAATATCAATAATTTCAGTTCCAAATATTTTATCATACCAAGATTCCTAGTCAGGTGTTATTCTAGATGACTATCCTATTTCCATTTTTTTCTTATCAATATTATGTTTTATTAACCCTTTTATGATATGGGTTTTCAATATTTCTTGAAAATGTAAAAACACTGATTATCAAGATCAATTTTAAATTGAGAGGATACAATTTATTGAAGGTGGGGAGAATGTATCTCCCATTGAATTTAAAATAAGAAATTCGGGTTTGATATTATATATGACAAGAAACACTAATCTTAGAGGAGAATGTAACACCCTCAAACTTTTGATTGATTTATTTTTTAAATAAATTTGATCTCTTCAATAACTTATAAAACATGAAACCTCGAGTATAAATGAACCACAATATAGTATATCATAATAACATAGTTGTTAAAATTTAGGGTATTAATAGGACTAACTAAATTATGAAAATTATGGTTATATAATTATTATAAATAAATTAATATTTATTTTAAATTAAAATTAATATTTTATGAAAAACAATTTTTTTCTAAAAAACGTTTTATTCACACTTTGTGAGCATAATTAAAAACAATTTTTTTATGAATTTTAGAAAAATATTTGATAAAATGAACTTAAATTTAAAATAATTATATGAAAATTAACTTATTGCAATTTTTTATATATTTATGAAATGTTTCAGTTTTGATTAATGGTGACAAATGATTATTTTTATTGAAAATTACATTTTCACTTAAATAATTTACATGGTATTGTTATACATTAAATAATTTTAAATAAAAATTAGTTAAATTATATTACAATTTTTCTAATTTAAGTTATTTGAATAAATTTCATACAAAATTTTGATATTAACCTTTTGTACTTATGGTAATTTTCTCTTGGGAAACTCTCTTTTTAATCGTGTTTACTTGTATCACTTTAAATTGGATTCATCCCATTTTTAATTGAATTTTTAAAAATTAAGTAGATATTTTGAATCTGGTTATGTTATATTATTTATTGAGGTAAACTTATTTTTTACCATTCTGAATAGTAAAAATAGTAAAAATTAATTACCACGGTTAAGGTAAAATCTTATTTATAGGGGGTTAAAGTAAGAAGATAAGTGGTAAAATGACCTACCAAATTTTTATAATATTATTGTATGGAAATATTTTCACATTATAATATCAAAAAAAACAAATATAAGGTTATTTGTAAGCTTTTAGAATGTGAATGACTTTTTCATTTTGGATTCTTTTGGGACATTTCCAAGTAATTTTCAAGAAGGTCCCCTTTCCCCACATAAAATAGGAAATACCTCCCCCCTATTAACAATTAACAAGGCAATTAGTCACTAAAAAACCCTAAAAAATCTCTACCCAACATCCTTATAAATTTTAAATAGCTTATGGTCCTCCCAAAAGACTATCCTTGGGGTCTTTAAGATGAGATCTAAAACAAGTTTTTCTTAAATATCATAATTTTCTTAATAATGATATTTCATTTTCCTTATTTGTGTTACTAAATAAATTATGTATTAACACTTAAAATATAATAAAAACCATATCTAACATATAATTATATGTTATTATGTTCATGGAATAATATTTATCAATCTCCACATATGTCAAATCGAAAATGAAATCCTCAATTGTGTGTACGACAGACTACTGCGTCATGGACTGATGTAACTCATTTTTCATAAAAATTTATCAAGGTTGGGAATAATGATGGAATAAATTTTTATATATAAATTTTTTTATATTATTATTATTATTTAATTATAATATCACATATATCCTTTAACATTCCATGCCATTGAAAATGTGATAACATTGCTCGGGTGTACGGTCTACTACCTCCTCACAAAGCAATGCAGATCATTTTTCAATTACACTTTACATGAAATTTAATTAGGATAATATTAATTAATATATTTCATATATATGTGATGATATTTACTCAAAAAATTTAATATATCACCCCCTTATTTACCCTTTCACCCGTTATAAAAATAATATCTTCACTTGTGCGTGCGTATGACCTAACATCTCCATGAAGCGATGCGATTCATTTCCAATGACCAAATATTAAGAGTGGTTATAATAAATTATATAATGAGTAAATTTTATATTTATAAAATTATCATATTTCTGGATATGATTTAATTATAACATATATACATGAACTAGAACCTTCATGATAAAGCACCAATGAGAAAACAAGGCAGTTAACACATGGAATAATGAAAATAATGAGTTATTATTAGTAAAATAGTGGTAAAATATTATAAGAGGATCATATATGATATTATAAATATGAAAAGTTTTCTGGTATAAATTAATTACATGGTAAAACCATTATATAGGAGTTTATGTCTTGTTAAACCAAAATGAAGTGTGAGGTAAGGGACTTCATGTCAATTTCCCTCTATTGAGGTATATTGTAATGTTATTCCCTAAAATTGTTTTATATGGTTTATATAATTCACCTTTTTTAATTTATATCATAAATACTTCATACTTTATATTATTTTATTTTTTAATTTCAATAATTTTATCTAAATGAATTTGACACGAAAATTACGAAATGGTAAAGAATTTCATAATTCAATTTATTTTCATTGGGTTATATTACTAATTCATTATATATGATATTATACTATTATGTGTGTAAAGAATTTTGATTTAATTATGATGTATTTCCACTTATTTTTTGTGGATTTACATAAGATACACATAATCTATTCATTGATTAATTCTTATTGTTATTATTCTTTATAAGGTTTTATTTCTTAATATCATTTTAATTAGGAATATTTATGCTTTAAAATAAATTGAAGGAAATTATTTGATCATTCTTTGAAAAACCCTTAAATTTTATCCTCTTAGGTTTATTCTTTAATTTTTCATGTGATAGTACAATTTTAACACTCGTTGGTACTTAAAATGATTGAGAATTGTTTTTAATGAAACCCAACTTCATTACTCTCTTCAATCAAAAATCCTTTTTCTTTACAAGCCATGTTTTCCAAAAAGGTTTTAAAAAATATTATCAAAATACTCTAAATTATTTTTTAAAGACATATTTACCATTGTTTATATTTTTTCAATTTTTTGAAATGAATCTTCATGTCATTTTCTTAATAAGGCCAATTTGGATTTTACTAAAAATGAGGAAAGAATCATCACTCTAACATGTATTACATGTATATAATTTCCTTTGATCATAATAAATTATTGTTTTAAATAATCCTTTTTACGATTTAAAGGTTATTTTAAAATAAAATTATTTTACATTTTTTTGTGAGATTTTAGTTTCAAAAAAGGATTTTCAAAATAAAAAATATATCTTTATCAAGAATGATTTTAAATATATTTTTAGGCTATTTTGATTCCTCAATGATAACAAAACATTAATTTATATATACTATACTGGGGTTAAATTTTATTTATATCATATTATTTCTACTTCTGGGTGGTTTATGAATATTTTTACCATGTATAGTATTTAAATTCACTTCCTCAATTCATCTATATAGTCAATAACTTTTCCATAAATTATTCACTTTCATGTGATCATTGAATATTATATTTTCCCTAAATATAAAAAATATTTATCATGTATATTCATATTTATTAAAATTTATCTCATTTCTACGTATAATTTTTTAATTTGAATGTTATTTGATTGAATGGGGAAATATTGATAATATATATATTATTTATTCATTATAGATACTTAATGGCAAACAATATTGATTCACGAATTAAATCAATTTCTTTATATATGAGGAACTATTTACACATCAAATTTATTATGTTTTTAAGGATGATATATAGTATAGGTAAAATCCTAGGTCATCACTCATGGAGAGATGGTGGTTTATTGTGTGAATTTTTAATTAAAAAGAAAAAAAGAGGGGGTGGTTTTGAAAACTATTTTAGGAAAAGGACTTGATTTAAAATGCTTAATAGTTGACAAATAATGGTGGTGTTTTAGGATTATGAGATAAGGAGATCATTTCAAGTTCACTAAAAATATTTGACCATTCGTTGTTTTGAAAATTTTATATAGTTTAATATATTCCTTTGGTTGAGGGTCGTCAAGGTACCAACTTCCCTCTTGCCTCTTAAAACAATGCTCAAAGAATCACCCCTTGACACAACAATCATGATGTCATGGTTTGGTTCTAAAAAATAGAAAAAGGGATACCAAAGCATACTAAAATATTATTTATTTTTGAGAGAAAGAGAATTCTTTTCTTGTATAATCAGAATAATCTAAAATTCCCACTTGAAATATCAACACAATCAGCGTCGAAATAAAAAGTGTTTCACTTAATTAATACAAAATAAGTATATTCAGAGGAGAATCACATCCAAATTAAACACAAGTGAAATATTTATCACAAAAATTACACAAAATAGTATAAGAAAAAGTTCCAGAACTCCCTCGCAAGTATGTGTAGCTCCCTTGAAATGATTATCCACCATTTAGCTTTCCATCGAGAGGATGATGAGGTTTGGGTGGAAGATAACCTTCAACCTTTATCCCACCTATGAAGAAAGGGGCCTCCTGAACATATTAGATAAAGAGATGAATTCTTTAGGTCTCCAAAAAACCTGAACTTTGCCTCCTGGACACACTTCCAAATGATGTTCCCAAGGTATCATTTTATAGGAAAAGTGGAAGGTGGTTTTGGGCATATAGATTGTGTAAAACTACTTTTCCTATTATTTTTAGTGGTTATAAAGACTTGTCTTGCATTGGGTAAAACTAAAAACTTCTTTCCCCATATCTTCACTATATCAACCGGAATTTTGTCTTCATTTATGTAATGGCCTGGACCTCTTCGGTCCATTACTTTACAAAAATCTAGTGTTTGAGGTGTTCTGGGAGGTCAAGGTGACTTATCCCCTACACTTTGAAAAGTTTCTAGTATTTGGAATAGTGTTTCTAGTTTTGTGAACTGTACAATGGTAGCCTTATATGAACAATTTCATCGATAGCCTTAGGTGAATAGTGCAACAGTAGCCTTATGTGAATAGTGTCATCGGTAACCTTAGGTGAACAGTGCAACAACAACCTTATGTGAATAGTGTCATCGATAGCCTTAGGTGAACAGTGCAATGGTAGCCTTATTTGAATAGTGTCATCGGTAGGCTTATGTGAATAGTCTAATGGTAACCTTATGTGAATAGTGTCATTGATAGCCTTATAGGAACAGCGCAACGTTAATCTTATGTGAACAGTGTCATCGGTAGCCTTATGTGAACAACGCAATGGTAACCTTATGTGACTATTGTTATCGGTAGCCTTATGTGAACAATGAAATGGTGACCTTATGTGAACAGTGTCGTCGGATGCCTTATGTGAACAATACAATGATAACATTATGTGAACAATGTCATCGGTAGCCTTATGTGAACAGTGCAACGGTAACCTTATGTGAATAGTTTCATCGGTAGGCTTATGTGAACAGTGCAATAGTAACCTTATATGAATAGTTATTTCAGAACGACGAGGTTCAACGATAGCCTCTTTTTTCCTTTGTCAAATTTTGAGTTTATGAACAATGTTTCTAGAATGGTGCGGTCCAATGGTAGCCTCTATTTTCTATTCCAAATTTCCAGTTAGTGAACAGTGTTTCCTGCTTCCTATAGTTCTCCCCTTTGACATTTCCTTTGATGTAAAATGCATTTCAAGCTTCATCTTAAGGACTCTGAGGCCGATTCAAGGGAAATAACTCCTATATTAATTTTTCCTTAGGCTCGGGATTCTTTTACTTGGTCAAAACACGTGGTTTAATAAGATCCTCTTTTAATGGAAAATCAAGTGTATCTTAAACAGTTGCTCTGTTAAATCTTCTACGGGGATGAGATATCTTCCTACATAGTTATTCCTCCTTGTTCTCGGGTGTGAGACACTCAAACCTTCCATTCCTTCCTATCGGATTTGTGTGATCAAACATTCCTCCTTAGATTGGTTCCCCACTATTTTTGATTCAACCAAGCAGTATCGATCAATCTTCGATATGAGGAATGATCTACCATCATTCTTGTGGGTTCATCTCCTTATGTTTCACCTCTCCCTTTTATGGAATGCTATCTCCATGTTCCTAATGGGATTTTCTTGGGTATTGTCCGGTGTGGTGGTGTCTCTGCATCCTCGGGTGGATACAGTTGTCACAGGGGAGGGGATTGTAACCCTTTGTGTGGCTCATTCTTGTATAAAGAATGTCAAGAACCGTTTGAGTTAGGGGATTTGTTGATTCTATTTTTTATGTGAAGCTATAGAGTTTACATGTTTTATAACACTAGATCAAAATGGAATTTATATAATAAATATTTTAACCAGATAAATAAATTTATATCGATCGTATGTTATTTCCTCTTGTTTTGCTAGATAGTGTGATATCTATGCTTTGTTTGTTTATCTATTTTTTCTTGATTGAAATTGGTAAATAATGGAAAGTCGTAATTAATTGATAATTGTTTAGATAAAGATAATGAGGCATGTGAATGAATCTGATTGTTATTGTTGTAATTTGATGCTAATCAAATTGATGCTGTAAGGATGTTTAATCAAATTGTGACAACATACTGTTCAGGTTTCCCATAGTTGGAACCTATGAATAATTAATAGGTTAATTAAATATGGATTAAAGAGCTGGTTGTTTGATAAATGATACTTCCTTGAAGGGTTATGAGTTACCCTCTTTCTTGTTTAAGTTCCAAGAGCCCAATTGATATGATGTTTGTTTTCCTGCTGCTTGTGTTGTGATGTGAGCCTGGATGGAAACTGTGATATGTGGGGGCATGGAGGCCTATTGGTTATGGTAGGAGTTGACGCCTAGAGTGGAGAAATGCATCAGTTTATGCTTGTGGGGGTCGGGGAGGACAGCGAAGATGATGGAATGGGTTGGATGTGAATGTTTGGATACTTGTTGAATCTTGTTGGATGTTTATTTGCTTTACTTTCCCTATTTATCAAGGAATATGGACTTGCTTAACCTTCTTCCAAAAACGGTTGAATACCCGTGGGGTATGCCACATGCTTTCTGTGTTTATCTTCATAAGGGAGGATGGGTCTACACTCTTTCGATATGCGGAAAAAACTCAACAAGTAGTTCATCTACTCACTGTGTTGATCCCAATTGTGTTTAATAGCATAGAATGTTTTTCTATCATTCTTGGGAATATGGGATAGTAATGTTGTTAATAAATGATTGAATAAATGATGTTAACCCATGGGGTTGGATCTTTTTGGGACGCAATGCTAATGTTTCAATTTAAAGGAGCAATTAAGTTTGTGTGTGATTCTAATGAAATATAATGTGGAAATTGTTAATAGTTAATTAATGTTTAATGAATTAATTAACGTAAAGCGCAAATCATAAAGTGGGAATGAATCAGGGTGACAAATTTTTCTTTAAATATGATGGATCTTGTTCCCACGTTGGTAGGAACTTTTTGAACCAGTATGATGAATATGATCAGAAAACAAACATTCACATGCATAGAGAAGACACAACATTTTTTTACTTGGTTCACCACTACAGGCTACGTCCAAGGAGCATACATCGACAAGTTGACGGTCGTACCTAATTGCACTAATCTTCACTAGCTAAGGATTACAAAGGTTCGGGCACAGTCACTCTGTCCTAGGCTCACTGCCTTTTCAAAGGTTCAGGTATAGATCACTACTTCCCTTGGGTCACTCCCGTTGAATCCCCTTATCTCAATACCCTTGGTGAAGTCATGCTCAGTTTATAGACATGAAGGTCTCTTCATCGTTGCATAAGAATGTATCCTCTGTCGTATGTAGATGCTGCATTGAAGTTCAACTCTCACCAGAAGACGAATCTCACTTTGCGGTGAGGGAACCGGGCGATCTTCCAGCTTTCGTGCAGCTTCAAAAGGACATATGTACTTTAACAACCCTGACGCGCTTCTTTAAGCCCGACGCACAAGTTTAAATTCTGGCATGCAAGTCACTTTTGCGGCACAAATTCAGTGCATAGGTGACACCAAAATACTTGCATGCTACTGCCTCTTTCAACACCAAACTTGCGCGATGTTGCGCCTTTAACTCCCCAACTGCCTTGGCTGTGCATCCAACTATCGGCGCGCAGCCTCTACTTGCGCGACCCAAAAACCACTTGTACAACTCAACCACTTGCGCGATGAGAGATAGAAAAATATATAAGTCTTGATCTTTGTTACAAATGAGGAGGGGTGTCCTCTATTTGTAGGCAAACTGGACCCCCTGCGCGGTGGCATGCAAGTCTTCCCTCGACGCGCAGGTTCTAGCGCGCAGCTCATCCTCCCTAGCCTCTGTCGCGCTACTCACTTTCACAACCACACAAATACTTGTGTGACCTTATTTCCTTTGCCATATTTTGAAGTTATGATTTTGAAAAAAAATAGGCGCGCAAGTTTCCATTTCTCCTAGGCATTGGCGCGCAAGTCTCTTCACGGCGCACAGGTCACTTGCGCGACCACACAAAAACATGCACGACCCTTATCCCTTTGCCTTTTCCCATGTTCTGATCTTGAAAAACATATGGCATGCAAGTTTCCTCTTCTTTAATTACACGGCGTGCAAGTCTCTTTTCCAAAAACACTTTTCTCCATTTGTCTATTTTTAGGCCAAAAAATTTGGCAAACACTGGGAAATGGCACCACCTTCAATACTATTGTCTGCTTGAACAATATGATATCTTTCCTGGTACACATTCTGAACTTCCACTGAGGATTGTCAAAAAACACAAATCATACTCCAAATCATGCATAGAATACCATGGTTCCAAAAATCTCCCCCTTTGGGTTTGTTGGCAATCAGAAAATAAATTCAATAGATCTTCATCCATGTGAAAACAAAAAACGCAAGAATCAACTCACCCAACACTCTATGTCTACGTAATGAATGTTCGGTGTAGAAAAAAAAGAGAGGAAGCTTGAATTGGGTTCCAGTGTTTTGGAATTCTCAATGATGCCCTATAATGATTACATGATCAAAGAATTCCTTCTTATCCTTCTCATCATATCAGTGACATTGAATTCTCATTGTGTCACAGGAGCATTATATGCATGAACATTCCTGAATTTATTCCTTTCTCCCCCATTGACAATAAACCCGAAGCTTGGTTATTTGTTAATTGTTCATCTCAAACCATACTCCCCTAGATAGTATCTCCCCCAAAAACCGTCATCACATCCATAAACAGATAAAAACAGTTATCATAATCGGGGAGAGGGGTATTGCATAACCTCCTTATGCACTGGGAGGTGGCTGAACACCGAGGTTCAACTGATGCTTCTCAAACACAGTCGCAGACATTGGCTTGGTTAGGATATCAGCCACTTCCTCATCAGTTCCCACATGATCCATTCTAATCACCCCTTGTTCAAATTTTTCTTTGATAAAGTGATACCTGATTTCAATATGTTTCGTACAGGAATGCTGAACAAGATTCTTCGCAAGATCAATTGCACTCTTATTATCACAGTAAATTACCATTGGTTGCTTTACGTCATCACCAATATCTTTTAATTATTGCTTCATCTATAGCAGTTGAGTGTATGCCTTTGTGGCAGAGATATACTCAACTTCAGCAGTACTAAGAGAAATACTTTCTTGTTTCTTACTCAACTAGCCAACACATTTCTCCCCAATATAGAAGGCTCCACCACTATTAGACTTTCTGTATACTACATCACTACCCCAGTCAGCATCAGAAAATGATGATAATTCATTATCCCTACATGCAGTAAAAAATTACCCAAAGGTAAGTGTACCTTGAATGTTCCTCATGATTCTTTTTACTGTAGCCATATGTTCATCCTTTTGATTACTATGAAAGTAGGCCACGAGGCATGGGGCAAAGACAATATCTGGTCGTGTTGCTGTCAGGTACAGTAGGCTCCCAATGATCCTCCTGTACATGGTGGGATTAACATAGTCCCCATCCTCATGCTTTCTAAGTTTAGTTCCAAATGCAATCGGAGTTGACATTGGTTTGGAGTATTTCATATTAAACTTCTTCAGCAGCTCTCTTGAATATTTTTCCTGAGAAATGAAAGTGTATTCCTTCTTTTGAATCACCTGCAGCCCCATGAAATATGTGAGCTCTCCGATCATAGACATTTCAATTTCTGATTTCATGTGGATGGAAAATTCATCCACTGATTTCTACCTGCTGCCACCAAATATGATATCATTAATGTAGACTAGAACCCTGAATTGATCTTTGGGAGAATTCTTTACATAGAGATTGTGATCTACTCATCCTCTTTTGAATTCCAGCTTCTTGAGATATGAATACAGCCGTGAGTACCACGCCTGTGGTTCCTGCTTCAAACCCTATAGATCTTTCTTCATTTTGTAGACCTTTGTTTTGTCAGTACCCAAAACAAATCACCCTGGTTGTTCAATGTAGACTTCTTCTTAGAGTACACCATTCAAGAATGTTGTCTTGACATCCATTTGATATACTTTATATCCTCTTTGGAATGTCATGGCAAGGAATATCCTGATTGACTCAAGTCTAGCCACTGGAGCAAAGGTTTCTTCAACATCAATGCCTTCAATCTGGGAGTATCCTTTACATACCAGTCGTGCTTTGTTTATGATGACACTTCCATGCTCATCAAACTTATTTTTGAAGATCCATTTGGTACCAATAACATTGTGACCTTCGAGTCTATGGACAAGATCACATGTATGATTCTTGTCAATATGATCTAATTCATCATTCATGTCTTTCACCCAAGATTCATCATTTGTAGCTTCTTAGAATGAGGATGGCTCTACAACTGATAGAAATGAAGATTGCGTGTTATTCCTCATCGTTATTGTTTGAGTGGGTGCACTCTTGTCCCCAATTATATTGGATGGATCAATCTCAGCTCTTTGATTTCTCCTACAAGGATCAGTAGCATTCTCTTTAGCCACAGTTTCTTCTTCAGATTCTTCATCTGAGTCAACATCATGATGTGACTGCTGAGTGTTTTGAACAACTTCCTCTATTTCTGCATTTGTATTTTCTTCACGTTCAATTTATTCCTAACTTTCTATCGCATCATCATATGACGTCCTTGAAGCATTTGTGGTTTTCTCTTCAATTATCTTAACATAACTGCTTTCCAAAATCCTTCCTAAACGCTTGTGGAAACATTTGTATGCTTTTCTGTTCATTGAGAAACCAAGGAAAATTCCTTCATCTACATTTTCTCCATACTTCCATTGATTTACTTCTTTGTTCCTGATGAAGCATTTACTTACAAATACACAAAAGTATTTTAAAGAGGTCCTCCATCCATGACACAATCCATATGGTGTCTTAATCTCACCCATATAAAGTCCTATTCGATTCTGAATGTACGCTGCAGCTTGAGCTGCCTCTTTCCAGTAATGTCATGGAATATGACTCTCAATCAGCATAGTTCGTGCCATGTTGTTCACCTGTCGATTCCTACATTCAAAAACCCCATTTTGTTATGGGGTTCTCACAGTAGCTACCTCATGCTGTATGCCATGCTTCTACAGATAATTTTCAAATTCAATGGACCTGTATTATCCTCCATTTTTAGATCGCAACACTTTGATTGTTCGTCCAGTATCATTCTCGACGATTCATCGATATGTTTTCATGTAGTCAAGGACTTGTCATTTCTTGTGAGTGACCATCACACATTCCATTCTACTGTAATCATCTATGAAAAGGACAAATTACCATTCTCCATGAGTTCCAACAACATTTATCGGCCCACATACATCTGTGTGAATCAGATCAAGAAGGTGAGATTCCCTTTTCTTCATTGGCCAATATGAACTACAGACCATCTTCCCACGAATGCAAGCATCATAATATTTTTCACACTAACGCATCAGGTTGGGAATGTCCATGAAAATTATCAATTTTGATATTTTCTCCATGTCTTGTTGATTTATGTGTCCCAGTATCTGATGCCACTAATTGTTTTCTTCTTAAACAGTCATGTAACATACATTTTCTTCACTAAAAACCTGATACAAGTTGCATTTTGTTGTGCATCCCTTCATAAGTGAATTGCCTGTCTTTCCATTGATAGTGATACCTTTATGATTAAAAGTAAATATAAGACCCGAGTCATAGAATTGACTCATGCTGAGGAGATTATGATGTAGGCCATCTACGTAAAGGACTTCATTCTTCTTTAGTTCTCCATTAGCTAATTTGGTACTTCCACTCCCTTTGATTTTCAGAGCCCCATCATTACCAAAACGTACTGTACCATCAAAATTACATTTGATATCTGTTAGTAGGCCGACATTACCTGTCTTATGAGATGAACAACTGCTATCCAGAATCCAGGTACTGTTGTTCATTGTAGCTTTGAGAGCCACCTCAACAAGGTTGGATTTCTCAATATTCTTAATTTCCTTCCACGAGACATTGGATTGAGTATATAGTACCGATGGACTTTCAATTATCTCTTCGGCATACCCAAGTTCTTCATAGTCGAAATCTTCTTTGAGAGGAGAAAACCTATTTAAAAGAGCAACACTGTCTTGATGAAAAGACTTTACTTGTCTTGAATTTCGATATGAGGTGTCCTTGTCCCTTCTCTGCCTTCAATTAGCAGCCTTATGACCAATGTTAGAACAATGATAACAATATCCATATAAATTGTTTCTTCTATAAGAATTAGGATATGAAATTGTTCTTCTTTTTTTAACTTCTATATCTTCTGCATTCAGATAGCTTCTTGCCTCTTCTCAATAAGACATGGTATGGCCCATATATTCACAGAACTTACACTTCATGAGGGGAAATGTCTTATCACTTGAATTTCTCCTCATACCTTCTTCCTTGGGTTAATAGTTAGAGTGTCATTCAATTCTAAATGTTTGAAGATAATTTTCAGTTTTCCTTTTAGTTAGGATTGAGGGTTCCTTTTTCAGCACTTTAGGAAACATTTCAACATGTTCTAATTTCATCCTATCTTTATTTTGGATCCTTTCACTTCCAGTAGTCGATGTGTCAGCCTCACATCCAATTCCACTCTTTCCCATGCAAGCGAGTCTTTGATCACTCAAGATTTTTCCAACCCCATCTGAACCACACTTGGATCTTGCTAGTAATTCTACATCTAAGAATCTCCCAAACTGTATTTTCTTCCTCGATTCTTTTGGAATTGATTCAGTCTCAAGTTTACTCCTTAGAGTGACAACTTCCTCCTCATGAACCTCAGTAGTCTTGGATTTTTCATCAAGTTTGGAGGTGAGGTAATTGATGACCTTTTCCTGCTCTTCAATTCTCAGCTTTAGATCCACTACATCATCATTGATTTCAATTATTTTCGACTTTACCTTCACAAATTCTTCCAGTCGTTCAATTTCATATTCAAGTTGATCAATGCATTCAGTTGATTCTTCTCTAATTTATTTCCACTTATTGCAACTCTTACATTTAATCTTAAGCTTATTAACTATATCCTTAAATTTCATCGTGGGATCTACACAAGTTCTCAGTTGTTTTACTCCACCAGTATCTACTAACTATTTAACAGTGGCCATCTTTGATGCATGGTTCCTAGTTTTGAATTCTGGTTCTTCTTCATCATAGAATTCATTATCATCTTCTTCCTCTTCATAAACAAAACTCTTCCTTTTCATTTTTTTCTAGAATTAAAGTATCCCTTTTTGAATAAACTTCTTCGAGGCTTCCCGAAGCTTTAATCTTCACTATCATCATCATTTATCTTTCCTAATCACTGAGAGGAAATGTGAACAACTTTCCCACAATGAAAACTTGTGAGAGGTAACTTCCTTGTGAATTTCCCTTTCCCCTTCTGGAACTTCTTTGCAATGAGAGAAAGAATTTATTTTTCTTCTTCATATTTACCACTACTATCTTTTGAGATTTTCAGTTTATACATGGCCTTGAATGCCATTTCCTTTCTCACACGAGTCGTAGCATCTTCTATTTTGACTCTCATTTCATATGCTACCAAGCTGCTCAGTAGATCATCCAGAGAAAGTTTGGGAAGATCTCATTCCTCAAGGGCTGACACCTTTGCATTGTATAGAGGTGGAAGTATTCTTAATATTTTCTTTACAATATCAATGTATTTGATTTCTTCTCCAAGACCCTGAATTTCTCCAACCACTTCATTAATTCGATTGAAGAAAGAGTCCGCATTCTCGTCTGAATGCATCATCAGATCATCAAACTGATTGTGCAACACTTGTAGTTTCTCCTCCTTCACTTTTCTATCTCCTTCATAAATATTATTGGGTGTATACCACATGGATTTTTCTGAGGTGAAATTAATCTCCTTTAAGTAGATCGGATCAGAAAGGGCTGTAGTGAGTGCATTTTGTGCTTTAGCATCTGCATCATGAATTTTCCTGTCAGTTTCAGTCATAGCCAGGCCTGTTGGATAAGTGACTTGTATTTCTTGCACAGTAGAAAAAAGAACATCCTTTCCAAGAGATCTTAGATGAGATATCATTCTATTCTTCCAAATCTGGAAATTACTTCCATCGAAGTGAGGGACTCCCCTAACATTGACTGCATTCTCTATGTCGATAAAGGACAGAATCAACACCAGCAACCTTTACACTCGGATACCACTTGAAGGACCCCGGGACACCCTGAGAGGGGAGGGGTGAATCAGGGTGACAAAGTTTTCTTTAAATGTGATGGATCTTGTTCCCACGTTGGTTGGAACTTATTGAACCTGTATGATGAATATGATCAGAAAGCAAACATTCACATGCACAGAGAAGACACAACATTTTTTTACTTGGTTCACCACTAAGGGCTACGTCCAAGGAGCATATGCTGACAAGTTGTCAGTCGTACCTAATTCCACTAATCTTCACTAGCTACAGATTACAAAGGTTTGGGCACAGTCACTCTGTCCCAGGCTCACTACCTTTACAAAGGTTCAGGGATAGCTCACTGCTTCCCTCGGGTCACACCTGTTGACCCCCCTTAGCTCACTACCATTGGTGAAGTCATGCTCATTTTATTGATATGAAGGTCTCTTCATCATTTCATAAGAATGTATCCTCTGTCGTATATAGATGCTCCATTGAAGTTCAACTCTCACCAGAAGACGAATCTCACTTTGCATTGAGGGAACCGGGTGATCTTACAGCTTTCTTGTATCTTTAAAAGGACAGATGTACTTTAACAACCCTGACGCGCTTCATTAAGCCCGACACACAAGTTTCAGTCCTGGCATGAATGTCACTTGCGTGGCACAAATTCGGTACATAGGTGACACCAAAATACTTGCACGCTATTGCCTCCTTCAACACCAAACTTGCACGATGTTGCGCCTTTAACTCCCCAACTGCCTTGGTCACGCTTCCAACTATCAGCGCGCAGCCTCTACTTGTGTGACCCAAAAACAACTTGTGCAACTCAACCACTTCCGCGAAGAGAGATAGAAAAATCTATAAGTCTTGATCTTTGTTACAAATGAGGATGGGGGTCCTCTATTTATAGGCAAACTGTACCCCCTGCGCGGTGGCACACAAGTCTTCCCTCGACGCGCAGGTTCCAGCGCGCAGCTCATCCTCCCAAGCCTCTATCAAGCTACTCACTTTCACATCCACACAAATACTTGCACGAACTTCTTTCCTTTGACATATTTTGAAGTTATGATCTTGAAAAACAATAGGCGCACATGTTTCCATTCTTCCTAGGCATTGGAACGCAAGTCTCTTCACGGCGCGCAGGTCACTTGCGCCACCAGACCAAAATTTGCACGACCCTTATCCCCTTGCCATTTTCCTATGTTCTGATCTTGAAAAACATATGGCGTGAAAGTTTCCTCTTCATCAATTACACGGCATGCAAGTCTCTTTTCCAAAAACACTTTTCTCCATTTGTCTATTTTTAGGCCAAAAAATTTGGCAAACACTGGGAAATGGCGCCACCTTCAATACTATTGTCTGCTTGAACAATATGATCTCTTTGCTGGTACACATTCTGAACTTCCACTGAGGATTGAAAACAAACAAAAAACATACTCCAAATCATGCATAGAATACCATGGTTCCAAAAATCTCCCCCTTTGGGTTTGTTGGCAATCAGAAAATAAATTCAATAGATCTTCATCCATGGTCAAACCAAAAATGCAAGAATCAACTCAGCCAACACTCTAAGTCTACGTGATCAATGTTCGGTGTAGAAAAAAGAGAGGAAGCTTGAATTGGGTTCGAGTGTTTTGGAATTCTCAATGATTCCCTAGAATCATTACATGATCAATGAATTCCTTCTTATCCTTCTCATCATGTCAGTGACATTGAATTCTCATTATGTCACAGGAGAATTATATGAATGAACATTCCTGAATTTATTCCTTTCTCCCCCATTGATAATAAACCCGAAGCTTGGTTATTTGTTAATTGTTCATCTCAAACCATACTCCCCTAGATAGTATCTCCCCCAAAAACCTTCATCACATCCATAAACAGATAAAAATAGTTATCATAATCGGGGAGAGGGGTATTGCGTGACCTCCTTATGCATTGGGAGGTGGCTGAACACCGAGGTTCAACCGATGCTTCCCAAACACAGTCGCGGATAGTAGCTTGGTTAGGATATCAGCCACTTCCTCATCACTTACCACATGATCCATTCTAATCACCCCATATTCAACTTTTTCTTTGATAAAGTGATACCTGATTTCAATATGTATCGTACCAGAATGATGATTAAGATTCTTCGTAAGATCAATTGCACTCTTATTATCACAGTAAATTACCATTGGTTGCTTTACCTCATCACCAATATCTGTTAATTGTTGCTTCATCCAAAACAGTTGAGTGCATGCCTTTGTGGTAGAGATATACTCAGCTTTAATTGTACTTATAGAAGTACTTTCTTGCTTCTTACTCAACTAGCCAACACATTTCTGCCCAATATAGAAGGCTCCACCACTAGTGGACTTTCTGTCTACTACATCACTAGCCCAGTCAGCATCAGAAAATGCTGATAATTCATTGTCCCTATATGCAGTAAAAAATTACCCAAAGGTAAGTGTACCTTGAATGTACCTCATGATTCTTTTTACTGCAGCCATATGTTCCTCCTTTGGATTACTCTGAAAGCAGGCCACGACGAATGTGGAAAAGACAATATCTGGCCGTGTTTCTATCAGGTACAGTAGGATCCCAATGATCCTCCTGTACATGGTGGGATTAACATAGTCCCCATCCTTATGCTTTCCATATTTAGTTCCAACTAGAATCGGAGTTGACATTGGTTTGGAGTATTTCATATTAAACTTCTTCAGCAGCTCTCTTGCATATTTTTTCATGAGAAATGAAAGTGTATTCCATATTTTGAATCACCTGCAGCCCCATGAAATATGTGAGCTCTACAATCATAGACATTTCAAATTCTGATTTCATGTGGTTGGAAAATTCATCCACTGATTTCTGCCTGCTGCCACCAAATATGATATCATCAATGTAGACTAGAACCATGAATTGATCTTTTGGAGAATTATTTACATAGAGATTGTGATCTACTCCTCCTCTTATGAATTCCATCTTCTTGAGATATGAATCCTGCTGTGAGTACCACGCCTGTGGTGCCTGCTCCAAACCCTATAGAGATTTCTTCATTTTGCAGACCTTTGTTTCATGAGTACCCAAAACAAATCCCACTGGTTGTTCAATGTAGGCTTCTTCTTAGAGTACACTATTCAAGAATGTTGTCTTGAAATCCATTTGATATACTTTATATCCTCTTTGGAGTGTCATGGAAAGGAATATCCTGATTGACTCTAGTCTAGCCACTGGAGCAAAGGTTTCTTCAACATCAATGCCTTCAATCTGGGAGTATCCTTTACATACCATTCGTGCTTTGTTTCTGATGACACTTCCATGCTCATTATACTTATTTTTGAAGATCCATTTGGTACCAATCACATTGTGACCTTCGAGTCTCTGGACAAGATCCCATGTATGATTCTTATCAATATTATCTAATTCATCATTCATGGCTTTCACCCAAGATTCATCATTTATATCCTCATCGAATGAGGATGGCTCTACAACTGATAGAAATGAAGATTGTGTGTTATTCCTCATCCTTCTTGTTTGAGTGGGTGCACTCCTGTCCCTAATTATGTTGGATGGATCAATCTCATCTCTTTGATTTCTCCTGCAAGGATCAGTAGAATTCTCTTCATCCACAGTTTCTTCTTCAGATTCTTCATCTGGGTCAACATCATGATGTGACTGCTGAGTGTTTTGAACAACTTCCTCTATTTCTGCATTTGTATTTTCTTCATGTTCAATTTCTTCATAACTTTCTATCACATCAGCATATGACGTCCTTGAAGAATTTATGGTTTTCTCTTCAATTATCATAACATCACTGCTTTCCACAATCCTTACTAAATGCTTGTGGAAACATTTGTAGGCTTCGCTGTTTATTGAGAAACCAAGGAAAATTCCTTCATCTGCATTTTCACCATACTTCCCTTGATTTCCTTCTTTGATCCCGATGAAGCATTTACTTACAAATACACTAAAGTATTTTAAAGAGGTCTTCCATCCATGACACAATCCAAATGGTGTCTTAGTCTCACCCATATAAAGTCATGTTCAATTCTGAATGTACACTACAGCTTGAACTGCCTCTTTCCAGTAATATCGTGGACTATGACTCTCAATCAGCATAGTTCGTGCCATGTTGTTCACCTGTCGATTCCTACATTCAAAAACTCCATTTTGTTGTTGGGTTCTCACAGCAGCTACCTCATGCTGTATCCCATGCTTCTCCAGATAATTTTCAAATTCAATGGACGTGTATTCTTCTCCATTTTCAGATCGCAACACTTTGATTGTTCGTCCAGTATCATTCTCGACGATTCGCCGATATGTTTTCATGTAGTCAAGGTCTTGTCATTTCTTGTGAATGACCATCACACATGCCATTCTACTGTAATCATCTATGAAAAGGACAAATTAACTTTCTCCATGAGTTCCAACAGCATTTATCGGCCCACATACATCTGTGTGAATCAGATTAAGAAGGTGAGATGCCCTTTTCATCATTGGCCAATATGAACTACAGACCAGCATCCCACGAATGCAAGCACCACAATATTTTTCACACTCACGCATCAGGTTGGGAATTTCCATGACTATTATCAATTTATATATTTTCTCCATGTCTTGTTGATTTATGTGTCCCAGTCTCCGATGCCAGTAATTGTTTTCTTCTTAAAAAGTCATGTAACTTACATTTACTTCACTAACAACCTGATACAAGTTTCCTTCTGTTCTGCATCCCTTCATAAGTGAATTGCCTGTCTTTCCCTTGATAGTGCAACCTTTACGATTAAAAGTAACTATAAGTCCCGAGTCATAGAATTGACTCATTCTGAGGAGATTATGACGTAGGCCATCTATGTAATGGACTCCATTCTTCTTTAGTTCTCCATTAGCTAATTTGGTACTTCCACTCCCTTTGATTTTCAGAGCCCCATCATTAGCAAAACGTACTGTACCATCAACATTACTTTTGATATCTGTTAGCAGGCCGACATTACCTGTCATATGAGATGAACAACTGCTATCTAGAATCCATGTACTATTGTTCTTTGTAGCTTTGAGAGCCACCTCTGCAAGGTTGGATTTCTCAATATTCTTACATTCCTTCCATGAGACATTGGATTGAGTATATAGTACCGATGGCCTTTCAATTATCTCTTCGGCATACCCAAGTTCTTCATAGTCAAAATCTTCTTTGAGAGGAGAAAACCTGTTTAAAAGAGCAACACTGTCTTGCTGGAGAGACTTGACTTGTCTTGAACTTCGGTATGAGGTGTCCTTGTCCCTTCTCTTCCTGCAATTAGCAGCCATATGACCAAAGTTAGAACAATGATAATAATATCCATAGAAATTGTTTCTTCTATAAGAATTATGATATGAAATTGTTCTCCTTTATTGAACTTCTATATCTTCTGCATTCAGATAGATTCTTACCTCTTCACAATAAGACATGGTATGGCCCATATATCCCCAGAACTGACACTTTATGAGGGGAAATGTCTTCTCACTTGAATTTCTCCTCATACCTTCTTCCTTGGGAGAATCGTTAGACTGTTTTTCAATTCTAAATGTTTGAGGATAATTTTCAGTTTTCCTTTTAGTTTGGATTGAGGGTTCCTTTTTCGGCAGTTTAGGAAACATTTCAACATGTTCTAATTTCATCTTATCTTTATTTTTGATCTTTTAACTTCTAGTAGTTGATGTCTCAGCCTCACATCCAATCCCACTCTTTCCCATGCAAGCGGGTCTTTGATCACTCAAGATTTTTCCAACCCCATATGAACCACACTTGGCTCTTGCTAGTAATTCTACATCTGAGAATCTCCCAAACTGTATTTTCTTCCTCGATTCTTTTGGAATTGATTCAGTCTCAAGATTACTCCTTAGATTAAAAACCTCCTCCTCAAGACCCTCTGTAGTCTTGGATTTTTCATCAAGTCTGGAGGTGAGGTCATTGATGACCTTTTCCTGCTCTTCAATTCTCAGCTTTAGATCCACTACATCATCATTGATTTCAATTATTTTCGACTGTACCTTCACAAATTCTTCAGTCGTTCAATTTCATCTTCAATTTGATCAACGCATTCAGTTGATTCTTCTACAATTGACTTCCAATTATTGGAACTCTTACATATAATCTTAAGCTTACTAACTACATTCTTAAGTTGTATCTTGGGATCTACACAACTTCTAAGTTGTTTTTCTCCACCATTATCTACTGACTTTTCAATAGTGGCCATCATAGAAGCATGGTTCCCAGTTTTGAATTCTGGTTCTTCTTCATCACAAAATTCATTATCATCTTCTTCCTCTTCACAGACAAAACTCTTCCTTTTCATTTTTTTCCAGATTAAAAGTATCCCTTTTTGAAGAACCTTCTCTGAGGCTTCTCGAAGCTTTAATCTTCACTATCATCATCATTTATCTTTCTTAATCACTGAGAGACAATGTGACCAACTTTTCCACAATGAAAACATGTGAGAGGTAACTTCCTTGTGAATTTCCCTTTCCCCTTATGGAACTTCATTGCAATGAGAGAAAGAATTTCTTTTTCTTCTTCATCTTCACCACTACTATCTTTTGAGATTTTCAGTTTATCCATGGATTTGAATTCCATTTCCTTTCTCACTCGAGTCGTAGCATCTTCTATTTTGACTCTCATTTCATATGCTACCAAGCTGCTCAATAGATCATCCAGAGAAAGTTTGGAAAGATCTCATTCCTCAAGGGCTGACACATTTGCATTGTATAGAGGTGGAAGTATTCTTAATATTTTCTTTACAATATCAATGTCTTTGATTTCTTCGCAAAGACCCCTAATTTCTCCAACCACTACAATAATTCGATTGAAGAAAGTGTCTGCATTCTCGTCTGGATGCATCTTCAGATCATCAAACTGATTGTGCAACACTTGTAGTTTCGCCTCCTTCAATTTTCTATCTACTTCATAAATATTCTTGGGTTTATCCCACATGGATTTTTCTGAGGTGAAATTCATCACCTTTAAGTAGATTTGATCAGAAAGGGCTGTAGTGAGTGCATTTTGTGCTTTAGCATCTGCATTGTGAATTTTCCTATCTATTTCAGTCATAGCCAGGCCTGTTGGATCAGTGACTTGTATTCCTTGCACAGTAGAAAAAAGAACTTCCTTTCCAAGAGATTTTAGATGAGATCTCATTCTCTTCTTCCAGATCTGGAAATTACTTCCATCGAAGTGAGGGACTCCCCTGACATTGACTGCATTCTCTATGTCGATAAAGGACAGATTCAACACCAGCAACCTTTACACTCTGATACCACTTGATGGACCCTGGGACACCCTGAGATGGTAGGGGTGAATCAGGGTGACAAATTTTTCTTTAAATGTTATGGATCTTGTTCCAACGTTGGTAGAAACTTGTTGAACCTATATGATGAATATGATCAGAAAGCAAACATTCAAATGCACAGAGAAGACACAATATTTTATTACTTGGTTCACCACTAAGGGCTACGTCCAAGGAGAATAATCCAACAAGTTGTTGGTCATACCTAATTCCACTAATATTCACTAGTTGTGGATTACAAAGGTTCAGGAATAGTCACTCTGTCCTAGGCTCACTGCCTTTACAAAGGTTCAGGGATATCTCACTTCTTCCCTCGGGTCACTCTCATTGACTCCCCCTTGCTCACTGCCCTTGGTGAAGTCACTCTCAGTTTATAGACATGAAGGTATCTTTATCATTGCCTAATAATGCATCCTATGTCGTATGTAGAAGCTCTATTGAAGTCCAACTCTCACCAGAAGACGAATCTCACTTTGCACTAAGGGAACCAGACGATCTTCCAGCTTTCATGCAACTTCAAAAGGACAGATGTACTTTGACAACCCTGGTGCGCTTCTTCAAGCCCGATGCACAGGTTTCAATCACGGCGCACAATTCACTTCCGCGACACAAATTTAGCACGTAGTTGACACCAAATTACTTACACGCCACTGCCTCCTTCAACACCAAACATGCATGATGTTGCGCCTTAACTCCCCAATTGCCTTGGTCACGCAACCAACTATTAGCACGTAGCCTCTACTTGCGTGACCCAAAAACCACTTGTGCGACTCAACCACTTGTGTGAAGAGAGATTGAAAAATCTCTAATTCTTGAACTTCATTACAAATGAGGAGGGGGGGTCCTCTATTTATAGGAAAACTGGACACCCTACACGGTGGCACACAAGTCTTCCCTCGACGCGCAGGTTCTGGCGCACAGCTCGTCCTCCCTAGCCTCTGTCGCGCTACTCACTTATGAGACCACACAAATACTTGTGCGACCTTCTTTCCTTTGCCATATTTTGAAGTTATGATCTTTAAAAAAATAGGTGTGCATGTTTCCAGTCCTCTTAGGCATCCGCGCACAAGTCTCTTCACGGCGCGCAGGTCACTTGCGCAACCAGACCAAAACTTGCACGACCCTTATCCCTTTTCCATTTTACTATGTTCTGATCTTGAAACACATATGTTGCAAAATTTTCCTCTTCATCAAGTACATGGCGCGCAAGTCTCTTTTCCAAAAAAAACTTTTCTCCATTTGTCGATTTTTAGGCCAAAAAATTTGGCAAACACTGGGAAACGACACCACCTTAAATACTGTTGATTGCTTGAACTGTATGATCTCTTTGATGGTACACATTCTGAACTTCCACTAAGGATTGGCAACAAACACAAATCATACTCCAAATCATGCATAGAAGACCATGGTTCTAATAATGTAATGTAATCAAAATATTTTAATGGTTGTGTGCTTATAGGATACCTTGTCTTAAAAGTAGCTGCCAAGAGTCTGAGAGACATTTGTTACAGATGAATCTAAGAATAGGATATGACCCTAGTGTGGTTGTGAGATATATTATATTTTTTACTTTTGTGTTTCTATATGCTAATCCACCCCATCAGTTGGGGATACTAACACCCCATGGATTCTGAGCCATGGGGTGGGGGGTGGGGGTAGTTTTCCCCGACATTCTAGTGGGAGGATGGATGGATAACTACCACCTTTTCCACCACTCATTTCTCTTGGTAGTTACTTGTGCTGGTAAGTAAATTGGTAAGTTTTCCACATATATGTGTAGAGGGCTATTGTAGAGACCCGAATCCTGACGTACATGGACTTTACATTACTTTTACGGAATACTTAGTACATAACAAAAACACACACACAAGGATCGTAATAGTTTAGTGTCTTTGGAAACTCGGAACGTAATCTTCTAATCGTGGGGAAAGATCTTCAATATCTCCCATAAAGATCTTCCCTTTTTTTACCTAAAAACCTTTCTTTATATCCTGGGGAAAATAAAACATAAAAGGGTGAGCTCAAATGCTCAGTAAGGGTAAACAAAATAAATATCAATCACATCATATACATAAGAGCATAGCTTTTGAAAATATTAACCTGCAAAAGAGCTCATAATATCATAACATGGGATAAATCATAGAAGTGAAAATGAGATCCCCATAATCATAACATGAAACTTGAAACTTTGTGGCATGCACACATAATCATGAAAAATCATTTCTTGTTAGTCATGACTCATTGCCAAGACTATCTTAGTGGACAAAGTCCCTTTCTGAACCGAGTTCACTCCTCGTTTCAGTCCTGTATCACTGAACCGAAATAACCTTCCGTTCCAGCCATGTCTATCTCATGAGATATAAAATCTTTACCCAATGCATTGGAGGGAGATATAGGTCCCACCCATCTTATAATGAATCCTTTATTATGTGTGCCACATAATCATAAAACATACATCATCGCATAACACATGTAACAAAAATGGGATTCTTGAAACATCATGACATCATAAATCAATTCATATAAGATAAAGGAATTCATAAACATAATTCCATCACAACATAGTCAAATCAATGTAAAAATATGGATAGAAACAGAACCCTTTATTATCTTAGATGTAAAATAATTTTGATAAAACACTTGAATTGAATTCTTGAGGAAAATATCCTTTCTTCTTCAAAATCAATTTCTTTTCACAAAACATCATGCAATTTTAAAAGAAAGAGATTTTTTTGAAAATAGTCATGAAATCTTTTAGAGGAAGCTTCATGAAAATAAGGATTTATAAAACAGTAGAAATCCGTTCGTGCCGTATAAGTTAAAAAAAACATTCTTCGTACTTTTGTCGGAAAAGTCAAAAAGTACCTCGTACAAAAAACGACAAAAGATTCCTTTCATACGTATTACTAAAAAATCACCGAAGGGTAAAAATGGATTTAAAAAATTTTAGGTGGATGGAAATAATATTACATATTGAGTAAACATGGATGTGGATGATAAAATACACCCCAGTAAATACTTACGAATAAACAATCTCGGATAAAAATGAGATTGTGATATTTCCCTTACCTTAGGTCCGACTTGCTTTGTAAGTGTCCAAACCTCCTGTATAATGATTTAAATCATGTTATTGACTTATTACAGAATCATATTCATTGTTATGATATCATATATGGTTCACTTATGACATTATATTACCCGTTCTTTTGTAAATTCCATGTTAAAGAAGCGTTTTGGGTAAAAATCGTTTCATTTATCGTAGGTGTTGTGACTTGTTGTTCTTGACATCATTATTACTTATATCATGATTTACTTACTTCCAGAATATAAAATATGATTTATATATCATATATATTCAGTATATATATATATATAATAGGTAGATAAATAAAATGAAAAACACCGTTCATGGAGACGGTAGTCCGTACGTACGCATGAACGCTGTTTTCCTTTCCTTATTGTCTTGAAATGGAAGTAAGTAGATGACATACATATGTATATATATAAATAAATCCAGTAGCTTTATAATGTCATATATTTCATTATTATTTCTTATATATACATTATAATCATTCTTAAATGGTTAACATGGAGAATGAATCTCATCGCGTCGTGGAGACGGTATTCCGTACGTACGCACGAGCGATGATATCATTTCTATAAATATTGAATTGAATTGGAGTGGATTATACAATATATCAGAATCAATATGATGTTGTAATAACTATGTATAGTTATTATTTACACCATTATACCCATCCATGTAAGGTGGTGGTGGAAAATAGATTACACCACGGCGTGGAGACGGTATTCCGTACGTACGCACGCGCGGTGATTTCTTTTTCCGTAGGATGGATAGATGGTGAAATAGGGTTGTTTCATACTTATAATAACATATCAGTATATGAGTGATACTGATGTTATTACTTCATAATGAAACAACCTAAGAAGAAGAAGTGGAAGAAGAAATAAAGATGAAAGAATTGGTAACGGTAATTACCTCTTCTTTGAAGTGCCTCTTTGAGACCTCCTCTTAGGGCACTAAAATTGGTCTTTGAGGAAGACCAGAACCTCTGGGATGTTGCTAAGGAAGTGGAGAGGAGAAATTGGCAGGGTTTGGCCGAGCTTGAGTGCTCAAATTGGTGTGAGGAGGAGGGGGAGGAGGTGTCCTTTTATAGGGGAGGAGAGGGGCACCTTAGGAATATCTCAAAATATTATTTTATATTAAAGTCAAAATCGGTTTATAATGGTTCCAAAGGGTCTTATTTCGAAGCTAAAGTTGGGATGGGTCGAAATCCTATCAACCAATAATATTTAGACAAGTTTAGGGTATTATTTTAACCTTATCAATTAGATTTAACTCTAAGTTAAATAATTTAACTTTTACCGTGTCTTTTTGTTTTCTTTCACTATATGGTTAATACACTTACTATAACATGACAAACGAACCCCAAATTGTTTATTATTAATATATATATCCTTATCTAAGTCATTTGGCCGAACCTTAGATTTTTAGGAATAAAATAACAATTAATAATATAATATTTAATTTAAAAACTATTTTGTGTCAATTTTGACACTATTTGATATATGATTTTTTTAAAGTCATAACAGAATTATATGTTCGAACCAAGTTGAATAGATCAACAATAATATATCATAGTAACCTAGAAAATTAATGGAATTCATAAAAAGTCTCAAATTATATTTATTTTGGTGTTTATAACATCAATTATGTTAATATTTCATTAATAAGATAATTACTGCATCATCATTGTGTCATAAATAAATTAAATTATTTGATGTCTAAAAATTAAAAATAAAATACCATCATGTAGTAAATCTTTTTAGATTTCTAATTAATATTTACAATCGAATTTATCTTATGTATAACCCCATATTAAAAATGATTTACTTATTAAACTTTGATTTTAACTATTTTAACCCTTCTTTAAATAAATTAATAATTAATGTCCTAATCTAATCCAAGTGGGCCTAAATGGTCATATTTTATTCCTAAGTTTGTTTTTGGTCGAATTACACTTGTCCAATAGAATTAAGACATGTGTTAGGGTAATAGTAATATCATATTTACCCTTAGTTACCCTATTTACTATTAACCGTGGTAAAAAAAAGTAAAAAGTTACTATTCACCAAAAATTATTTTCATCTCATTGAACCACATTTTACTTACTGACATCAACCGTGTCTCTCGGATTTTTGAAATTCCATTCACAGAAGCGGTAAAATTAAGATTTATGAAGAAATTAATTTTTTTAACTACCACTTAGTAGTTTCACTATTCATCAAAAATTGATGTTTTTCAGAACAATGCCAAAATTTCATCCTAAGCTATATTTCATATTCTGAATTCAAAAATGAAGTCTATTTTACCAAATTCATATCATTGAATTTGCATTAATTATTTTTATAATTAAATCCCGCTGTTAAAACAAATAGCGTTTAAGAAACAATATCTATCAAAAGATTGACACTTGATTATGTCTGGTTTAAATGTGAAATTACATCCAATGACCAACATTGTATTAAATTGTAAAAATATATTCTAAATATACTTTAAAACCACTCAAATTAATAATTTATCACTATTAATTATTTCGATTAAAAAAGTTGTTTTTAATTATAATTTAGTAATTTTCACTATTCATCAGAATATGAAAGTTATCCGAAAAGTACCAAAATTTCACCTTAGGCTAAATTCGATACTCCGAATCCAAAAATGAAGTTTATTTTGAAAAATAAGATTTACAGAGTTTTAAAAAGTGGTTATTACTATTCATAATGGCTTGTTTTAATAATATTTTAATAGCATATCGTTGTTTAGTGAAACTCGGTATTGCGTATTACACATGCTATCGAGGAAGGTCGTGATTGCGTGTAATGCAAGGCAAGTCAAGGATGCGTGTTGTGCAAGCTCCTTTTGGTGTAGCGTATAACACAAGACATTAATTAAAAAGAATATTTTTTATAAAATCTTGGGCTGTTACATTCTACCCCCCTTAAAATGAATTTCGCCCTCGAAATTCGTCGGGGTTATAAATGGTTTACTATTTGAAAGTTTCTTTAATAGAAACCCACATCGTAAAAAGGAATATCAAAACTAATCTTTAAAAACAAAAGTATGAAACGTAACGGTTACCCAAATAAACTAATCATTGGGTTTCCACATAGGTGAAAATATAGATATGGAAGAGAAATCTAACCATCATGTTCTGATGGAGAGTGGTAGAGAACATGGCTATGGAAAAGCCAGTAATCACAAATCCATAGATTTGTGATGATAGAAGGTACCATCTGATTCATCAGGTATAAGATCACTAGGACAACATTTTTGGTTTTCAAGATCATTTCCCTAAAGTTGAAAATTTGAATTAGAATAAATACTTACTTTATTTTGGTACAATCTCACTGTTGTTCGTGCCTTGAACAATTTCCACTTCATCTCTTAAATAAATGAAGTTGAATTTGTTATTCATGAAGTGTTAGCAGATCATGTGATAGAATGACGGGTCATTCCATCTGTCTCAAACAAAAGGTTAGCAAAAATTATATGCATAAGTCGATCTATAGTGAGATTAATCATATATGGTTCCTAAAATGGACTTATACTTCATATATCATACTACTTAATATAATAAAACTAGTTTCTACTAAACAGGGACTTCCTGTAGGCCAGTGGTAGGCGATAAAGGCCAATCGCACTTCGGTTGTGGGTTCGATTCCCACAGCCTTGTCCGAAGCGATGGGCTGTCGCCCGTCCTGCATGTTGTCCTTTTTCCAAAACTATATAACATCCCATCAATAATATCGAAAAAACAAACAATACTAACTTATGTCCAACATAATCCATTCCAATCTTTTAGGCTTATCCATAATACTGCAGTTGACTCTCATAATATAGTGAAAACGATTCTCAGAGATTTAATACCATCGTTGATCCCCATATATCATAATATATGTTTTGTTGGTCACATTCCAAATATTCAAAGGCCTTAATCACGTATTCTCTTGAATACCCATTGAACCTTAGTGAAAACATGAATGCTGTCAAAAGTTAATTATATATACTCAAACCATGATATCACTTAGTCCTTATATCAATCATGAGCTCATGAATACAATCAAACATCTCATTATCTTCTTATCCTTTCATTATGCACTTATCATCTACTTTCCAAAAGTATCTGAATAACCTTTCATGGTTACTGGTACCATTCATCATACACTTTCAATACTTAAGGAAAGACAACAGTGTAACAATCCATTGATGTCTCCTTATTCCATGAGATTACTTATACAACATTACACATGATAAACATGTAATCATTCCACTACATTCTTAGACCATTGATCGAGCTTCAACATTTCTTTCATATCACATACCATTTGTAGTTTCTTCATCATCATCAACATAAATACTTCCCATACGACCATACTGATTCTCTTCATGAGACTTCCCTTAGGGCATTGGTTTGCATAATGCCCGTACATTCCACATTTAAAGCATTTAACCATTGTTGATGTCGTAGCAATACCATTATCCTCATCCATGGTGTTAACTGAACCTTTTCCATTGCACTTACTTGCTTTGTGTCCTTCTTTTCCACACCCAAAGCATCTTCCAGTTCCCTTGAAACATTCTCCTTGATGCCTCTTCCCACATGAATTACATAGTGGAAATTGAACTTTCTTTCCTCTATGATCATCATGAAACTCCATCTTTCTCTTATTAGCCGAGTCAGGAAACTTACCAAATTTTACTTTATTGATCATATTATGAGATTGCCGATTCGACATAATAATGATGTTTGGACTTCCAAATCCCATTTCATTATGAAGAATATCATTCCATTGTCCATCATATCCTCCATTATTGTGAATCATCTTGTTTCCAGCCATTTTCTAAAACCCAAAAAGAATAGTGTGAGAGGCAAAAATCATGCTAGGGAAAACAACATAATAAAGGGGGAGTACCTTCAATATCTAACATATTAGGTTTAATTCTAAGATCGTTACCATAGTTCTAGGACTATCCTATACGTATACGTATCCTTAGGGACATCCCTAGACATACCTTAGAAATATCTCTAGGGATCTCACTAACGTTTTCACATCCTAGTTTCCAAAGGTTGACTAAACCTTTCCTCTGATACCAACTGTAGAGACCCGAATCCTGACGTACATGGACTTTACATTACTTTTGCGGAATACTTAGTACATAACAAAAACACACACACAAGGATCGTAATAGTTTAGTGTCTTTGGAAACTCGGAACGTAATCTTCTTATCGTGGGGAAAGATCTTCAATATCTCCCATAAAGATCTTCCCTTTTTTTACATAAAAACCTTTCTTTATATCCTGGGGAAAATAAAACATAAAAGGGTGAGCTCAAATGCTCAGTAAGGGTAAACAAAAGAAATATCAATCACATCATATACATAAGAACATAACTTTTGAAAATCTTAACCTGCAAAAGAGCTCATAATATCATAACATGGGATAAATCATAGAAGTGAAAATGAGATCCCCATAATCATAACATGAAACTTGAAACTTTGTGGCATGCACACATAATCATGGAAAATCATTTCTTGTTAGTCATGACTCATTGCCAAGACTATCTTAGTGGACAAATTCCCTTTCTGAACCGAGTTCACTCCTCGTTTCAGTCCTGTATCACTGAACCGAAATAACCTTCCGTTCCAGCCATGTCTATCTCATGAGATATAAAATCTTTACCAAATGCATTGGAGGGAGATATAGGTCCCACCCATCTTATAATGAATCCTTTCTTATGTGTGCCACATAATCATAAAACATACATCATCGCATAACACATGTAACAAAAATGGGATTCTTGAAACATCATGACATCATAAATCAATTCATATAAGATAAAGGAATTCATAAACATAATTCCATCACAACATAGTCAAATCAATGTAAAAATATGGATAGAAATAGAACCCTTTATTATCTTAGATGTAAAATAATTTTGATAAAACACTTGAATTGAATTCTTGAGGAAAATATCCTTTCTTCTTCAAAATCAATTTCTTTTCACAAAACATCATGCAATTTTAAAAGAAAGAGATTTTATTGAAAATAGTCATGAAATATTTTAGAGGAAGATTCATGAAAATAAGGATTTATAAAACAGAAGAAATCCGTTCGTGCCGTATAAGTTAAAAAAAACATTCTTTGTACTTTTGTCGGAAAAGTCAAAAAGTACCTCGTACAAAAAACGACAAAAGATTCCTTTCATACGTATTACTAAAAACTCACCGAAGGGTAAAAATGGATTTAAACAATTTTAGGTGGATGGAAATAATATTACATATTGAGTAAACATGGATGTGGATGATAAAATACACCCCAGTAAATACTTACGAATAAACAATCTCGGATAAAAATGAGATTGTGATATTTCCCTTACCTTAGGTCCGACTTGCTTTGTAAGTGTCCGAACCTCCTGTATAATGATTTAAATCATGTTATTGACTTATTACAGAATCATATTAATTGTTATGATATCATATATGGTTCACTTATGACATTATATTACCCGTTCTTTTGTAAATTCCATGTTAAAGAAGCGTTTTGGGTAAAAATCGTTTCATTTATCGTAGGTGTTTTGACTTGTTGTTCTTGACATCATTATTACTTATATCATGATTTACTTACTTCCAGATTATAAAATATGATTTATATATCATATATATTCAGTATATATATATATATAATAGGTAGATAAATAAAATGAAAAACACTGTTCATGGAGACGGTAGTCCGTACGTACGCATGAACGCTGTTTTCCTTTCCTTATTGTTTTGAAATGGAAGTAAGTAGATGACATACATATGTATATATATACATAAATCCAGTAGCTTTATAATGTCATATATTTCATTATTATTTATTATATATACATTATAATCATTCTTAAATGGTTAACATGGAGAATGAATCTCATCGCGTCGTGGAGACGGTATTCCGTACGTACGCACGAGCGATGATATCATTTCTATAAATATTGAATTGAATTGGAGTGGATTATAAAATATATCAGAATCAATATGATGTTGTAATAACTATGTATAGTTATTATTTACACCATTATACCCATCCATGTAAGGTGGTGGTGGAAAATAGATTACACCACGGCGTGGAGACGGTATTCCGTACGTACGCACGCGCGGTGATTTCTTTTTCCGTAAGATGGATAGATGGTGAAATAGGGTTGTTTCATACTTATAATAACATATCAGTATATGAGTGATACTGATGTTATTACTTAATAATGAAACAACCTAAGAAGAATAAGTGGAAGAAGAAATAAAGATGAAAGAATTGGTAACGGTAATTACCTCTTCTTTGAAGTGCCTCTTTGAGACCTCCTCTTAGGGCACTAAAATTGGTCTTTGAGGAAGACCAGAACCTCTAGGATGTTTCTAGGGAAGTGGAGAGGAGAAATTGGCAGGGGTTGGCCGAGATTGAGTGCTCAAATTGGTGTGAGGAGGAGGGGGATGAGGTGTCCTTTTATAGGGGAGGAGAGGGGCACCTTAGGAATATCTCAAAATATTATTTTATATTAAAGTCAAAATCGGTTTATAATGGTTCCAAAGGGTCTTATTTCGAAGCTAAAGTGGGGATGGGTCGAAATCCTATCAACCAATAAGATTTAGACAAGTTTAGGGTATTATTTTAACCTTATCAATTAGATTTAACTCTAAGTTAAATAATTTAACTTTTACCGTGTCTTTTTGTTTTCTTTCACTATATGGTTAATACACTTACTATAACATGCCAAACGAACACCAAATTGTTTATTATTAATATATATATCCTTATATAAGTCATTTGGCCGATCCTTATATTTTTAGGAATAAAATAACAATTAATAATATAATATTTGATTTAAAAACTATTTTGTGTCAATTTTGACACTATTTGATATATGATTTTTTTAAAGTCATAACAGAATTATATGTTCGAAGCAAGTTGAATAGATCAACAATAATATCTCATAGTAACCAAGAAAATTAGTGGAATTAATAAAAAGTCTCAAATTATATTTATTTTGGTGTTTATAACATCAATTATGTTAATATTTCATTAATAAGATAATTACTGCATCTTCATTGTGTCATAAATAAATTAAATTATTTGATGTCTAAAAATTACAAATAAAATACCATCATGTATTAAATCTTTATAGCTTTCTAATTAATATTTACAATCGAATTTATCTTATGTATAACCCCATATTAAAAATGATTTACTTATTAAACTTTGATTTTAACTATTTTAACCCTTCTTTAAATAAATTAATAATAAATGTCCTAATCTAATCCAAGTGGGCCTAAATGGTCATATTTTATTCCTAAGTTTGTTTTTGGTCGAATTACACTTGTCCAATAGAATTAAGACATGTGTTAGGGTAATAGTAATATCATATTTACCCTTAGTTACCCTATTTACTATTAACCGTGGTAAAAAAAAGTAAAAAGTTACTATTCACCAAAAATTATTTTCATCTCATTGAACCACATTTTACTTACTGAAATCAACCGTGTCTCTCGGATTTTTGAAATTCCATTCACAGAAGCGGTAAAATTAAGATTTATGAAGAAATTAATTTTTTTAACTACCACTTAGTAGTTTCACTATTCATCAAAAATTGATGTTTTTCAGAACAATGCCAAAATTTCATCCTAAGCTATATTTCATATTCCGAATTCAAAAATGAAGTCTATTTTACCAAATTCATATCATTGAATTTGCATTAATTATTTTTATAATTAAATCCCGCTGTTAAAACAAATAGCGTTTAAGAAACAATATCTATCAAAAGATTGACACTTGATTATGTCTGGTTTAAATGTGAAATTACATCTAATGACCAACATTGTATTAAATTGTAAAAATATATTCTAAATATACTTTAAAACCACTCAAATTAATAATTTATCTCTATTAATTATTTCGATTAAAAAAGTTGTTTTTAATTATAATTTAGTAATTTTCACTATTCATCCGAATATGAAAGTTATCCGAAAAGTACCAAAATTTCACCTTAGGCTAAATTCGATACTCCGAATCCAAAAATGAAGTTTATTTTGAAAAATAAGATTTACAGAGTTTCAAAAAGTGGTTATTACTATTCATAATGGCTAGTTTTAATAATATTTTAATAGCATATCGTTGTTTAGTGAAACTCGGTATTGCGTATTACACACGCTATCGAGGAAGGTCGTGATTGCGTGTAATGCAAGGCAAGTCAAGGATGCGTGTTGTGCAAGCTCCTTTTGGTGTAGCGTATAACACAAGACATTAATTAAAAAGAATATTTTTTATAAAATCTTGGGCTGTTACAGCTATAATGTCTTGGGGTTATTCACACACATATATTCTGTAAATAGTTTCCTATGGACTACTGTAGGTGTAACATGTATAGGCTATGATGACTTGAGGATCCTTACTCGGTGTATGGGCTATAATGGACTGAAGTTTAATACCTGATATATGATACACGTTTTCTGAGCTGTAGTGGATCCTTGAAACTACCTGGTAACATTACTTACATGGACGTAGTGGTTTTGTTTCATGGGGTGCATGTTGTGGTGCTTCCCCCAAGTGTTTACAGGCAAGCCTTTTTAGAGAGAGATGTTTAGGACATGCAGCATTTGGGAAAAGTGGAAAAAAAGTGAGGAAGTAGTAGTGGGTTACCCTTGGTATTCTTTATTATATTATATACTCTTGTATGAATTACTTAATGAGAGTAGAAATGGTGAGGTTGGGAACTTAGTATAAATGTTTAGGTGATGAGTTAGTTTCACTTGTGTTCACTGTTCTTTAGCATACTTTCATTACTTTTGCACGATTGGATCTAGGGAGGATCCAACTGAGATTACTATTATACTCACCCTATGTATATAAAAACTGTTTTTTCGGTCACTTGGAGCAGGTTGGAGATCAGACTAGTTTCTACTAGCTTGGGGTTGTAGAAGCTGTTTGGGCTTCGTGGTTTCTACTGTTTTTTTTACATTATTTTTGGTATTTTTAGTTTCCACCTTTAATTTTTAGTATTGTTCATGAAATTACATATGTGTACTTGGGATTTCATTTATATTGTTGTATGAGTTGGAGTTGGTTGGTGTCTATCTTATCTCTCTCTTTCACATGTGTCCTCTTAGAGGGTATTGCCTCCCATTTGTGTGTTTACTATACCCTTTGTGCTTGTTGCCAACTCAGGGCTTACTAGAGGTGGGAGTTGGGGGTTATTATCTCTATTATCACATTGTCGGCCCAAGGATGGGTATACCTTTAAGGGAGGGGGTCGTAAAAGTGTGGTATCATATGCAGGTTGAGGGATAGGATGGAGTTTGGAGTAAGGAATAGGTGTGGTTTTCTAGGTTGGTAGGGCAACAATGTCAGAAAAGTTTAGAAAGTGATTTAAATACTAGAGATGAGATGAGGCATAGGCGTTTAGGGCCCCCTATGATCTGATGTACCAACCTTTAAGTTTACAATGGATACTAAATGAGGAGATACTAGTTTAGGGTAGAGACCTAGGAATGGATCATGCACCATTCTTACTTATGCCTATGTTTGAATGGGAAGATCTTGGGATAAGGTAACCTAAAATGAATAAAATAAAATAATTTATAAATTAATTTTGAGTCTTCCGTATTCCAGGTTTAGGAGCTCTAACAGTTTTTTATTTTATAGGTTTGCTAGCAGGTCGACATCCTTGTCAGGATCGCATATAGGATATCTAGCAGGCTATTCCAGAAGATTGCTACACGGTAGAGGTTGACAACAATGAAACATATAGGAGGACACTACGAGAGTTTCAGTGCAAGAGTGAACAAAAGAACAAGGTATCTGTTTCAGATGCAGTCATAGAAGAAAAGTGTGAGGAGGTCGAGATAGGATTCAATTCGATCCGTGCTTTGAAGGAGAACTAGGTATCCTTGGTTTTGACGATGTTGCATGGAGCAACAAGGTAGTGGTGGTTCTTGTTCCACGAGGATCGTGAGGAGTCAACAATCTCATGGGAGGAGTTCGAAGACATGTTTAGAGTCAAGTTTCATTCTTCAACCGCGAAGGCGTACAGTCACTGGGAGATTCTTATCCTTTGACAGGGGATCTCTAGTGTGTGAGAGTTTGGAATCCATTTCAGGAACATTTTATGATATGCTTCATCCTTTTCCAGATGAGGAGGCCTGGGTGAGGCATTTCGAGGAGGCTTTGCATCCCGAGATCCAACGTCAGGTCATGCCATTTATGCTGAAGACATATCTTGAGGTGTTGGAAAGAGAAGAGGTCGTTGAGAGGAAATTAGGTATAACCAAATCATCACAAGAGGGGAATCATCATGATTACTCATGAAATAGAGCTGTGGTATGGGGTTTTTGGTTTTCAGGACAGAAGAGTTTCTGTTCGTCTAGGGGTAGGTCACAGCCCTCATCATTTTGTTTCTCTTGGGGTAGCGACTCCTAGGCCTATGACAAGGGATCATGTGATTGTTTTTATTATGGAGGTTGAAGTAATCAATAGTGATAGTGCCCAACCTTTCAGTGTATTCATAATGAACCTGGTGTTCCACTCCAAGTTCCTCCATTGAGGCAGTTCCAGCCGAGGTAGCAGCAGCAGGTTGCACCATATTTGGATTAGCAGAGGGTAGATGGGGCATGTAGAGGATAGCCCCGTGACACTCCCCATCCTTAGAGATCATAGTGTGGCCCTGGTAGTGGTCATAATCAAAGTCATAGAGGCTGGGGAGGAGGTTGTGGTTAGCTTCATCCTTTAGCATTGCCAGCAATAAGCGATCTAGATGTCGTTATAGGTACCCATTGCTTGTTTTCTACATTGTTTTATGCCTTGTTTGATTTAGGAGAAACACACTCCTTCATATCACCTACCCTTGTCCATGATTCGGGACTTTAGGTAGAGAGGATTCCAGTTCCATTAGCATTGACTATGCCAGTTAGAGGCTGATATGACTTGTTTGAAGTACGCAAAGACTGTGAGCTAGTGTTGGGGAAGCACCGCTCTTGGGGAGATTTCCTATGTTTATGAATACAACCATATGATTTCATACTCAACATGGATTTTCTGTATTTAGTGCATGATATCATGGATTGCTTCAGGAGTGAGGTTGTGTTCTTTGATGTGGACGGAGAGCCAGTGGTGTTCGTTGGCGAGCAAAACCCTAGGATGTGTTAGAGGCTTATTCTATTCTTAGAATCCATGATGGCTGAGCTGATGTTGAGTTCTTCAGAGGATCAGTAGTTGGAGTTTCCTAGGATCATAGAAGAGTACCTTGATGTATTTCCAGAAGGGGTTGTAGCATTACCCCCTCGACGAGAGATCGAGTTTGGGATCAAACTACAACTAGGAGCATCTCCAATCTATATGTCTCCATATCTGATTTCCCCTTGTGAGTTAGGAGTGCTATGTATACAGATTTATGGTCTATTATAGTGCAGTTTTCTTTGGACGAGTGTGTCATCGTGGGGTGAAATATTTTTTTTTGTGAATAATGCTGATGACAGTTTGCAGTTGTTTTTCGATTATCATCACTTAAACAATCTAACAATGAAGAATCGATATCCACTTATGTGGATTGATGATTTATTCAATCAAATGAAGGGTGAAATTTGGTTCTCAATGATCAAATTGAAGTCAGGATATCATTAGATGCATGTGAAAAATGAGGATATCCTGAAGATATCTTTATGTTGTCATCATGGGCATTATAAGTTCATTGTAATGTCGTTCGACATGAAAATTTCTCAAGTTGTGTTCATGGTATTGATGAATGCTGTATTCTGGGAGTTCCTAGAAATGTTCGTGGTGGTTTTCATTGAAGAAATCCTTGTTTACTCCACATCTGAGGATGAGAATACAGAGCATCTACATGCCGTTTTGGGAGTTCTTCATCAACATCTGCTATTTGGGAAGTTGTCGAAGTGTGAGTTTTGGGCCTGAGAAGTCCATTTCATGGGGAATGTTGTGTCCCAGCAGGGAGTAGCTGTGGAGATCCAAGACCCCAAAGAGAAGGTGTTGCACATGCATTATATCCAATTGGTTTGTGTCTTGTGTCTTTCTCCCTTTTGAGAGGTTTCTCGATGGGTGGTTTTTTGGACTTCTTTTCTGTTACCTTTTAGGTTGGTTTTAAATTCTCAAGGATGAGAATATTTTGAGAGGTATATGATGTAATGGCCCGAACTTGTCCAGTCCCTTCCTTTTCAAAAATCTAGTGTCTAAGGTGTTCCGAGAGGTCAATGTGACTTATCCCCAACACTTTTCCAAATTTCCAGTTTTGTGAAAATTGTTTCTAGTTATGTGAATATTACAATAGTAGAATTATGTGAAAAAGTTCATTGGTAGTCTTAGGTGAATAGTGTAACGTTAACATTATTTGAACAATGTCATCGATAACCGTAGGTGAACAGTTCAATGGTAGCCTTATCTAAATAGTGTCATCAGTTGCCTTAGGTGAACAGTGCAATGGAAGCCTTATGTGAACAATGTCATTGGTAGGCTTATGTGAAAAGTACAATGGTAACCTTATGTGAAAAGTGTCATCGGTAGCCATATGTGAACAGGGAAATGCTAACCTTATGTGAACAGTGTCATCGGTAGCCTTATGTGAACAGTGCAATGGTAACCTTATGTGAACAGTGTCATCAGTAGCCTTATGTGAACAGTGCAATGGTAACCTTATGTGAATAGTGTCATCGGTATCCTTATGTGAACAGTGCAATGGTAACCTTATTTGAACAGTGTCATCGGTAGCCATATTTGAACACTACAATGGTAACCTTATGTGAATAGTCTCATTAGTAGCCTTATGTTAACAGTATAATGGTAACTTTATGTGAACAGTGTCATCAGTAGGCTTATGTGAATAGTGAATGGTAAACCTTATGTGAACAGTGTTTCTAGAATGATGAGGTTCAACGGTAGCCGCTATTTCCTTTTCCAAATTTTTTGTTCATGAAAAATGCTTCGAGAATGGTGAGGTCTAATAGTATACTCATTTTCCATTGCCAAATTTCGAGTTCGTGAATAGTGTTTCCAGTTTCGTACAATTTCACCCCTTTGACATTTCCTTTGATATAAAAGGCATTTAAAGCCTCGTTTTAAGGACTATAAGGATGATTCCAGGGCCATAACTCCTATTTTAATTTTTCCTAAGGCTCTAGATGCTTTTACTTTGTCAAACCATGTGGTTTAATGTGATATCCTTTTAATGGAAAATCGAGCGTATCTTAAACCACTGCTCCAATGAATCTTCTAAAGGGATGAGATATCTTCATCCGTAGTTCTTCCTCATTGTTCTTGTGTGTGAGATGATAAAACCTTACATTCCTTCTCGTAGGAGTTGTGTGATCAAACTTTCCTCCTTGGATTGGTTCCCCTCTATTTTTGATGCAACCAAGAAATATTGATCAATCTACAATATAAGGTATGATCTATCATCATTCTTTTGGGTTCATCTCCTTTTGTTTCTCCATGACCTTTCACGGGATGCTATCTCCATCTTCCTAATGGGATTTTCTTGGGTGTTGACTCGTGTGGTGGTGTATTTGCATCCTTGAGTGGATATAGTTATCACTGGGGGAGGATATCGTAACCCATTTTGTGGCTTGTTATAATATAAAGAATGTCAAGAACTGTTTGAGGTAGGGGATTCATTGCTTCTCTTTTCTTCTATGTGAAACTGTAGAGTTAGCACGTTTTATCCCACTAGATAATAGTGTAATTGACCATATAATTATTTGAACCAAATAAATAAATTGATATCAATCGTATGTTATTGCCTCTTATTTTTCTAGATATTGTGATATCTATTCCTGGATTGTTTTTCTTTTCATTATTGATGGAAATTGGTAAAGAACGTAAAGCCATAATTAATTGATAATTGTTTGGATAAATATAATGAGGCACCTGAATGAATCTGATTGCTATTGTTGTAATTTGATGATAATCAAATTGATGCAGTAATCATGTTTAATCAATTAGTGACAGCTTACTGTTTTGGTTTCCCATAGTTGGACCCTACAAATAATAAATCGGTTAATTCAAGATGGATAAAAGAAATGGTTGTTTGATAAAAGATAAATCCTTGAAGGGTTCTGAGTTTCCCTCTTGCTTGTTTTAGGTCCAAGATCCCAATTGATATGATGTTTTTTTTTTCTGCTGCTTGTGTTGTAATGTGATCTTGGATGGATCTTGTGATATATGGAGGCATGTAGGCCTATTGGTTATTGTAGCAATTGATTCCTATAGTGGTGAGATGCATCGATTTATGCATGTGGATGTCAGGGAAGACACCAGTGATGATGGATTGGGTTGGATGTGAATGTTTAGATATGTGATGAATCTTTTTGGATGTTTATCTACTTTACATTCTCTACTGATCAAGGCATATTGATTTTCTTACCCTTCATCCAAAAAGAGGTTAAGATACATATGGTATGCCACGTGCTTTCCACGTTTAGCTTCCTGAGGGAGGATGGTTCTACGATCTTACTATAGGCAGCAAAGACTCGATGAGTAGTTAATCTACTCACCATGTTGATACCTCTTGCGTTTACTAGCTTAGAATGTTTTTCTATAATATCTGGAAATATGGGAAAGTAATGTTGTTTATAAATTATTGAATAAATTTTGTTAACCCATGGGGATCTAGCTTATTGGGATGCAATGATGAGGTTGCAATTTAAAGGAACAATGAACTTTGGGTGTGATGCTAATGAAATATAATGTGGAAATTGTTAGTAGTTTACTAGTGTCTAATGAATTAATTAAAGTAAAGTGAAAATGATAAAATGGGAATGAAGTAATGTTGCCAATATATTTTAATGGTTTTGTGCTTATAGGAAACCTAGTCTTAGAAGTTGCAGTCGGGAGTTTGAGAGACGTTAGCTGCCGTTGAGTTTAAGACTGGGTTATTTCAACAGTATGGCAGTGAGCTATAATATATTATGTAATTTTGTGTTTTTATATGCTACTCCTCCCTATCAGTTAGGGAGACAGACACCCTGGGGATTCTGAGACCTAGGGGGGTGGGGGGTTCCCCAACATTCTGGTGGGAGTATGGATGGCTGACTACCCCCTTTGGCCTCACTCTCTTCTCTTGGTTTTTACTTATGCTGGTAGGCACATCAGTAAGTTTTTCACAAATATATGTAGAGGGTTATAATGTATTGTGGTTATTAACACACATATATTCTGCATATAGTTTCCTATGGACTATTATATTTGTAAAATTTATTGGCTATGATGGCTTGAGGATCCTTACTCAGTGTATAGGATATAATGGCTTGTGGTTTAATACCAGACATATGCTATATGTTATGTGAGATGTGGTGGATCCCAAAAACTACCTGGTTACTTTTCATACATGAACGTAGTGTTTTTTTACACGGGGTGCATGTTGTGGTGCTTTGCCCAGGTGTCTGTGGGAAAGACTATTTGGAGAGATATTTTTAGGACGTGCGATGCTGGGGAAAAGTAGAAAACTAGTGGCGAAGTAGTTGCGGGGTACCCTTGGTATTTTTTATATTATATACTATTGTAAGTATTACTTGGTGAGAGTATTCATCTTGAGTATGAGAACATAGTATGCCTATTTAGGCGACGAGTTAGTTTCACTTGTTGTTCACTGTGCTTTAACATGCATTATTTAATTTTGCTTGAGAGGATTTGGGGAAGATCCTACTGAGTATACTGTTATAATCACCCAATGTATATAAAGAATGTTTTTCAGGTCACTTGGAGAAGGTTGGAGATCAGGCTGGTTTCTACTAGCTTGGGGTTGCAGGAGCTGTTTGGTCTTTGTGGTTACTGCTATTTTTACTTTCTTTTGGGTATTTTTAGTTTTTCTCCTTTTAGTTTTCGTAATTTTTAATGACATTACATATGTGTACTTGAGATTTAATTTATATTGTTGTCTGAGTTGGAGTTGATTGGTGTCTGTCTTATCTCTCTCTTTTTCATGTGTCCACTTAGAGGGTAATGCCTCTCATTTATGTATTTACTATACCCTCAGTGCTAGTTTCCAAGTTGGGGACTACTGGAGGCAAGACTCAGAAGTCATTATCTATCTTGTAACATTGTTGGCCCAAGGAGGGGTACACCTTGTGGGGAGGGGGTTGTGAAAATTTGGATACCAATAGCTCGAGATATGAGTAGATCACCACACCCCACTTTTGACTTCATTCATACTCGGGGTGCTAGACAGATCAGGTCGGTTGGGCCACTTAATAGCCAAATTGGGCTTGGATGTATTAATAATAGTTGTATCCTGCTGAAATTTAGACCATCCCAAAAATATAATCCCATTTGGATACACTTATTTTTTGTAACATTCGCAAAAGTGGACAGGTGATCATGGATCCCATACAATTTTGGCCCATTTTTCTTCCACTTCATCTTGGGCCCTCAAAATAACCTCTGCCTACAATGAAATTATATAAACATGTGAAAATACCCCGTTTAACAGGTATTAACTCTAAATAATTGATTCAAACATGGAGTTAATTTTTTTTTATAATAATTGAAATTTAAAATACAAAATATGTTTAATTCAGTGGTGTAAATGGTGAAAATGAATAGTGAATCATAGTGCGATCACACCCCCACACATAACAATTTTCACTCCTGGGAAAGTCATATTTCCAAAAATTATGCATGTAGATATTTACAACTTCATAAATATTTAAAAATCAATGAAACTTTTATTTTTGATAGAAATGTGATAAAAGAAAAAATCACACTGAGGAGTTATTATCAATGATCATGGAAAATGCCATCTCAAAAATCATATCAGAATGAAATTAAAAGAGATGCATGATATCAATAAAATAAAATAATTCATAAGTTAATCATGTCACTTATTATCTATGTGTGTGTGTGACAACTATTTATGCTATTTTTCCACTTTTATTCGAGTAAATATAAGTTATTTTAAAAATTGTCTACTTACATGATCCGTTCCACTGAAATTTCCCTACATCGTTTGCAAAAAAAATTCAAGACAAAATCACTTATTCATTACCAGATTTAAACCATAATCTCCTAACTTAGATATATCCATATGTTTTACATTTCAGCACTCGCCACAATTATTATTATTATTATTATTATTATTGTTTTTTTTGAAAAGAAGCACTTGGAAAAAATCTCACACACTTCTCTCAACCCCTGTTTAATATCATCACTACAAAAATTGTAATAGTTATAATAAGATCAAAAGTCGAGGAAGGTTGGTTTTTTAACTACCCAACAAACAACCCTTTTTTTGTTTTTTAGTTATTTTTGAGGTAGTAAAATAGTCAGATAACATGTACACACTTATAGGTCAATAAATTATAGTAATAAAATAGATCATATAAGGAATGAATTTACGGAAAAATAATTTTGGAAAGTAGAGAAAAATTATCCTAACTTATATTTACCTTCTGTTAAGTAAGAAATTTTCACACTTCATGGTTGGGTGCAAAGGTGTGTCAAGGAATTAAGTGAAACAATTTTTCCTTAAACTACTCACATAAAGGTTACCATTCTTCTCAAAAGTTTCCAAATGATAAAACCATTTATATCATAAAAAAAGAACCCAATTTCAAAATAAAGTCACACCATTGTATCTAATTCTTCCTAAAATGCACATTTCATCATATTTTTTTCGAATGATAAAATAACATGAAATACGAAAAATTTTCATGTATTTTCAATAACTTCCATGATAAAACAAGCATCATTTTCCCTAATAAAGTGGGAATCAAAAAGTTAAATTCTAAAACAAAAGTGAGAGGGGGGAGGGGGTAAGGTAAAAATAATATTCAGCAGGATAAAAATATAAAAAGAAGAAATATGATAAAAATTCCTAACTAATCCGAGAATGTACCAATCCCCCCACACATAGTGTATATAATTTTCTCTCTATAATAAAATAAAATATGGGAAGGAAGGATAAAACTTAGTTGGTTTCATTCATAGAATACTTATTGTACATGGATTTCCTATATCAGGGATTCCATAAGGGCTTTGTGGAAGTGCTTAATCCATTTCACATTGATAATAAATCTTTGTTTGGTTTATTTATTTTGAACCTAAATTAATTTAAATAGGGAGACATTAGTAACTATGTATGGTTCAAACTAGTGGAAAAAAAGCTTACCCTGATGAAATTTTAGCCTTGAATTATAGAGGAGGACCTTCAACCTAATGTGAAACTAATGATTAAGGATGAGGTGGTCATGGAAAGCCTTTGTTCACTCCTTATAAATTCAGGAGTTCTCATATGAATGTTTTCTCATTTCCTTCATCTCCTGAATCTGTAACATCCCTTGACAACCTACACCAATAATAATAGAATTTCAATATTTAATGTCCTAGTAGGATCAGTTCTCTGTATCATTTTGGAGATGAAAACTCTTTCAAAAAACAATCCTATAATGTGACATTCCAATGGGAATTTTAAAAGATGTACTGTTAGCCCATAATGAATCATTGAGTGCAAGATTCTAATATTTTCTTTTAGTTTAAACCTGTTTTTCAAGAATCTGTTTTACCTCTCTATTAGACACCTCCATTTGACCATTGGTTTGTGGGTGATATGCAGTAGACACTGGATGACCATCCCCATACCGATGTAAAAGTGATTTCATTGTTTGGTTGTAGAAATGATAAACCTTGTCACTAATGATCGAAATTGGTAATCCAAACCTATAGAAAATTTGGGTTCTCAAAAAATTACAAAACTATATTAGAATCATAATTCCTTATGGATTGGGCCTCTACACATTTAGACACATAATCAACTTATAGAATAAATTACTATTTTCCAAAGTAATTGGTAAATGGCCCCATAAGTCAATTCCCCAAAATAACAAATGTCATGAAAGAGAAAGTGTTGTTGTGTTATTACATTTTTTTAGAGACATTCCAAATTATTTTCCAATGAGGAAAAGATTTATAGAAATCATAGGAATCTCGAAAAAGTGTTTCCCAAAAGAGACCAGGATTGAGGACCTTGTGAGAAGTATCTAGGGGACCAAAGTGGCCCCAATAAAGCAAGAGTATGGAAGAACGTAAGGAAATAATGAAAATCACTACGGGAAACACAATTCTTGAGGACTTGATCATTACAACTATGTGAAAGGTATTGTTTATCCAAAATGTACCATAGAAACTCATGTTTTAGATGATTGGATTGGTTTTTGTTGAAATTAGTAGGAATGAAAGATACTACCAAATAATTAACAATTTTGGCATACTAAGGAATAACATCTTACACTCAGTACAATTTCTCACCTAGAAACATGCCATTTATGGGAATACCAGGGGATGAGTCAATGTATGAGGATGGGAAGATCCTACCAATATGGTCATCCACCACATTCACTCTTCCATTTTTATCTATAATTTCACGATTGAATTCTTGAAGGAGGAGCATCCAATGAATGATACGTTGTATGGATTTTAGTTTCTTAAGGAGATATCGAAGGGTTTCTTGGTCTAAGGACACAATGAATTTGGAACCTAAAAGGTATGACCTAAATTTTTCCAATTCAAACAAAATGGAAAAGAAATTCGTTTTCAGTTGTGGTGTAGTTTTCTTAGGTATAATCCAGTGTATGAGAGGCATAGGCAATGACATTTGGAGTTTGATTGACACTTTGATGATAATATAGACCCCAATGAATAGTTAGAGGCATCACACATGATCTCAAATGGTAAATCCCATCGAGGTGGTTGGATTACTGGGGGGTGATGCAAGATTCCAATTTATTATTAAAATATTCCTCACATTCCTTTTCAAAAACACATTCCTTTTCTTTTAATAGAAATCAAGATAGGGGGAGTGAAATCTTATAAAAGTCAGGAATGAAACTATGTTAAAATCTAGAATGACCTAAGAAATACCACACATACATAAAACTTTTGGGGGATGGTCGGGACAAAATGATATACAATTTTGATTTAACAACATGGATACCATCCCACGAAATGAAATGTCCCAATACTATTCCTTATCGCACCATGAAATTGAATTTCGCATAATATGAGATTATTTTGAAAACAATGATGTAGGACTGAACCCAAACTACTAAAATATTCAAAAAATGAGGATCCATATTCAGTGAAATCATCCATGAATACTTCCATGAAATTCTATAGGTAATCTGAAAAAATACTAACCATGCATCTTTAAAATGTACCTGGAGCATTATACTGGCCAAATAATATCCTCCTATATGAAAATGTGCCAATGGGACAAGTGAAGTTTTTATTTTATAGTTCATTGGGGGGAATATGGATATGAATGTATCCAAAATAACCCTTAAGAAAACAATAACGGAAATTCCCTGCTAGCCTCTCTAGCTTTTGGTCAATAAATGACAATGGGAAATGGTCCTTCCTTGTGTGTTGGTTTAGCTGATGGTAGTCTATACAGACATTCCAGCTATTCTTCACACGAGTTAAAACTAATTTATTATTTTCATTTTTTACTAATATTAGAACAATTGTTTTAGGGACTAATGGAACTAGACTGAACCATTGGCTCCCTGAGATGGGGTAAATGATTCCAACAGCCAATAATTTTGTTACCTCTTTTTTAACAACATCTAATAGGTTTTGGTTCAGTCGACATTGTGACTGCCTCACCTTTTTAGCCTAATAATTTAACAATATATGATGAGGGTAAATTAATGGGACAATACTAGGAATTTATGCATGTGTCCATCCTAAAGCTTATATATACTCCATAAAAAGTTAATGTCTTCGCAATTCATACTCTAGAGGGAGTGAACTAGTAATGATGAAAGGAAACTTGTTTTCATTCTCATGATATAAATATTTTAAATCTTGAGGTAGTTGTTTTAGTTCCCATTTAGGGGGATTTGGGATTTATTGGAGTGTGTGTGAAAGTGATAGTCTACTAATCTCATCTAACTACTCAATGGGATTACCATCAAATGAGGAATAAGCTTTTAATATCTTAGTAGTATCATCAATGTTTGTTTGATCCTTTGTGTTCAATAAATTATTAATTAACAAACATGCATGTCGTTTTTCTAGACTAGTAAAACGTTATATGAAAGATTCATTTCCTATCATTTTAATCAATGAAGAAAAATCCAAAAGGGGATCAGGGAGCTGAAACAAATTTTTTAGGGGAGGGGATTATATCTATAGAGTTAACCGATATTGATGAATGTTCTTCCAAGGGGTGCATCATGGTATCAAGGATGTTGAAGTAAAAAATGTAACCAAAAAACTCCGTTGAGAATTTACCATTATGGACATTAATTATGGTTCTAAAAGTTTTTAGGAATGGTCTCCTCAATATAATCAGGGAATGTACATTAATTATATCATCTTATATTTTAATAATATATATATCAGTATGAAAACTTACATTTTTCACCCTCACCAGAAAATCCTCTAACACACCATAAGGGTGTGTAGTACTCCAGTTTTCCATTTGAACAATAATTCCTATGGTATTCAATTCCTAAACCTACAATGAAGAGTAAATGGAGTGAGGTATCACATTAATAGAGGCACCCAAATCAAGAAAAGCATTTGAAAAAGAATACTCCCCTATATTGAATGGAATTAGGAATGTTCCCAAATCATTTCATTTGGTAGGAAGTTATGTCTCTATCAATGATGAGATGTTCCTCCCCAAGGTCCCCTTCTCATCACCTCAAAGTATCCTTCAGTGTGTACACATCTCCTTTAGAAACATGGTGTATCTTGGGATTTTCTTCATGGAATCAATTAAGGGGCTGCTAACCTTCACTTTTTTGAAAATTTACACGAGTTATTTATCAAATTATGTTTATTTTGTTTTCTTAGTTGGGCGGACCTTTGGGTAAATGGAAGAGAAATGTTTGGGAAAGGTGACTCTTCAATAGACATAATTTCTATTGGAAGGACTTCTCTCAGGACAATGTTTTTCATCATTTTGAATATTTTTGATGGTTGGGATGTTGTTTTCCATAGGAGGGGATGACTCTAATGGAGGGTTTATTTGTATTTTATGTTTTTCCACTCTTATTGGTGATGGAACTAAAATTTCCATTGTCCATATGGTTAAATAATAGCTAAGAAGGTAGTTTACCCAACCCATGAATTTGGATTTCCCACACTGAGTTGGATAGTTGGCCTAATTGGGTTTCTAGGTATTTTATGGAATCTTGGCTGGTTTGTTGGAATTGGAGATTATTGGTTACCATTTTTTTCATCATGTCTTCTAGGATGGTCTTAGGTTTTAGAGGGGGTTATTGGAAATTCCTTTGGGGTGGTTGAGGATTTTTAAGTGGTGGTGGATGAATAATCTACCCTAGTTGGTTGCATGGTTTTTTAGGATGGTTTGAATAACCATTTCCTATAGGATTCATTTTCTTTCCACCCAGGGTTGGATGGATAGTAATGTTCTTACTGAAAGGTTTGGTTATAGGGGTAGTTTGGAAATATTTCTTTACAAATCTTAGATGTTTCTCTCAATTTAGTTCATTGGCCAGAGTAGTGGGTGTCATATAAACATATACCACACTGGATGGGAGGTGGAGATGGGTATTTACTTTGGAAAATAGCATGTTTTTGAATAAGTTTACATAACTCTTGAAACTTTGTGTCCACCTTATTCTTGAATTTAGTTTATCTCACCTCTTGGACTCCTCGAATGGGTACATTGGACCTTGAACCGAATTGTAGAGTGTTCTGCACCACATTCTCAATTAGGTTTCTTATAGTAATTAAGGTATTATCAACTAGCACAATACCTGCATCAACATTATCCATATGTAAATCAATAGGAATTAAACCTTCAAAAAAATACTAAATTAAAAGTTGATCACTTATTTGGTGGTGTGGGAAACTTGAAAACATCATTTTAAATATTTCTTAGTATTCATGAAGTATTTCCCCATGAGATTAAATTATACCACAAATTAATTTCCTTATTTTTTTGGTTCTAGAGGATAAGAAATATTTATCAATAAAAAGGCGTTTTATGTCTTCCCAACCTCTAATTGGTGAATTAACATTGTAAATACAAAATTTGACAGTTTATTATAATGAAAATGGGAATGAACTAAGATTTTCTTGTTCTTCATCCACATTATTAGGTTTTAATGTTGAAAACACAGTGTGAAATTATCATAAGGGCTTATGTGGGTCTCCTCCATTGAGTCCATTTTATCTTGGTAAAAATTTATTAAACTTGATTTAATTTCAAAATTGAGTGCATTTATATGCATTTCAATATATGTAGGATGGATATCAACATCAGGTGTGGTTAGGTATGTTAGTGTTCTATTATTTTTAGCCATGTTATGCAATTTTATTTCAGTTTTGATTTTTGTTCCATAAGAAGAATAAGTATCAATAAGAGTTTCAAGATGTGATGTCTCCTCCTTCAAAGTGTTGTTTTGTGTGTCACACTGTTGTTGACATAGGATCCACTCCAGTTTGGGTTCAAAAGGTGGAAAATCTCCTAGAGTAGAACGTGCCAAGTACAGAACGTACACTAGAGGAAGACTTTAGAAATCAAATAAAAAAATGATGTACGGAAAGAATCCAATAAATAGTTACAAAATTAACAATATTTTTATAAAAAATGAAAACTAAAAACAAATGCGCTCCCCAGCGACGTTGCCAAAATTTGACCACGTTGTTATGACACATAAAATTGATTATGTTTTTAAGGTTGATTTATAATATATAGAAGACCCAATTTCATTTCCCAAATATATTTGTTGGTTTATATTTAGAATGTTTAATAAAAAGGAATGAAAGAGGGGGTGGTTTTGAAAACAATTTAAAGAAAATGACTTGATTTAAAGAGTTTAATAGATGATAAATAAACATGGTGTTTTAGAATTATTTTAGAAGTATATGATTTCATGTTCAGTACACATCTTGAATAGTTCATTATTTTGAAAATTTTATTTGGTTTAATGTAATCCTTTGGATGAGGGTTTCTAAGATCTTGACTTCTCTCTTTCCTCTTAAAACGATGCTCAAAGAATCACCCCTTTACACAAAAATCATGTTGTCAAGGTTTGGTTATAAAACATAGAAAAATGGATACCAAATAATAAATAAATCATATGTATGTGTGAGAGACGAAGGATTATTTTCTGGTCCAATCAGAAAAACCCAAGATTCCCACTTGAAATCTCAACCCAATAAGTGTTGAAATAAAAAGAGTTTCACTTAATTATAAAAAAATAAATATATTTATTGGCGAATAAAATAAAAATTAAACATAAGTGAAAAATTTATCAAAAAAATTACACAAAACCGGTATATGAACATGTGCTATAAATCCCTCTCAAGTATTTGTAGCTCCCTCGAAATTATCTTTTAACATTTAGCTCACCATTGAGAGAAGGATGAGGCTTAGGTGGAACTTCATCTTTATCCTTAATCCCCATTTGATAAAAGGCGCCTCTAGAAATTATTGGATGAGGAGATAAATCCTTGGGGTATCAAAAATACCATATATTTTCCTCATATCTAAACTTCCAAATGAGTTTCCCAAGGTATCATTTTATAGGCAAAGTGGAATGTGGTTTTGGGAACACAGATTATGTAAATCCACTTGTTCCATTGTTTTTGGGGGTTATAGGGACTTATCTTGCTTTGGTTAAAACTATAAAGTTTTTTCCCCAAATAATCAATATCTGCACAAACATTTTGGATTCATTTGGACATATACAACTTGAGATATGGATATATCACATCACACTAATTTTTACATCATTTAGATTCAGTGTACTGGACATATCAGGTCGATTGAGCCACTTAATAGCTGAATTGGAATTGGTTGTCTTAATAATAATGGTATACCATTGAATTTTGGATCATCACTAAAAATATAACCCCATTTGGATTCTTGGATTTTTCTTAAAATATAAAAAATTGGGTAGGTGTTCATGGATCCCATGAAATTTTGGTCCATTTTTCTTCCAATTCATCATAAGATCTCCAAATTGCCTTCACCTACAATAAAATTATACAAACAAGTAAAATTACACATTTTAATATTTATTTTAAAAAAAATAATTGATTCAAACATCGAGTGAATTTTTTTATAATAATTTGAATTTACAATAAAAAATCAGTTTAATTTAGTGGTGTAAAGGGTGAGAATGAATAGTGAATCACGTTGCGATTAGAACCACACATAGAGACAAATCAAAAAATTCAACCTCAATCTGGAATTAAAAACAATAAAGTGGAAACAAAATTCATCCCATCAAATTAAAAATTCAAAATACATCACACCACATCGTCTCAAATAGTTATCCATCAGAACAAACCCCTCAAAGACCAATCAACCAATCTCTAATCGTCATGGTAGAAATCAATCCCCAAAAATTTGAAAATTCGAAAAGAAAAAAAACAATGGTGAATCTACATGCCATGAACCACAACATCACATCCTTACCAAATTCTAAAATCAATCACTAAACAAATGAAATTATGGGATCCCATGTAAAACCATGTCATGCCTTGAGCCGCGTGAACCTCCCTGAGTGAAGGGACCAAACACTCCATCAAAATTACCAGCACTTACCACATTGGCAAGAGAAGCCCGCAAGATCACAGGTCAATATAGAATGGATATTTGGTAAGAAAAACCAATAATGAACCATAAGAAACTACAACCACCATACAATAAGCACGAAAATCCAAAGGGATTGAACTTATCCAGGTCGGTCCACCTTTACAACCATCAACCGCTCACACATCATATCCAAAAAATCCTTGTAAACAATCACAAGAGGATGATTGGGAGAGAATCGATGGAATATAGAGCTAGAGAATATGTGTAAGGAGGTGAGGCCTCAACAAAAAGCCACTAACAATTCTAGGACCACCAAACCCTTCCACGAGCCTCCTAAAAACCAATGAGCAACAAACTACACACTGCAATGAATGAGGACCACCGAAGAGACACAAAGTCGATGCTGGATGCACCTCCTCAAACACCATATACTGATAAAATGACACATACCAAAGACTTAGTGAAACCCAGCTTAGAGGGCAGGGAAAGAACATCAGGCTATAGAAAAGTTAGAAGCATCATTGGTCCTTAACAGAGAGACTTATCCATATCGAGCCCACTAACCCCAAATAGTGAAGCCACCATATGCGAAAATAACACCTGTAAAATTAAAAAAAGGAACAACGAATTCCAATAAGGGAGAACCATGAAAAATGAGACTGGGCACAATTATATAAAATAAACAAACATGATTAAAGGAAAGATGAAGAATAGGAAAGGAAGAATTTTGGAGGGAAGAAGGAAGGGAATGGAAAGGGGGAGATGATGCTGAAGAATCAGAGCGAGGCCTCTCCCCTTAGATTCACCATCGATGAAACCATCAAATAGATATAGGTGAGATTGAATCATATCAGAGGCCCAATCAATAGCCCCTTATTGCATCAGTAGACTCATGATACGAAGTTGCTGGCTAACATTTGTTTAATGGGATTCTGGTGTATACCAACCCATCATTTTTAAACTGTATTGTGAAAGATCGTGAATGTAAATCTTTATTGATGAATGATATCATGATGTACAATAATTAATAATTTAATTCATTAATAGTTCATTTTTTATTATCCATTATATTTTCACTATGATATTATCTTTGGATGATTTTCATTCTTAGTGCATTGATTAAATGTAACAAATTTTCAATTATTTAACTTTCCATATTGACTATGACTTGTATTATCATGATAGTGAATTTATTTAAGGATATTATTTTTGTTATTTTACTTTAAATATTGATTATGTCTTATATTATCATGAAGATCAAGTTATTTAAATGACATGTGTGTTCAGTTATTTACCTTTCCATTTTTATGCGTATTGATCTGTGATAAATTTGGTTATAGTTAATACTTACTAATAATTTGACCTCACCCTTAGTCTATTTACTTTACCATGAATCTATCATGTTTACTAAGAATAATATAAAAGGGTATAGTATATGGAATACTGTTATTCTCAAAAAAATATTTAATTTGTGTTTTCAATTACAATATGAGAATCATGTATGTAACTAGTTTACCAAGACTAATAAACAATTTGGGCCTTCGGTATTTAATACCATGTATATTATGAAAATGTATTAATTTAAGACATTGACTTCTGGTTAATGGAGTAAGGGATGCTATGTTTTAATATATGTCTAAACATGAACGAGGAAATGAGAGAGTTGATGTAATGGATTTATGTTTCAATAAATTTTTAATATGGATTGATTATTATTGATTATCAATTTAAGATATTACATCAAAATAATCAAAATAATCAATTTCATTTTATTCTCACATAGTTATTTCTTTTAATTATAATTTTTTACTTTCATTTTCATTATATTATATATCTATGATATCAAAAGTGTTTTCTTAAGGAAAATTAGCATTATTTCTATATTTAGTCTAAAAAAATTTTCTTCAATATATATATATTTCTAAAAATGTTTTCCAAAATTATTTAATTATTATACTGCAATTTTTAAAGAAAATTTTAAAATTTGTTTAATTTTTTCAATTTGTTTTACAAGAAATTATGTTTTCATTTTAGGAACCATTTACTTTTTGAATTTTTATAAAAAATGTGAAAAGATTGTTTTTTAACTTATAGGGTATGAACAAAATCCCCCTCCATCAATAAATCTCAAATATTTGAATCTTACTTTAAAATTTTATAATGTTATTTTCAAATAAAATGGTTTATTTTTTACATGAATAAGTATTAGTTTTTTATTTTTTTTATAATTTGAAAGGGTATTTTACTCCATATGGTTTCAATGATATTTTTATGGTATCTCTATTTTTCAATGAAAACACACCTTGTAACTACTTAGGTATTACTAGGGTTATGATCTATGTATACCATCTTTGTTATTTCACTACATAAATTATGATTATGATGAAAAATATTTATGACATTTATTCTCATGGGTTATTATATGATGAAATGTTTATAAAACCCATTTGATTTCATTGGTTTTAATATAATGAATTTTTTAAGATCTTGTGGCACACATATATATAGATTTCATTATATGACCGGTGGGACCTGTATTTCCTTCCAATGCATTGTGTAATGTATTATATATCATGTGATAGTTGTGGGAAATAATTCTATGTCATTGATCCATTAGGGAAAGTAATTCAATCATCTGGATCCATCATGGGAATAAAGTGGATGTGATTGAAAACCAATTAGAAGTTCCAATCAGAAATTCATGGAAAAGAACTCAAAATTACATGTCATTTTTATATTTTTGAAATTACATTTAAACAATTACTTAAAAACAAATCCCTTTTAGATAACTAGGAAACCAATTTCAACTGTTTCATAAAAAAACTCATTAGAAACCAAAATCCAAACAATGTTAATTCTTTAATTAAATTATTGGTCCTAGATAAGGTTAAATCCATTTTAAATAATTTATTCCTATTAATAAAACCATTGAAATTCAAGTTTAAATATTAAAATAATAAAATCCACTAATGAAATTCGAAGAACATTAAGAAGAACCAACTCACCCTTTTTCATTCAAAATCACTAAAAGTCTAAATCACCATTTTAGAATTCAATTCACAATCAAAAAAATTTCCATGATTTTTCAAGAATCAAATTTTAACCAAAATAATTTGGTAAATATTTTATTATTAATAAGCATTTCATGTACCACTTGAAATGACTAAAAAAACCAAAATTCCAATAGAAATCCTCTTATAAAATGATTATAAACATAAATTGACAGAATCATATAATTTTAATCTAATAAATAATGAATTTAAAAGAACCAATAAAACAATAATATGAAAATATGAGGAAACACATGAAAACAACTATCTTAGTTCAACGATGACAATACTAGTTATCATTTCCAAAGATGAAGAATGATCCAACAATAATGAAGGGACCACTGGAAATATGTATAAATTAATATTCACATTAATAAAATTCTCATAACCCTAAAACCAAAACTTGATATCTCCTAGGATTGTGGAGGAGTGAAAAAAATATGAAAATGAAGAGGAAGTAGAAAAAATGGGGAACATGGAGAATACCAAGGTTTTATACTTGAGAAAAAGTATATAAAGGATTGCAATAAAAAACATACAGAGAAGGAACCCCCTTACAGAGTACCTAGGTTAGGTTGAATGGGGAAAGATGTTGAAAAGTGGTGGAAACCCATAAATCCAATTAGGGGAATATTAGAAAATAAGTATTCTGATTCTGGGAAACTCTCATCATTATGATACATTGTTTGAAAAACTATGTGGTAACCATGTGAGCTTTACAATATATAGAAAAACCTTTACATGGTTTGGAGAAAAAATATACTGACAAGGAAAAAACTATGTGATATAGGTCAGTTAAAGTTTATAATCATTCAAAACACTTGTTGTAAAGTTTACCTAATTGTACCAAAGACCTGCAATAGAAAAATCCTTTCAAAATGGGAGGATTCATGGGTTCTACTTATATTAATCTAATTTATGAACTATTAGTTCCATTCAAACCATGTATATTAAAAATTCCCAATTTAGGGTACCACAATGGTATATCACAAAATTATAATTCCCCAAAATTATAGAAGAACCAATTTTACATGAAATTTAAAACAAAATCCCAAAACATATATAAATTTAAATTTCCATAAAATTAAGTATAATATTAGAAAATAAATATGGAAATTGTTACATAGTGTATGGTATATTGGATTCTAAAAATAGTGTTAGAAGCATCAACATTAATGTGAATATAGTAGATTCTTAAACCAAGATTATAAATAAAGAAATTTCCAAATTTAGTGGTGATTTTGAAATGTACAACATCAATAAGGTGTGGAAGAGTAATAATATTGAGACTAAGCCTAAGAGGTAGGACTATGCAAGAGAAAAGGATTCTATGATTGTGTAATTTAAAACTAATCAATTGATTTTAAACTTTATGGCATAAAAATGTGAACATGTTGAGAGATCTATCTATTTTTTAGAGTATTTCACTTTGATGGAACATTTCAAGGTTGGGTATTGTATGAGGAAAAAGAATATGTATGCTATTATAATTTTTAAATTTCAAAATATAAGATAAGATATGATTTGGTTTGGAGTTATCTAAATGTTCTTAGAGGCTTATTGAGAAAACAACTAAAGGAATGGTAAAATTTATTAACTCTTTTAATTTTATTGAGTAAACATGTTGGAGGTGTGATAAACCCTGACACATAACAAAACAGTTTCTTATAATTATAATGAATTAACAATAGAAAATGTTGAATTTAAACTATAAGGCCCCAGCCTTAATCCTTACTTAATATTGAATTAAATGAATAATTCACGTTGAGGATCTTTTCAGGTTTAGAGTTTTAGAGAATTAGGACATAACTATTACATCTCAAAAGATTACAAAGTAGAAACTTCTACTAAGTTTCCATAAAATAAAAACTCTTAAAAAGAAACATGTCTAGTTCTATGTTTTAGATAGCATGACTTTCCCTTGATCCCATCCTAGACCCAATTCCACATTAATTCCTATGAAAAAAATTTCAAAAAAAAACTTTGGGTGAGCATGAAAAGCTCAGTAAGGGATACACAAAGAATGAAAACTGTTAGTTTTTCAAACATCAAGTAAACCATGTATACTTTATCAAAGTAATACCTTCACCTTCATGAAGTAGTAAAAACTCTTCACTGAATAAAATATCATTACTTACCCTTTTGTAACCAAATATTACCATAAAACCCATATAAAGAACACATATCATATAAAGGTAACTTGGGACATAAAGATACTTAAGTGGAATAACCATATGGTCTACTTCCACACATATCACTTAAGGGAATAGTCATACGGCCGACTTCCACACATACTTAATGGAATAGACATATGGACGACTTCCATACATACTTAATGGAATAGCCATACGGATGACTTCCATACCCAATGCATTGGATGTTATAATGTAACCACCCTTCCTAGTATTCACATCACCACCCTTGATATGGTTTATCACGTAACCACCTGTCAAATGTCCAAGTACCATTATAAAATCATAAGACATAAAATAAACATAATGGAAAGAAAACATTTCCACATTCTGATCACAATATATCACATAAATATATTGACATAACAAACCCATTATAAAAACCATTTTCAATACCAAAAATACATAAAAGAGTATATGGTATTTATTATATTTAAAAAAAAACATTACGACTTGTTGAGGAAGCCAAAGACCAAATAATACTCGTGGCGGCGGAAAAGGTCGTTGTCACCGCGTACGTTAAAAAAACATTCCTTTTTTTCATTTAGTAAAATGCTTCATAGAAAAAGATTCCTTTTGTATAAAAGTAAAATTCAAAGGGGTTTATACACCGTATAAATGAAAGTTGTGTATAAAACGAAATATGCCTCAATGAAAGGAGATTGAGACGAAGTCCCTTACCTCGGGTCCGACTTGAATCGATCGTTCTTTAATGTCCTGAATAATAAACTTGAGTTAATTTATACTTTCTTAAGAAGCTTTCAAAGTTCATTATTCCTTTTATATCACTTATTACCAGGTTATGAACACTATGTAATTATTTAAGTCAATAATGGTATTTTTGTCGATCCTTGGTACTTGAGTAAAAAATAAACTTTTTATAATTACAAATTTTTCATGTGGTAAAATATCCATTATATAATGAATTATATTCATGATGTATATATCATATATATCATATATATACAGTATATATACATGCAATTATAATATTACATAATCATTTAGAGGTAAGAAATGAAATGCACCGTTCATGGAGACGGTAAGCCGTACGTACGCATGAACGCTACTTTCATTCCTATCACATAATTTAATGGAAAGAAAATAATAATTGTAACGCCCCGACCCCAGTTACCCAGAGTCGGTGCATTATTACATAACATTGGCATGATCACAAGAAAGATCAAATCTCGAAAGACCGATTGGTTTAGTAGCCTTGGAAACACTAGATATATTCATAAGTTTTACATTACATCATAAAATGAAAAACTACTACAACAACATAATGTTTCCACAATCCACACTATTAACCCCTCATAAAATCCCTGCAGGTCATTCATAACTTACTTCTTCACATCCTGGGAAAAATAAAACATAGAAAAGGGGTGAGCTCAAATGCCCAGTAAGGATAACAATATAGCGGAAACTTTCATAAATAAGAATAAACATTTAAGGCAATGTATAACTAAAACCAAAGCCTTTTAAATATGAACTTTCAACATGGTATGGCATAAATAAAATGAAATAATGCCATTTACTTTTTCACATGGATATTCTACTAATCGAATAATCACATGCAAAAATCAATAACCACTTTCATAATGTTGGAATGCATAATGCTGAACTTTAATTTCATTGTCAAGGCATCATCCCAAGACCTTGGGGCTAACTGTAACCGGAACCCAACCCGGAGTGCCTCTAATAACCGGACACCAACCCGGAGTGCCTCTAATAACCGGACACCAACCCGGAGTCCTTCTAATAACCGGTGACCAAACCGGAGGGCTTACTTTTACCAGTCCCTAACCTGGAGGGCTTACTTTTACCAGTCCCCAACCTGGAGGGCTTACTTTAACCAGTCCCCAACCTGGAGGGCTTACTTTAACCAGTCCCCAACCTGGAACATACTTTTCCAACACATTCATATGAAGTAAAGGTTGAAATATAATATAAACATTCTTATTGGAACTAGCATACGAAATGTCAATACATTACTCATAAACCATGAATGCTATATAAATGGCACATCCACGGTCAAACATATCACAAAACTTTATTACAATATGGAAGTTTTGTATCATAACAAATCAACTTCAAATAAGCGTAAAATCCGTCAAAGGATGTTGACATAGATGAAATCAAAACACTTTTTTAGAGAAATATCTCTTTCTTTTTATGAAATCATTTAAGAGCCATATAAAATAAAACATTTTCTTGAAAATGTTCTTATAAGCTTGTAAGGGAAGTTTTGAAGATTTTATAATGGCGGAAATTAGCCGCACCCGCCGTATAAGTTAAAAAAAAACATTCTTATCTTAATTCTGTCGAAAAGGTTAAAAATGACCTTGTTTTGAAAACGACGGAAAGATTCCTTTATAAACCTCTTATAAAAAGTCAAAAAAGGGTATAAATTACTTTAACCCATATTCTTGTAAATAATAAATATGTTTTGAAATACATTTCGAAGAAACATGGATGTGGATGATAAAGAAATCCCAGTAGATTATTACGTATAAACAACCTCGGATAATGAAGAGATTGTGAAATAACCCTTACCTTGTACTTTTCCTTTGTTGGGGTAGGTTAACCTCCTGTATAATGGTGAAATAATTGTTATTAAATTATAAAAGAATCATATATATTAATATGATATCATATATGATCTTTTAACATTGATTTGTTAATAATATCCTAGAATTATCGTCGTTTCAGGTGTTAACTTACTCATTTTATTTATATGTTTTGTTACATAAGCCATGGTTGTTGTATCTTATTCATATTCAGAATGATATCTAGTCCTTAAAAATCATTTTTAAATCATCAAATGATAATTATACTTGAATGGTTACGATGGAGAATGAATCTCATCGCGTTCGTGGAGACGGTAGTCCGTACGTACGCACGAGTGACAATATCATTCTTTTGATATTAAAATAATATATAAATGAATGGTATATCATATATACAGAATCATTAACATGTTATATTTATTATTTACATGAGTGACACATCATTATTATACCCATCCAAATAATATTATATTGAATAACAATTACACCACGACGTGGAGACGGTAAGCCGTACGTACGCACGTATGGTGACATGTTATTCAAAGGGTGGATAGAATACTGAATATGGTTGTACCATACTTATAATAACATCACAGTATATGTGAGATACTGGATTTATTATTTTAGAATGGTAAGAACAAAGGAAGAAGAAGTGGAAGAAGAAATGAACTTAGAAAAGGGTGGTGAAATCATTACCTCTTCTTCGGTTTCTTCCTTTTGATTTGATCAAAAGGGCTCCTTAGGTTGGCTTTATGATCAAAATAAGGCCTCTAGGTTGTAGTGAGGGATGTTGGGAGAGTATTTGGGCAGAGTTTGGCCTAACCAAAAGGCTTTTAAGGTGTGAAGAAATGAGAAGGAGGAGTGCCCTTTTATAAGAGGGGTGAGGGGCACCCTTGGAAAAGCTTGAAATATTAATTTATAATAAATTCATATTCGGTTTCTAATAGCTCCAAAGTTGATTATTCAAATGTTAAGGTGGGGATAGGTCGAAAACCACTCAACCAATATAATTTAGACAGGTTTGGGTACTTATATTAACCTTATCTTTAAGTATTAACTCTAAGTTAATTAGTTTCACTTTTACAATGTCTCTTTGTATTTTTGTATAATATGGTTAATAAACTTACTATATACATCCAAAGGACCCCCAAGTGGTCCATTAATGATGAACCTATCATGATATAAGTGTCTTGGCCGAACCTTAGATTTTTAGGAATTTAATATCAATTAATAATATAATATTTGTTTTAAGAACTCTTTTATGTCAATTTTGACACTATTCAATAGTTGATTTTTGTGAAACTCATAACAGATTGATTACTTCGAACAAAGTCAATTAAATCAATCCTAATATATCATATTATCCTAGAAAATTAGTTTAATTCATTAAAAGTTTCATATTATATTTTTTTGGGTATTTATAATATCAATTATTTTAATTGTTCACTATTATAGTAATTACTGCATCATCATTGTGTCATAAATAAAATAACTTATTTAATGTCTAAAAATTATAAATAAAATATCATTATGTAGGAAATCTTTTTCGCTTTCTAATGAATATTTATAATCTAAAATCCAACTTATATAACCCTATGTAACAATTAGTTTTCTAAAAGATATATGCTTGTGTCATTTTTGTATTCATTTTGACTTAATTAAAATAAAGTGTCATTATCACTTACAAGTGGATCCATGGGGTCCCAAAATCGACCCAAAGATGCCCATGGTCGACCATGTTTCAACCAATAGGGTTAAGACACGTTTTAGGGTAATTTAGTATTATTATAATATTATTTTTTTAACCCTTATTTACCGGATTTACCCTTAACCATGGTAAATAAAATATTTACCGCAGTAATTATTCAAAATGTCTAAAAATAAAAGTTACCTATTTACACAATTTGAACATCCTGATTCCAAATATGGAATCCATTTTCCTAAATTCTAAACACAGAAGTGGCAGAAATTAATTTAAAATTAATTCCCGCTGTCAAAACAAAAAGCGTGTTTTTAAGAGATAATAACTATCAAAAGATTGACACTTGTTTATGTTCGGTTTAATTGTAAAATTATGTACAATGACCAAAATTATATTAAATGGTAAAAATATATTCTAAATATAATTTAAAACCACTAAAATTCATAATTTATCACTATTAATTATTTTGATTAAAAAAGTTGTTTTTAATTAAAATTTAGTAATTTTCACTATTCATCAAAATATGAAAGTTATCCGAAATGTACCAAAATTTCACCTTAGGCTAAATTCGATATTCCGAATCCAAATATGAAGTCCATTTTAAAATATAAAATATATATAATTTTAAAAAGTAGGTATTACTATTCATAACGGCTAGTTTGATTGGTTGTGGTGTGTGTTAAAACTCAAGGTTGCGTACAACACACGCTACTGTATTATTCAAAGAAAGTGTACCGTGGAAGCTTGGGATGTTTCATTTTAAATTTTTGATGTCCCCATTTAGTCAAAAAGTTTAAAATATTTTATTTAAAAAGGGTTCACTATTAAAAGTTGATAAAAGTGCAATACTGAAAATGAATTTGTTCTTGCATTATATCTAAGAAACTCATAATATGGATTCTAAAATTATAAGGATTATATAAAGTTTAAAATGTAGTTAATATTATTCATGACCTCTTTTAATGGTGTGATTGAACTTGGTGTTGCGTGTAGTGCAAGTTATTGAATTATTTTTAAGAAATAACACACTCTGAAATCCTGGGGTGTTACATTCTCTCCTCCTTCAATAAATTGCGTCCTCGCAATTTGAAATTGTTCTTCGAAAATAAAAGGTTGAAAATAGAAAATATATTTGTGGGAAAACCCACATCGGAAATTGGGTTACTAAAATTTAGTCTTAATATGAGGAAAAGAGAAATGAAAGGGTCACCACCAAATTATGATCTCGATTAGGAGAACATTGGTGGTAATTAGATACATATAATTGGAGGAAAAACGTAAATATTTATAGGTAGTGATTGAGGTCATCAATCACAAACAAGTATAAAATTGAGGTCCTTAAACTCATCAATCTATGATGATTTGAAATACCATCGGTTCAACAAAACATAGGGTATTAGGATAACACATTTTTTTATGATTCAAAATTTCTTTGTTGAAATCCCACATCGAAAAATGAATTAATGAGTCCTCTATTTAAAACAAAGAGTGGAAAGTATGAAGATTACCGAAAATAACACATACTAGGGTTCCATGTAGGAAAATATGGATATGGAAGAGAAATCTAACCATCAATTATCTGATGGAGAGTGGTAGAGAACATGGCTATGAAAAGGCCAACAATCCCAAAGCCATAAATTAGTGATGATTTAAGGTACCATCTAGGGAAACATTTTTGTTCCAAGTTCCTTTTCTTAATGTTGAGGAATTTATTTATGAGATTGTCTAAGATCATAAGGAGATATACTTACTTTATAATTATAGTTTTATCCATTAATAAATTTCTGCCACAAACTCATCTTTCACTCTAAAAGATAATAGAATGTAAAAAATTATATTTACACCATTCGTATAGGGTTCCAAAATAAACGAATTTCTAATTCATCTAGAAGATCTTTTAATAAAAACTACATTATTTAATCCAGGGAATCTCGTGGGCCAGTGGTAGGTGATACACCCTTGTCGCCCTTCGGTTGCGGGTTCAAGTCTCGCAGCCTTGCCGGACGCGACGGGTTGCCGCCCGACCTCCGGGTTGTCCTTTTATGGCAATCCAAAATAATCCAAACTAGAACTATCCAAAATACTTCTATCCAAACTCACAGTCCAACATTTATAAGGAAGGTAAACATAATATAGATCCCTTTTACCCCGTAATAGCATATGAATACCTTCATCATGTATTACCATATTCCTTATTGATTACATTCATGTTCCCTTATTCCATATAGAATGCTGGATATACTTCATTAATCCAAAAATGTTTTAAACCCCAACAATGATGGAATATACAAATCCTTAATCAGCTTCAAGGTAGTCAATAATATCCAATATAATTTATCCAAATCAATCATGTATTATTCTAAAATCACCACCTCGGTATCTGAACCATATTATGGTTTATCTTTCTCTCAACCATATATTTTCCAAACATTTAACCTGCTACTGAGTCACTTTTCTTTGTTCCACACCATCTCAAGTCCTTAATGAAATAGTACTGCAGTACAATCCTTATATACTCCATAATTATTATAACAAGTACATTGTTGATACAACACTAAATTGATATAATCAACATAATAACTCTAATCATTCCTCTTCATCTGTGGTAGTATCATAACTTGATTATTATCCAATAGCATCATTTGCGGCATAGTCTGATGACTGGGACATAGGTTCGCGTAGTGTCCAAACTCCTTGAAAATGAAGCATTGTACATTTGAAACCATTTTCTTACCCTTGCAGTCACGTACTTTGTGCCCTTTTCCTCCACACTTATAACAAACTCTCATTCCTTTCAGGCAAGTTCCAGTGTGTTTCTTTCCACAGTTACCACATATGGGAAAATTCTTCTTTTCCCTCTTCCCTTTATCCATATTTCTCTCTTCCATCCTTTTCTTCTCTTGCTTCCCTTCAAAGCCATAGGACTCAGTAAACTCTTTACTTATCTTATCAATACATGATATTATTTCTTCATATGATGATAATACATGGGAGACTATTTCTCTTATAAATTCTAGCTTAAGACCATGAAAGATATGATCCTTCCTTCTCTTTGGATCATGGGCATTTCTGGAGTTCTCATTCCTTCTACTGGGCGCCATTTCTAAACAATGGCATAAACTAGATCAGTTTATGAATCAAAATACATAATCCCATACTTATAAAACACCTAACATAAATTGAACTATTTATGGATATAATCCATAATCATAAGAATGTTTTCTTTGAGGAAGTATATACTCATAATCCCTTCAAAATGATTTGTAAAGAAAATGAGAGTTATCCTAAGCATATCCCCCGGGAGTGTCGTAACCAAGAGTGCAGCAAGGCCCGTTGTCGTGCACCAGTTCCCGTTTGAGTCTAGCTCAAAGCGGTGTTTTCGGGTTTTACCCCTAGGTACATCTGTCCCAGAGCCGCCTCTACATGCTCGTATCCAGACAGGGATGTATTGCTCGGAAAACTCACAAAATCTCTACAATACCAAAATTCTAGGATGTTCTTCTATACTAATCCTCAAAGTTCATCTTATGTCTACGTGCTCTAATCAGAGTTTATCTAAATCCAGCTTCCAAGGTTTGTACTAAACTTCCTCTGATACCAACTGTAACGCCCCGACCCCAGTTACCCAGAGTCGGTGCATTATTACATAACATTGGCATGATCACAAGAAAGATCAAATCTCGAAAGACCGATTGGTTTAGTAGCCTTGGAAACACTAGATATATTCATAAGTTTTACATTACATCATAAAATGAAAAACTACTACAACAACATAATGTTTCCACAATCCACACTATTAACCCCTCATAAAATCCCTGCAGGTCATTCATAACTTACTTCTTCACATCCTGGGAAAAATAAAACATAGAAAAGGGGTGAGCTCAAATGCCCAGTAAGGATAACAATATAGCGGAAACTTTCATAAATAAGAATAAACATTTAAGGCAATGTATAACTAAAACAAAAGCCTTTTAAATATGAACTTTCAACATGGTATGGCATAAATAAAATGAAATAATGCCATTTACTTTTTCACATGGATATTCTACTAATCGAATAATCACATGAAAAAATCAATAACCACTTTCATAATGTTGGAATGCATAATGCTGAACTTTAATTTCATTGTCAAGGCCTCATCCCAAGACCTTGGGGCTAACTGTAACCGGAACCCAACCCGGAGTGCCTCTAATAACCGGACACCAACCCGGAGTGCCTCTAATAACCGGACACCAACCCGGAGTCCTTCTAATAACCGGTGACCAAACCGGAGGGCTTACTTTTACCAGTCCCTAACCTGGAGGGCTTACTTTTACCAGTCCCCAACCTGGAGGGCTTACTTTAACCAGTCCCCAACCTGGAGGGCTTACTTTAACCAGTCCCCAACCTGGAACATACTTTTCCAACACATTCATATGAAGTAAAGGTTGAAATATAATATAAACATTCTTATTGGAACTAGCATACGAAATGTCAATACATTACTCATAAACCATGAATGCTATATAAATGGCACATCCACGGTCAAACATATCACAAAACTTTATTACAATATGGAAGTTTTGTATCATAATAAATCAACTTCAAATAAGCGTAAAATCCGTCAAAGGATGTTGACATAGATGAAATCAAAACACTTTTTTAGAGAAATATCTCTTTCTTTTTATGAAATCATTTAAGAGCCATATAAAATAAAACATTTTCTTGAAAATGTTCTTATAAGCTTGTAAGGGAAGTTTTGAAGATTTTATAATGGCGGAAATTAGCCGCACCCGCCGTATAAGTTAAAAAAAAACATTCTTATCTTAATTCTGTCGAAAAGGTTAAAAATGACCTTATTTTGAAAACGACGGAAAGATTCCTTTATAAACCTCTTATAAAAAGTCAAAAAAGGGTATAAATTACTTTAACCCATATTCTTGTAAATAATAAATATGTTTTGAAATACATTTCGAAGAAACATGGATGTGGATGATAAAGAAATCCCAGTAGATTATTACGTATAAACAACCTCGGATAATGAAGAGATTGTGAAATAACCCTTACCTTGTACTTTTCCTTTGTTGGGGTAGGTTAACCTCCTGTATAATGGTGAAATAATTGTTATTAAATTATAAAAGAATCATATATATTAATATGATATCATATATGATCTTTTAACATTGATTTGTTAATAATATCCTAGAATTATCGTCGTTTCAGGTGTTAACTTACTCATTTTATTTATATGTTTTGTTACATAAGCCATGGTTGTTGTATCTTATTCATATCCAGAATGATATCTAGTCCTTAAAAATCATTTTTAAATCATCAAATGATAATTATACTTGAATGGTTACGATGGAGAATGAATCTCATCGCGTTCGTGGAGACGGTAGTCCGTACGTACGCACGAGCGACAATATCATTCTTTTGATATTAAAATAATATATAAATGAATGGTATATCATATATACAGAATCATTAACATGTTATATTTATTATTTACATGAGTTACACATCATTATTATACCCATCCAAATAATATTATATTGAATAACAATTACACCACGACGTGGAGACGGTAAGCCGTACGTACGCACGTATGGTGACATGTTATTCAAAGGGTGGATAGAATACTGAATATGGTTGTACCATACTTATAATAACATCACAGTATATGTGAGATACTGGAGTTATTATTTTAGAATGGTAAGAACAAAGGAAGAAGAAGTGGAAGAAGAAATGAACTTAGAAAAGGGTGGTGAAATCATTACCTCTTCTTCGGTTTCTTCATTTTGATTTGATCAAAAGGGCTCCTTAGGTTGGCTTTCTGATCAAAATAAGGCCTCTAGGTTGTAGTGAGGGATGTTGGGAGAGTATTTGGGCATAGTTTGGCCTAACCAAAAGGCTTTTAAGGTGTGAATAAATGAGAAGGAGGAGTGCCCTTTTATAAGAGGGGTGAGGGGCACCCTTGGAAAAGCTTGAAATATTAATTTATAATAAATTCATATTCGGTTTCTAATAGCTCCAAAGTTGATTATTCAAAGGTTAAGGTGGGGATAGGTCGAAAACCACTCAACCAATATAATTTAGACAGGTTTGGGTACTTATATTAACCTTATCTTTAAGTATTAACTCTAAGTTAATTAGTTTCACTTTTACAATGTCTCTTTGTATTTTTGTATAATATGGTTAATAAACTTACTATATACATCCAAAGGACCCCCAAGTGGTCCATTAATGATGAACCTATCATGATATAAGTGTCTTGGCCGAACCTTAGATTTTTAGGAATTTAATATCAATTAATAATATAATATTTGTTTTAAGAACTCTTTTATGTCAATTTTGACACTATTCAATAGTTGATTTTTGTGAAACTCATAACAGATTGATTACTTCGAAAAAAGTCAATTAAATCAATCCTAATATATCATATTATCCTAGAAAATTAGTTTAATTCATTAAAAGTTTCATATTATATTTTTTTGGGTATTTATAATATCAATTATTTTAATTGTTCACTATTATAGTAATTACTGCATCATCATTGTGTCATAAATAAAATAACATATTTAATGTCTAAAAATTATAAATAAAATATCATTATGTAGGAAATCTTTTTAGCTTTCTAATGAATATTTATAATCTAAAATCCAACTTATATAACCCTATGTAACAATTAGTTTTCTAAAAGATATATGCTTGTGTCATTTTTGTATTCATTTTGACTTAATTAAAATAAAGTGTCATTATCACTTACAAGTGGATCCATGGGGTCCCAAAATCGACCCAAAGATGCCCATGGTCGACCATGTTTCAACCAATAGGGTTAAGACACGTTTTAGGGTAATTTAGTATTATTATAATATTATTTTTTTAACCCTTATTTACCGGATTTACCCTTAACCATGGTAAATAAAATATTTACCGCAGTAATTATTCAAAATGTCTAAAAATAAAAGTTACCTATTTACACAATTTGAACATCCTGATTCCAAATATGGAATCCATTTTCCTAAATTCTAAACACAGAAGTGGCAGAAATTAATTTAAAATTAATTCCCGCTGTCAAAACAAAAAGCGTGTTTTTAAGAGATAATAACTATCAAAAGATTGACACTTGTTTATGTTCGGTTTAATTGTAAAATTATGTACAATGACCAACATTATATTAAATGGTAAAAATATATTCTAAATATAATTTAAAACCACTAAAATTCATAATTTATCACTATTAATTATTTTGATTAAAAAAGTTGTTTTTAATTAAAATTTAGTAATTTTCACTATTCATCAAAATATGAAAGTTATCTGAAATGTACCAAAATTTCACCTTAGGCTAAATTCGATATTCCGAATCCAAATATGAAGTCCATTTTAAAATATAAAATATATATAATTTTAAAAAGTAGGTATTACTATTCATAACGGCTAGTTTGATTGGTTGTGGTGTGTGTTAAAACTCAAGGTTGCGTACAACACACGCTACTGTATTATTCAAAGAAAGTGTACCGTGGAAGCTTGGGATGTTTCATTTTAAATTTTTGATGTCCCCATTTAGTCAAAAAGTTTAAAATATTTTATTTAAAAAGGGTTCACTATTAAAAGTTGATAAAAGTGCAATACTGAAAATGAATTTGTTCTTGCATTATATCTAAGAAACTCATAATATGGATTCTAAAATTATAAGGATTATATAAAGTTTAAAATGTAGTTAATATTATTCATGACCTCTTTTAATGGTGTGATTGAACTTGGTGTTGCGTGTAGTGCAAGTTATTGAATTATTTTTAAGAAATAACACACTCTGAAATCCTGGGGTGTTACAATAATGATATAAAGGTATATTATAATTCCAGTATAACATCATATATAATATCTTAAAATCCATCCTTTATACGTCCCACATATGTCATTAACGAATCAAATCATTTTGAGGGGGAGGTAGTCCGCACTTCCTAAAATGAAATTATCGTGCTTACCCACAATGGGAACCATAAGGTACGACATAAATGAAAAATACAGAAACTTAAGTAAAATATAAACATATTATATATCATATATAAATATAGTGACATCATAGTGGCCACATTTTAAGGTGTTATATGAGTGTTGACAATCATCGTTTCGTGAGGGAGAAATCTACCATCCACAGAAACAGTATGTTCATTAACCATTAGATGTAGGTGTGTGTAAGTGTATCTTGAAAACTTCTTATAACAACATCATTTTATATTGAAGATACTAGATTTTTTACAAAATAAATGAATAAAAAGAGTTTAGGGGATTGGAGAAGCATAATAGAACAAAAGAACACAAGAGAAGACACTACCTTTAAATCTGGAAACTCTTTTTGATTTGATCTCAAAGGCTTCCTTGGGAAGACTTCCGCCCAAAGTGAGGCTTCTAAGAGTACGAGAGGTATGTGGAGAGACAAAATGGGCAGGGGTTGGCCGAGCCAAAGGCTTGAGAGGTGTGGGTAAGGAGGTAAAGGTGGGGGCCTTTTATAAGAGGAGAGGAGGGGCACTCTTGGAAGGTAAGGAAATGTTACTTTATTTTAGAATGATTTTCGGATTTTAATGGTCCCACATTGATGTGTTTCAAGGATAAGGTGATAAAGGTTCGAAATCAACCCATACAATAGGTTTTGGACATGTGTAGGTCTTAGATTTTACATTATCTTTCCATTTTATTTAAATCATTAAATAATGGGGTAATCGCTGCATCATCATGGTGTCATAAATAATTTAATTTAGTTAATGTCTAAAAATTATTAAAAAAAATACTATGATATAGGAAATCTTTTTAGCTTTCCAATTAATATTTATAGTAAAAAATATGACTTTTATAACCCCATGTAAAAATTGTTTCTGTAAAACATTTCATGATTGTGTCATTTTTAACTTTAACATTAAATAAAAAGTTATTTATGTCATTTCCCAAAACAAGTTGCTCCATGGGGTCACCAATTTTACCCATGTATTTTCGTGGTCGGCCATGACACATCCAATGAGGGTAAGACTTGTTTCATGCTCATCTCTTATTATTAAAACATTATTTTTACCTTAAACTACACTAATTATCTCTAATCGCGATTAAAAACATAAAAGTTACTATTCACCAAAAAATTATTTTAATCCCATTGAACCAAATTTTACTTCTTAATGACAAACATGTATGTCGGATTTTTTAAATTCAAAACACAGAGGTGGTAAAATTTAATTTAAATGAAAAATCAGTTTTTTAAGTACCACTTAGTGGTTTCACTATTCATCAAAAATTGAAGTTTTTCAGAAAAATACCGAAAATTCACCCTAAGTTATATTTGGTATTACGAATTCAAAAATGATGTCTATTTTACAAAATTAAAACATATAAGTTTAATTAATTAATTTAATAATTAATTCCTGCTGTCAGAGCAAATAGCATGTTTTTATGAAACAATAAGTATCAAAAGATTGACACTAGGTTAAGTCCGATTTCAAAGTGAAATTAATTCCAACGGCCACTATTGGATTAAATGGTAAAAATATATTATAATTTAACTTTAAAACCACTTCAAAAGATAATATAATCATATTAAAAAATTAGATTAAAACGAGGCATTGAATTAAAATATAACATTTTTCACTATTCATAAAAAAATTATCTTTATCGGAAAAATATAGAAAATTTACATAAAGTAAATTTTGATGTCCCAATTCTAAAGAAAAATTTTATTTGGTCCAATTAAATGTTTAAGAGTGACCAAAAATATATTTAATGACGGTTCTCCATTAATAGATGATAAGTGGACCTTTAGTGAAAATTAAAGTATATATGCCTAAAATTAAATTATTTTCGTATTTTAAGCCTTTATCCTTTATTGGATAAATGTAAAAATATTTAACAAACATATATAATCATATTTTAGTTATTTCTATCCATTCCCACCAGTACAACGACTACGTGTTAACTAACATTTAAAATAATATTATTTTATTACTAGTGTGCAACGTACAATTTCAAAGAAACTCTTTGTTGCGTATCGGGTACGCTATCGAACATAGTAACCCCTTTAAAGTAAAATTAATATTTAATTCCAAAATATTAATAATTATGAAAATGTATTACTCTTTATTTACCTGGGATGTTACATCCTTCCTCCCTTTTGGGAATTACATCCTCGCAATTTTATTCACTTATCAAAATAAGTGGGGGTATTTATCCCTCATAGAATTTTCAAATTTCCACGTTGCCTCTTCAACCATATGTTTTTTCCACAAAACCATTATCTAGTGAATTACTTTATTTCGTAACACTTTCTCTCTTCAATCAAGAATCTGGACTGGTTGTTCTTCATAAGAGAGATTCTCTTCCAAATGAACTACCTCGAGGCTCAAAACCTGAGATGGATCTAACATATACATTCTCAACATCGAAACATGGAACACATTGTGTACCTGAGATAAACTCGGAGGTAAAGACACTCGGTACGCAAATGATCCAACATTCTCCAGAATTTCATATGGTCCAATGAACCTTGGACTCAGCTTTCATTTCTTACCAAATCGCATCACACTTTTCCATGGTGAGACTTTGAGAAAAACATGATCACCTACCTCGAAAGATAGATCCTTCCTCCGGTTATCCGCATAACTCTTCTATCTGCTCTGAGCTGTTTTCATGTGTTTCTAAATCAACTGAACTTTTTCTGCCATCTCTTCTACCAATTCTAGTCCCATCAGCTTCCTTTCACCCACTTCATCCCAAAAATCTGGTGTTCGAAACCGTTTACCATATAACGCCTCAAATGGTTCCATCTGTATACTGGAATGAAAACTGTTATTATATAAAAACTCAACCAAAGAAAGATGTTGGTCCCAACTTCCCTGATAATCCATACAGAAAGCACGTAGAATATCCTCCAAGGTCTGAATTTTTCATTCTGACTGCCCTTCTGACTGAGGATGAAAAGCTGTACTAAAATTTAATTTAGTACCCAATGACTTCTGAAGGCCTTTCCAAAAGTTAGAAGTAAACCTGGGATCACGATCAGATATAATGGAGATAGGAACTCCATGTAACCTGAATATCTCTTTAATATACAAACGAGAAAGTTGATCTAGAGTGAAATTATATCGAATAGGAAGGAAATGAGCAGATTTAGTCAACCGATCAACAATAACCCAGATTGCATTATTACCTCAAGGTCTCTTCGACAATCCCACAACAAAGTCCATGGATATATTTTCCCATTTCCACTCTGACACTGGTGAAGGCTGAAGCATCCTTTTCGGTAACTACTGCTCTGATTTAACAAACTTACAAGTCAAACACTTCACAGTAAAATCAGAAATATCCCTTTTCATTCCATCCCACCAGTAATACTCCCGCAGATCTCTATACATCTTAATACTGCCAGGATGAACCGAAAACGGGGAACTATGAGCCTCACATAACAACTCATTATTCAACTGTGAATCCCAAGGCACACATAATCTTTTCCCAAACCTCAAAACACAATCATTATCAATGTTTAATTTAGGAAACATACCCTTCTGAACCAGCTCTACCTTTTTCTGCAACTCACTGTCCTGCTTCTGTGCGTTCTTAATTCTGTCTGATAGGTATGATCTCACTGATACCTGAAACAAAACAGAATAACTTCCTGGACCAACATCCTCTATGCCAAAGTTCATCAAATCAAAAACCAAAGGATCTCGTTCCAAACGTAGCATGGTTAATGAAGCATTATCTTTTCGACTCAAAGCATCAACCAATTTATTTGCTTTTACCGGATGGTAATGAATTGTACAATAATAATACTTGATTAATTATATCCATCTCCTTTGTCTCATGTTCAATTCTTTCTGAGTGAATATATACTTTAGAATTTTTTGATCTGTATATATTTCAAACTTTACTCCATACAAATGATGCCTCCAAATTTTTAGAGCAAAAACAACAGCAGCTAATTCCAAATCATGTGTGGGGTAATTTGCCTCATGAGTTTTCAACTGACGTGAATCGTATGCAATTACCTGATCATTCTGCATAAGGACACAACCAAGTCCCTTCAACTAAGCATCACTGTATATAACAAACTCACCATTCTTAGAAGGAAGTTCCAAAACTGGAGCATTCACCAATCTTCTTTTCAACTCTTGAAAACAATCATCACATTCTTTTGTCCAGATAAACTTAACACCCTTCTGAGTTAGATTAGCCATTGGACTAGATATCCATGAAAAATATTCAACAAACCTTTGGTAGTAACCTGCCAAACCAAGGAAGCTACGGATCTCGGTAACATTCATGGGTCTTGGCCATTCTTCAACAACTTTTGTTTTAGAAGGATCAACAGTTATGCCATTTTTTGAAATAATGTGACCAAGGAAAGAAATTTGTTGTAACCAAAACTCACACTTGTTGAATTTTCCATACAGTTTCTTTTCATTTAAGGTTTGCAATATAACCCTTAAATGACTTTCATGCTCCTCCTTACTTTTAGAAAAAACCAAAATATCAGCAATGAAAACAACCACAAACTTATCCAAGAACTCATTGAAAATTCTTTTTATAATGTCCATGAATATAGCAGGTGCATTGGTTAACCCAAAAGGCATAACTACAAATTCATAATGGCCATATCTAGTACAGAACACAGTCTTCGGAACGTCTTCTTCATTTACTTTCAACTGATGGTACCCCGACCTCAAGTCAATCTTCGAAAAATACTGAGCTCCTTGGAGCTGATCAAACAAATCATCGATATGAGGCAAAGTATACTCATTCTTAATAGTGATATTATTCAAGGATCTATAATCAATGAAAAGTATCATTGGACCATATTTCTTTTTAACAAACAAGACATGATCACCCCATGATGATGTGCTAGGTCGAATGAAACATTTATCTAATAACTCCTGCAATTGCTTCTTTAACTCTAAAAGTTCAACTTGAGCCATTCGATAAGGGGGTTTTGAAATTGGATTAGAATCGGGAACTAAGTCAACAGTAAATTCAACTTCCTGATCATGAATAATACTAGACAACTAATCAGGAAAAACATCCAGATACTCATTTACCACTGGCACATCATTAATCTGAACAGTTCCCTTATTTTCAATGATATGTGAAAGATAACATTCATTTCCATATTTTACTAGTTTCTCAACTTCCTGATATGTTATCAAAATCAAGGGTTCATTCTTGTACACAAACAAAAAATATTTCTGAAAAGAAACCATTTTATCTCTGCAGTCAATCTTAGCATGACAAACAACAAGCTAATCCATGCCCAAAAAACATCAAACTCTACTAGAGGCCAAACAATAAGGTTTGCAGGTAGATTTTTTCAACACACATGGATAAGAAGGTTATTATAATTTCTTTTTTTCTCAACATTTCCCTCAGGTGTTTTTACCATATGTTCAGGATTCATATCTTGTGATGGAATTCCCAATTTACTAAAAAACTTCTCAGAAATGAAAGAATGTGTAGACCCTGAATCAAACAACACATTGGCATAATCTGAACAAACAAACAGTGTACCTGATACTACTTCATTCGATGGCCCAACATCTGCTAAAGTAGTTGCAAAGGATTTCACCACCCCATTCTGCTTGTATTTCAGCTGCTTTCCCCTAGTTGATTTCTTCGTTAGACACTCATTTGCATAATGACCCATTTCATTACACCTAAAACATCTTACCGATGGCTTTTCATTGCCTGCCTGATCATCTTAATTACAGTTACGAGCAATATGACCAGACTTACCACACCGAAAGCACTTTCCAGACTTGGATAAACATTCTCTAGGATGCATTTTACCACACTTCTCACAGGATGGATATTTGGTTTTCTTACCTCCTTGCTTATTTAATGAATTCTTCCTCTTTGCCTGCAAACTAGACCTCTTATTCTGTCATTTTTCAAAGAACACCTGATCATCACCAAACTCCATTTCCACCTTTTCTACACATCATACAAGTTTTTCATAACTTCTGAATTCACAAGAAGCTAAATCCATTCGATACTTTGGCTTTAATCCTGAGTAAAAATGGTTGATTTTACTATCAAGATCTCTTATGATGTTTGGAGCATACCATGCCAGTCGAGTGATCTTTTCTTAATAAGCAGCCACTGAGTCATCCTCCTGCCTCAATTCTAGAAATTGTTTTTCCATCCTAAGACGAACCAACTTAGGAAAATATTTCTCAAGAAACATACCGTTGAATTCGTCTCAGTGAAGATCATTAATCTCATCACTATCCCTGATATTTTTCACCATTTACCACCACTGATCAACTTCTCCTTCAAAACGGTAAACAAAAAGACTAAACTTTTGATGTTCCGAACACCCCATGACATCAAAAATCTTCTCCAGTGATTTAATCCACCCTTCATCTAGCACAGGGTCAGATGATCCTCTGAATGATGGAGGATGTTTCCTCATGAAATGTTCCACCACTGACATGTTCCTCTGTGGTTGATCTGGCTGATCTCGTGCATGGATACCACCAACATTTATATCCTGAGTCAACTGTGCCATCACTGCAACAAACTATTCAGTTCCAATTCTGACCATCTTAGGTTTCTGATTTGGAAGGTTGTCTTCCTCCTGATGTCATCCCAACATAGCTGCCTGGTTTCCTCTACGGAAAACCATTCCGAACATAGAATTATCTTAGGCGAAGCGACATGGTAATCCATAAATTCTATGTCATTTCAATCATATTATAATTTAACACATTTCTAACTCCTAAAGTTGTCTAAACAGACCTCTGATACCAACTGTAAGGCCCCGGCCTTAAACCTTACTTAATATTGAATTAAATGAATAATTCACATTGAGGATCTTTTTAGGTTTAGAGTTTTAGAGAATTAGTACATAACTATTACATATCAAAAGATTACAAATTATACACTTCTACTAAGTTTCCAAAAAATAAAAACTCTTAAAAAGAAACATGTCTAGTTCCATGTTTTAGATAGCATGACTTTCCCTTGATCCCATCCTTGACCCAATTCCACATTAAGTCCTGTGAAAAACATTTGAAAAAAAAAACTTGGGGTGAGAATAAAAAACTCAGTAAGGGATACACAATGAATGAAAACTATTAGTTTTTTAAACATCAAGTAAACCATGTATACTTTATCAAAGTAATACCTTCACCTTCTTGAAGTAGTAAAAAATCTTCACTGAAAAAAATATCATTACGTTCCCTTTTGTAACCAAATATTACCATAAAACCCATAAAAAGAACACATAACATATAAAGGTAACTTGAGACATAAACATACTTAAGTGGAATAACCATACGGTCGACTTCCACACATATCACTTAATGGAATAGCCATACGACCGACTTCCACACATACTTAATGGAATAGCCATACGGCCGACTTCCATACATACTTAATGGAAGATCCATACGACCGACTTCCATACCCAATGCATTGGAGGTTATAATGTAACCACCCATCCTGGTATTCATGGAACCACCCGTTATATGGTTTATAACGTAACCACCCGTCAAATTTCCAACTACCATTATAAAATCATAAGACATAAAATAAACATAATGGAAGGAAAACATTTCCACATTCCGATCACAATATATCATATAAATATATTGACATAAAAAATCCATTATAAAAACCATTTTCAATACCAAAAATACCTAAAAGAGTATATGGTATTTATTTCATTTTAAAAAAAACATTATGGCTTGTTGAGGAAGCCAAAGACCAAATAATACTCACTGCGGTGGAAAAGGTCGTCGTCACCGCATACGTTAAAAAAACATTCCTTTTTGTCATTTAGTAAAATGATTCATAGAAAAAGATTCCTTTTGTATAAAAGTAAAAGTCAAAATGGGTTTATACACCATATAAAATAAAGTTGTGTATAAATGAAATATGTCTCAATGAAAGGAGATCGAGATGAAGTCCCTTACCTCGGGTCTGACTTGACATGATCATTCTTTAACATCATAAATAATAAACTTCAGTTAATTTATAAATTCTTAAGAACCTTTTCAAGTTCATTATTCTTTTCATATCACTTATTACCAGGTTGTGAACACTACGTAATTATTTAAGTTAATAATTGTCGTTTTGTCGATCCTTGGTACTTGATTCAAAAATAAACTTTTTATAATTACAAGTTGTTCATGTGGTAAAATATCCATTATATCTAGAATTAAATTCATGATGTATATATCATATATATCATATATATCCATTATATATACATGCATTTATAATATTACATAATCATTTAGAGGTAAGAAATGAAATGCACTGTTCATGGAGACGGTAAGCCGTACGTACGCATGAACACTACTTTCATTCCTATCTCATACATTAATGGAAAAAAAATAATGATATAAAGGTATATTATAATTCCAGTATAACATCATATATAATAACTTTAAATCCATCTTTTATACGTCCCACATATGGCATTAACTAATCAAATCACTTTGAGGGGGCAGTAGTCCGCACTTCCTAAAATGAAATTATCGTGTTTACCCACAATGGAAACCATATGGTATGCGATAAATGAAAAATACTGAAACTTAAGAAAAAAATAAACATATTATATATCATATATAAATATAGTGACATCCTAATGTCCACCTTTGAAGGTTTTGTATGAGTGTTGAACAATCATCGTTTCGTGAGGCAGAAATCCGCCATCCAAAGAAACAGTATGTTCATTAACCATTAGATGTAGGTGTGTGTAAGTGTAGCTCGAAAAATTCTTATAAAAACATCCTAGTATATTTAAGATACTGGATTTTTTACAAAAGAAATGAATAAAAAGAGTTTAGGGTATTGGAGAAGCAGAATAAAACAAAATAACAGAAGAGAAGACACTACCTTTAAATCGGGTAACTCTTTTTGATTTGAGCTCAAAGGCTTCCTTGGGAAGACTTCTGCCCAACGTGAGGCTTCTAGGAGTAATATAGGGAAGTGGAGAGTCAAAATGGGCAGGGTTTGGCCAAGCTAAAGGCTTTAGTGGTGTGGGTAAGGAGGTAGAGGTGGGGGCCGTTTATAAGAGGAGAGGAGGGGCACTCTTGGAAGGTAAGGAAATGTTTCTTTATTTTAGAATGAGTTTCAGATTTTAATGGGCCCACATTGATGTGTTTCTAGGATAAGGTGATAAAGGTTCTAAATCCACCCATCCAATAGGTTTTGGACATGTGTAGGTCTTATATTTTACATTATCTTTCCATTTTATTTAAATCATTAAATAATGAGGTAATCACTGCATCATCATGGTGTCATAAATAATTTAATTTAGTTAATGTCTAAAAATTATTAAAAAAACAACTATGATATAGGAAATATTTTTATATTTCCAATGAATATTTATAGTAAAAAATATGACTTGTATTACCCCATGTAAAAATTATTTTAGTAAAACATCTCATGTTTGTGTCATTTTTTACTTTAACATTAAATAAAAAGTTATTTATGTCATTTCCCAACCAAAGTGGCTCCATGGGGTCCCCATGTTGACACATGGATTGTCTTGGTCGGACATGACACATCCAATGAGGGTAGGACATGTTTAAGGCTCATCTCTTATTATCAAAACATTATTTTTACCTTAAACTACACTAATTACCTCTAATCGCGATTAAAAACTTAAAAGTTACTATTCACCAAAAAATTATTTTAATCCCATTGAACCACATTTTACTTCTTAATGACAACCATGTATGTCGGATTTTTTAAATTCAAAACACAGAGGTGGTAAAATTTCATTTAAAAGAAATTTCAGTTTTTTAAGTACCACTTAGTGGTTTCACTATTCATCAAAAATTGAAGTTTTTCAGAAAAATACCAAAAATTCACCCTAAGATATATTTGATATTCCAAATTCAAAAATGATGTCTATTTTAAAAAATTCAAAACATATAAGTTGAATTAATTAATTTAATAATTAATTCCCGATGTCAGAGCAAATACGTGTTTTTATGAAACAATAAGTATCAAAAGATTGACACTAGTTTAACTCCAATTTCAAAGTAAAATTAATTCCAACGACCACTATTGGATTAAATGGTAAAAATATATTATAATTTATCTTTAAAACCACTTCAAAAGATAATATAATCATATTAAAAATTTATATTAAAAAGAGGTTTTGAATTAAAATACAACATTTTTCACTATTCATAAAAAAATGATCTTTATCGGAAAAATACAGAAAATTTACACAAAGTAAATTTTGATGTCCCGATTCTGAAGAAAAATTTTTATTTGGTCCTATTTAATTTATAAGTGTTACCAAAACTATATTTAATGATGGTTCTCCATTAAAAGTTGATAAGTGGACCTTTAGTGAAAATTAGAGCATATATGCCTAAAATTGAATTCTTTTCGTATTTTAAGCCTTTATCCTTAATTGGATAAATGTAAAAATATTTAAAAAACATATATAATCATATTTTAGTTATTTCTATCCATTAATTCCAGTACAACGGCTACGTGTTAACTAACATTTAAAATAATATTATTTTAATACTAGTATGCAACATACGATTTCAAAGAAAATCTTTGTTGCGTATCGGGTATGGTATTGAACATAGAAAATCTTTCAAAGTAAAATAATTATTTAATTCACAAATATTAATAAATATGAAAATGTATTATTCTTTATTTACCTGGTATGTTACATAAACACTATGAAAATGAAGAATATATATCAACAAGGAATATTTTTTTTGTAAACCTATCAAGATTGAAAAGTAGTGGATTCTTGGATACTCAGTAGTTATTTCCCATCACATATAACTTAAAATGAGAATATTCTCAAAGACATCAAAATTTATCATGAAGGAGATTTTACAATAGGGCATGATGGATTACTAAATGTGATATGTCTTTTACTCACCATCATTAGATATAATAAATATGGTGATGTTTTCTATACTGATTATTAGAGGCACAATATCTTATGTATATCATAATGTTATAATTTTTTTAATAAATAATATTTCTATAGAATTTTATTCATTAGGAGGATTATATATGTCCTAGTAATAATTAAGGGGTAGTTAAAATGTGATAATTTATTTATATTTCCAATTCTTATGATACTTTCTGAATTAGTGAAATAGAGGAGAACTAATTATTGTATAATATACTTGATCATTTTTGGAAAAAGAACACGAATAATCCTTCCAAACCTAAATTTATGATAAATATACTATTGATGAACCGTAAAAAGATCAACACTTTCGACACATGGAAAAAAATAAATATGGATAATATGGGTCATATGTTCGCGAAGATCATGATATATAATCAAAATTCGTAAACTTGTTATGATTTATATGGTTTGCTCTAATTGAAATCAACCCATTTAGGTAAGAATTTTATTATTATTTTACTTAATTATATATTTTTTTAATAAGTCACATGATCTTGGGTGATTAAATTACATAAATATAATATTAATAAATAAATTGGGTGTTCAATTAATATATTTTTGAATGAAAATGGATTTAAATAAAAAATTGAGGTATTGATGTATATCTTCAGAGGCATGGAATATGCCGTAAAAAAGTCATCAATAAACACACCGATAAAATTGAGTTGATGAGAATTAGAACTATAGTTGTGTGCACATTAGGAGAATAATTTTATCAGATAATATCTACATAATTTTTTTTATAGAGATATGATACAATAATGACTATCCACACTATCATTTTATGCTTACATTGATCAAATTCAGTCAATACACCACACGATTTATGGTTTTGATAGAATATGGAACATTATTAGAATGAATTTACTTACTAATTTTTTTTATATAATGATCAAGTGTAAATTTTTATAAAATTCCACTAGAAGTATTATAATGGTATGTTAATTGGATATTCACTCGATGGAAGACAATACCTATGTTCCATTTGAATTTATGGAAAATTTTATCATCATTGATTTAATTATAATAGAAAATAAAAATTAATTACAAACATAAATACTTGTTGATAATGATATTGGGGAAACTATTAATTGGGATGCATGATATCATTTTATACAAAAAATTATTTCTTAATAACTCTATTAATATTTGTAGATTTTTCAATGATGGGAAAATCCCTATATATGTGGGAACTAAATTCATGAGGCATAGATAGTTTTTTGTAATATAGAAGATTACTAGTTAAAATAGTAGAGCTATTTATTCCTAGATGACATTTAGGGAATCCAATCATATTAGTATGATTTTTTAAGTTGAATCAAAGTCTATTGAAGTGGATATATAAAAATAGGACTAGGAAACAGCCATGTAAGATAAAATGGATGAAATCGAGAATAATTAATTGGGAAGTGATATCATTTCCCAAATATAAGTATATGATCAAGAAAAATTTGTCTTTCATTGATAATCACAATTTGACATGTGAATGTGAATAGAATGAGACCCATATTCTTTTCAGGGGATACTCTAATACTCGTGGTATTTATTTTTACTAAACACATTATACAATTACTAGGATCAATTTTTTTGAGTAAGTATTACAATATGTTTTAATGGAATTATAAATATCATCAAATTTATGTTATTTTTTATATTAAATAGATAGGTGTGAATGTATCATAGAATTTAATTACTTATTATGAAAGTAAATATGACATAAAAATTTCAATGAATTGGGTTCTAGATCCCATGTATAAACATATTGATATCAAGTTCCATTTCATTAAGAAGAAGGTAGAACATGGTGGGAAATAATCAGTCTCTATTATAACCAATGATCTATAAATGCATATCTTGAAGAATCCCTTAATAAAGGATTTAATAGAGTATTTTAAAGGGATTATGTGATTCAAATATATTTTTTAATCACAATATGTTTCCATGTTTAATTATTATCTTTCAATACCTTTAATTTGTTGGCAATAGTGGTCTATAATAATGAAGAAATTATTGCAAATGGGTAGATACACTAGTTTCTATTCTCAAGTGGTGATCCAAGGGGATACCTGAATATTTGTTTAAATTAATTTTTAGAGGTGATCCCATGTTCTAATTCACATGTTTCAAATAAATACAATATAAGATATTGAGGACCCTTTAATTATTAAAGGGATATTGAAGAGTGATTTTTATTATTAGAGAGTTTTGATGAATATTAGATAATAGATAATCCCCTCATGATGTGAATTAACATAGAGAGATTTGTGTGATATAAAAAATTGATACATGGTCAATAATACATTTCACTTACACCTAATGATGGAGTAAACTACGAAAAATTGTTCTATCATATAATGTAGTGTTTAGATAACCATCATATTAGAGGAATGTAATGAAATTTTTCTTTTGAAAAATTAGTCATGGTTCAGTGATATGTTTTCATATTGTATTTATTAACAACATAGTCCTTAGTGAGTATGAGGGACATTTTTGTTGATTAAAGATGAAAACAATTGAGGTCTAGTTGAATTAAAGAACAATGTAACGTAATGTAATTTCTTTTTCACAATGATGTGGATTTTATATAAGACTCATTCTATAGCAATACTAAATATTCCATGAATGAGATGAGATCTGGGAGCATGAATATATTATATATGTGAGATATATCTTTGTAAAATAGGTTGGATGAGAACCACATATTTGATGAGTTATGGGGATCTAGTTGAATGATGGAATGAAGGCTTCGCGATTTTTATACCATGATACGTGAAGGAAAATGGAAGAATGACATAATCCATGTATCACACCTCAATAGATATGGATGACATCATGTCCATAATTCCATGAAAATGTTCTTATTCACAAGATCATATATCGAAAATATTGCATGCCAAAACTCAAGTATCCACACCAAAATTATGGCCAAATGGAGATACATGATTTCTGGGATTCTGATATCACATTGTTCGATTTTGGGTTTCTTATCAAAATCTAACCTATCTCACTATGAAACATTTAGAATATATAAAATGATAGAGTCTCACCTAGAAAAATATAATAAATAAATGTGATTAAAAAATATGAGAACATTTTATTTAACCGAACCATCATTTTTAGGAGGTTTTTTTGATGGAATTGAAGAAAATAACAAGGATGAAAATATTACCTAATTTCTAGAGAAACATTAGGTTTTTGAAAGTTAGTATTAATCATATTTTTTTTATCAAAATCAATAATTATAATAAATTTTTAGCACTATCTATAGGTCCATTAAAATTCCAATTTGATGATAAATTTTTAAAATGAATAACTAGGTTTCAATTTTCCTTTATGAATGATTTTCCACATCATAAAAAAAGTCAGTGGAATCTCTATTCTATCTATTATCATGTGTATTCAATATCAATATATGAATTATCATTGAATCGTCATAGTAAAGATATATTTTTACTAACCAGTCAAAAAGGAAAAAATTTATAGTTTGTATTTTTGGTTGACAATAGACTCATCCCCTCCTAGTGGTTGCATACTCTCTCCTAGATTGATCAATAGTTATATCCTGTGTGGCCATCCATCACATAAAAACCACCATAAATTTATATAGGATAATTTTCATAACATTTATCTAGGAAAATAATTTTTGTGTAACCAAAATATATGCATACAAGGTTGATAAAATAACACAATAATATTTCCAAAATAACATAACAAGTTCACATGAGAATATATCATGGTGCATGATTTTAATGACCCAGAGTTTTTCAATATGAAAATTTTCTTTTAATATTAATATGTGTAAATTATTATACAAATATTTCACATAAACCACATACTAAAAACAAACAATAGTTTATTTCGTAAACATGTAACATTACATTTTTTCCACAAATATACACCCTAAAATATAAATTTGTATATGAGACATTAAATAAATAAATGAATTTTATATTCTGGAAGTTATTACCCCCCAATAATAACCATTGTCATGAATAAAACTGAAAAAAGAAAACAATATTTTGAAATAAAATTTATATTAAAAAAATTATTAATATAAATCATTGAGTAAAATTATATTAAATGATGAATGATGAATATAAGAGATATTTATAGGAATCATAAAGGTTATATGACCATTGGGATAGTAACTCAACCATCTTGATTTATATCATGATCATTGGAAATAGAATCATGATGATTATAATTATAAAATAAAATATATAAAATATTTAATATGAATAAAATATGTAAATATAAATAATCTATTTAATAAATATTGGAATTAGAATACTCAAAGGAAAATCTAAGTATAATTTTCACAAAGTGTAATTTGATGTACATTTAAGAACCATATTTTTTTTAAATATCTAAAATGTGGATGTTACATTTTTTTGATTAAATGAATGTCATATTTTGAATTTTCACATATAAATTAGTTTAGGGTGATATTTTGTTTTTTTCAATAAAATAATAGAATTCTTGTTAAACTGTTAAAATATTATGTTTATGTATATGATAATTTTTATGAGATCACAATGATCTAAAATGGATTGAATTTTTTTTAAATGATTTTGAAAGATCAAAAATTTATTTAATGAGTAAAATAATGTAATAAAAATAATATCCATAATTAATTAACTTCTAAATTAATTATTAAACACTAAATTATTATTTATTTGAATAATATACATTTTTTATTTTATACATTAAATACAATTTTCTATTTATTAAGTTCTATTTTGGAAGTGTTTGAATGTTGAAAAAAGTTTTTTATAGTTTGACACTATAATTTTTCACATGAATCATTACAATTCATATTTTTGAGCTAACATGATAAAATACACAATATTTTATTAGAAAAATCTACTCTTCTTCACTTGTAACTACACCCACACTTCAACTCATTCATATTAACTATCAAACTTATTACATTCACTATTAACTAGAAATATAAATCCCTTGATTTTCAGTCATTGGTTTAGTTAGAAGACATATGTCAAGGTATTATGGAGTATTCCAAGGATGCATCACCATCAATGTTGTATTTTCAAATCATGCTTGTAATGGTTTTTATTCACTTCTAAATATCCAAAAACATATAATAGACTTATAAAATATGATTTAAGTATTATATTTCTTAATTAATGATAGTAAAAAAATTTATTCATTTATATTTTTTATCTCTTTAAGCCATTGTTATGAAAACACCAACCACACCATTAAGTGGTTATTCCACCTATGTATGTGATGAAAATTTTCATAACTACAATTATCTAATTGTTTGGTAAATGATTTTGATAAACTATAATAGCATTAATATACACATTAATTTACCTTTAATATTCTATAATAATAAACTATACTTGTTATTAATAATATTAATGGTAAAACTTCACATAAAATTATGTTGGATGAAAAGATAAGTTTATTGAGAAACACCATTCCAAATGATAATATTTTGTGAATCAACATTAATATTAATACATTATACTGATATAATGACATGTTCCTCTATCTTGACATCATATAAATATATATACCATTGAATAAACACCTTCGACCACTAAAACATTACTATTTAAATATTGGATGTTTGAGGAAATTATTCCAATGACCATTATAATCAATCATAAGAACTAATAATTGATTAAATTTCATATTAAAGATGTAAAAATTTAAAAAATAAACTTGAATTACGTTATTAATATTTTAATTAATATGCATAATTTGAATATTCATTATTTTAGAGGAAGAACACTAAGGGAATTGGAATTTATTTAAGGGGTTACTTCCATGCCTTTATTCATCTTAATTTTTTGTTTCCTTCATTGTCTATCTCTGAATTTTTCATCTTATAATATGTATTTCAATACTTAACCTAATATTTTAGACTATTTATTTGGGAGATGAAAATTACATTATTACTTATATGTATTTTTTATTAAAAACAAAACTTATGATGTTATTTTAGGAGCACACATTTAACGTCCCAACCTGGGTGCCATGAAACGGGCCCCCTGAGCTGGTCAGCCACATGGCCTCAAGCACACCTCCCCATATGCTATAGGGTTCCAACTAGTAGTGAGGGTACAATAAGTCATTCCTGGGGAGACTATAACCTATTTTATCAAAGTAAATTACCAGTATAAGCAAACAACAATAAAAAAGTGTAGAAGTATATAAATAATAATAACAACAATGATATCATAATAGAGTCAAAACGGGAATTATAATACTCAACAGAAAGGGAAATCATGCTATGAAAATGGAAGTGTCAAGTGTCTATAATGCAACTGAAAATAAAGACACAAAAACTCCAAAATGAGTCCCAATCCATGTCTAGTTCCCTCACCCATGCTCCATCCTTAATCAGAAATATATACTAGGTCCTTGCCTTTATACTATCCTTCAGCAACAAAGTATTCTAGTGTGCCAGTCAGGAAGACTGAATAGGGTGTGAGTACGACTCAGTATGCCACCACAAACGATGTCTAAAACATGTCTAGCCAAAATATAGTTCATGAAATTATATGAATAAATAAATACATTTCACAATTAAAATGTTATCACATTATCACTTATTCATTAATAATCACATTAGATCTGGGTTTAATTCATGGATCTAGTTCAACTCACAATTCATCATTATCAATAGTTAGGTGTAGAAAACCATGTCTAGCACCCAAAATCTCAGTTGGTGTAGATATCCATGTCTCACACACATTTTCTCAATTAGTGTAGATCACCATGTCTACCACCTCACATTATAAGAACTTATATCAACTATTGGGGTAGAATGCCATGTCTAATGCCCCAACTTCTCAATTGGTCTAGAAATCCATGTCTATCACCCACATTCTCAATCATTTACATCATTTATTATTTCATAAATAATTAACTACATCAATCCCTTACTAATAAAATGATTGGTTAAATACATCAAAATCAAATAGTTAACCCCATAATTAACTTTGTACACAAACCATTAGTTAATTCATCAATTAATTAATCATACAACACAAATATCATTCCATAATTAATTCCCCACAATTAATTATCCAAATCAAATATAAAATTTTCATAATTAATCTCAAAATTAATTATCTTAATCAAACATTAAGGCACATAATTAATCCCCCATTAAATATCTCAACATAGAAAAATCATTATCTTATAATTAATTCCACCAATAAATTATCTCAAACACAACCAATTGAATATCTTGAATAGTATATCTCAAATCATAAACAATTTCCCCAAAATCCATTATCTATTCGGGAAGCCCCTTAGTCCTGGGATAAAATCATCAATTAATAATTTATATCTACAAAACATCAATATGTCAATTTCACATTCCTAATTTAACTAATTTAGGAAAAAAATTATTAAGGGATGCTTGAAAATAATTAATCACAAATACAAATATCAAATCCATAACTATGGGAGTTCAATTTAGACCACCTAACTCGATTTGTTGACGGATGATAGTCTAATGGAAATCCCCAAAATTTGAGTGACAAAATGACAACGATCAAGATATATATCTAAATACCTAAACCCAAAATTAATATCAAAGGAATCAAGATCTAGAAAATCTGGATCTACATCCACAATCCTAGATTGATCATAAAACGATTCACTGTGTAATTTTCACCTTTACACCACTGTGCTAAACTTGTTTTATATTCAAAATTATAAAAAAAATGACAATTTTCATTCCATGTTTGAATCAATTATTTTTTGTTTATCAATATTAAAAATGGAAATGTTACTTGTTTTGATGATTCCATTGTAGGAGTGGATTAATCCTCACACTGATACTAGACCTTGAATAAAATTGGGGTAAAATTTTGTGGTTTTCTACAAAATTAATTTGGATACATTTCATATGAATGAACCAAAGACTCATTCAACCATCTATTCGCCCAACCAACCTGATTTGTCCAGAACACCAAATCTGCACGTAGTCAAAAGTTGTGTGCTATGAGCTGTCCGTATCTCGTGCTATAGGTGTCCAAATTATTCAAAAAATTATTTGGAGACAGAAAAGAGGTGGGTATATAACTTTTTTATTTTCTACAAATCGATACAAGGCTATTTGGAGGTCAAAACACCCGTGACAAGTGGTTTTAAGAATTATGTGTGCTCAAACCCACCTTCCCATTTTTCTATAAAATGGCACGTTGGGCTCCTCATTTGGAAGTTTGGCCAGGAGGAAAATATAAGGTATTTTGGAAACCCAATGAATTCCTCTAATCATACAATTTGTTTTGGAGGCCCCCATCATCATAGGTTAATCAATTATGAAGATGGAGTTCCACCTGAGCCTCTTCCACTTCTCGATGGCGAGCTAAACAGTGCACGATAATTTCGAGGGAGCTACACAAACATGGGAGGGAGTTCCATCACATGTTCTTCTATAGGTTTTTTATAATTTGTGTGTTGGATATTTCACTTATTTTGTTTCTTTAGATTATTCCCCCTAATTAAATTTCATTTGATATAATTAAGGTGAACACTTTTTATTTCAACACTGATTGGTTTGAGATTTCAAGTGGGAATATTGGGTTAATCTGATTGGACAACACAATAATTCTATTTATCTCATACATACATAAGATTTAAGTATGCTTTGGTAGACCTATTTTTATATGTTTGACAACCTAATCTTGGCTACATGATTATTGTGCCATGGGGTGGTTATTTAAGCATCATTTGGAGAGGCAAGAGGGGAGTCAAGATCTTGACAACTTTTAACCAAAGAATTAAACATAACCATGTTAAATTTTCAAAACAATAAACTATCCAAGATGTGTCGTGAAATTAAAATTATATTCCTCTCTCATAATTATTAATACAACACCTTTATTTATCAACTATTAAACTTTTATTGGAGTAATTTACTTAAATCTGTTTTCTAAACCTCCCACCTCTTTTAGTAATTATTATTAAAAATACATACTCAAAACCTATCAATGCTCCACGAGAGATGACCTCGGGTCTTCAATAGTCTATAAATAAATATTAAAATCATATTCAATTTTCCATATCATGATAGTATGGTCATAGATCTATATCTCAACACATAGGTTTAGATCCATGGAAGTAGTAGAGATCTCCTATGAGAAGATTAAGGAAATGCAAAGGAAAGAACAAGAGAAGCAGCAGGATGAAATCTATTTACTGGAAAGAGAGTGGATCTTCAATTTGGTCTTTTGATCTCAAAGAATAGTGTTCAAATCTCCTTAGAATCCCAATGGAATATCTCTCATGAAAACACCAAGGAAATATAGAGGAAATAACAGGAGAAGCATCGAGATGAAATCCACTTACCAGATAGAGAGTGGATCTTCACTTTGGGATTTCCATCTTGAAGAACTATGTTCAAATTATCTTGTAATCCGTTTGGAAAGCTCTTGGACTTCCTAGAATTCATCAAGACCAAGCCTAGATAAAAATAGATGAGTTTAGGGGGTTCAGGATGTTTTAAAACTAATTTTCATAGAAAACTATTCCACATACACAATTTCATCTAGTAGGGTCACACGGTTAAGGAAACCACAGACAAACCATGTAGACTTCACTATTTAGGTTCACAAGGTTCGTATGGTTACCTGGTCTTGGGAATATGATTTGTTAAACCTTTCACAAACCGTTCATAGCCCTCTTTCCAAATATTTTTTCTTAAAACCTCACCCAAACACACCTCCAACCACAATTCCAAATAAAATGTACTTAAAAACATCCAAAATTACTAGAAAAACATGCCCGAGATGACCCAAAAAATGCCTAGGATCATACAATATCCCCACCTTATATCGCTCGTCCTCAAGCGGCACTTCCAAACTTTACTAATATTCCAAGTCAAAAATATTGGCCCATTGAGCCCTCATATCTGCTTCCCATTTTAAAGTTCCTTCTTTCACACACCCTTGTTGCCATAACTCATAAACTATCAGCACGGTCTTTCCACACAACACTTTCTCACTGTGATCTAACACACATATTGTATGATTCTCAAAGGACTCATCTATCTCGAGGTCAAACTCATCCACATCGATGACATGATAAGGGTTGGGGTGATACCTCCATAGTTGTGATACATGGAAAAAATCTTGTATAGAACAACATTTTTATGGAAGAGCCAATCGATACACCCCCAGTCTGATTCTCTTCACCACCTCAATTGGTCCCACAAACATGGGCACCAACTTTAACTAACTTTGTATCATGCGGTGACCCAACCTAGGAGACACTTGAAGGAATACACGATTACACGTAATAAGCTATAGTGGTAGTATCCATCTATTAGCATACATCTTCTACCTACTCTGACCCGTATCCACACATTATCGAATCAGCTGCACCTGCTCCGATGTCTCCTACATAAGACTCGGTCCCAACAACTCTAGCTCACCCACCTCCATCCAGCATAGTAGTGATCTACATGGCCTACCATAAAGTTCCTCATATGGTTCCATTTGTATAGTTTCCTGATAACTATTGTTATAGGTTAACTCAACTATATTTAAGAGCTTCTCCCAAGAATAATCGAAGTCAAGCACACATGCCTACAACATATCTTCTAACACCTGTATAGTATGCTTCGACTACCCATCTATCTGTGGGTGGAAATTTATATTAAAAAAACCAGTGTTCTAAGTGCCTTATGCAAGCCCTACCAGAAGTGTGATGTAAAGTGTGGATCAAGATCTGAAACTATAGTCTGTCGCAACCTGTTAAAACAAACTATCTACTAAACATATAGTCTTTCCAACTGATCTAATGTGATGGTTTCCCTCATAGGAATGAAATGTGCTTCCATTGTTATTTTATCCATAGTTACCCAAATAACACCATTATTGCTATGTTTATTTGTATGACCTACCAAAAAATCCATAGTCATGTCATTCCACTTCCATTCTAGAATAGGAAATTACTACAATAGACCTCCAGGTCATTTCTTCTCTTACTTCACCTGATGCCAGGTGAAACATCTCATCCTGAACCCTGCTATTTCCTTTTTCATGCCCAAACACCAAAACTGTCGTCATAGGTCATAGTACATTTTGGACACACTTATATCTAACTCCCACTTTGAGGCATGAAATTCTCACATGATCACCCCTCACATGCACATAGGAATACAAACCTAATTTTTCACATAGATGACCTCAACGTTATCTATCATCCAGTCTAAAGGTGTCTCCCATCATTCAAGGATTTCCCTAATGGGTAAACACTCCAGATCCTTGTACATCTGGACCCCGATCTATCTCTAGAGTATAGAATCCACTACTACTAAAACTAGAGTCATTTGCTACTGACTATCCTAAACCACCACATGCATTTCAGCCAGAAAAGTCATCATCTTCCACTCCGCACTTGACTCATGTATTAGCTGAGTCTTAGTTTCCTGCTCAAGGAATCAACCACACTATTCCCCTTTTTGGGTGTATATTCTTGTTCAAAATGAAAGGACTTCGTACACTCTGCCCATCTTTGCATCCAAATATTCAAGTCGCACTATGAAAAGATGTACTTAAAGATTTTCTGGTATGTAAAAGCTAAAATTTTCACCCAAAAGAAAGTGTTTCTAACACTTAATATCATTATACACTACTGCCAACTCAAGGTCATGTGTGGGGAATTCAATTCATGTGAACTAAACTGAAGATATCCACACACAATGATTCAACCCTTGCATCAACACAGCTCTAAGTCTATTCTTAAAAGATTCAAAGTACACCATGTGCTCCTCACCTGATTCCGGTAAGATCAAGATTGGTTCCAATGACAAGTGATTCTTCAAATCCTGTAAAATATTCTCACATGCTTCTGTGCACTCAAACTTTATACCTTTCTTAGTCAAGCCTGAAATTAGGGTTGATAATCAGGAAAAGACTTGGATGAACCTTTTGTATTATCCATATGATCCCAAAAAGATTATGATATTAGAAACATTCATGGGTTTCTCCTAAGAAACCACTACCTAAACATTCTTGGGGTCAACTTCCACACCTTCTTTTGAGATGATGTGCCCCAAAAAGTGTACCAGAACAACCCAAAACTAACAATTATATATATTTTCATATAACTGATGATCTATTACTATACTCAATATGATGTCCTGATATTGTTCATGATCAACATGAGTCTTAGAGCACACCAAGATGTCATCAAAAAACACTACCAAAAACTAATCTAGGTGTGGATGAATGATAATATTCATCAAGTCCATAAACACTGCTGGATGGAATAATGGTAAACTCATAAGGGCCATAAATCCTCTTAAAAGTAGTACACAATATATTAGAAGTCCAAACTCTCACCCAATGATACCATGATCTCAAATTGATCTTTGATAACACCCAATTTCCCTTCAACTTGGCAAATAGGTCATTGATACAAAGAAGTGGATATCATTTTTTTCATGTTAATTTTCTTCAACTTCCTATAATCAACACAAAAATGTAAAATCCCACCAACCTTCTTTGAAAACAACACATGTGATCCCCAAAGCAACTTACTTGGATAGATATACCCCTTATCCTCCAATTCCTCTAACTGTGTCTTGATCTATTTAATTTCAGTTGGTTCCATTCTGTAAGGTGGCATAGATACTGGATCAACCTTTGTCATGATCTCAATAGTGAACTCCACATCTCTCTCTAGTGGAAACACTAAGAATTATCCAGGAAAAACATCCTAAAATATTTATACTACTTGTGGAAGGATGTCTTTCATACCACTCCCATCATCGAGAAAAAGACTAGAAAATTGGGGTGTGAGATCTCATAGTTGATGAGTAGTTGGCCTTGCTTGACATTCCTAGATATCCCACTCTCCATGATGTACATAATGGTCACCCTTATGAGATACAAATGTCAAACTATTGTGATAAAAATCGATTTGGGCTTAGTATGTGACTAACTAGTCCATACACATAACCAGGTCGATGCCCATCATATCAAGGACATAGAGATCCCAAGGAAAATGATACTCTCCTTTATCTAGTGAACAGACCTTTCATAAATAGATATATGTAGACCGTGTTCCTAATGATGTATTGATATTTATTACTCTACCTATGGACTCCACTTCCAGGAACAAACCATTAATAATATTTTTAGATATAAAATAATGAGGGGAACCCATATCAAATAAGGAAATAGATAAAGTAAAATATACAATAATAGTACCTATCACTGTCAATGAACTAGACTCACTCTCCACAGGTTTAGGTTGCACTACATATAATTGTCTTACCCCTCTTCCTTATGGATATGTCTAACTCCCCTGAGTAGCACCACTCTGCTAATAAAGGAACTCTTTCCCTGAAGCACCACATCCACTACCTCTACCACCTGTTCTAGTAGAAATCCAAATTCTAGAACTATATGGTGTAGAAGACCCACTTCCCACACTTTGAATTGGAGAAGATTCTACCTCATCACCAGCCTATCACTGTAACATGTAGGACCTCTGTATGTTCCCCATCTTGCCACATCATCAAAAATCCAATGGTGGTTGAGGAAAATGTTTATTATAGTGTCCCGAATTTCCAAATTTGTGGAAAAGAACAAGAGTAAGGTACATTGCAACTGTTCCTTCAAACCACTCACCTCTCATTCCACATTCCTAACTAAGGTTCTCATAATGGATCTTCCTACTCTCAGAATGTTCACTCCCTAATTGTCCAATGATATCTACCTGTTTAGTACTAGAAACCTCTTTCAGGTTCCCATCCAAAATGAGAGTCTGATTCACCACTTTTGAGAACTTGTTCAGTCTAAATATATTCACATGGGACTTAATTTCACACCTAAGTCCATCCTAAAACCGTTTTCAGAAGAAAACTCATCTGCTGCCAATACTGGTGAAAAATGGTGTAAATCTGTGAAATGTTCAGCATAATCCATTATAGACATGCTTTTCTAGGTTAGATTCATAAAATATGAAGACTTATCATGTATCAATGTATCTAGATAGATGTGTTCCAAAAACCTCTTTAGAAAGTCCTTCCAAAACATATCATTAGTCTGTCTAGGTCGTACCTAAATGTACCACCCGTGCTTCACTGATCCCCGTAGCATATAAGCAGCCAGCTTGACCCACCTCTCAGTTGGAGTCTCCAAATGGTCAAGTATCATCTCTATGTATTTGATCCATAATCAAGCTCCCTCAGGTCCACCATATCCAATAAAATTCAGAGGGTACTGCAGTTGAAACTCCCCTGTCTACTTAGACATTCTTTTAAGAACTCGCCTTGTGTCTCTCTCCATGAATTGCATGAAATGAGAAAAGTCCTCTAAAAAATGCACCCCTTCATATTATACTGAAACTAACGATGCCTCAAATTCCATGTTTGGAGGTTTTTTATGATCCTTAACCCTTGGTATCCCTTTCAAAAATAGTAATGGAGTCATAATATCTACAATTCCAAACACACGTCTTATGTATCATATTGCAATCTTATAACATTTACGTAATAGGAAAAAGTAACAAGATAATTTTTAACATGTCCTTTCACCATTTCTCACCACACTGTCAAAACTGTGGTGCTATCACTTCCCTTAATCATCATACTCATAGGTATTGGTTTACAAGGGTAAGCACATTCTCATTAATTAATTACCACAATTAATTAATTACATCATTTCTAATTAATTATTTCATCAATGAGTTAATCAAACCCATTTCATTACTCATGTTTCTCATTTAACACCCTTTTATTATCATTTTTCATCATTTTACAACATAACTCAAATCATGTTAGGCACATTATCATTTCAATCTCACAATAAGAAAATAAATTCATGTTCAAAAACATACCCATAACCCGTTTTCCTGTGAGTGCCTAAAATAATGGATGCCACAATAACCCTGAGTTCCTAGAATGATGCATGAAGACTCATCTCTCATGCCCATTTTGGCCACAAATCAGTAATAAAAAATTATAAAAAACAATTATCACATCACACCATAAGTGTATCACCCAAGGTGATATAGTATCCAAATGTAAAAACAAACAACAATCACAACAATCCCACCCTTTGTACCTAGATTTCCCCCTATACATGCGTTTACTACTCCCATGCATGATCTCATTATCAAGCCCCAAATATTCATATTCTCTTATATACATTTTTCAAATTACTAAGACAAAATAAGAATAAATATAGTAAACTCATCTGATACCACTTGGTAATATCCCGACCCGGGTGTCATGAAAAAGGGCTCTGAGCCTGTCAGTCACATGACCTTAAGCACGCCTCCCGATATGCTAGAGGGTTCCGACTAGATGTGAGGGTTTGGTAATTCATTTTTGGGGATACTATACAATATTTTATCAGAGTAAAGTATCAATTGAAGTAAATAATAATAAAAATGTGAAGATGCATATAAATAATCAGAACAACACCAATGTAACATGATAGTCAAAAGAGGAATTATAATACTCAATAAAAATGGAAAGCATGCTATGAAAATTAAATTGTCAGATGTATACAATAAAACTAAAAATAAAGACACAAAAACTCCCAATAGGTTCTCAGAACACATCTGGTTCCCTCACCCATGCTCCATCCATAACCAGCAATCTATCCTAGGGCCTTTCCCTTATCCGGTTCTACAACAACAAAGATTCATCAGGTGCTGATCTGGAAGCCCGAGTAGGGTGTAAGTACGACTCAGTAGGCCACCATCAACGATTTATAAAACAAATCTTGTCAAAATATAGTGAATTCAATTATATAAACATATAAATACACTGTGTAATTAAATAGTTATCACATTTTCACTTATTCTTTAATAAGCACATTAGACTTAGGTTTGATTCATGTCTCTAGTTCAACTCATAATTCATCATTATCATTAGTTTGGTGTAGAACATCATGTATAACACCAAAAATCTCAATCAGTGTAGATCTCCCGGTCTCACACCCCACATTCTCAATAGGTGTAGATAATGATGACTACCACCTCACATCACAAGAACTTGTATCAACTATTGAGGTATAACACCATGTTTGACACCCTAAATTCTTAATTGTTCTAGAAAACCATGTCTAGGACCCACATTCTCAATCATTATCATCATTTATTAATTCATAAAGAAGTAACCACATCATTACCTTAATAATTTAATGAGTTGTTAATTACCTCAAAATACATTAGTTAATCCCACAATTAACTTAGTACACAAACCATGAATTAATTCATCAATTAATTTATCAAAACAACACAAATCTCATTCCATAATTAATTCTCCACAATTAATTATCAAAATAAAATATCAAATTATAATAATTAATCTCATAATTAATTATCTTAATAAAACATCAAGGCACAAAATTAATCCACAATTAACTATCTCAACATAGCCAAATTATTATCTCATAATTAATATCCCTAATTAATTTTCCCAAACACAAAATATCTCGAATACAATATCTCAAATCCTAAAATATTTCCCAAAAATCCATTATCTATTTAGGAATTATCTTAGTCCAATGATTAAATAATCAATTAATTATCTATATCTCCAAACCATCATCATGTTAATTGAACATTCCTAATTATCCCAATTTACGAATAAAATTACAAAGGGATGCTATAAAATCATAAATATCATTTACACATATCAAATACACGACTATGGGAGTTTGATTTAGACCACCTACCTCTGTTTATTGACGGATGATAGTCTAACAGAAATCCACAAGATTCATGAGGCACAACAATGTCAATCCAAATCTAGATCCAAATCCCTAATCACAAAATAAAGATCAAAGGCATTAAGATCTAGATCCAAAATCCTCGGTATATATCTCAACACATAGGTTTAGATTCTTTGAAACTCTAGAGATCTCCCAAGAAAGGATCAATTAATGATAGAGGAAAGAACAAGAGAAGCATCAAGATTAAATCCAATTACTGGAAAGAGAGTGGATCTTCAATCTGGGCTTTCAATCTCAAAAAAGGTGTTCGAATCGACTTTGAGTCCCTCCAGAAAGCTATGGGATCACATAGAATTCATAAAGCCCAATCCTAGGAAGAAATAAATGGATTTCATTAGTTTTTGTGGTTTTAAATATAATTTTCATAGAAAAATATTCTGTGCACACAGTTTCACCTAGAAGGGGCACACGGTTAAGGAAACTGTGTGCCAACTATGTAGAACTCACTGTCCAGGTTCGCATGGTTCACACTGTTACCTGCTTTTGGGTATACAATTGTTCAAACCGTGAACAACCCTCTGTCCATATTTTTCTAAAACCTCACAAAAACACACCTAAAACCACAATTCCAAAGCAAAGTTACTTCAAAAAAGTAAAAAGTAATGAAAAAATGGGCCTAAAATGACTCCATAAAAAGCTAGAAGCTGACAACACCAGACATCACTACTAATTTCATCAAATACATTATGTAGCTTCTTTAATATTTTTCCTTATATCAATGATATTTAATCCTTCAATCCATGATTATTCTAATATTGAATGTACAATAAAAAAATACCCCTCTTATTTTGGGTACCAATGTGATAGAACAACTGGTAATGATTTTTATCAACATTATGTAATCCATTTTATCTGTGTTAGTCTATATCATGTTTATGATTGATGATTTATTTTTGATTCCACATGGAATATAAAATCATTATATGTTCTGATGTGATGTGAGTCATCATAATTATGTATCTCCCTTATTGAGACCAATAGGATTTCAGGCATTAAGATTAATATAATTTAGAAAAATGAAGGCCCCCTTAAGTATTATCTCTTGTTTTAAAACATCAATAAATTTATAATATTGGGAATTCCTTATTATGATGAATGGACCAGATCCAATAGATAGAGTCCAATAGATTGAATAAATTGGATGGATTATGGTACTAAATCTTAATTTTATTATGTTCAGAGTTTTACTCAGCCTAGATGTTTAATAACGTAAAATCATATGATGATTTATCTATTTTTAATGAAAAAAAATCATTATCATTATATGGTTAAAATGATCCTAGATAAAGATTGTTTTAATAAGAATTTGGTGGAAAAATTCTACCATATAAAAATATAAATTTTGTTGAAGATATTATAGATGAATAACTATACTAATCCTTCTCGATAGACTTATATAAAGATTAACATGTGGATTGGTAATGCTCTGGAAAATAATCAATAAAACATTTCCTAAAAACGTTTTTAGACAGATAATTTTTTTTAATATCATCATAAAAAAAAGTTTCCACATATTTTTTTGGAAATAAGAAATCTCCATGAACATTAATGAGTTTATTAGAATAAAGAGTCCATCTTGAGTCCACTATATTGTAAATGGTTAGAGGAATCGAACAATGGATTCTTAGATGAGCCTTTTTATACAATTACTTGATGGTATATAATAAGAATAATCATGTAACGGATTCCTGAAAGATAATTATGAAGACTACTTGATAGATGGTGACTATAAAAAAGAACCATATGTAGTTATTAGATGGAAACATTCTTATAAAGATGAACGAGATGATGTTTCTATGATCATTGAAATATATTTTATGATGAAAATTAATGTTAAAAAGTTGATCTAGACATTCAATGTGTAAATAATGATTAAGGTAAATCATGATTCTTCCTAATATTTTAGAAATCTTTGATGAATGTGGACACCTGTGTCAAATGGAAGTTGTTTCAATAGATTTTTAATGCAATTTAATCATAGGATTTAAGTTAGTAAAACATTGAATGTGTAATGTGATACTTTAAAAATTTTGAAGCATGCAATTCAAATTTGAGTTCATACTTCTCACATACTTTTTAATAAATGATTCTTATGTAATAAGATTCATGTGTGATGATTAAAGGTTTCATTTGTTATTATTAATGTGTGAATTGATAAAAAATGAGACACTGATCAACTTTCCAATCATAAAATGGAGGGACACTAAAAAAAGTATTTTTAACACATATCATCATAAGAACAAATAATTAGATGAAAATGGTGAATATATGATCAGAAAACATGGTATAATTTAGTTTTAGTCAAATGATTTAACATATATAGGGTATCAAACATGGTTAAATATACCTATTATTATAGACATATTTTATCAAATAAATGTGTTAAAAAGGAATTTGATATGAAATTTATTTTTCTCTACATTACAAAAAAGTAAAAGGAAAGAAGAATAACATAAATAAAGGATGGTGTAAAAAAGTTGATATAGCATAGTGGTAATGTCTAATCCTTTTAGTAATGGTTTTATTTTTTTAAAATATTGTCATATAATATTATCTGTGTGAGGAGTACATGAATTGTTGAAGGGACTATAGTTATATGCATTTCATGAATCTTCCTTTCTTACTATAACCACCAAATGGGGTTTTTATAGTGGTTTTGTGACCATTGATTACATGAAAATTATTCCAAGGACTATCCACTCTTATTAAGTAGTGGAACTTTTAAATACATATTTTACTATTGGTGATCTTGTTTTTACTTTTTTAATTAGATTAAATTCTCTCTAACTATATGTGAAGGTTATTTATTAATTAAGAAAACTTAAAACGGTAGGATCACTAATTCAACCCTCACTATATTAGTTATCACATAAAGTATTATTTATCCAACCAATTGGTGTGAGGGATAATGTTCATTTGTTGGTTCATTTAGGCAGCTTTTTGAAAAATAAAATTTCAATTTATGTTTATAATTATGTTAATATTAAAGGGATTACTATCTTTAGGGAAAAGAACTATTATATTTTGATGGTTATAATGTTACCATATCTTATATCCATTGGCTATATAATTCTTGAAGTTACTATAGATGGTGTCCCATCTCTTACGATGATTGATCCCATAATATTTGATGATTTGAATAATTTTGGAGAATGTTGGGTGGGGAAAAATAATATAATTTCATAAATTTATAAAATTAAATTTATGAAATTAATTGAATAATAATAAAAAAATAAATTTGGGATATGTTGAGGAAAATTTATAAAGTAATTAAAAATGTAATGAAATCAAAGTTACAGATCTGTTGATGGATGTATCAAGATCAGGAAATGGTAGATGGTGAATTTTTTTTGGTGAATTATTTATAATAATTAATCACATTGTAAGCATGATATGTTGTTTTTATGAGGATTTGAAAGACTCACCAGTTGAAAAAAATATTCTAGGAATTATTTCTAAAAAAATTGATGTCGGTGTAACTCCTTTAGAGAAAATAGATCTTAATAATATCTATTTGGATGATCTATATAGTTTTATCATCACATATGGAAAGTGAAGAGATAAAAGATTTAATATCATTGAAAAGTGTGATCGAGAAATATCTTTCAAATAATCAAAGAAAATATGGTCGAGGAATTTTCCCAGTGAAGCAATAAGTTACACTTACACTGATGTTGAGGTATGTAATAAATTTGATGAATTCATTTCCTTTTATCAAAATATGTAAAAATATGCATAGGTAATCATAATTTAAATTTATATATGAAGTTATTTTGAAATAATGACATTTGTCACATCACTACAAATTTCACATAGCTTATGGAAGATAAGGATAATGATGAAGAAGATTGAAAGTAAAAAATATATATGAAGAATAAGAAAGAAACATTTCTGTACTTTTCAAAAGTAACATATAATATGTACTCTAAATATAAAAAGTGAATTAATTTTTAAAAATGTGATTAATATGAGGACATCTAAGTACAAATTGAAAATAGCAGTAGTGGCACCGTTGAGATGCTTCTTATTAGAATAGTAAATGATGAGAAAAGTTCCATTTATGAAAATAAAATACATGAATAATAATTATATTAAAATAAAAGGGAGTTTATTATCAAAATATAATTGACATATTATCTCTTAAATATTAATAATAATGAAAAAGAGTTAGATGTTTAATAAATAAGACCTTTCATAAAATTGTCATAATTCACCTATTGAAGAAAAAAATATTTTTGTTAAAAGGGATTGATGATATAAATATGTTACTTGATTTATGGAAAAACTAAAAATCAGGAATTAGTAAATGTTAAAGATTAAGGAGAAATAATTTTATAATTTCAAATGTTTTTTTTATGTTTATAAATGAATGAAAAACATTAAAAACTAGGATGAAAAAGTTGGTGAATGTTCTATGATGTGTAAAACATTAAAATATCTAAAAATACCATCACCAAAGGTAATTTTTTTTGAAGATAATAATAATAAAATTCATGTTCATAAGTTTAACATCCACTTATTTTATGCTATGTAACAGTTTAGGTAAATTTAATATCTTCGATAGTTTATGTTGCACAAAACACCGAGCTTAAACGAACTCCAAAATGTAATTATTTGAACATAATCATTATAAACATTCCCCCAAATTGGAGGGAATGGATAGTATTAACCACATTATGAAATATATAATTTTAAAACTCAATTTTAATGTATTAATTATTTTTTTTGTAAAATTAAAATAATTTCTAGTAAAATCATTTTGTTCCTAAAATATGTTTTTTCTTAAAAAAATGATTATTATATCAATTTATTAGAAAATAAATATAGATAATTTTTTAATTTAATTAAAAATATATTTGATAAAATGAAAATAATTTTGGATTCATCATATCAAAATTATCTTATATTTATTTTTTGATTATTTTTTGAAAAATTTAATTTTTTAGTGGAGAGTAAAATTTTCCATTTTTTATAAAACCCTCATTTCCCTTATATTTGAAATTTATTTTATGATTTTAAAATTTTATCAAAGACACATAAATACATTTTCTAATATAATATAATTAATTATATTTAAAAAATATATGTTCCTTATTTTTTTATAAGTACATTTTGGGGCTTACAAACATATTTTCTAAATGAAATCTATTTTTCGTTGGGTTTTAACCATTTAATTTTAAATTTTATATTATTTTTTTCGATTTTATAAAAATTTATTTAATATTGGGAATCTATATTTCGTAATTTGGATATAAGTTCATTTTTATTTTTATGAATAAAAAACATTCCTTGGTAAAAATAATATTTATAGTAGTACGGGTAAAATAATGCAGTAGATTAAAGTTAAATGTTAAAATCATAAAATAACTAAATAATAAAACATGAAAAGGGTTTTTTATGTGTTTATTTACCATAAAAATAATTTAAAACATTAATTACCATCTATATTTGTTAGAATTAATGCAACCCAAATTTGGTTTGAATAAAATATAACACAATCATTATTTAATCACTTAAAACCACCCCTCCGCATGTACAAATACAAAACCTCACCACACTATTTCTCCTAAAACTACATGAAGCTATTAAAATCAATACAAAATAATATCATATAAAATATCCCTATATCAAATTTATTCTATTTTGAAAAAGTAAAAATTCCATTTCCCTTAAGTGGCCTTTCAGGGAGGTGATATTCAAGAGGTAACTTTCTCAAATAACCTCTCTTGATTTTTTTCCATTTCTACATTCTATCCACCTCATTCACCCATAAAATAATAATAACTAAATTAACATGTATATAATTTAATTTTATATTTGTAATGTGAAATCTTATATAAAACCCTTTTCTTCTCTCCTCTTGTTCAATGAAACAAAACCATTGTCCCAATTATGGCGGTTAATTATCTCCATGAATAATTTTTTTATTATTTTTCTATTAACACATTAATATTTGGTATAAAAGTATTATTATAGTTAATTAATATTTTAATTGGTATATAATAATTATTTTAATTTATTTAACAAAAATATATACATAATAGTATATAAAATTAGACTAGTTCAAGATGGTCTGGAAAACAGCCAAAATAAACTAAACTTTTATCATTAACATTATATCTAATTAATCATCCTCAAACTTAAAATAAAAATGATATATTGGACTATTTAAATTTCAAGAAGTTTATTAATACTATTCAATTTCAATTCTTGTGATATTTCTCCATTTTACGTGAAAAAAAACAATTATATATAAATGAACTTACCATGAAACCATGAAACAAACACTCCCTAAATAATGAATATAATTAAATTTTTTTAGCTAATGGGTGGTAATATGTTATAAAATTATAATAAAAGGTATTATAAATATAATTTTAGTTCTATAATGAATTAATATAATTCTTTAAACCTTTATACATGAGGTTAATGTATGGAAATCTAATGGGAAGCATGAGGTTCAAATTTCTTATCTCTCTTTTAATTAATTGAGATATATACCTTATTCACCACTTATTTCATATATAAGGTGTATATAATTAAATTTTATATATAATATGATTAATATTATTATCTTCATGGTATTAAATGTTTCATTTGATAATTATTACTTTTACAGTGTATACGATTCGACTGATTATACTTTATTGGATTTGTCATTCCATGGTTATGTGTTAAATGAATTTTGATAACATTGTATTGTATTTTCAATTTTTTATGTGGATTTATAGAAGATACACATAATCGATTCATTTGATTAATTCTCACTTCATTGATATGATGTTTTTAGGAGATTTGTTTAAAAAATTATCTTTTTTAAAATTTCTTTTAAAACACTCTTTTTCCTACATTTGTGTGTTTTATAAAATTGTTTCCAATTTTTTTACTATTATATTAATATTTTTTATATTCATTTTTAAATATTTTTTGTTTTTTAAAAAATTATTTTTAAATTATCTTTTTTTATTTTCTAAATGACGTTCTGTGCGACTTTTCTAAAAAAATAATGAATGAATGTTTTTCTAAATATATAGAATGAGCTCTTTTTATTCCATCACGACCCCTTAATTAATTGATGATTCCCTTAAATTATTAAAAGGTTGTTTTCAATGAAAATTTTTCTTTATAATTTTCACAACTCTTTAAAATGAAATGATTTAAAATTTTAAATATTATTTTTTTCAAGAATTATTTTAAGTGATCTTTCAAAATTATTTTCCATATAAGATAACAAAATTTTACATTACTTATGATTTAATAGGGATATAATTAAATTATAATAACCTTATTTTATTTATGGTTGGTTTATGTTTATGATGGAATGATGTTTCTTTTTTAGGGGTTATGCAATGATGAAACATTTATAAAATATAATTTATTTTTAGGGGTTCTAATATGATTTATGTTATTCATAAAAACAATAATATTGTTTTCATATGTTATGGGTGGGACATATATATCCCTAAAATTAATTGGGTAAAGAATTATATATGATGATATATAAATGGGAAACATGTCGAAGGGCTTGATCCACTATGAGAAACATGTGCATTCTAATCCACTATGGGAAATAGGTGTGTCCTGATCCACTATGTAGATGGACTTGATAGTAAAACATGACAACTATGATGCTTTGGGAAGCGAAAACATTACACTATAAGTAATGGTCAACCACTAGAGTTAGTTTTTTGTCCCTCCTAGGAGGTGTAGTTTCCCATAGAGTGCTCTTATCTATTTTTTAAACGAGCCTTCACGATAAAAGAAAATATTTTCTATGCTTATGTGTATGAAAACATTCCATGACTTATGTTATGATTTCATGGATTATGTTCTCTGATTATTTTATGATTTGTGATTTATAAACATCTATGATTTATTACATGACTTAGTATTATTATCTTTGATATGAACGATATAATTTTTAGATGTTATATTCATGTTCTTATACCCTTATGATCATATAATCTTTAATATCTCCCTTTTTACCCATACTAAGCATATGAACACACACTTTTCTTATGTTTCTTTTCCCTATTATATGAGGAAATATGTTAAATGAATATTTTCTATATTAATTTCACATGAATTATGTTCATGACATATTGTGAAATATAAAAATCTAGGTATAGTTGAAGATAATATATATATTTATGAACCAAATGTTTATGAACCCAAGTTACTAAGAGTTTTTCCTAATTCTATAAAACTCTAAACCTAAAATTTCCTTTTTAATTTAAGTTATAAAATATTTCCTTTTGATATTGCATTATTTTTTGGAAAAAATTGGGTCACATTTTTCAGTATCAAAGCTAGAAATGTAATGATTATGTTTTTAGCACCAAATCCAAATGTTTGGATTATAGGTTATTACAATTTGTATTTGAAAAGGGTATATATAAAGTTGGAGATTTTTTATTTTTTAATGGGAATTTATATTAGGATTTATAGATACCTTCATGGGTATATAAGACCATATGTTCAGATTAATAGACACCCCTTTTTTTGTTTTATGTTAAATTTTTTTTAAATCAAGTAATGATATATTTGTTGACATTTATGCTTTAGGTAATTATGAGTTATTTCATTTTGGGAAGAAAAATTAAACTGATGATATAAAATTTGAGGTTAAAACAGATTAAATTTATTTCTTTGGATTTTTATAACATTTATATAAATGTTAGAAGATTTATTATTTTATAAAAAAGGACAATACATAGGTAGAGTGATAGCCCATCACATCCAGAAAGGCTACAAGGTGTAAACCCACAACCAAGGTTAACAAACCAAAAATTGTCCAATGTGATTTTCATGTTAGTATGAAATTAAAAATTTAATTATTTTTATTTTAGGAAAATTATTTTTTAAGGTAACTATTATATTATGGAGTTTTTTTGAGGAATAAACAATGAGTTTTCTTTTGAAAGAATATGTGATTTTAGTGTCTTTTATGTAGTGATTCAAGACATTTATGGAAATGGTTTTCTTTTTTTTGAGATTATATGTTTTGGGAGTTCAAATTTTGGTATGATAATTCAAGATTAATTGATTTTATTTGGAGATAAATTTTAAATTTATCTTGAAAAACTATGTGATCAAAGACTTTTGATTTTATGGGTTTCAATCTTATGCTGGAATATTGATGAAGAATATTTAAGGATTATAATTTATTAAATGATCAAAAATGAATTTTTATTGTTACTATTAAATTTTTGGAGATTTAAGTATTTTTATTCACAAGAAGGTTTATTATTTTTGGGAATTATCTTATCTTTTACTAACCGTACTTGTTTTGGTTAATGTTAAATGACATGAGGAATAAATTGTTTTTCTTTTTTTTGATTTTTTGATACATAGAAATTGATTCTAGTTCTCGAAGAATAATTTTTTAAACAAAAATTTTGGAGAAAAAATATGCTTGATGTGGAAATTTATAAAAATATTCAACTATATAAGTCAAGTAATTATATTTAATTATATTATTACTCTCATTAGTGAAATAATTCCTCAACTCTTAGAAAAAATAATTTTGGGAAAAGTCTTTTATCCATATACCTTTCTTATGGAGGAATCAATGGAATTTTAACCCTATAAAATATTTATGTTTTGGTGATGTTTAACCTTTTAGTGACCATGTTCTCTATAATTATATATCATAACATGATAGTAAGAATTCTCTTTCATATCCATATTTTAATTTTCCACTATTTTTTTCCTAATCAAAATCTTTGTTTTATGGTGACCACGACCTTTTACTTTCCCTTTTTTTATATGATTTTTTGACCATTTTAATGATATGGGTTTTACTTATAAATAATTTTCAAATATCAACCATTTAGTTTCAATTTGAAATTTAAAATTGTGAGGAATCATTTTTTTTTTAAATTTTTGATTGTATCCAGACGATAACTTATCAATTGGTGCATCCACCAAATATCACTAAATTTCATGATGTGTTACATATATATCATATAAGGAAGTCCACATATGATCCTTCTTATGTACAGAAAAATTTGGTACCATTGGAATAATATCATTCTTATGAATAGAAACCAGTAGATACTATGGACCATAGAGATAATGTTCTATGAAACATGACCACTCACCTGGTTATTGTTTTATGGCGAAACCACAAATTTGAGGAAGCTATGTGGGAACCTAAGGATGTAATGAAGAAGTCTTATACTCATCTTTTTTCATATCAGTGACTAATTTTTATTGATAAATTACTTTTAAGGATTTTTGAATATAACACCATATGATTTTATGGTATGTCACTTTTTAAACAAATTTAATTACTTCGATACCTTCCATTACAAAGAACATCGATCTTAAAGAACCTATAAAATATTATTATTTTTAGAATAAAATTATAAAAAAGATATTAAATTAGTGTTAATTAATATTATTTACCACATTTTGAAGTATATAGATTTTCGTATCATTTTTAATGTGTTAATTATTTTTTGTTAATATTCCTATAATTTTTAGTAATGTCATTTTGTTCTTCAAAACGAGATTTTTATTGATTTCTATGAGATGGTTAATATTAATAATTTTTGAAAATTTATTTGATGAAATGAAAATAATTTTTAAATTAACCATTTCAAAATTACATTGGGATGAATTTTTGAGAATTTTTTGAAAATTTTTATTTTTCAGTGAATAGTTAACATACTAGTTTTTATAAAACTGCCATTTTCCTTAAAAATAAAATTCATTTTATGATTTTATAATTATATGAAAGTAAATTATGTATTTTTTAGTTATATATTATATAATTAATTATATTTTAATAATAATTGTACCTTATTTTTGTAGAATTACATTTTTGGGCTTCAAAAAACATTTTTCCAAACAAAACTCTCTTTATTGCATTTTCACATTTTAATTTTAAATATAATTTTGAAAAATATTAATTTTTCATTTTATAAATGTTATTACATATTTTTATTTAATATGTCCAAATTATGAAATAATTTAATTTTCATTTTAGGGATAAAAATGATACCATAGTAATTTTTTTAACGCAGTATAGGTAAAATAATATAGGGTCTAATTTTAAAGGTAAAAGATTAAAAAAAATAAAACGTTAAATGGATGGTTTATGTGTTTCACAACCTTATCCAGACTTTACAACATTAATTATCATCCAAATTCATTGGAATTAATTCCACCAAAATCTGTTTGGGTATAAATATAAAATAGTCATTATTTAAAACTTAAAACCACCGCTCCTCTGGAATAAATACCACTACTCGGCAAACCATTTCTCCTTAAAACCCTTTTATATATTAAAATTTCTAAAAAAAGTTTCCTCACCACTATATCCATGTTCATGTGCTTTTTTTCGTTCCCAGATACCAATTCTATGTTCCTTAAGGGGTCCTTTAATGAGGTGATATTTAAGAGGAAACTTTCTCAAACAACATCTCTTAATTTATTCTATTTTTTCTACCATATATTTAACTGATTCACCAATTAATAGAATATTAAAAATATTATAATTTATATAATATAATTTTATATTTCTAATGTAAATTATTCTATCCACCCCTTCTCATATCCTCTCTTATTCAAAGAAATGTAACCATTGTCCAAGTTATGGTGGCTAATCATCTCCGTGAATAATGATTATGTTCATTTTCCATTACTACCATCAAGGATTTCCATAAAAGTATCATTTTAGATAAATAATATTTTATTAGATATATTATAACTTATTTTATGTTTTAGAATTTATATATAAACATAATATTAAATAAAACAAATTTTTTTCATAATGGTCAAAACAACTGCCAAAAATAAAATAAATATTTATCATTAATATTATATCAATTTAATCATCCTGATTCTATAAAAAGATGATATATGGTACCATATAAACCATTATAAATTAATTTAATGTATGAAAAACTAAAGGGTAGTCTAAGGTAATGGTTTCTCATCTAACTCTTAATTATGTGAGATATATGCCTTATTCCCCACTTACTTATTGTGTGTGGTAAATATACTACCCTTTGATATGTCATATCATGAATCTCATTATATACATGTAGTTTGATGTTTAATTTTATAATTATTCATTTTATGGGGAATATGATTTGAATTATTAAAAATTTGTAAGGGATTTCATAACTCCATTTACATTCATTTGGTTAAACTTATACTTCATTGGTTTTTTCTATCTAATATTATGTATTAAATTAATTTAAATTACATAATGTTGTATTTAAATTTTTTTATGTGGATTAATGTTATAAATATATAATTGATTAATTTTATTAATGTTTACTTCAATAAGATGATTGTTAATAGAATTTATTTAAAACAAATTATATTTTTAAAATTTCCTTAAAATTTACATTTTTCTTCCATATACATCTTTTATAAAAAAATTACAATTATTTTTACTATTATCTTAATATTTTTTAAATTCATTTTTACTCATGTTTTTATTTTTTATATAATAGTTTGAAATGATCCTTTTTTGGTTGTATAAAAGATGTTATTTTTGACATCTTCAACAAAAATACCCAAGGAATGTTTATTTTATCTTATAAGGCATGAGGATATTTTTCTAACATCATGATGCCTTAATGATTTGATGTTTAATTTACAATATTAAAAGGTTCTTTTAAAATTAAAAATTTTCCTTTCTAATTGTATGGATCTTTATAGACAAATTAATTTAAAAAGTAAATGCTATTTTTTTCAAGAAATATTTCAAGTGAACTTTCAAAAAAAATTTCCATCTAAGGTAAAATTATTTTATTATACTTATTCATTACATGGTATATAAATCAGGAATACTATACTTATTACTTTTCTGGATGGTTTATTTTTATGATGACATGATGTTTCATTACCATGGGTTATGCTATGATGAATTGTTTATGAAACCCATTTTCATTTCATGGGTTCTAATAAAATTTATTTTCTTCTAGCACACATACGTATGGTTTTCATTATGTTATGGTTGGGAATTATATATCCGTATAATTTATTGGGTAAATCTTTATAAATCATGAGATAATGTATGGAAACAATTCAATGAGCTTGATCGACTATGCAAAATATGTGCATCATAATCAACTATGGGAAACAATTGTTTCCTGATCCTATATGAGGATGCACTTGGTAGTGAAACTTGACCACTATAATGGTTTAGAAAGTGAACCCATTCCACTATGTAGAAATTTATGCCATTGTTTGTGGTGGTTTTTCCTACCCAAGAGGATATTAAACCATCCATATTAGAGATCATAATCTTGAATGATGAAAAAAATATTTATAGTTCATAAGACGTGATCCTATGGAAATCAAAGAACACGATCCATGAGATCATAATATCTGCATAAGGAATTGAATTTGAGTCATACATATAATCATTTAAAACCATTTAATTATTATTCAAGTCTCATTTTTGTGATCTTCATATTGGAAATATTCATGTACTGAACTGTGTTCACATCCCATTCCAACCCTGTCTTACCGAACCAGGTTCATTCTATATTCCAGCCTTGTATTACTGAACTGGGTTCATTCCCCATTCCATTAATATATGTCTCATGAGATATAAATATTTTCCCAATTAATTTGAGGTAGATATAGGTTCCACCCATCACATAATTAAAATAAAACATATGTGTTCCACTTGAACATTCATCATTTCAGAACTAATGAAAATAAATGGGGTATCATAAAAATTTTATCATTGCATAACCAATAGAAAAGTAATAGGAATAATAAAAATCATTCCATCATAAAAATAAACCATATTTACAAATAATAAGTATATATTACTTAGATAATATACCTAGTAAGGAATAAGTAAGATCTAATAATTTTGTCTTAGATGGAAAATGTTTTTAAAACATCACTTGAAATAATTCTTTTTGGAAAATATCCTTTCCATTTTGATTTTTTAAATCCACATAATTACAATGGAAATATTTTTTAAAGAAACTTGAAATACTATAGAGTATGTTTCTATTAATTAAAGCTTATTGATGGTGGGAAAACACATAAATTCTATATTTGTTAAAAAACATTTTTACTGTATTTGTTTTGGAAAAGTCCCAAAGTAAATTGTTTGTAAAATTAAAAAGAGATTCATTGGAAACCATTTTAAAAAAAGTAAAACATGGCTAAAAATTACTTTCAATAATAATATGATAATATTAAAATGCTTTTTCAAAAAATTTGGTGAATCATGAACATCGAAGAGAAATATTCCCCAGTAGATATAACCTAAAAAAATAATGAGATTGTGAAGTAAACCCTCACCTTAATTTTTACATTTATTCATTCACACTCAAAACAATTGTATAATAAATATATATTTATTATAAATTTATTAATTATATTTATTTTTATCATAGAATTTATTATTTATTTATAATATCTTATAACCTTTTTGTTAATAATTTTTTATTAAAATTGCTATTTTGGGAGATAACTACTACGTTTTCAAAGGAAGTTTCTGTTCGATAGTATTGGTCCTTATAATTTTATATTTTTATCATCTTTTAAATATTTTTAATAATTTTATAACAATAATATATAATAATTATAAACTTATTTATAATCATTCATATAAATTATTAACACAAAAATGAGTTACGCCATGCATGGATATGGTATGTCCTATATACATATGAACGATGTTTTAATTTGTCAAATTAAAGAATTAAATAATGGTAAATGATAATTAATATTTATAGAATCAATATTATATCATATATATAATATTTATTCATTAAACCCATTATAATAACAATTTATACAACATGGTGATGATAAATTAATTTTATCATTATGTGGAGACGATAAGCCGTATGTAAGCACGAGTAATACTTTCACTTCTTGTTTGAAGGGAAAGTGGATATATAATGGTTTTTTAGTAATTATAAAAAAGTTTAAGAATATTTATGATAATGAAGTTATTATTTTATGATACTCATCATCTATTTTGGGGATGTATGGAAGAGTACAAAAGGAAATTGTTTATTTAGAGAGATTACCTTTTCTTCAAAACATCTCATTTGGAACTATTGTAAAGGTCTATAGGGTTGGTATTCTAAGAAGCAAATAACCTAAATAATATTTATATGGAATTTTATAATATAAATTGGAATAGTATGGTTGATATAGAAGGATCCAAGTGGTTTAAATAAGTGAGGGAGGAGGATTCTTTTTAAAATTGAGGTGAGGGTCACTTTTAGAATTTATCAAAAGATAAAATTATAATAAATTCATTTCCTTTCCAAATACAAAAAAATTACCATTTATTAAAATTTATGACAATATTATTTTGTAATATCATAAACAAATATATATTAGACATATTTTGGTATTATGTTAAACCTTATCATTTTGATTAACCCTTAGTCAACAAATTTTAGTTTAAACTATGATAAATGTTTTTATTATTAAAGGATTTAAATTTTAACTTATATGGTGTCTTTTGGTCCACAAATGGTCAATATATGAAATATTAGACCTTATAATAATCGATATTTCTTTAAATAATTTATGCATTTGAAATAATTTAATAAAATATTAATCCGATAAAATATCCTGATTATCAATTTTGATACCATTCACTACATTTACTTTTAAAATTATCAATAGAACATGTAAAATTTGATAAAAATTATATTATTATTTCCATAAAATGTCATGTTAATATATATAATTCTTGGATGAAAATAAATACCTCATATTAGTTTACTTTTAATATTTATAATATCATTTATTTTATTTTTATGATAATTGAATAATTACCACATTCTCATTACGTAAGAATTTAGGGTAATTATTTAAGTTTAAAAAATTATAAATAAATTTTCATTATTAAGAAAATTATTTTATATTTACAAAAAAATATTTACAGTCCATCGTATCTTTTGGTTAATACCATATTAAAAATATTATACTTATTAAAAATAAGATTGTGATATGTTGTCAATTTCGTTCATTTTAATAATAACAAAGTCCTTTTAATCGACATGTGTCCATTAAATAACCCAATTTTAATCCTTATATGTTAAGGTTAGAATTAAATTCACCCAATGATAAATAATATTAAATGGTATAGCCTTATCAATTATATATAATCTAGAATAACCTGTTTTACCCTTTGTCGATGTGATAAGTTTTACCATTGTTACTAATCATGTTGAAAAAAATAAATGGGGATTTATTAACAAATTTTAAAAACATAAATCTAAATATTTAATAAATTTTATCTAATTAAAAACCTATAAATTACTACAATTAACTTTAAATTAAATGCGCACAATGTGGTAAAAATATTTTTTTGGAAAATACATTTTTAAGAATAAAATTAGATTTCTTATTATACTAAGCATAGAAAAATATTTTTTAATGTTTATAAAATTATTTCAAGTAAATTATATATAAATTTAATTAAAATTATTCTCCATGTTTAATTTAATATATTTGTATTAAATTCATTGAACATGTAAAATAATTTTTTAGAAAATGCATCACTTTTATTTTAAAATTATTTTTATTTTAAATTCTATTGATTTGAAAACTAATGAATTAATTTTATTAATGAATAGATTATATATTTTTCAAAATTTATTTATTACTATTCATTCTCTCTAATCTAATAACTAGAAGATAACAACCGTGTTTAATAGTATCTTATGGTTCTTTTAAAACATAGTGTTTCTGAAACATAATATTTCAAGGAAATCAAATTATTTAAAGAGAAATATTTCATAAATACATCATGGAATTAAAAATAATAATAAAATTTTTACTTATTTTTTCCCTCATAAATAACCAATCATAATGAATGAAATTAAGGGTTACCCATGGAATGAAATGGGTTTCATAATCTTGTCCTAAGGATTAACCAAAAGGGCGTATAACAATAGTATACAAGAAATAAGGGATTTAAATCTTTATTAGTCCTTAATAAATGAAAAATAAGAATAAATCTTTAATAATTATGTCCAACTTAATTGAGAAAAATAATGATTGTGGTTTGGTAGCATTAGAAATATACCACTTAAGTGCGGTTTTAAGGAAAAGAATAAAGAGACATTAAAGTGGATAAAGGAATAATTATTTTCAAAAAAATAAAAGTGAACTGAAAAAGTACTCCTATAAAAATTAGTGATTTTAGAAAAATTATGGTGGCTTGAAATATTTTATGGAGTGTACATTATAATAGGTATGAAATAGATAAGTTTCCTTTAATAGAGTTTTCTTATCATGAGGAATTGAGAAGGTATCCTTTTAAAAATGCATTTCACCATAAAATAAATATTAATTGAGAAATATATATATGTTTTGAACATATAACCATAATATATGATATTTATACATTAATAATTAATCATTACATTGGGTAAAATAGGTAGGATGTGTAACCTAAAGGAAAAAATGGGGGTTTGAAGAGATCCTTTACATCAGGTCTGAATATGATTTTCACCAGCATATAATGTCATGAATAATCAAATTAGATTCATTAATAATTTAATTTATAACCTTTTCCACATATAATTTATTTATTATAATTTTATTAATTTCATTTATAGTCATTTTGATGAGTTATAATGTTTAATTTCATTGTTTTGGAAGCGTTTGTTTCACAGTTTCATGGTCGTTTAACTTGTTGATATTTATGGAAATTATTTTAAAATTGGATTAAGTCTTAAGAAGTGAAACTTTACGGTTTTTTATTCAATTGGAGATGTTTAAATTTACTCATATATATTATTTAGTTTTCTAAATGAAGATGATTCATTTGATAAAATGTTAAGGACAAATGTTGTGTTTATTTTGGTGGTTTTTATGACCATCATGAACTAGTATCATTTTATTTAATATTATATCTATATATTTGTTCCATAATATGAAATAAGTTATAAAATATATATATTAAAATCTATTTTCACCATAAAAATGGTTTTATGACCACCCATGATGGCGGTAATGGAAAATGAAAGCTCTTCATCTAAGAAGGCAGTGAACCGACATATTACGGATGATGATAATGTAATTAGAATAAAAGTAGGAGAGAATAGATTTGATGATGGATATTTAATTAAAATAAAAAATTATGGTATTTATATGATACTGGAGTTATCATGTCACTTTAGATATGGGTAAGGATTGTTGGAAGCAAAGATACCCTTGTTTGGAAATGGAGTATGGATTGTGTTTATTTACAATTCTCACATGGTTGTTTAGGAAGTTTTTAGGGAAAGGTATCTTACAGTTCAAGATGATCACAATATTAAAGGTGGAATAGTTTCCTAGTGTTCGCCAAATTTTTGATGTCAAAAATTTGTAGAATGGATTTGTTTTGTGAAAAGAGAATTTTCTTGAATGTCTTATGATTTTATGTCAAAGGCATGGGTTTTGAGAAGATGGGCTATATGAATTTAGTTTTATGAAGGATCCAAAAAAGATGATGGGGATCTACATGACAGTGACAAGATTCGTGAATGAAAAAGAATTGGATCATTGAGAAAAATTATGTTGATCATGGTGATTATGAGAATTGGAGATTCATTGTGGTGTGATGGTTTTCATGTAAAGCACCACGATTGTGATGAGCATCGCGAATGGTGAATATCCAAGGAGATTCATGACAGGAGGAGCATAGGAAGATATTTGTGAAAGATACTATAAATTCACTAAGAGGTGGTGGATCATGGAAAATACCGACCCAATAAATATGAGGCTAACACCACTTAATTTTAATGAGTTTTTCAAGTAAAATCCAAAAATTATCTGATTTCTTGAAGTTAAGCGAGCTTCACAAATCCGTATTTCATTGTGAGATTGAGCATTGAAAAAAGACTATAAGTCTTGACTGATTCCCATAATTTTTATTAAAGGGTGATTTGCGATGATGGAGTATTACGCATTAACTCACTGATCTTCATGAAGGAAGTTTGTTCTGCGATGGAAGTGAAATTTTCGAAGGTAGTTTATTCTATGAAGGTAGTGAGTTTCTCAATGGAGCTTTGCAAAAGGTAGTATTGAACATAATGTTTAAGTGGATAGGTCTTTCAGTGTGCATCAGTACAAGAAAATGGTGAAATCAGAGTCTCATTATATTTAGAGACAAATTATTAAATGCCAATATATTTAAGTAATCTTCATGTTGATAAACTGAGTAAGTATTATCTCACAAAACTGAGATAGGGGTAGTCGACGAAAGTGTTCTGAGGGTCGGAGTGAGCTATCCATGAAATATTTTAATGGTAGTGTTCCTAGAGTAGAGTGACTGTGACCAAACTTATGTATTCCACATATAGTGAATATTAGTGGATTTAGTTATGTGAACGAAGCACTATCGGTGTATTCTCCTTGGACCATCCCTTAGTGGTGAACCATATAAAAGAGATTTATTGTCTATCTCTTCATGTGATTATATTATTGTTGATCAAATACATCATATAGGTTTAACAAGTTCCTACCAATGTGGGAATAATATATATAATATTAAAATAAAAAGTTGACGCCCTATTTCACTGCTCCCTCTCAGGGTGTTTTGGGGTCCTACATGGATAAGGTAGCAGAAAGGAACAATTTAAGAGAAAAAGATGTAGGATTTTACATCTCAAATGTCATCTCCTTGAAAAAATCCTTAAAGAACTTGGAATAGGTCTATTAGTGGGACAAAAAACACAAGGATGTGAGAAGAGTCTTGGGAAATAAATTGGAAAAAATATTGGCAATATCCAAAACTTAGAATGTGTGAGGAGAAGGAGTGGTATTTATAAAGGGAGGAGAGGGGTGTTTTTTTACTATTATATTCTTTAATTTATTATTTTGGATCAAGATTTTCAATAGTACAGATTTTCAGGACTATATATAGTTAATAGTGAATGTGAGTTCAATATAATGGTTTCTTACATCATTTATAACTTAAAAATTTATATATTTGGGTGAAAATGCTAAATATCGTAAATTACTGTATTTCACTATTCACCAAAAAATCAACAATTTTAGAAAAATAAACAAATTATACAGTAACCATTTATTGAAAAGTATATTTCAAAAAAGGAATCCATTTTATAAAATTAATTTTATTAATATGAGAAATTTAATTTTTAAAATAAATAATTATTTATTCAAAAACATACATTTTTAATTTCAAAATTGATTTTATGACCATTTTAAAAATTATCTATGGTCTCAAAAAAAAAATATTAGCATTAAAATAAAACATAATTTTAATTTATAATACTATTTTTTGAAAAAAAAATTATTTTGAGTCAATATTTTTTTATAAAACAGCAATTAAAACATTGATATTTTTATAAAAACAAAAACAATTAATTTATCATTTTTAAAAAATTTATTCACCTATACCACGATATTAATATATTATATTTTCATTTTATAAGTTACCTAAATATTATTTTACATTTCCATAGGTTATTTTAGTATTCTAAAGATAATATTTCTATTCCTAATGTCATATTACTATTTCAACACTTAAATTTATAAATATCATATTGGTTACCAACTTCCTATAAATATCCCTTATTCTATTCATTATTCATTATATTTTACTTTATCTCAAGTTTACGTATACATTCATCTTCGGAATGAATATTTTATTATTAAAATTATATTTTATTTATATACATATGTTTGTAAGTTCCATCATTCTTGTGGATCAAGAATATCAAAATTTTCATATTCTCATTATCTTATTTTCTATTTATTGTCCCTCTATAACATTTGGCATTCATATTGGTTTAATTTTTGACTAATTTATCATTATTAATTTATGAGAATAATGTTCTATGGGTTCCTCTATGTGATATATGTGTCTTATACTGCATGAAATAATTAAAATAAGGAAAATCCCACTGATAAAATTATGAGTTGTTACAATCAATTACTCAAAAATTTATGTTTTTAGATTATAATGTTAAATAACATATTATTACCATATTTAAATATTCATTAAAATTCAAATATTTTAGAAAAATATCAAAAAATCACCATTACAATTTTTTGATGTGAAAATTTCTAAAAAATATTTTTATGAAAATATTTTAATAAAAATGAGGAATTTAATTTTTAAATAAAATATAAATTTATTTAAAAAATATAAATGTCTATATTATGATCATTTTTTCAACACCCTTTAAAATTACATATGGTCTCATAAAATTATATATTTATTATAATAAAACATATCATTCCATTATAAATAAATTATTTGAAAATAAATTCTTATTTAAATTATTATATTTATAATAAAAGTGAAATAAAAATTATTTATGTTGAATAAAAAATAAAAACACTTAATTTTTCATTTTTAAAATATTTATTTACTTTTACTATGGTATAAATATATCATATTTTCCTTTAATAATATAACTAAATATTATTTTAAATTTGCATTTGTGAGGTTATTATTCGTAATGGTGAGATTACTATTATATCATTAATAATACTATTCTAATAGTTATATTAATTTTCCAATGGTTAAATGTTTAGTGGTAACACTGGTTAAATACTTTCTATAAATACATCATATTTCTTTAATTATTTATTCACATATATTTTCTATCAAGTTTTTATATATTTTTATTTTCATGATACATATTTCATTATTAAGAATATGTTTTATGTCTATAGTATTGCTCATCAGTGTGATTAGTCATAGAGATTAAGAGGATCCAAATTTTTCCAATTATTATTTTCATATTTTATATTTTTTCCTATTTTATATTTTGGTCGGAGTAGAGTACTCAAGAGGGGGTGAGTTGAGTATCTATGAAAATTTCTGTTTGAAAAGTTTTCTTAAATGGTTCCCCAATAAAAATAAATACATCGCAATTAATCAAAGTAATACGGTTATGAAAGTTTGACTATTTGAATAACTTCTTAGAAGATTGATTAATTATCAGTAATCTTAATATCAGTTATTTATATTACTTTTGGGGCTATTCTAATAAGGAAAAAATTATAACTTCTTTCTAATATTAACTATCAATGTAAATCTATTGATTTTTGTATTATATAGTAAAATATAGAAAACTAAATTAAACAACATAGAGGATATAAAACAAGTTGTTCAGTCTCATCCCAAGACCTAATCTACTCCACTTAGTGATCACCAGCCACCAAGAAGTTTATATTAATAAACTTTATCACCACCATAGATTGGGGTAAAGAACAGTGCACATGGGTGTCCAGGTTACACGATCTCTTCAATAGTTCTTCATGGGTATAAACTACTTAGTCACACATGGAACTCTTCCATACTTATATGTGGTAGTAAACAATGTAAAAATATATAATAGGAAGGATATCTTGTATCCTTCAGTTTAGTGTATGAGACAATGTGTGTTTTTATACAGACACACACACACTACTCAAAAGACTTCACTTCACTTCATCAATTAACTGTTTATTCTCAAAAGGGTGAGAAGTAGGTTCTGGTCTTGATTTTATCACTCTCTGCATATCTTCAATCATACCTTCTAATGACTTCACTTCATCACTTAACTATTTTTTCTCAACTCTGACTTCTTGAATTTCATGAAGCATTTTTTGCTGAATCTTCCAAATAATCCTCTCTAACAATAGAGTAGCATATCTTTCACCCAAGGTTGTCATAGGAGCAGGTTGAGTGTTCATAAGATTTTTAACTCTAGCAAATAAGGTAGCTACAAAGGTTTTCAAATCATCCCTACTCACTATGGTAGAAAAATCTTATGAAGGTTCAGAAGTAGAAGTTGAGACAAGCTCATGTTCCTTTACAGATATAACATCATGAGAAGATACTAGTTTCAATTGAAACATAGTAGATAGATCTATACCTTTAACTAAGGTTCCTTAGGATTCATTTACATCAAAATAGCTATGGAATTTATAGTATGTATCCATAGAGTTTGGATCAATTGGATTAGGCACATCAACAATTTTCCGATTGGGGCACTGCTCCCCCTCAACAAGTACATATATTACAGGACTAAGAGATTTATATCCTTGATCTATTTACAAGAATTCATCAACAATAGCCACACCCATTCCTTTTATAGGAAATTTAAAGGATTTCTCTATTATTGTTTCAGCTGATGGAATAATCTCAGGAACAAATTGTTCCTCTAGGCATCCCTCAAAATATGATTCTTTCTCAAGACAAAGACATTCTTCTAAATTTTCTTCTAAAACAACCTTTTCCCTTACATTAAGAGCATACTCTTTTTTAGAAGTAGGTTCTTCTTCTATATCAACAATTTTTTAGGAGTATGAACATCCTTATTAATTAAGACTTGAGGATTAGGCTCACTGCCTTCCTCATCTAGGACAACTTTCCCTTTAGGTGAAACGACCTCTTCTTCTTCTTCTTCTTCTTCCACAATAGAATAGTCAGCATGCTCATCTGGATCCATACTAGGATCAGAAATGTATTTAGGTCTTGAAGAGTGCTCAATCAGGTTGAAATTTTCATAGACCCTCTCATTATCCTCTACCCACTATTTTATCCATACATTCAAGATGATTTTCATTACTTTGACTATTAATTTTGAGATAAAAAATTCATATTCTGTAATGAATTCATCATCTGGTCCAACCAACCCTTTGGAATGAGGCATAGCATAGATTAACCTTGTGTAGAACATGGAGGTTGAATTTGAGGTTCTTTTTATGAAATCACACATATGAAGTATTACATACTTGAATAGGTTGATATTATATCCATTATTCATAAGATGTATCAAAAATACATTCCAATACTTGAGTGTAGAAAAATATCCTTTTCTTGGACTAATCATATTCTGAACAATCTTAAACAAAAATTTGGTTTCACCATCTAGCTCGACAGCAATAGCTCTTCACTTTGTTTCATTGCCAGTAAAAATTCCCAAGGATTATTTTAAAATAAATATATTACTCGGAGGAGTAATACCTCTTTGTTAGTCCTAAAAAATACCCTCATGTGGTATCCTTAGGCAAGCAGTTCACTATCTCAAAGAAAAGGTACATCTTTGGCCATTGATCCATATTTTTAGAACAAAACCGTCTTCTATATCAAAAGAGAGTTGAACAAAGTGATAAAAATGAGAGACTATATTTCGGTATATCGGCCTTTCTTCTTTTTTGAACCTATCATGCAATCCTTTCTCTTTTAGAACTATCAATACTAAATACTTACTTGACAACAACCATATGGGGCAATTTGTTTTAGGCACCACTATTCTGTTTACTAGGTTTGGATTCAAAGGACCTTTGGGAATAATCTTCGGTGCTATTTTCATCTTATTATTTTATTTTCACTTATCATGAGTTGATTATGATGAGTTTTTCATTTTGGGAATTCAATGAAGGTTATAGAGAGAATGAATAAGGTTGAAGGATGGGTTACAGTTTGAGAGAAGAGATCTCGGGTGTATAAAGGAGTGGAACTTATTTCATTTTTATCATTTATCTATATCATGCATCGGAAAATAAAAATCATGGTAATGTTAAAGAATAAATTAATTAATTACCATGATACATTTTATAATATGTAAATAAAATGACAATGTGTCTTTACGGAGAGACTGAAATAGAATTTCACAGTGAGACCGTAACATGTTTTCATAGTGAGACCATAACAAGTTTTCTCAGTGAGATCTCAACTGTGTGACTCCAAATCTGGTGGACCGTATTGTTTGAAATAGTATGTGCTAGACCATATCTTAGAGATAGTAACTGTGAGATTATAAACATGAAACAACAACTTTTAAGACAGTAAACTATAGTACTACAAGAGTTAGATAGTAATCTTAAGACAGTTATTTGTGAAACTATAAACTGTGAAATAGTACAATTACTACTTAAGATTTGACATTCCCTATTCATGTTAGATGTAATCTATTCTTTCATAATTTAATGGTTCGTTGAATATATCAATAAGCCAATATTCAGTTCTAATGAATTCAAAAGTGATATCACCTTTGTGATAATGGTATCTCAAAAGTGACGTCTTACAAAAGTATGTTTTATACTAGAGTGTGAAACATGATTTTTGGTGATATTAATAGCACTTGTATTGTCACAATTTATAGGTACATGCCTGAATTGATATCCATAGTCTAGTAATGTGTGTTTTCTCCACAACATTTGTGCACCAAAACTACCAGGAGCTATGTACTCAACTTCAGTAGTAGATAATGCGACAAAGTTTTGTTTCTTAATACATCATGATACTAGTGACTTTCCTAAAAAGTGACATATTCTCGAGGTGCTTTTTTCTATATAACTTACAACCACCGAAGTCAGTATCAGAATAAGTAACTAACTCAAATGATTTTCCTCTATTATAGAACAATCCTAGATTGGGTGTATGATAGAGGTTTTTGAAAAATCTATTAACAACATTTAGATTATATTCCTTAGGGTTTTCTAAAAAATGAGCACACATACATATACTAAACAAAATGTTAAGTCAACTAGTTGTTATTTATTGTAAGATTCCAATCATTATTCTATAAGTGGTTTGATCAATATATTTTCCATCTTCATCAAAATATAACTTACAAGTATTACTCATTAGAGTGTCACTAAATTTAGTTCTATACAAGCCAAAATGTTTTAGAATATCTCTAGTATATATTATTTGATTTAAAATAATACCATAATTATTTTTAATGATTTTAAATCTAAGAAAGAATTTTAGGTCACCCATTAAACTCATTTCAAAATAATTTTTCATCATTTTAGAAAATTCAATACATAAATAAATTCATGATGATCTAAATATAATATCATCTACATAAATTTGAACTACTAAAATATCATTGGAAATTAATTTTATAAAAATGATATGATCATCTATTCATTTTATAAAACCTTTAGAAATAACAAAAGTACTTAATCTATCATACCAGGCTTCTGAATCTTGTTTTAAACCATAAAAAGATTTTGATGAATTAAAATCATTATTTGGAAAGTTATTATTTTTAAAACTAGGGGGTCGATCAACAATTACATCCTTATCTATATACCCATGTAGGAATTCATTTTTATCATCCATTGGATATAGTTTGAAATTTAGATGTGCAACATAAGCGTGCAGAATTATGATGGCATCAAGTCTAGATACTAGTGTAAAGGTTTACTCATAGTCCATTCACTCTTTTTGACTATATACTTTTTTGACCAATCAAGCCTCGTTTCAAACTATGTTACCAGCTTCATCTACTTTATTTATAAACACCCATTTAGTGCCTATGGTTAATGTTTCATTGGGTTTGTCAATAAGATCCCAATTTTTTTTATTTCAAAATGATTATGTTCCTCTTGCATAGCCATCAATAAAAATTCCTCATTGATAGAATCATTAATGTTCTTAGGTTCAAGTTGGGATAAGAAGACATGATGTTCAATATAATTTCTAAGAAAAGCTCTATTTTGAGTTCTTTTATCTAAATCTCTTATAAATGCATCTAAAGGAAGGTTCTTAAGAGTTTTAACAACTCTAGAAAAAGAAGGACTAGTGATTTTAGGTTCTTCAACACGTTTAGGTTCGTTATGACCTAAATCTGAAGAATTTCTAGAATTGGAAGTTTTTGAAGATTCCTTTACAGGATGATTAGAGAATTTTTAATTGATTTTCAGATTTGAAACATCATCCTCCAGGTTCTCTGGAGTGGTCATAGGCTCACGTAGATCTGTTTCATCAAATTTGACATGGATAGATCCTTCCACACATTTAGTTATTTTATTAAACACTCTATATGATTTAGTAGAGATTGAATATCCTAGAAATATTCCTTCATTACTCTTGGATTCAAATTTGTCAAGACTGTCCTTAGTATTAAGGATATATACTTCGCAATAAAAAACTATGAAGTAGATTACTTTGGGTTTTCTATTATTCCATAAATCATAAGGAGTTATTTTATGAATAAATCTAATAAAAAATCTATTAAAAATATATAAATCTATATTTACAGCTTCAACCCAAAAAAATGGTATGTCTTATTCATTAAGCATAGTTCTAGAAATCTCTTTCAAGATTAGATTTCTTCTTTCTACAACTCCATTTTGTTGAGAAGTTCTATGGGTAGAGAAATTATTACCATAGACATTTTGTGAACAAAAATATTCAAAATATTGATTTTCAAATTCACGACCATGTTCACTTCCTAAGGATTTAATTATATATCCACTATGATTTTCTATAGTTTTGGCATATTTGGTGAAATGAGTACATGCTTCACTTTTGTGAGCCAAAAAGAATGTTCATGCGTATCTAAAGAATTAATTTACATGAACAGAAACATAATGATTACCATTTAAACTAGAAAATCTAGATGGTCCAAAAACATTCACATGAACCAGTTTGAGAGGTTGAGAAGTTGACACTTCATTATTTGATTTGAAGGAAATTTTGTGTTTCGTTCCCTTTAGATAAGGATTACACACTTTATCATTTGGAAACTCATGTTTGGGTATATCTTTTAATAAGATTTTTCTAGTTAGATTTCTAAGGGTGGGAATTTTACAGTGTCCTAGTATCCTTTGCCAATGACAAGGCTCTGTGAAATACACATAAACATGAAGCATTTTTAGAGACTAAAAAAATCTAATTTAATTGAGTATACATTTTCATTTCTCAATGCATAAAAAACTAATTAATTTTTTTGAATTAAAAAAATTGATAGAATAATTTTATAATTTTATATTAAATCCATCACCACAAAGTTGTGATATACATTGCGGATTATATTTCAATTCATCAAAAAAATTACTTTCGAAATTAAAACTGAGTTAGAGTTGCTGATTTGGCCAAGGCCAATGTTTTTTCCATTAGCATTGTCACCAAAGGTGACATATCTACCATCAATTTTTATTTAGTTTTTGAACCATAAATAGTCCCCTTTCATGTGTCATTAACACCCACTATCCAGGTACCATAAGATTTTATAGGAGCTCTTTAGGAAACTTTCCTACAAAATAGTCAAATAAAAATAGACATCGGTACCCATATTTGTTTGGGTCCAGTAATATTAGTGACCGGGGATTTAGGAACCCACATATTCGTCATAGGTAACCTATAAGAATTATGTAATGTTCTTGAAAAATAAACACTATTTGGTCCATAATATATTGAAATAGTAGAGTGTATGATAACTTGAAATAGCTCGAAGTTTTCCAGAATTAGCAGTAAAGTTGTGTGTCCTTGATTTAGAAGAAAAGGTAGTTCTTCCCAAATTTCTTTTACCAGGTTTATAGCCAATACTAGTAGTATATTTTGGAGAAATCTGTTTACCGAACATTTGTACCGAAGTATCTTTACCATTAGTAAATATTTCAAGGTCATTTTTCAATTTCTCATTAGATAGCATTAATGAATTGTTTTTTTGTGTAATTGATCATTTTTATCCTTTTCTATAGTAAGTTCAGTTTTAACTATTGAGGTAAGAGCATGATGTTTCCTTAAAGATTTGTATTTATCTTTTAGTTCATTGCATGTATCTTCAAGAATATTAGAGTACTCAAACATTTCTTCATTAAACATATTTTAAGAGTCACTTTCATCTCCAGAATAGTAATAATTATGTACAGTATATTATAGTGTTACCAGAGATGTGTTTGTCAGGAAACACATATTGGCTTTGTTATCCTATTCACCATGTGAAGATTCTGAGTCACTTAAACTATCCTTAGAAGAACTCCATGTTACTTTCATTTCCTTTTAATACTTTCTATCATTGTCCTCATATTTCTTTTTGTACATGATCTTGGGATAGTCAGCCTTTACCTGTCCCTTTCACTTACACTCATAAGATACTATCTCATCAGACTTGTCACTTATTTTACAATATTTCTTCCAGCATCCTTTTTGATCATATATTCCTTTGAAGTTAGGATTTATAAAAAATTAATTCTTTTTGTAAAATTTCATAAAACTTCTAGATAATTGATACATCACCTCATCATTTTCAGGTGATGATTGTTCACTGCTGGATCTTTATACAAAGTCTTCCAATTTTCACTTTTCTTTGTGTCTAGATGTGGTGGTCTTAAATGAAACAAATCTCCTTTTGTGTTCATCCTCCTCTTCCTTGTTGTCTTTCAGCTCCTATTCATACATAATTAGTTTCCCAATGTGTTATTTTATAGGTAAATTACTGATGATTCATGATTCTCAAATTGAGATAGAGGTTCCTATCCATCTATCAGGTATGCATTTGAGAATCCTCATGATCTATTCTTTTGCAGCGACTTCTCTTAAAAAATAAATCATTGTGTTGAAAATTTCATTGAACCTGAGATACATGTTAGAAATAATCTCATAATGTTTCATTTTAAATTATTCATATTTAATAGTATATGTATTATGTCTCATTTCTTTCACAATAGAAGTTACTTCATGTGAAATAGACAAAGTATCCAAAATTTCATGGGTTGTTTTAAATGTATAAATTCTGTTAAATTTATCATCTCTTATGTAGAAATATAGAGAATTCATGGATTTTCAATTATTATTGTAGGCTGTATTGGTTGGGTCATCCCATGTGATTCTATTAGTAGAAATAATCTTATACTCATCTATAGTTAAGACCAAATTTCGAAACCCATACTCTCTAAATGAATCTTCATTTTGATTTTCCATTGGGTATTATTGGTTTCATTAAAGAATGGTGTTATGTTCATTGAAGCACATTCCAATCTATTATCCATAATAAAGAAATACTTTTAAGAGCTATAAATTTAGAATTAATAGAAATTTATAGACCATTAAAGTACAACTAAAATCATAGTTGAATAGGTTCATAAACAGTTTCTTAATAGAAATAAAAATCTCCTCTAAAACCATATGTTGGTCAGAGTAGAGTACTCAAGAGGGGGTGAATTAGGTTTCTATAAAAAAATTTATTCGAAAAGTTTTTTTAAAAGTTTCCCCAATAAGAATAAATAAAGCCCAATTAATCAACATAATTTGGTTTTGAAAGTTTGATTGGTTGAATAACTTCTCAAAAAAATTTATTAATTCTCATTAATCTTAATATTAGTAATTAATATTACTTTTTATGCTATTCAAATATGGGAAAACAATTATAACATCTTTCTAGGATTAACTATAAATATAAATCTAGTGATTTCTGAATTATATAGCAAAATAGAGAATACTAAATTAAAGAACAAAACAGATATAAAAAAAGTGGTTTAGTCACAAGATGAGACCTAATCCAATCCACTTGGTGATCACCTACCACGAAGAAGTTTATATTAATAAACTTGATCCACACCCTATATCGGGGTAAACAATAGTGTACAATATTATCTAGGTCACACGACCACTTCCATAGTTCTTTGTGGGTATAAACAACTAGGTCACACAGGGACCTCTTCCACACTTTTCCATGGGAGTAAATAAGTGTAAAAATATATGAGAGGAAGGATATCTTCTATCCTTTAGTTTATTGCGGGAGACAGTGTGTGTTTTTATACAAACATACACATGCTGCTCGAAAGATAAAAACAATAAAAAACAGAGAAAAGATGATGAAATAAGGTTAGAAGTTCCATGAGTGTTATTATTTTAATCTCTTTACTTCTTGGATTAAGTAGATATAAGAATCATGTCCTCTTTAAAGAAAAATATTATTGTAAGTCTGGTGCTTTGGTTTATAGTTAGATATAACTCACGTTATTCATGGAGTTGGTATTAAAAAGATGTTCTTGACTCTGATCTATAGTATCCCAACTTTTAGATTCGTGAATGCTTCATCTGTTCTTCATATGTCTTGAGTTTCATGTGTCGGTTCACACTTCTTCAATATATCACTTCTCTTAGTTTCTTGGGATGCACATTTCTTTTTATTCTTGGAGTGCATGTGTTGAAGCTAACAACATGCATGTATTCTACACCTCATACGTCATACTTTTAGGTGACATGTATACAATGAAATATTAATTATGTTAGTGGATTTAAAAGACTCAAATATGTCTGTTAGAAATTAAATAGAAAACAACAGATTAGATTAAATAATGGTGTCACAGTCTGTCTAGAAACGGTGTCACTTGGAAATGGTGCCTCCTTAAATCAGTGTCTTCTTATTTGTCTTCGTGAATTGAGATTGTTATGATGGCACAATTTTATAGATATTAGAAACTAGTAACAAATATGTGGTGTTAGGATCACGGTGTTTGGTCCTTTTCAGAACTTCAAACGGTGTCTCAACAAGGAAGCGGTGTAAGTGACTTGAATAGATCTGAAACTAGTTTTGGTGTCTCAGTTACAGTGTCTCGGTCACGGGGTCTGGTTCACGGTGTATGGGTCAAGATGTCTTGTCATGGTGTATGGTTCATGGTGTTTGGGTCTCAATGTTTGGGTCACGGTGTTTGGTCCACGGTGTTTGGGTCACAGTGTCTGGTCACAATGTCGGGTCACAGTGTCTAGGTCCTTTTCCAGGAAAACATAACCGGCGAAAGAATCATGGTTTCTCAGACTTATCCAAATATATGTATATAGACATAAGAATTGATATTCATAGAATATATTAGACTTAATCATTTATCACTGAAATCCATTATAACAAAAGTTAAAAAATATAGTTTACAATAATCAAACATAGCACTGAAGATATTGGATATCTTTATTTGAAGCATAAAGAAACCAACCATCTGTACAGATGATTTGAGATAGATTAAATAGGATTAACAAGATTTATAGGATGTTCAGGATTTGTGATCATTAAAACATGATTAACACAAGAGTATTCTGATAGTATTAATTCTAATTCTTATGGTTATTTTTATACTCTAAATTTAATTTTTAAATATATATAATAATTTGTAGTTGGTTTTATCATAGAGTGATTTTGAATTATATAATGTTATATTTACTAAATATGAAACATTTATATATCAAAATGAGAAATTCCATTTATAAAATTCAAGGTCAATACATTCTTCCCCCCAAAAGAAATTTCACCCTTGAATGTTCATTCTACATCATGTTGCAATGTAATCTCCTCATACTTATGTTTTCCCCATTATACTTTTACTAGGAGAGTTATATTGTTGTGTATAACATTTTCTCTATATTCCATTTTCATAATCAGTTAATAATAATAAGATACATCATATATCACCTTGATATTTTATGATTTTTTTTCAAATAATTTTAATTTCTTTTATAGCTTATGCTACACACCACACCAACTTTTAACGGAACATGTCATACTATTAAAATATTACTATTAAATATGATAGATATCACCAAGATATTAGATTGGTGGGTTTGAATTGGAATAAATAAATTATGAAATATTTTGTTTACATTATTATATAAAATTAATTCATTGGTGGCTAATTCATTATAAATGAAAAATAAGAACCAAATGAAAATAAATGAAGTTTTTTTTATGAAAAAATATTTTTTCTTAACACAAACACATTTTAATTTAGTAAATTGGAAAAATAAAATTTGGTTATTTATTTTAATGAAATTTGTATACTATAAATTGAATCAAATATTTAAAATTAATATAATTTTTTTCTATAAATATATATAAATAAATCCAATTTTATGATTAAAAATTATATTATTCTAAAAATCTATCTTGTGACATTTTGTGTTATTATTTTAAAATATAATTTTCCAATCATTGAAAATTTATTTGAAATAATGAGCTTATTTTTTTAATTAATCATGTCCCAATTATCTTATAGTGAGTTTTTGAAAATATTCTAAAAATATAAAATTTTCAGTAAATAGTGAAAATTTCATGTTTTTATTACAAATGTGTCTTTTATTTCAAAGAATTTACCAGATAAATTTTATTTTGATGTGGGTTTAAAAGAAAAATTAGTTCAACTGTATATCTATTAATATATTTTAGTTAATTGGAATAAATTTCATATTGAATTTTGATCTCAAAACTTTTTAAAATATTGGAACTTTTCTATTTAGAAAACAGATTTTTCGTCACATATATGGGAATAATTTTAAATTAGATTTCACAAATTATATGAACATAATTTGGAAAAATTAATTCCATATTTTTAATAATAATAATTTATATTATATGATAATTTCAATTTAATTTTGGACCATAATTAATCATAAAGATATTAAAAATTAACTACCGTGGTTAAGGTTAAAACGGGTTTATTGGGGGTTAAACTAAAATTATAACGGGAAACATTTCATATAAACTTGTCCAAAACAGATTTTATGGCCATATTTAGATCATATAACCTCTAAGGTTAGAAAGCGGTCTATTTTGTATCCTTGTTTCAAGTAAACAACATGGGTACACATTTTTATTTTTAAAAATAACAAGTGTGCCACTCACCAATCTTATAAAAGGAAACCCCTCCTCTATCCACTTTACAACTTAAAATACCATTAGAGAAATTTATTTATTTCTTCCAAAAAAAAATATCTTGATCCCTTATTTTTATTATAAATAAATCCAAAGATACCGTTTTTCATACATGAAGAGGTTGTCGGAAGAAGAGATATCACACTTAACCGGACATATTTATTTTATTTATTCTTCCTCCACCTTAAAATCATTTCTGAATTTTATTGTATAATAACATAAGTAAATCCCATACACATACATGTTATTATTTTAACATAATAACCTAAATATTTATCCTCTTTAATCAAACACAATTCATAATTATCATTCATGTGTACGATGGACTACCTCCTCACAAACCTACAACATTATTTTTCCATCAACACATCTCAAAACTAGATATGAGGATGAATTTAATAATTACACGTGATATTTATGTTATTATTATACATATGAAATTATAACATCACATATACTTACTCACCTTTCAACTCATTAGAATACAATTACGTAGCTTGCGTGCATGACAGACTACTACCTCATAAACTGATGTGATGTGTCTTTTTTCTATTTTATATGGGTGGTAATAAGTACATATTAAATGAATATATATTATCTTTTACACATAATTATACCTATGGTTTTATTATATCACCTATACCTTCTTAGTTTCCATTATGTAGGGGATATAATAACGTTGTTTGTGTGTTCAATAGATTATCGCCTCACGATGCGATGTGATTTTTTTTCTCAAACAATTTTATTAGAAGGTAATTAGGGTAAAATTGATGAATATATGTGATATATATTATTAAAAAATGATAATTTATGGGTAATATATTATTTATATGTTTTAGTTTTATTTTTTGAGAAAATTGAAACAATGTTCATTTATACATGCGACCTACTGTCTTTAAGAAGAGTCTATTTGATTTTCTATCTATAAATTTAAATGATTAATATAAATACATATATAATGAATATATATTATATTTATATCATTTTTAAAATTATTTATATGAGGTAAACATGATCAATTTATAATACCAAAAATAAGAAAATCCAATTATACGTGAGAAACAAAGTAGTTATGACATAAAAAGTTATTTTAATAATGATTTATTATTAAGTAGGTAATAGATAGTCATAAATAAATCATATATGGTATAATATATATACTTTTGGATGTTTAAAAGATTTATAATAAATTTATTTTAATTATATAGGAGGCTCAAACACAAATGAAGGTATTTGAGACTTAAGGTAAGTGATTTTTGACTCACATTTACTTTCTGTGCGAAAATTCCATATTCACTGCATGTTTATTTTATTTGGTGTATAAAAATCACATTAATATTTTTATTTTTATTATAAATAAAAATTTATTGTTTTACATGTCAATTATTTGATCTAACTTTCATGGGGTTTATGATTTCCATTTACCAATGTAGTAATGGATTTTTGTGTCAATTTGTCTACCTTGAGACACACATTGTGTGATGCAGTAATATTAATTTATAATTTTTATATAAATAAAATTTGACATGCAATAAAATTAATATATCTATTCTAATGATATACTATGTATAATTTAATTTCATATCTTCATGGGTAAAATGATTTAAATTCACCAAATTTGTATGGGTTTTATGATACAATCAAATATTTTATCAAGATTGATTATATTTATTTCTATAATAATGAATTATTATGATAAATATCTAAAGATACTCATGAATTTTATTCTACTAAGTTTTTTTCCTTAGAATCCATGTTTTTGTTCATTTTCCACTATTTATTTGTTGAATATTTTGAAATATTTATTTTAAATAAAGAAAGATTTTTTTATCTCTTCAGCAAAAACCCATTTTTTCTTCCATATCCATGTTTTCTAAAAATGATTTTAAAAATGTTTTAATTTTAATATTATATTTTTTTTAATTTCATTTATAACTACTTTTTTTTCTTTTTGAAAATTGTTTCAAAATAAATACTCATGTTTTTTCCCAAACAATCCCGATTTGAATATTACTAAGAATATGATAGAAATATTTGTTTAAAAGTGTATAACATAAATGATATTTTCTATAATTATGGCCACAAATTATTTTAAATCATACTCTATATGTTTTTAATGATATTTTCAATGAAATTTATTTTAGAAATATTTTATGAATTTTTAATTTTAATAATCTATTTTTTATATTAATGTAATTTTCTTGACAAAATGATTTCAATGAATTTTAATTATTCCATTATATTATTCCAACTGTATTTAAAAAAACTTGTTTTAAATTTTTTGTGTTCAAAAAAGTGTCTTTCAAAGTGTAATGACTATTTTCCTCAATAAATCTTCCATATGATCTTTCAAAATCATTTTTATTCAATGATGACATCCTTTGATGATACTTATGCTTTACTGTGGATATGATCCATGGATACCATTCTTATTATTTCATTGGATGGTTTACTTTTACTATGTATATATGTTTATAAAACCCATTTCAATTATACTATTTATGGTATGATGAAATGTTTTATAAAACCCATTTCTTTTTAGGGGTTTTGATATGATGAATATTTTATGATATTTTAAAACACTTAGGTATAGTTTTCATGAAGTGATTGTCATTACACTATAAACAATGATTGCAGATATGTTATAATAAATATGGATAGGTCCTATATCTCCCTAAAATTAATTAGGTACTGATTAATGTTTTATGAGCTCAAAGGTTATACCAGAGGTTATCCCAAGAACTAAAGAGGGAACATGGGAGGTTATTGTAGGACTGAAGGAGGGAACAAGGGAAGTTATACCATTCTCTAAGTATTTACATGTGTGTTTATCCCAAGTCTACCATTTCATTAATATCTTAGTATATATCCTTGACATAATATTTTATATTATTATGTGTATACCACAAATCTATGTCTTATTACAATTTTACGCTCTCACAGACCATGTTCATTGATTTCATTATGATTCATGTCTCATAAAATACCATTATTTATTTCCTAAATCATGTTTACAATCTATTTTATGAAAGATATGGGTTTTAAAATGTTATTATCATGTTTTCATACTGTTATGCCCATTTTATGTTGATACCACTCTTATTTACACTTACCGATCATCTGAGATAACTCTTTTTTATGTTTCCTTTCCTTAGGTTATGAGGAATGTTTTTATATAGGGTATGTTTATGAAGAGTAAAAAAGGGGATGATCTTTATGAGATATGTTGAATATAATCCACTAAATAATATTATTGTGTACATATAATCCAAATGTACTTAACCATTATGGTCATTTAGACTGTATTTGTGAAATGTATAGAATTATCCTTTAAAAAGATGTGATATTTATGTATGATATGGTTGGGTCTCTACAAATATTTTTCTAGATGTACCACATATGAATTCAATTCATGTGAGGGATTTCATTTATTCATCATCAAGAGGGATACATAGAATTCACTATATACTTTATAAAGGGTTGGAAATATTTCTAGGTAATAGTCCACAACTCTGATTCGATCGAGTATCTCAAAGGGGGTGATATACCTAGAGATTATATTTCCATTATTCCCCAGTATTATATCCCACTTAAATGAAGATATAAAGTGGAAAATTTTATCTCTAACCTCAAAATCCATGTCTCATCTATCATTATAATTATAGTTGTTCTATCGAATTTGATCATCCTTGATGGGTAGTTAAATGGTCTTGACCCATTCTACCATTTCCTCAACTATTTCTGGACCCATAATATTTCATTCACCATATTAATACTAGTATTCTTATTTTCTATATCTCTTCTAAAACAAGAATTAATATGGGGGTATTTGTATTCTTGAGTGAATGCTATTATTGTATGAGAAGTCGATTAGAGGAATTTATCACTTTCTTCACCATTGAAATCCATCGAGCATGCACTAAACTACTCCTAATGTGTCTTGATAGTACATTCAAATTGGCCATTGGTTTGGTGGGGATAATCCATATTAATGATAAAATCTATGTTAAGATCAGGTTGGAGGATTTTATGGAACATATGGGTAAATATTATATCTTTTCCAGATTCAATCGATAGTGGGGTTCCATGTGGCCTCACCACTTATCTAATGTATATCATTTCAATTTGATCTGTGATATGTCCTATTTAACTATAATGAAGTGGGTAGTATTTTTAAAATGATCAACCACAACTCATATAGCATTATTTAAATAGGATTTATTTGAAATTCTAGTGAAAAAGTCCATGGTGATATTTTCATATTTTATTCTAGGTATAGGAAATAGTTAAAACACCCCCTAGTACCCTTTCTATTTAGGCATCACCTAAAAACATAACTATAATTTTGATGAATATTTTGTGATATCCTTCTTCATATTTTACAAAAAATAGTGATCTAGATGATCTCTATTAAAATTTTTACTACCTAGGTGGATAAAGATCGTATACTTATGTGAATCATTAAACGTCTCCTTTATCTCATTATTTTATTGTACAAATAGTCATGAACCATATCTTACAATTCTTTCATAATCAATTTTGATCCCATAGAATTTACATTTTCTTATAGAAGTCACTTTATTCTATATTTCAACATCATCTCTTTAAGTGTCCATTATCTTCTCCAAAAGGGAAAGATGATAAATCATTTAAAAAAAATTATTATTTTCCTTCCATTATGATCCCCAATTCCATCCTTTTCATGTCTATAAATATAATATCTTTATCAAATTTCACTATTGATTTTATTTTCAGATCCTTTCATCATAGAGAATCTATAACATTATATTATTTCCTAGACTAGTAGTGGATGGACCATTTATAGTCCTTGACAATATCTACCATCTTCATGGGAACATATTAAGATCATTATATAAGAATATATAATTATGAATCTTATTATCTAGTTATATTTCAAATTTATCCCTATAGAAATAATTTTTCATATTTAGAAAGAGAATATCGCTATATCAAACTATAGAACATTCATTGGATAATTCTACTCATAATATTTCAACTTCCATGAGGGTTTTGATATCAATTAGTAATTTTTCATTATTACACATCCCGAGACCTTATTTTAATAATAATTGTATACCACAACAAATTGTTTACATGGGGGGAGTGTGAGTACTGGTTAATTGATAATCTTCTCTTTCAATTCCATGGATATTTATTCTCAATAATGATTATAGATTAAATTTACACCTTTATGAATTAACTTGGTTAGTAGTTTTTACAATTATAAAAAGTTTCTTACAAATCTTCAGTAATTCCTAACTAGTTGAAGGAAACTATAGATCTCCATTATGGATATTTGTTTTGGCTACTCCTCAATTTTAATTATCTTATAAGGGCCCGTATTTATCAATTTATTGTTGATAAAATTCTTGGGCAGGATACTTCTTCTATCCAGAACTCACTTTTACTATACATTTCATAAATATTCTTCTTTTATAATGTCTTTAGAATAATATTAAAATTATCCTCATAATCTTCCTATCATTTGTAGTATATTTGAATATCATCGGTAAGGACATAATTTTTTTTAAAGTTATATCTAAAGACTATATTCATTATTACCATAAATATTTCTAGATCATTAGTGAGTTTGAAGGGAATCACTATGAACTCCTAGTTTCCATAACATGTTTTAAATAAACTATAAGGAGTATCTTCCTTAGTCCCATTTAATTGGTGATATCCTTACTAATGGTCCACTATGGAGAAATACTTATCCAATATTTATTGATCAAACTAGTCCTCTATCCTTGGTACATAAGCTTTTTCTTTATCGTGATTTTATTAATATCATGATGGTCAATTCAGAATCACATTCTCCTATACTTATTATTGATGAAGAGGACTGTCACATCCCATAATAAAGAATTGATGTGTATAAGAAACATTTCTAGATTATATTGTAATTTCTTCATTAGTCCATCTAACTCAATGGTGGTGTAACATTTGAAATATAGTTCCACATACCAATGCCCCAATCCAGTTCTGCATGTGACATCACCACTGGTACACCAATGTTTTTTGACTAGAAGCAAGGGTCTAATATATGTATCATATTGAGACTATAACTTCTTTATTAGAGTTTAACAATAGAGGAAATAAATAAACAATAACCAAATAGAAAAACAAATATCTTTAAGAATACCATAACTATTAAAAACTAGTATCACATGATAAAAAAAGGGAAACAATATCAATACCTAAACAATATATATTTTATTCCGTATCTGTGTCAAATGTCCAATCCAAAACCAAAATAAAGAATCTAACAACTCTGAAGAGGATCCCGACATCATTTCTAGTTCCCTCAACCATGCTACATCCCTAGTAATTTATTTGAGAATGGGATCTTGTCCATATTTTTTACTATAAATATAAATCCTATTCAGTTACTGATTAGACAACCTGAGTCGGTTGTGAGTACAACTCAATAGGTCAGAAACAACCGTGTCTAAAAAAGTATCTTGTATATAATAGTTTTTGAAATTGTATAAAGAAAAAATTAAAAGAAACATGTAAATAGTTTTCACAATTAGTAATCATTTAATTAACCACATAATTACCCTCGTTCATGATAACATGTGAACCATCAATACCTGCTTCGATCTGTTATAATCTAATCCATATATCATAGGTAATCAGAATCATTATATCATGGGACTTTATCAATCATTTAATTCCAATTTCATATCAAGGATAATTGGATCCATATTATAGTGACAAATGTTTGGGCCAAGAACACCATGTCTTGAACCCCATGAATATTTAGAGCATCAATCCTAATATCACACCCCATTGGTATTGGGTTCTTTAGTCTGTATCCCATACATTTATATTCCCATGCATGCAACTTTCCCTAGAACATCATGTTTGGTACCTAATGGGTATTTAGGGAATTAGTATCTATCCAACACCCTATTTATCAATCGATCACATATATCATAATTATCAATTCTAATCATCGTTAAAATTATTATAAAAAATTATCATTTTGGTTCACCATTTCAATTTAGCAAAAAAAATCATGGTTAATCACTTTAATCACCTAGAATAATATGAACAATTTCACCATTAAAAAATTTATCAAAATATAATCTTATAAACCATTATCCCTTCAAGGTTAAGTCAACCATCACTTAATTCCAACTATTAATCAAATAATTATCACATTAATAATTAATTTCATAACCAAAATTAAAAAATACAATTTCCCAAGTTTAACCCATTTCATTATTAGATGGAAAATCAATTAATAAATCAATTTAGAAAGTAATTTCCCTATGTGGAAATTAAATTTTCTCAAATAAATATATTAAATTCTATTCAATACTATTGTAATTGATAATTATAACACCTAATTAAATGTTTTTGATGGACATTCGTCAAACAGAAAACCCCAATTTAAGGAGGAAAAATCTGGATCACAATGGTGTGGAATATCTAGAACCCGAAACCTAAGATCAATATCCAATGTAAAATAACCCTAAAAGCCTATATCTAATCAAATGATACTAGAGAATAAATCATTCATCTTCACTTATAATGAGAGATATGAGAGAGAGGAAACCATTCTCAAAGATATTACATTCTAATAGAGGTGGAGATCCTTTAATCAGATATTTGATTCTTCAAGAATAGACTTAGGGTAGCCTTGGAATCCCACCGAAATATCCCTAAGACAAAGTAAAACTGTTAGTACTGAGAAGGGGTGAATCAGGGTTAATATCGGTGGGGTTTGGGATGTTTAATATAGTTTTTTTGGGTAATCCCATGGACAAGGTTTCCTAGGAAGGGGCACAGAATTTTCCAAACTATGCACCTTAACCTTAAGCCATTTTTAGGGGTCAAAAATTTACTACTAAGAGGGTGAATTGTTAGAAAACCCATGAATGGAAAATGGAAACCCCAATTTCTGAAGGGTTTATAGTTTTCATATATGGGCATATGGTTTTGGAAAACCGTGCGACAAATGTGAGCTATCGAAACACCCTAAAAACATCAAAAAATATCTTCTTTGTCTCAAAACATCCCCAATAAAAACTCAACCATGTTTATATAAAAATAAGGGTAAAAGAGTACCTAAAATAAGGAATAATACATATCTCGAATGGTCTGGATCTTATAATCTCCCCACCTTATAAAAAATCATCCTTAAGCTATACTTCCAAGCATTTTTAAGATTCTGAGGAAGAAATATCAGGGCATTGAGCCCAATTATCAACTAATCTTTCACATTATTATTCCTAAACACGTCCATGTTTCCACAATACATGAACAATTAGTATGGTCTTTACCCTCATCGTTTTTTTACTAAGATCCATAACATGTATAAAATTATTCTCAAAGGATACATAAGTATCAAGATCAATATCATATACATCAATCACATGATAAGGGTTGGGGTGATACCATTGAAGTTGTTATACCATAAAGATTTCATGAAAATCACAATAACTATATGGAAGTGCCCATCGGTGTGCCACCGGCCCGATTCCCTCAACAACCTCAAAACGTATGACCGACCTAGTTGATAACATTCCCTATATTAGAATCTTATAGTGACCCAAAATAGGTGAATCCTAAAGGAACACAAAATCAACCATTATATACTAAAGGGGTCATCAATGTCGATTAACATATTAATTGTGACTACTCTAATCCGTAGAAATATATTTTTGAATTAGCTTAACATGCTCCAATTTCTACTACATCACACTTGTTACCATTAATTCTCACTCACCCTCCTCCATCCAAAATAGAGTTGATCTGAATGGACAACCATTAAGAAACTCATATTGATCCATCTGAATAGTTTCTTGATAACTGTTGTTATAGTAACACTTGATGAGATATAGGTTCAATAACTAAGAACCACCAAAGTATTGGATTCACACCCATATAATATCATCCAAAACCTAAATAGTAGGTTCCAATTACCATCTTTCTATTGGTGGAAATCCATACATATAAATACATACATACCAAGATATTTTTGTAAGCCTTTACTAAAGAATGATGTGAAATGTGAGTGATTATATAAAACTGTACTCCATGAAACCCTATGAAGACAAAGTATCTCATGAATATACAATTCCACCAACTAATCGACTGATAAATTCTCCCTTAGAGGAATGAAATGTTCTACTTTCATAAGTTGTTCCAAAATCTCCCAGATTGCATTATTATTCTAATTCATCCAAGAGAGTCCCCCATGAAGTCCATGATAACATCATCCCACTAAATTTCTTAAATGGGAAACAAATGTAGTACACCACTGGGTCATTTATTATTTTCCATCTTCTATTGACATGTGTATTATCATGTCAAAAAACCAAGAGTTTCCTTTTTTCATTCCTGAAAACCAAGAATTTTTATGTAGATCATGGTATATTTTGATCAAACCCAGATTCACTGCCCACTTGATTCCATGAAATTCACACAACAACTCCTCTCACATACTCATTGGCACCAAAATATGATTTATGACATAGATGATCCCATATTCATCTATAGTACAGTCTAAATGTGGCTTCCCATATTTATGGCTTCACCTAAAGGCTTAACAATCCAGATCCTCATACTGTCTCTCCATGATTAGGCTGAAAAGTGTAGATTCCACTGATACTATGGTGATGGTCATCTGCAATTGGCCCTCCGGAACCACAAAAATTATATCATCCAACTAGGTCATCATTTTTAACCCAGAAAAAGACTCCTAAAATTCCTAAGCCTATGCATTTCTACTCAAAGCATCATCAACATTGTTCCCCTTTATTGATTTATATGCTAGTTTAAAATCAAATGACTACATATACTCAACCCATATCTATTATTGAATATTTAAAATCTCACTTTGAAGATCTATAATTTATGGTCTTTTATTTTGTATACACTATTTACTTTTCACCCAATAGATAATTCATCCATCACTTCATTTCTTAAACCATTGTAGCTAATTTTTGGATGTGCATAGGGTAATTATATTCATGTTGTCTCAAAATCCATGTCCAATATGACACAACTCGATTACCCTGCATGAAGACTTCTCCATGTCCTATCAAAGATGCATAAATGCATTGTATACTCCTCCCTCATCTATAATAGGATCAAAATTGAATTAGTTGTAAAACACTTCTCTAAATCATAGAAATCATACTCACATGCTCCAGAACAATTAAACATAACCCTTTATTGTTCAAGACTAATAGGGGTGATTTTAAGAATAAAAATTATTGGATGAACCTTTCATAAGAGTATGTTATCCCCAAAATGTTACATAAGTCAAAAATATATTTGGGTTTCTCCCAATAAACAACATCGAACATCTTCTCTAGATCCACTAACACACCTTCCTCTAAGATGATGTGACCCAAAAAATATACCTGATCAATACTGAATTGACACTTTGATAGCTTGGCATAAAGAAAATTCTCTCTTAGTGTACTCAGAAAGATGCCAAGATATTGTACATGATTATCATGAGTCTTATAGTACATAAATATTCCAACCACAAAACAACCAAAAACTGATCCAGGTATGGGTGGAATATTTAGTTCGTCATGGCTATAAGAATAAAAGGAGTGTTCGTTCACCCAAATTGAATCACGATGTACTCATTAAGGCCATAATTTATTCTGAAAGATGAATATCATATATCATAATGTCATAATATCAACTAATTATACCTAGATCTCTATTAAATCTTAGATAACACACAAGATCCTCTCAATTAGTCAGAGAGATCATTTATACATGGAATACGATAACCATTCTTCACTTTCTTTTAGATAAACATCTAATAATCAACACATAAGTGCAGGGTTCCATCAGTCTTCTTAGAAGAAAATGGAGAACCCTATGGTGGCATACTTGGATGGGTAAATCCCTTATACATAAACTCATCAGATTGAGTCTTAATCTCTTGAATTTCTATTGGTTCAATTCTATATGGTGGAATAGAAACTGGCTTAGCTCCAGCAATGAGCTCAATTCTAAACTCCACATCTTTCTTAGGTGGAATACCTAGAAATTTCTTTATAAACCTATCAGAAAACTAGTTCACAATGGGAGGAAGTATATCCTACTTCAGACCCCCTTAATCTAGTAACAAAAATGGAAATTGGTTGGTGAATTCCCATAGTTGTTGATGAACTGGCCCTGCACGACCCACCTTGATATCCCACTCTCCATGATGAACATAATTTTCAACCTCATGTGATGTAAAAGCCAATTTTTATCTATAAAAAAATATGTGATCTTAGTATGCTACTAGCCAATCCATACCCAATATCAAGTCAAAATCTAACATGTCATGTATTTGAAGATCCCAACAGAAATGGTTATCCCCAACCTCAAGAGAACATCCCCTACATAAATAAATGTTTCTCAACCATACTTCTAGAGGTGTATCAATCATAATAACCCACTCAAAAACACCATTCCCAGACATAACCTATTCATAATATGTGTAGATATAAAAACATGAGAGGCATCAAAATAAAATAATGAACTAGAAAGCATAAAAGCAAAAAGAATAGTAACTCTACTATCGATGGTCTAGCCTCTATATCCATAGGTATATTATGAAATACATGTAACTATCCCACCCATAATCTTTGTGCTATAGTCTAAGTCCCCTGAGCTAAACGACTCTACTGATATGGGCACTCTTTCCGTGAAGTACTACGCCCACTACCTTGACCACCACACTAGTAGAGTTAAACATTCAACACTAATATGAGGTAGAAGACCCTCTTCCATCCCTATGATTCTACCTAGATCCTCTGTCATTATCCATTTAGTGTGGGTTCTTACAGAACTATTATAGATGTCCCATCCTATCAAAAGATCAGCACTATATTGATGGTCAGTAAAACTATCTTTGTAAGTGACGTGACCTACCACACTGGTGGAAGATTATTCTGGTCATTTCTTTTGTAAATGACCATTCCACCTGGAAATTATTCTTTCCACTACTCTAGTTAACATTCCCATAGAAATGCTTCCCAATCCTGAATGTTTTACCAACTACATCTCACAAGAAGCCTCCTTCAAGTTCCGCTAAAAAAGGAGATCCTAATTCACCACTTCTAAAAACGTTTTCATCAAAATGATGTTAAACTTGGACATAATCTCACATTTATTCCCATCCTGAAATCATTTTTCCACACTCCCTTCATCTTATATTAATATTGGAAGAAATAAATGAAAATAAATGATGTATCTAACATAGTCAATCTGGTACATGCTCTTTTGGACAGTCCTTATAAACATAGCTTCCCTCTCCTGCCTGAGCATCTCATGGAAAATGTACTCCAAGAACTTTTACTAAAAGTCCTTCAATTCCATATTTTTCATAAGTCCATCACAAGTATATATATCACACAAACACTTCTCTTGACCACATAACATATAAGCGTCAATTTTGACTCTCTTCACCATAAGAGTCTCTAGGTGGTCAAAGATATCTTAGATAAACTGAATCCAGAACTCAACAGCCTTTGGTCCACCCTCTCCAGTGAATGTCCTAGGGTGTTGCAATTGAAACTCCCATATCATGTCAGATATAATATTTAAAACCTACTCTGGATCTCTTTCCTTCAATATTATAAAGTGAAAAAAATTCACATCAATGTTCTCTCTAGCTTCTTCATACAAAACTATTAGAGCCTCTAGTTCCACTATTGGATGCTCATTTCTAGCCATATCATCATTTCTCCTTATCGACAAGTGCTTCCCTTGATTAATTTATCTAAAATTCAAAAAACTCATCCTATGGTACATAAAAATTCATTAACACATTCACATAATAGTATTCACATAAAACTATAACATTTCATCCAATATACCCAACCACATGGTCAAAACTGAGGTGCTGCCAGTACCCTTAACCATTCCTCATCTAGGTCATAGATAACATTGAGTAATTGTATTTAGATTTTAATGTTTCCCATTTTAAACCTTTTTACCCATTTCATTTACCATATTTATCATCATTTTAAATTTATAAATTCGTATTAGTCACCTTTTACATTTAAATTTCCCAAGAAAGCAAATCATTTATTATTTAAATAACTCACCCTAGAATATGATTTTTTGTGCATGCCTAAAACGATGCATGTCACATAAAAATACTGAGTGCATGGAATGATGTATGTATGCTCAACTCCCATGTCATACTTTTCCAAGATTAAAAATATGTGAAAAAACAATAACATCACACAACAAGTGCATCAATTGAGGTGAAATAACATTCAACCATAACATCAGACATCAATAACAACAATCCGACCCTTGGAACTTGGTTTTTACAACATTAATTGATTAGATGCTCACATTCATATGATCATGATGAAGTCTCAACTCATACTAGTATCCTTTAAACCTTTACGAAATAGTAATAAAAATAAAAGAAAAGGAAAAAACATTTGATAAAAATTTATAACATCCCACCCCAGGTGCCACATCCCGGTTCCTCTAGCTAGATTACTACGTGACCTTAGGCACCCTGTCCATGTGCTAGAGGCTTCCAACTATCAGCGAGTTTTAAATATATGTATCATAGGGAGACTATACTCCATTTATTAGACTATCATAGTAGAATAAACAAACAAACAATAACCAAATGATAATAACCAAAATCTAGAACAATACCATAACCAATACAAACAAGTATCACAGGATAAATTAAACATGAAAATAATATCCAGACCCAAAGAGTAAATATTTCATTCTATATATGTGTCATGTTTCAAATTAAAACCAATGTAAAGACACTAAAAATTCCCATTTGGGTTATGAAATCATGTTGAGTTCCCTCATCCATGATCTATACCCAAACATCCTTATGAAATAGGGATCTTTCCCATATCGTGTCCTGCAAACATAAAGTCCATTTGATTACCAATCAGGCATCCAAAGTAGGGTGTGAGTACAAATCAGTTGGAAATATCTAGTCCATAATAGTTTTTGATATTTTATAAAGAAAAAAGTATAATAAAATTGTAAACAAATTATGAAAATTCATTTTAAATTAATTAACCACATAATTACTCTGGTTAATGATTACAATAGAACCATCAATACCTACTTATTCCTATACCAGACTATAACCCATGTATCATATGGAATAGAAATTCAGTATATCGAGGGATTTAAACAATCATTTAATTCCAATTTCATGTCAAGGAAACATAGAACCATAGTATAATTCCAATGTTTTGGGATAATAATTCCATGTATAGAACGTTTGAGTATTTAAATATCAGTCCCAATATCACACCCCATGGGTATTTTGAGCATCTGTCCCTATCGCATAAATTTATATCCACATGCATGCATTTGGGCCTAGAACATCATGTATAACACCCCGTTGGTATTTGGAGAATTAGTTAATGTCCCACACCCCATTTATTAATCAATATCTATCACACATATTGCAATTATCAATAATAATCATCATTAAAATTCTTATCAAACTGTCACATCATGATTCACTATTTCAATTTACCAAACCAATAATGGTTTTTCACTTTAATCAAATTGAATAATATGGAAAATTCAAAAGAAAAACATTTATCAATATATAATGTAATAAACTATCAAAACTTCATGGTTAAGAGAACCATCAATTGATTTCCATTATTAGTCAAATAATTATTACATTTATCATCAATTTAATAAACACAATTATGAAATTCAACTACCTAAGTTCAACCCATTTCATTATCACATGTAAATTCACTTAATAAATTCAATTGAGAAAGAAATTTCTCAACATTCTAGTTGAAATGGACCAGATACACACATTTAATTTTAATAAAGACTATATGAATTGATAATTTTACTACTAATATCAAGGTTTTTATTGGATATTCATCAAACAGAAACCCCCAATTTGATGTGGAACAACCTAGATCACAATGGTAACGAAGATATAGAACCTAAAACCCATGATTAAGATACAATTGAACATAACCATAAAAACCAAGATCCAAAACAATACATATGGTGAATAAATCATTCCTCTTTATCTATAAAGATAGATAAGAGAGAGGAAACCAAATGGGAAGAGATTAAATACCTATAGGAGTGAAAATAATTCAATATGATCTTCAATTCATAAAGAATAGAGTTTTGTGAGCCTATAAATCCATCCAGAGGAGCCCAAAAATAAATGAAAAACATTAAGGCCTATCCAAGGTGAATTGGGGTTAATAACAGAGTGTTGAGGAATTTTGAAATAATTTTTATGAGAAATTAATACTGCACGCATGGTTTTCAGGGTAGGGGCTCACTGTTTTCCAAACCATGAACCTTAACTATGAACCTCTTCTTAGGGTTCAAATTATTGCTAATAAGAGTGTACACATTTTAAGAAAACATGCTTAAATATAAAAACCCCACTATCTCAAGGTTTTATGGTTTTCTAGGATTGATCTATGGTTTGGGAAAACTCTGCGTAAAACATTCACAATAAAAAAACCCACCAAAACCATCCCAAATTCTCTTATTTCACCTAATAAACATACCCAAGGTAAAACAAAAAACATTATGCCTAAAAAAGGGTACAAGAGTACCTATTAGGGAGATTAATTCATCTCTAGATAGGATGGGATCTTACAGGTGTCCATTCTATATGGTGTCTTGGATATGTGAAGAGATCTTGATATATATTCAATTAATAACTCTACCTCTTGGTCAGGAGTAATACTATGAAACTATTTAGGGAATAAATTATTATAATCCTTAAAATGGGAATATCTTCAATAAATATTATCTAATTTGTTTCATTCATTTGATCCGGAGACACTTTCTCATAAGGCAATAATGTGCACAATTGAGATAATGATATAAGCAGATGAGATTCATCCACCTCCATAAACTTTTATAGAATTAGAGGATGACTTGGTATGTGGATATTGATATACCTCTAATTAAAGTTGATGATTGATTTATATAAATCTATCCAATCCATGTAAAATATTTTATCAAACTCCACTAAAATAAGTAAGACTATAATTTAAAGGAGGTTCTATCCACAATCATTGATCTAGAAGGAACTATATAGTTAGGATACAATAAATGACCTATTTTATATTTTTTTAGATTTCTCAAACCACATATTTTGTGGTGGGTTTTAACTAGTTCTACTAAACATGCATGATTTTATGGAATACCAAGTAATAAAATAAAAAATCATATTCACCATTTAGGAATTAATATCTAGCGTACCTATCACCACATAATTTTCAAGATAAACATAATCATTAGTGGTTTCATATTCCATTACATGATCTCTAGGACCTAGAGGTTATTAATGAAGATTGTTTCTAAAATTCCTTAGCTTTGGGAATTGGTTCACACAATGCTTGTGTCTCTTCTAGTTAAAACACTACACCACATACAGAGTATTGATCAGAAGCTTATTTTAATTCATCATATTAGTGGGACTCATTATATCCCATCGATGGTTATTATCATGATACACCATGTTTTAAAATTTTAATTATATCCTAGATCCCTTGACATAGTTTTTGAGATGCTTCTTCACACACATTTTACTTGTGGGTGGTTAAGTTTTCTTTTCTAAATGGGATTTATATGTTTATACACCTAAATAAAAATTAAATTTATTTATCTCTATCCCCATGAAACTATAGAGGGTCACCAATATCAATCTGAAACTCAAGGTAATAGTGGAAAATATCTTCATATATTTCAATGTATCAAATTTATAATTCTTTACATAGTCTTTGTTTTCACCCACTAAAAAAAACAAACCAACCTATTTTCAGGGTTGATTAATAAAAAAAGGTGTGTCATGAAATAATTGTGTTGTTTGATTCTTATTACTCGGTATAAATATGGTCCTTTTACTTTTGTATATGAAACTCACTCCTTATATCAAGATGGAGAGTTTTGGGAAATATTTTTTGATATTATTTTCATGAATTTTTCCCATTCCATGGAATCAATTTCCTATTTTTAATTCATTTTCTTGATTAGTTTCCACCAATGATTGACTTACCCTTCAATACGATAAAGTTTAAGCTTGATGTCTCTTATTTCAGGTATTAGATGACATAAAATACCTTCAAAATGGATTTAATACAATCTTCCATGATGATTAGATCAAAGGTTCTACTATAGGATGGATAAATTTTTTTTCATAATGGACTCGAAAAATACTTTCTCTTTTATTGGAGAAGGTGGTGGTTCTATTTCAATCAAATTATTTTTCATTAAATGATTAAGTAGGTCTAAAAATAACATAATGTTCTGTTCTCCCACTCCTATAGGAATAAGCATATCATTAGAGAAATCATCACTTTTCCTATGACATTGGTTATTGAAAATTTTCTCCCATTTCTATCCATTTACTAAAATAAAGGAAATACTAGATTAGAGTACCATATCTTATAAACATATAAAATGGAAAATATGAACATATAAGGATAAATTATAAATAAAATTTAAATCCTAACTTTTTAGTCTCTGGTTTCAAACTTGGTTATCTTGATAAATTTTCCTTTTATTTTTTCTAACCTAACTATATATTTCTGTCCTTCATAATGTTTCGTAAAGAGTTTACAAATTTCCCAAAGCATATACCTTATCATTATTAAACTAGGTGAATAGTAATGGTACATTCACTATACAACAAGATGATAACTAGGATATACCTTACCAACTATTATTGGGGTTATTAACCCTAGAAGAAACTAAGACAAAACCATGTAAACTTATAGTATCAAGACACAAATGTATTATCTTGGAAACCACTAACTATATACAATACTGAGTTTTTTTGGATATTTTTAATTATATAAACTTATCCCTAGGGTTATAACTAGTGTATTCTAGTCCCAATACACATAATTAAGTACACATTTCCTCTGATACTAATTATAGTGACCCATACTTTTTATAAAAAATATTAGATCATTTTTAACATAAGTATCAAATAAATAAAAACAAATGATTGAAAGACCAAATGTAATGGGAAGACTAGGTACATAAAAAATGAAATGAAAATAAAATAATTCATATTTATTATATTCTCCATAATGATCTCATAAATTCATTTGACCGTCTAAAAATTCAAAGGATAACATGAAGAATACATAAAAGAAAGGGGTGAGCTAAAAATAGAAGTAATTAAATAAACATTATAAAAAAGAATAAGTTGGGATTCAAACAATATAACATTGTATAATAAAAAATAAGGCTCATGAAGTATCACATGGGATCATAAAATAATTAATATGTTATCATAAAATCATGGTATTATAGAATAGTGGTAGCAATATATAATATCGCATAAGCCTAAGTCAAATATATCTTCTAAGACTGCATCACATGGTGTAAAAAGACCCATTATAGACTAGGTTCACTCCCTCATCCCATACCTAACATCTCATGAGACAAAAACATTATCAAATTAATTTTAGTGCTATTTTAGTGAAGCCATCATAAAAATTACATGTTTATGTGTGCCAAAAATGGAAACCAATCATACAGAATATGCATAATAATTAACAATGTAAAGAAATTGGTTACCAGACAATTTAACATATCATATTTTGATAGAATATCATAATGGATTACATGAGAGAATGGGTATAAGAATTATGGTACATTTATAAGTGTATAATATGAAATTATTTTTATAAGTGAAGTGAAACATGAAAAAGAGTGTAGAAATTCATTTAGAAAAGCAGCACTGATGTGGTGCTTTAGAAAAAAAATGTAACGAGGATTTAAAGAGGTTGAGTGTATATTAATTTAAAAAATAAATAAAATTAACTAAAATAATTTTCCATGATTAATCTAGATATTTTAGAAATAATTTCACTTTTTTACATTTCATTTAGTGGTAATCAAAAATGGTTAAGAAGGAGAAAAGTTCCCTTTAATTGGGGTTTCTTGTCGGTATAAGATGAGAATGGACCCTTTTAAAACCTGTATTTCACCATCCTTGAAATATGAATTAATTTTTTAAAATAAGTTTGGTACATATATATAGAAAATGATATTGTAAATATTAATATTAGAGTGGGAATTTGATGTAAGAGTGGTAAATAATCACCTCAAAGGAAATGGGGTGGTTTTGAGAGATCCCTCAAATTATGACTAGATCCATTCTGAAGTTTCACTTAACATCCTAGATAATCAATCTAGACTAAATAATTAATTAATTTATAACATTTTAAATCTATATTATATTTATTTTCATTTTATTATTTTCATTTATAACAATTTTAATGAGATATAATGTTTAATTTTGCTGTCTAGGGAGTGTTCATTTCATGGTTCAAAGTTCAGATAAATTTTGGATAATTATCGATGTCCATATAAAATGTAAATATAACTTAAAAAGTGGTATTAAATTTTATTCATGTTATTACATAAATTTATATGTTCCCAAATATACTTTTTTTCCATGACATAAATACGATTCAATTAGAAAAAGTGAATGTTATATTGTTAGCTCATTTAGTTTGTTTAACAGACTAACATGAAGTGGAATAATTTTATTTATCTAGATGATTATTATAACAATAATTAAGTTTAAATAATTTATAATATTATATATATTATCATATTTAAAGATAATAATATTTTTTATGACCATCCATAATGTGGGTAGATAAAAACAAAGTACCTTGTTCATGGAGGTTTTGAGCCACCATATTGTAAACAAATATTTTTTTAAGAATGAAATAAGGGATTGTATTGAATGAATAAACCATTAAAAAATAAAATTATATTTTATTTATGACATTGTAGTAATTATTTCATGATTTATGAGGGTGAAGAGTAGAATAGTGATGAAGAAATTAAATTAGAAGAGGTAAGTTGAGAATATTACTTCTTTATTGTTGTCACCATGAAATACTCATTAAGGAACTTGAAATTAGAAACTTGGTGTGAAGAAATGAACTAATAAGCGTGGGAGATGATTTGGGAGGGATTTGATAGAAATTAAACAATCTAAAAGGAATAAAAGTTATGGAGAGAAGGGGTGTTTAGGTGTGATATTTATATGGGGTGGGGAGTGATGTTTTTGAATATTATAATTATTAGTTTATTATCTTGTATCAAGCCTAAAAATGGTGTTTATCATTGTAATTATATATAGTAAATATATCTTACGAGTTTGAAATAATGGTTTCTTACATCCTCTAAGAATCATAAATTCATGGGTGTAACTTAATATACTAAATATCATTTTTTACCAAATTTCATTATTAATAAAAATCTCAACTATTTTAAAAAAATATGAAAAATTCACCATAAATATTTTTTATATATAAATTAAAAAACTAAAATACATTTTAAAAAATAATATTACAAAAATGTGAATTTTAATTATTTGAAAATATCATCATTTATTTGAAAAATATTAATTTTAGTATTGTGAACAATTATCTGACGCTTTGAAAAATTACATATGGTCTCCTAAAATTTTATTATAAATATACTAAAAAATAATATATATTTATATATAAATTTTTTGAATAAAAATTATAATTTTAATCGTTATATATTTTTCAAAAGTGTAATTAAAATATTATGTTTAATAAAAAATAGACACATATTTTATCATTTTTTGAATTTTTTTTATTTAAAAAATGGTATAAATATAATATAGTTGCATTTTATAAGATAAATAAATATTATTTTACATTTACATTGGTGAGATTACTATTCCTAACAATTATATTACAATTCCAATGATTATATTAGTATTCCAAAGGTCATATTACTATTCTAATGGTAAGATTTGTAACCTCTATATAGGTTCCATAATTTATACAAATATGTCACATTTCTTTCAAATTTTTCTTCAATTCTATTTCCACTCAAGATTATATATATTTTCATTCTGAAAATGAATATTTCAATTATGACATTATTATTTATTTCTATAATTCTATTCATGAGTGTTACTATTATATGGGATCGAGTATATCCATTTTTTTAATTATTACTCATCTATTTTTTATTTTTTTACCATTATGAAACATTAAATTCATATGGATAATTTTATTATCTAAATATATTTTTTAAATTAATATAATAATGTCTAGTTTGATTTACAATGTGGTACATGTGCGTTATATAATATTATATTTACTAAAAATTCCATAATGATAATTTCATTAGGGGAATTATATCGATAAAATTCTTAGTTATATAAAATCATCCATAAAAGGAAGAGATAGAAAAATTAATTACAGAATTTATGGAGATAATAGGCCATAAGTAAACTTGAACATTGTTTTAATATTTAGATAGATAGAAAGAATGAAAGGTATATAATAAATATCCTTAATATAACCTTTATTATATCATATATATTAAACATATTCAATCAATTTATCATTATTACCATCCATGAAAAGCCGAAATGAAAAATGAATCACAATGCACCGTGTAGGTGGTAGTCCACACGTATGCATGAGAAATGTTATGATTTTCAAGAGAATAAATAGTTAAGATAAAGGATATGAAACCATATTTATAAAATTATAATTAAATCATAAATTAATGTAAAAGTAATTATCCCATCAAAAAACAATCAATGAATTATGGTGATGTAAAATGAATTGTATCACAACATGGAGGTCACATTCAACACTTATGGATGAGTGATAGTGTAAAATCACATTTTTAAGATAGGGGTGGATGTTGGTGGTTACATAATAATAAAAAAAACATTTCAATATAATTATGATACTAAATATATTATTCTATGATGAATACCAAAGATATAAAGGAGGGATAAGACGAAATAAATAAAAAGATATGAAGTACAATGATTACCACTTCTTCGATAGACATCCTTTTTATCATTTCTTAAAGACCCATGAAATACCATTCTAAGTATTTCAAAAACACTAAATAATTTCTAAGGATGTTGAGAAGGTAAATTTTATGGGTTTTTAATCTATATTTCTTATTATTCTGTATATAAGAGAAATTAGTGTCACCCTTTTATTAGCGAGGTTGAGGAAACACTTGGAATTTCATAAAAGAATATAATATTATAAATTAATTCACAATAAAAATGATTTAAAAAGTATATATATTAAAATTTTAGATATTATGTGGTCTAAATATGTTGTTAAAATATGATTTATACAATTTTAATTTTCATACATAGGCTTATCTCTATGTTTGACCACCATGTAAACCCATTTTAACCTTAACCAAAGAGATGATTTTTTACTATTTTCACTATACATAATGACCTAAAAACTGAAAGAAAACTAATTAAATAATTTTTAAATTATGATTCAAAATATTGAACCAATTTTTTGAAATATAATTCATATAAGTGGAAAAATTTAATTTAAAATTGATCAAAGAAAAATGCGATAAAAAGTTTTCTTTCTAGAAAATATGTTTTGTTAAGGATAAAAAGTTATATAAAAAATAAATAAAATTCATTAAATGAAAATAATTGTACTGTTCATAATATAAATACTCCAATTTTTCTTTGAAAACTATGTAAATTAAATTGTTATCTTTTTTAATGATTTTATGAAAAATATATTTTCCAATAAAAATCAGAAATTTTTTAGTATTTATCATAAAATAAATCTTTTCAGAAATTTTTCAAATATTCACCTTAATATAATTTAACATGTTTATTTAATATATGGAGTTAATATTTTCATATGAATTTTAAAAAAGTGGAAAAAATTAATTATATTATTCCACCAAAAAAATAAATAAAAATAATTTTGGATGATAAATGTATTTTTGTAGCATACAATGACAATTCAAAAAATTGAGTACTTATTTATCAATATATATGATTTATATAAAACTAGAATAAGTAATCTTAAAATTTGGTTATTCTTATACATACCACCGATTAAATATCTAGGTTTTAACAGTATACTATATTATGATTCATTTCTACCTGGGGAAGCATGTATTGAAAAAAAACAAAAGAATTTTTTTTATATCAAGATAAATGTATCATAAAATATCAGGGCATTACATTAACCCAATATAAAATTAATTTCATCCTCAGAATTACACACTCTAATATAATGTACAATGGGTATATATATTTTAATACATCCTTGAGTTCCCATGTAACCACTTTTAATGTTTGATTCATCTAGAGAACATTAACAGGATGGGTAGTCTTGTTTTGGAGCACCTTGTCTCAATGATATAAAATTTTTATTATTTCTTCTTCATAGTAAATATCATGATCTAGTGGTATAACCTTCGAGACTAGTACATGGGACTGATCAACTATGTTTTTATTCTAGAGGGATATATGGAATACATTGTGAATAAGAGAGATCTTTAGTGGAATCACCAAGATATTTACTACCATCCATACTAGACCGATGATATCAATGTAGACATTAAAAATTGGTCTCAACATTCCTTTTGTTATGATTATCATAACATTTTTCTTTGGGGAAATTCAATGGAATTCCTTATCACCAATTTCAAATTTTATATTTCAAGTATGTTTTCTAGCATAACATTTTTGTCGACTATGAGAAACCATGATATTTTTCTAAATGGATTGGAGTTTCTCTACAATATCCACTAATAGCTCAGGTCCCAAAATATTTCATTCTCTAAATTTATCCCAACACATTAAAATTTTTTAATTCCTTCCACAATGGGATTCATATAGAGACAATTTTTATAAGAGATTTTGAAAAGAGGAAGGATTTGATCCTAAACACCATTTGAATAGATAGAAAAATATCATAGCATATACTACAGATTTTGAATGTTTATCTTATACTAAATAGATTTATACAGATGATAAAAAGTACTAAAAAACTCTGTATCTAATATCTATCAAAGAATTCACCAGAACATTGAGTAAATCCTTAGATAATTTTAATATAAAATATAATGTATTATTCTATAAAACCTTACTACTTACGTAATATATATTCTGTCAAGATGGTCATGTGAGAAATCATCTCTAATAGTAATAATTTTTTTTGAATTCATATGGTGATTGACTAAAAACCAAAGAGAATTATTACCTTTATACTTTTTGGGGAGTTTTATGATAAAATAAATGGTTATATTTTCCCATTTCCATTTTGTATGGGTATTGGTTGTAACATTCCATTATAATTTAGTCTTTTATCCTAGACTCGTTGACATGAAAAAAACTGGGATATATAATAGAAAATATCTCATCTAATATTTTCGCACTATAAATACTCTATGATATCTTAGTACATATTCATACTTCCCTAATAAATCAAGAATGATGAACTATGAACATTATCCAATTGAATATTTTCATATTTGGTATGGATATTACACGTACACGGTTCCTGAACCATATCATTCAATCATAATCTTCATAATTCTCAAGAACATTTTTGAATATTTTTTAATACTATACAACTTCCTTTTTATCCTCTTTATTAATAACTTCAATATAATTTTAAACCATCATTTTAGAAAGACAATATTTCTCCTCTTTCGTTAATATTTCTAGATCTGTTATTCGTAAATCCACAAATACTGGATCTTTTTAATAATCATAATAGATAATCTAGCATGGTACTTTCAAATCAAATCACAGACTTACTTATTGACTCTACTAGAGTGATAATGTACTAAATAGTTATAATCCATAATAAACTCTAACCGTCCACTTAGGAAAATATTCATCACTTTATAAGTGAACATATACATTATAATTTTTTTGATTTATGTATATTTCAATCCTATCTCAATAAAGTTAATGCGTCCATATCATTAATATAAAAATTAGAATATATAACTCCAAATCATGGGTTGTTTAATTTTTATCATCAACTATAAATTTTCAAAAGTAATAATCTTTTAATAAATAATTATACTTGATGATACATGATAGTCAATTCTTTGATACATTACTAAATATAAAAAACCCTTCCATATAGTAATGTTGTGTTAGAAAAAATGTGCTGACTAACTTTCTCTTCAAATAATTGGAATTTGGATCATATTCATATATAAAAATTAATTTTCCTCCCTTTCAAGATTGTATTGTATTATCCTAGCCTTAACATACATATAAATTTTGTATTTTTTTCAAAATACTTAAATCAATACATAAAAACACCAAAAGTTTGTATTAGTTTAGTGCCTTTTGAAACATGGAAACATAAACTATAAGGCCCCGGCCTTAAAACTTACTTAATATTGAATTAAATGAATAATTCACGTTGAGGATCTTTTCAGGTTTAGAGTTTTAGAGAATTAGAACATAACTATTACATCTCAAAAGATTACAAAGTAGTCACTTCTACCAAGTTTCCATAATAAAAAAAACTCTTAAAAAGAAACGTGTCTAGTTCCATGTTTTATATAGGATGACATTCCCTTGATCCCATCCTTGACCTTATTCCACATTAAGTCATGTGAAAACATTTCAAAAAAAATATGTGGTGAGCATAAAAAGCTCAGTAAGGGATACAGAAAGAATGAAAACTGTTAGTTTTTCAAACATCAAGTAAAACATATATACTCTATCAAAGTAATACCTTCACCTTCATGAAGTAGTAAAAAAAACTCTTCACTGAATAAAGTATCATTACGTACCTTTTTGTAACCAAAGTTTTACCATAAAACCCATAAAAAGATCACAAAACATATATAAAGGTAACTTGGGACATAAACATACTTAAGTGGAATAACCATACGGTCGACTTCCACACATATCACTTAATGGAATATCCATACGGCCAATTTCCAAACATACTTAATGGAATAGCCATACGGCCGACTTCCATACCCAATGCATTGGAGGTTATAACATAACCACCCGTCCTGGTATTCACGGCACCACCCATCATATGGTTTATAACGTAACCACCTGTTAAAATGTCCAAGTACCAATATAAAATCATAAAACATAAAACCAATATAAAGGAATGATAAAATTTCCACATTTCAATCACAATATATCATAAATATATTGACAAAATAGAATCCTTTATCAAAACCATTTTCAATACCAAAATACATAATAGAGTATATGGTATTTATTTTATTTTAAAAACATTACGGCTTGTTGAGGAAGCCAAAGACCAAATAATACTCGTGGCGGCGGAAAAAGTCGTTGTCACCGCGTACGTTAAAAAAAAACATTTCTTTTTTGTCGTTTAGTAAAACGCTTCATAGAAAAAGATTCCTTTTGTATAAAAGTAAAAGTCAAAGTGTTTTATACACCTTATAAAAGAAAGTTGTGTATAAAACCAAACATGCCTCAATGAAAGCAGATTGAGACGAAGTCCCTTACCTCGGGTCTGACTTGACTCGATCGTTCTTTAACGTCCTGAATAATAAAATTGAGTTAATTTATACTTGATTAAGTACCTTTTTAAAGTTCATTATTCATTTTATATCACTTATTGCCATGTTATAAACATTATGTAACCATTTAAGTTAATAATGTTTGTTTTGTCAATATTTGGTTCTTAAGTCGAAAGTGGACTTCTTACAAATACATGTTGATCGTGTGGTCAAACGTTATTTATATCCAGAATGAAGTTCCTGATTTTGATATCATATATATCATATATATCCATCATATACATGTATTTATAATCTTACATACTCATTTATAGGTAATAAATGAAATGCACCGTTCTTGGAGACGGTAAGCCGTACGTACGCATGAACGCTACTTTCATTTATTTGTCATATTAATGGAATTAAAACTAAATGAGGTATGTATATTTTAATTCCATAATTATATTCATCATTTAGATATATAATTAATTATATATACCCATTATATACATGTACTTCTAATAGTACATTACATTTGGGGATAAGAAATGAAATGCACCGTTCATGGAGACGGTAAGCCGTACGTACGCATGAACACTACTTTCATTTATATCTCATACTTTAATGGAGTGAAATAATAATGATATAGAGTTATATTATAATTCCAGTATAACATCATATATAATAACTTTAAATCCATCCTTTACACGTCCCACATATGGCATTAACGAATCACATCACTTTGAGGGGGCGGTAGTCCGCACTTCCTTAAATGAAGATATCGTGTTTACCCATAATGGAAACCATAAAGGTATGCCCAAAATCAAAAATACAGAAGCTTAAAGAAAAAAATAAACATATTATATATCATATATAAAAATATTGACATCATAATGGCCACCTTTGAAGGTGTTAAATGTGTATTGAACAATCATCGTTTCGGGAGGCAGAATTTCACCATCCACGGAAACCATATGTTCTTTAACCATTTGATGTAGTTGTGTGAGAGTGTAGTTGTAATAAATCTTATAACAACATCCTAGTATATTGAAGATACTAGTTTTGTTACAAAAGAAGTAAATAAAAAGAGTTTAGAGGGTTGGAGAAGCAAAATAAAACAAATGAACAAGAGAGAATGAATTACCTTTAAAAGTGTAACTACTTTTGATTTGAGCCTAAAGGCTTCCTTTGAAAGGATTCTGCCCAAAGTGAATCCTCTAGGATGAGGAGAGGGATGTGGAGAGAGTAAATGGGCAGGGGTTGGCCGATCCAATGGCTTTATGAGTGTGTGAAATGAGGTAGAGGTGGGGGCCTTTTATAAGAGGAGAGGAGGGACACTTTTGGAAAGTAAAGAAATATTACTTTATTTGAAAATGTGTTTCGGTTTTAAAAGGTCCCACATTGATATAATTCGTGGATAAGGTGTTAAGGGTTCGAAATCCACCCATCAAATAAGTTTTGGACATGTGTAGTGCATAGATTTTACATTATCTTTCTATTTTATTTAAATAGTCAAATAATGATGTCATCGCTGCATCATTATTATGTCATAAATAAATAAATTAATTTAAAGTCTAAAAATTATAAAAAAAATACTATGATGTAGGAAATCTTTTTATATTTCCAATGACTATTTATAATAAAAAATCTGATCTTTATAACCCCATTTAAAAATTGTTATAGTTAAACATATCATGTTTGTGTCATTTTTATTTTTACATTAAATAAAAAGTTATTTATGTCATTTCCCAACCAAAGTGTCTCCATGGGGTCCCCAAGTTGACCCATGGATTTTCTTGGTCGGCAATGACACAAAAAATAAGGTTGGGACATGTGTCTAGGTCATTTCATATTATTAAAGCATTATTTTTACCTTAAACTACACTAATTACCACTAATCGCGATTAAGAACTTAATAAGTTACTATTCACCAAAAAATATTATAATCTCATTGAACCAAATTTTACTTCTTAATGACAACCATGTATGTCGGATTTTTGAAATTCAAAACACAATGATGGCAAAATTTCATTTAAACGGAAAATCAGTCTTTATAAGTACCACTTAGTGGTTTCACTATTCATCAAAAATTGAAGTTTTTCAGAAAATTACCAAAAATTCACCATAAGCTATATTTGATATTAATAATTCAAAAATGAAGTTTATTTTAAAAAATGAAAAAAATATAAGTCACATTAATTAATTTAATAATTAATTCCCGCTGTCAGAGCAAATAGCGTGTTTTTATGAAACAATAAGTATCAAAAGATTGATACTAGTTTAAGTCCAATTTCAAAGTGAAATTAATTCCAATGACCACTATTGGATTTAATGGTAAAAATATTTTCTAATTTCACTTTAAATCCAATTCTAAAGATAATCTAATCATATAAATAAATTATATTAAAAAGAGGTTTTGAATTAAAACACAACATTTTACACTATTCATTAAAAAATGAACTTTATCGGAAAATACCAAAAAATTAGACAAAGTAAAATTTGATGTCCTGATTCTTAATAAGAGCTTTATTTGGTCCAAAATAATGTATAAGTGTGATCAAAACTATATTTAATGACAGTTCTCCATTAAAAGGTGTTAAGTGAACCTTTAGTGAAAACTAGGGCATATACGCCTAAAATTGAATTCTTTCCGTATTTTAAGCCTTTAGATTTTATTGGATAAATGTAAAAACATTTAAAAACATATATAATCATATTTTAGTTATTTCTTTCCATTCCCACCAGTACAACATATACTCGTTAACTAACATTTAAAATAATATTATTTTATTACTTGCGTGCAACGTAAGTTTTCAAAGAAACTCATCGTTGCGTACCGAGTACGCTATCGAACGTAGAAACCCCTTTTAATTAAAATTAATATTTAATTCGTAAATATTAATAAATATGAAAATTATTTATTCTTTATTTACCTGGGATGTTACATCCTTCCCCCCTTTGATGAATTGCGTCCTCGCAATTTTATTCACTTATCAAAATAAGTGGGGGTATTTATCCCTCATAGCATTTTCAGATTCCCATGTTGCCTCTTCAATCACATAGTTTTTCCAAAAAACCATTACCTGATGAATCACCTTATTCCGTAACACCTGCTCCCTGTGGTCAAGAATCTGGACCGGTTGTTCCTCATAAGATAGGTTCTCTTCCAGCTGAACTACCTCTGGACTCAAAACATGAGATGGATCTGGCATATACTCTCTCAACATTGAAACATGAAAAACATCGTGTACCTGAGATAAACTCAGAGGTAAAGCCACTTGGTAAGCAACTGATCTAACTTTCTCCAGAATTTCATATGTTCCAATAAACCTTGGACTCATCTTTCCTTTCTTACCAAATCTCATCACACTTTTCCAAGGAGAAACCTTGAGAAAAACATGATCACCTACCTCGAAAGATAGATCCTTCCTCCGGTTATCCGCATAACTCTTCTGCCTGCTCTGAGCTGTTCTCATGTGTTTCTGAATCAACTGAACATTTTCTGCCATCTCTTCTACCAATTCTGGTCCCATCAACTTCCTTTCACCCACTTCATCCCAGAAAGATGGAGTTCGACACCGCTTCCCATATAATGCCTGAAATGGTGCCATCTGTATTCTGGAATGAAAACTGTTATTATATGAAAATTCAACCAAAGAAAGATGTTGGTCCCAACCTCCCTGGTAATCCATAGAACAAGCTCGTAGCATATCCTCCAATGTCTGGATTGTTCGTTCTGACTGCCCATCTGATTGAGGATGAAAAGCTGTACTAAAATTTAATTCAGTACCCAACGACTTCTGAAGGCCTTTCCAAAAGTTAGAAGTAAACCTGGGATCACGATCCAGTACAATGGAGAGAGGAACTCCATGTAACCTGACTATCTCTTTAAGATACAAACGGGAAAGTTGATCAAGAGATAAAGTATCTCGTATAGAAAAGAAATGAGCAGATTTGGTCAAGCGATCAACAATAACCCGGATTGCATTATTACCTTGAGATGTCCTCGGTAATCCCACAACAACGTCCATTGATATGTTTTCCCATTTCCACTCTGGCACTGGTAATGGTTGAAGCATCCCTGCCGCTCTGCTTTAACCTGTTGACATGTCAAACACTTCACAGTAAAATCAGCAATGTCTCTTTTCATTCCATCCCACCAGTAATACTCCCGCAGATCTCTGTACATCTTAGTACCGCCAGGATGAACTGAAAACGGGGAACTATGAGCCTCACATAAAAAATCATTCTTCAACTGTGAATCACAAGGCACACATAACCTCTTCCCAAACCTCAAAACACAAACCTATCCAAGAACTCATGGAAAATTTTATTCATAAGGTCCATGAATACAACAGGTGCATTGGTTAACCCAAAAGGCATAACTACAAATCCATAATGGCCATATCTAGTACAGAACGCAGTCTTCGGAACGTCTGCTTCTTTTACTTTCAACTGATGGTACGCCGACCTCAAGTCAATCTTCGAAAAATACTGAGCTCCCTGGAGCTGATACCACTTCATTCGATGGCCCAACATCTGCTGAAGTTGTTGCAAAGGATTTCACCACCCCTTTCTGCTTGTAGTCTGGCTGCATTCCCCCAGTTGAGTTCTTCGTTGGACACTCATTTGCATAATGACCCATTTCATTACACTTAAAACATCTTACCGTTGGCTTTTCATTTATTCCTTGATCATCTTCCTTATAGTTACGAGCAATATGACTAGACTTACCACACCGAAATCTCTTACCAGACATGGATAAACATTCTCCAGGATGCATTTTACCACACTTCTCACAGGAAGGATATTTGGTTTTCTTACCTCCTTACTTCTTTGATGAATTCTTCCCCTTTGCCTGCCAACTAGACCGCTTATTCTGTTGTTTGTCATAGAACACCTGATCATTGGAAAACTCCACTTCCACCTTCTCCGCACATCGAACAAGTTTTTCATAACATTTGAACTCATGAGAAGCTAAATCCATTCGATACTTTGGCTTTAACCCTGAGTAAAAACGGTTTATTTTACTATCAAGATCTCGTATGAAGTTTGGAGCATACCTTGCAAATCGAGTGAACTTTTCTTCATAAGCAGCCACTGAATCATCCTCCTGCCTAAATTCTAGGAACTGTTTTTCCATCCTAAGAAGAACCACCTTAGGAAAATATTTCTCAAGAAACATACCTTTGAATTCGTCCCAGTGAATATCTTCAATATCATCACTATCCCTTATATTTTTCACCATCGACCACCACTGATCAGATTCTCCTTCAAAACGGTAAACAACAAGACTAACCTTTTGATGTTCTGAACACCCCATAACATCAAAAATCTTCTCCAGTGCTTTAATCCACCCTTCATCTTGCACAGGGTCAGATGATCCTCTGAATGATGGGGGATGTTGCCTCATGAAATGTTCCACCACTGACATGTTCCTCTGCGGTTGATCTGGCTGATCTCGTGCATGGATACCACCACCATTTATAGCCTGATTCAACTGTGCCATCACTACAACAAACTGTTCAGTTCCGATTCCGACCATCTCAGGTTGCTGATTTGGAAGGTTATCTTTCTCCTGATGTCGTCCCAACATATCTGCTTTGTTTCCTCTACGGAAAACCATTCCGAACACAGAAATATCTTAGGATAAGCAACATGGTAATCCATAAATGCTATATCATTTCAATCATATTATAATTTAACACTCTTCTAACTCCTAAAGTTGTCTAAACCGACCTCTGATACCAACTATAAGGCCCCGGCCTTAAAAAATACTTAATATTGAATTAAATGAATAATTCACGTTGATGATCTTTTAAGGTTTAGAGTTTTAGAGAATTGGAACATAACTATTACATCTCAAAAGATTACAAAGTAGTCACTTCTACTAAGTTTCCATAATAAAAAAAACTCTTAAAAATAAACGTGTCTATTTCCATGTTTTATATAGGATGACATTCCCTTGATCCCATCCTTGACCTTGTTCCACATTAAGTCATGTGAAAACATTTAAAAAAAACATGGGGTGAGCATAAAAAGCTCAGTAAGGGATACAGAAAGAATGAAAACTGTTAGTTTTTCAAACATCAAGTAAAAAATATATACTCTATCAAAGTAATACCTTTACCTTCATAAAGTAGTAAAAAAAAATCTTCACTGAATAAAGTGTCATTACTTACCTTTTTGTAACCAAAGTATTACCATAAAACCCATAAAAAGAACACATAACATATATAATGGTAACTTGGGACATAAACATACTTAAGTGGAATAACCATACGGTCGACTTCCACACATATCACTTAATGGAATAGCTATACGGCCAATTTCCAAACATACTTAATGGAATAGCCATACGGCCGACTTCCATACCCAATGCATTGGAGGTTATAACGTAACCACCCGTCCTGGTATTCACGGCACCACCCGTCATATGGTTTATAATGTAACCACCCGTTAAAATGTCCAAGTACCAATATAAAATCATAAAACATAAAACCAATATAAAGGAATGATAAAATTTCCACATTTCAATCACAATATATCATAAATATATTGACATAATAGAATCCTTTATCAAAACCATTTTCAATACCAAAATACATAAAAGAGTATGTGTTATTTATTTTATTTTAAAAACATTACGGCTTCTTGAGGAAGCCAAAGACCAAATAATACTCGCGGTGGCGGAAAAATTCGTTGTCACCGCGTACGTTAAAAAAACATTCCTTTTTGTCGTTTAGTAAAACGCTTCGTAGAAAAAGATTCCTTTTTTATAAAAGTAAAAGTCAAAGGGTTTTATACACCGTATAAAAGAAAGTTGTGTATAAAACGAAATATGCCTCAATGAAAGGAGATTGAGACGAAGTCCCTTACTTCGGGTCCGACTTGACTCGATCATTCTTTAACATCCTGAATAATAAACTTGAGTTAATTTATACTTGATTAAGAACCTTTTTAAAGTTCATTATTCCTTTTATATCACTTATTGCCATGTTATAAACATTATGTAACCATTTATGTTAATAATGTTTGTTTTGTCAATATTTGGTTCTTAAGTCGAAAGTGGACTTCTTACAATTACATGTTGATCGTGTGGTCAAAAGTTCTTTATATCCAGAATGAAGTTACTGAATTGGATATCATATATATCATATATATCCAACATATACATGTATTTATAATCTTACATACTCATTTAGTGGTAAGAAATGAAATGCACCGTTCATGGAGACGGTAAGCCGTACGTACGCATGAACGCTACTTTCATTTCTTTGTCATATTAATGGAATTAAAAATAAATGAGGTATGTATGTTTTAAATCAAGAATTATATTCACCATTTAGATATATCATTAATTATATATACCCATTATATACATGTACTTTTAATAGTACATTACATTTGGGGATAAGAAATGAAATGCACCGTTCATGGAGACGATAAGCCGTACATACGCATGATCGCTACTTTCATTTCTATCTCATACATTAATGGAGAGAAATAATAATTATATAGAGTTATATTATAATTCCAGTATTACATCATATATAATAACTTTAAATAAATCCTTTACACGTCCCACATTTGGCATTAACGAATCACATTACTTTGAGGGGGGGTAGTTCACACTTCCTTAAATGAAGATATCGTGTTTACCCATAATGGAAACCATAAAGGTATGCCCAAAATGAAAAATACAGAAGCTTAAAGAAAAAAATAAACATATTATATATCATATATAAAAATAGTGACATCATAATGGCCACCTTTGAAGGTGTTAAATGAGTATTGAACAATCATCGTTTCGGGAGGCAGAATTTCGCCATCCACGGAAACCGTATGTTATTTAACCATTTGATGTAGTTGTGTGAGAGTGTAGATCGAATAAATCTTATAAAAAAATCCTAGTATATTTAAGATACTGGTGTTGTTACAAAAGAAGTAAATAAAAAGAGTTTAGAGGGTTGGAGAAGCAAAATAAAACAAATGAACAAGAGAGAATGAATTACCTTTAAAAGTGTAACTACTTTTGATTTGAGCCTAAAGGCTTCCTTTGAAAGGATTCTGCCCAAAGTGAATCCTCTAGGATGAGAAGAGGGATGTGGAGAGATTAAATGGGCAGGGGTTGGCCGAGCCAATGTCTTGAGGAGTGTGTGAAATGAGGTAGAGGTGGGGGCCTTTTATAAGAGGAGAGGAGGGGCACTTTTGGAAAGTAAAGAAATATTACTTTATTTGAAAATGTGTTTGGGTTTTAAAAGGTCCCACATTGATATAATTAGTGGCTAAGGTGTTAAGGGTTCTAAATCCACCAATCCAATAAGTTTTGGACATGTGTAGTTCATAGATTTTACATTATCTTTCTATTTTATTTAAATTGTCAAATAACGATGTCATCACTGCATCATTATTATGTCATAAATAAATTAATTTATTTAAAGTCTAAAAATTATAAAAAAAATACTATGATGTAGGAAATCTTTTTATATTTCCAATGACTATTTATAATCAAAAATCTGATCTTTATAACCCCATTTAACAATTGTTGTAGTTAAACATATCATGTTTGTGTCATTTTAACTTTTACATTAAATAAAAAGTTATTTATGTCATTTCCCAACCAAAGTGTCTCCATGGGGTCCCCAAGTTGACCCATGGATTTTCTTGGTCGGCCATGACACAACCAATAATGTTGGGACATGTGTCTAGGTCATTTCATATTCTTAAAACATTATTTTTACCTTAAACTACACTAATTACCACTAATCGCGATTAAGAACTTAATAAGTTACTATTCACCAAAAAATATTATAATCTCATTGAACCACATTTTACTTCTTAATGACAACCATGTATGTTGTATTTTTGAAATTAAAAACACAATGATGGAAAAATTTCATTTAAACGGAAAATCAGTCTTTATAAGTACCACTTAGTGGTTTCCCTATTCATCAAAAATTGAAGTTTTTCAGAAAATTACCCAAAATTCACCCTAAGTTATATTTGATATTACGAATTCAAAAATAAAGTCTATTTTACAAAATTCAAAAAAATATAAGTCACATTAATTAATTTAATAATTAATTACCACTGTCAGAGCAAATAGAGTGTTTTTATGAAACAATAAGTATCAAAAGATTGACACTAGTTTAAGTCCAATTTCAAAGTGAAATTAATTCCAATGACCACTATTGGATTTAATGGTAAAAATATTTTCTAATTTCACTTTAAAACCAATTCTAAAGATAATCTAATCATATAAATAAATTATATTAAAAAGAGGTTTTGAATTAAAACACAACATTTTACACTATTCATTAAAAAATGATCTTTATCGGAAAATACCAAAAAATTACACAAAGAAAAATTTGATGTCCCGATTCTTAATAAGAGTTTTATTTGGTCCAAAATAATGTATAAGAGTGATCAAAACTATATTTAATGACAGTTCTCCATTAAAAGGCGATAAGTGAACCTTTAGTGAAAACTAGGGTATATACGCCTAAAATTGAATTCTTTCCGTATTTTAAGCCTTTAGATTTTATTCGATAAATGTAAAAACATTTAAAAACATATATAATCATATTTTAGTTATTATTATCCATTCCCACCAGTACAACGTATACTCGTTAACTAACATTTAAAATAATATTATTTTATTACTTGCGTGCAACGTAAGTTTTCAATGAAACTCATCGTTGCGTACCGAGTACACTATCGAACGTATAAAACCCTTTTAATTAAAAATAATATTTAATTAGTAAATATTAATAAATATGAAAATTATTTATTCTTTATTTACCTGGGATGTTACATAAACACTAGTATATGATTGAGCTATATTATCTCTCACTTGGTCATCCATGACTAGAACCCTTATTAGACATATCATACATAAAATATTTATTCACAACCTATGGAAGTAATCATAAAAAGGGGTGAGCTCATATGCTCAATAAGGGTAAACAAGGGATAACTATGAGTATAATCATGAGAACAATGGAATTACAATGAAATCATAACATTATAAGATCATAACATGTATTTCAAAAAACATTAATCATCACATAATGGTTATAAGATTAGAAGTAATGAATCATATGTAAATGAAGAGTATAATACATGAAATCATAACATTAATGTAGGACATGAAGTTGTGGAATACACAAAAACATGTAATATCATTCCCTATAAGTCAAAACATATTGATAGAACATATCAGGGAACTAATTAGGGAATAAACATACTATTAGGGACATTCCACCATCTACATTCACAATACATTCTTTGTAATGGATCGATTTTCCATATCTTCCCATCGTGGATTAGGTTTCCCTATCTTCACATAGTTGATCATATTTCAATACATCCCCATAGTAGATCAGGTTTCCCCATCAACCCATAGTAGATGATGTTTCCCCATCTTCGACATTGGATCACGCCTATTAACTTGATTCCCATTATTATCTCATGAGATATAAATATTTACCAAAGTCATTGGTGGTAGATAGAAGTTCCACTCATCTCATAATGAAATCATACATAAATGTGCCATAAAATCTTAAATAATTATATCATAACCCATGAAATGAAATGGGTGTCATAAAAATGTAATCTCTACTTAACATATGGAAAAAGACATGTATTAAAAAAATTTCATCAAAGAATAATTCATGAAATGAAGATTGTTTTAAAAATAATTTAACCAGTGAAATATAAACGAGTTTCATAAGAATTTATCATGGTATAACCTCTGGATGAGAAATGTGTTTCATAAATAAAAATCCACCAAAACATAAACCATTCAGATAAATAATATGAATGGTGTCATTATATCATATCCCTAGTAAATAATAACTATAACCAATGATGTCATCTTTGATGGAGAAGTATTTTGAAGGATCACTTAGAACATCACTTTTTAAAAAAATATAATTTTTTTAAAATACTTTTATTTAAAATCCTTTGTAAAACATATCATTAAAAGTCATTTGAAACATATGTTGATTAAAATATGTTTTCATCTTTGAAAAAATCTATTTAAAATATAAATTAGTTTGAAAACCATTCTCCTTTAAAACATATAAAATAATATTGAAAATAATCTTAAAAATGTTTTTTCATTTAAAAAATAAAAAATAAGTTTAATGTTTTCAAACATTTCACCTTAAAAAATTATAAATGAATCTATGAAATTATTGATATCCTTTTCTTTAAAAACAACCTCTTCAAATGTTATAAATAAAACTTTTAGGATCATTTAAAATAATTTTTAAACATAAAAATTTTTTGTGAAAACCCTTTTTATTTGAAAAAGATATTAAAATAAAAAAATTTCAATAATATTAGGGAAAAATTTCAATAAAAAAATAACATTGTAAACATAAAAAGTAAGCATCAATGAAATAATGGTCATGATATCCGATAAATTCATACATGTCGAACATTTCTCTTGCACGATAAATGTTTAGAAAATTGACTTGATCGGAAAATAACAAGAATATTAATTATAAAACCAATTTCTAAAAAGTTAAAACATGCTTAAAAATTACATTTAAACATCATAGGATAAAAGTATAATATTTTTGAAAACATTTTTAGAAAACACTATTTTGAAAGAACATATATGTCCGACCAGAAGGAGGAATGAAGTCAGGATTTCATAATTTTTTGCTTAATTATATTAAGAAAAAAAGTAGAAAATGGTAACATTACTTGGATATAACATGAATAAACATATTTTAAGAAACTTCAGTGGATTTAATGAGATATGGATCATAATATTTCATCAATTGAAGCATAATCATAAAAAATATTGATAAATAATGAGATGGAAGCAATAAACCATTACTAGTTTGGTAACTTTTAATCATAATAAAATGGAAAGAATAAACTTAAATGAATCTTAATATATCTTTAAATTTATGATATTTATTATATAACATGTCAAATTAAATATATACACATCATAGAAAAATATAGCTTCATAACATGGCATGTGTCTCAAAGAAGAAAAATTGGGACAAAATTACATTACCAATTTGGTAATTTTTGAAAAGTAAACCCCATGAAAAAAATATCCTGAAAAAGATATCTAAATAAACATATATTTTAGTATAATAATCATATAATACACACATATTCATTATACACATGACACAAAAGAAATGAGTGGTGAATAAGTCTTGTATCACACCAAAAACTAAATTGAGACGTGGAAACCCTAATTACTAGAGAAACTTTATAATCATGATCCCCATGAAGGAATAACATAATTTAAATATATTTATATCATTATATAAAGTAAATTAATGACATAACATTTCATAGGTAAGTATATACACCACACAAAAGAAGCGAGTGGTGAATATGGCATGTATCTAATGGAAATAAAAAGTGATATAAAATTCCCTTACCTTAAGTATTGACTCTAATCATACTCATAAAACAATATAGTATAATAAACATATATTTATTATAAATATATGAAAAAAACATTTTATTATATCAAATACCATATATTATTTTATTTTGAATTTATATTACTTCTTTATTAACAACTCAATATTAATGTTACGTTTCAGTTTATAATCTCTTTATTTTTCTCTTGTATTTTTTATTTGTTATATTTTTTGTCATCATAGATATATTATGATGTAAAGAATATAAAAAATTATATAAATATCATATATATTTATTATATAAGTATTTATTTTAATCTATACAAGGTATAAATATTTAAAAAATACACTTTTCATGGAGATGGTAGGCCATACGTACGCATGAACTCAATTCTTGTTTTACTGTCGCATTGAATTAAAGAAAGTAAATGAAATATATGTATATATATAATATAATTCTATATAATTATTATTTCACATATATATATAATATAAATTTACTAAACCCATCCTTAATACATTCCATGTAATGTGTGAACGAATCACGTCGCTTAAGAGGCTGCAATCCACACTTCCACAAATGAAGTTATCATATTTATAAAAAAATGAAACAATGAAGGTATTTTTAAGATTATAATTACAGAAGAAAAAATAAATCATAAATATCATATAGAAAAGATTATACATCATAATTCAAAACCACGAGGGTTGGTAATTTAAAAACAAACAACATCATTTCGTGATGTGGTTATTCACCGTACACAAGAATAGTAATTTCGTTACCCATTAGATGAATGTGTGTGTAAGTGTATGTAGAAAAATTAAAATAAAAAATTATAGAATATTTACGATACATGGGTTATTATATAATTTGTAACACCCCAAGATTTCATAGTGTGTTATTTCGTCAAAATAATTCAATAACTGGCACTACACGCAACACCGGGTTCAAACGCACCATGGCTTATCAAACAAGCCGTTCAAAAGAGGTTATGAAAAGTATTAACTAAATTTTAAACTTTATATAATCCATATAATTTAAGAATCCATATTATCAGTTTCTTAGATATAATGTAAGAACAAATTCATTTTCAGTATTGCACTTTTACCAACTTTTAATAGTGAACCCTTTTTAAATATAATATTTTAAACTTTTTGACTAAATGGGGGAATCAAAAAATTAAAATGCAACACCCCAAGCTTCTACGGTACGCTTCTCTTTAAATAATGTGATAGCGTGTGTTGTACGCAACACCGAGTTCTAACACGCCACAACCAATCAAACTAGCCGTTATGAATAGTAATACCTAATTTTTGAAATTATATATATTTTATATTTAAAAATAGACTTCTTTTTTGGATTCGGAATATCGAATTTACCCTAAGGTGAAATTTTGGTACTTTTCGGATAACTTTAATATTTTGATGAATAGTGAAAATTACTAAATTTTAATAAAAAACAACTTTTTTAATCAAAATAATTAATAGTGATAAATTATGAATTTGATTGGTTTTAAAGTATCTTTATAATATATTTTTACCACTTAATATAATTTTGTTCATTGAACATAATTTTACAATTAAACCAGACATTAAAACGTGTCAATCTTTTGATAGTTATTATCTCTTAAAAACACGTGTTTTGTTTTAACAATGGGAATTAATTTTAAATTAATTTCTGCCACTTATGTGTTTTGAATTTGGGAAAATGGATTCAATATTTGGAATCAGGATGTTCATATTGTGTGAATAGGTAACTTTTATTTGTAGACATTTTGAATAATTACTACGGTAAATATTTTATTTACCATGGTTAAAGGGTAAATCTGGTAAATAAGGGTTAAAAAAGAATATTATAATAATACAAAATTACCCTCAAACGTGTCTTAATCTTATTGGTTGATACATGTCCGACCATGGGAATCTTTGGGTCGATTTTGGGACCCCATGGAGCAACATGTAGGTGATAGAGACACTTTATTTTAATTAAGTTAAAATGAATACAAAAATGACACAAGCATATAGCTTTTAGAAAAACAATTTTTACATAGGGTTATATATGTTGGATTTTCGACTATAAATATCTATTAGAAATATAAAAATATTTCCTACATAATTATATTTTATTTATAATTTTTATACATTAAATAAGTTAATTTATATATGACACAATGATGATGCATTAATTACCCAATTAATGAAAAATTAGAAAAATTGATATTATAAATAACCAAATAAATTTAATTTGAAACTTTTTATGAACTAAAATAATTTTATAGGTTAATATGACATGTTAGTATTGATTTAATTAAATTTTTTTGAAGTAATAATTCTGTTATGAGTTTCACAAAAATCAACTATTGAATAGTGTCAAAATTGACATATAAGAGTTTTTGAAACAAATATTATATTATTTATTGATATTAAATTCCTAAAAATATATGGTTCGGCCAAGAGACTTATATCATTATAGTTGTATCATTAATGGACCACTTTTGGGTCTCTTTTATGTATATAGTATGTTTATTCACCATATAATATAAAAATACAAAGAGACATTGTAAAAGTGAAACTAATTAACTTAGAGTTAATAATCAAAGATAAGGTTAATATAAGTACCCAAACCTATCTAAATTATATTTGTTGAGTGGGTTTCGACCCATCCCCACCTTAAACTTTTAATAATCAACTTTGGATCCATTATAAACCGAATATGAATTTATATAAACTAATATTTCTAGCTTTTCAAAAGGTGCCCCTCACCCCTCTTATAAAAGGGCACTCTTCCTTCTCATTTCTACACACCTTCAAAGCCTTTTGGCTCAGACAAACTCTGCCCAAATACTCTCCCAACTTACCTCACTACAATCTAGAGGCCTTAGTTTGATCCTAAAGCCAACCTAAGGAGCCCTTTTGATCAAATCAAAAGGAAGAACCCGAAGAAGAGGTAATGATTTCACCACCCTTTTCCATGTTCCTTTCTTCTTCCACTTCTTCTTCCTTTGTTGTTACCATTCTGAAATAATAACTACAGTATCATATATATAATGTGATGTTATTATAAATATGGTAAAACCATATTCAGTATTCTATCCACCATTTGAATAACATGTCACTATACGTGCGTACGTACGACTTACCGTCTCCACGTCGTGGTGTAATTGTTATTCAATATATTATTATTTGTATGTGTATAATAATGATGTGTAACTCATGTAAATAATAAATATAACATGTTAATGATTCAGTATATATGATATAACATCCATTTATATATTATTTTAATATCAAAATAATGATATTGTCGCTCGTGCGTACGTACAAACTACCGTCTCCACGAACGCGATGAGATTCATTATCCATCATATCCATTCAAATATAATTATCATTTGATAATTTAAAAATAATGTTTAAGGACTTGATATCATTATGTATATGAATAATATAAAACCTATCCCTGACAAACATGGCTTACGTAACAAAACATATAAAAGAAAACGAGTAAGTTAACACCCAAAACAACGATAATACTAAGATATTATTAACAAATCAATGTTAAAAGATCATATATGATATCATATTAATGTATATGATTCTTGTATAATTTAATAATAATTATTTCACCATTATAAAGGAGGTTAACCTACCCCAACCAAGGAAAAGTACAAGGTAAGGGTTTATTTCACAGTCTCTTCATTATCCGAGGTTGTTTATATGTAATTATCTACTAGGATCTCTTTATCATCTACATCCATGTTCCTTAAAAATGTATTTAAAAACATTTTTACTATTTACTAGACAATGGGTTAAAGTAATTTATACCCTTATGTGTTTTTAATGGAATCTTTCCGTCGTTTTCCAAAGAAGGCACTTTTAACCTTTTTGAAAAATTTACGGTAAGAATGTTTTTTTAACTTATACGGTGGGTGCGGCTATTTTTCGCCATTATAAAATTTTCAAAGCTTACTTTACAAGCTTATAAGGATATTTTCAAATTAAATGCTTTATTTTATAATTATGTGACTTTTAAATGATTTCAAAATTAATATTTTAAGAATTTATGAAAGGTACTCTTTATCAAAATCAGAATATTAAATGTTTTAAAGATTTATCTTTCTAAATATTTTTAATTAATGTCAATGTTTTCAAAATGATTTTAAGGATTTATTTAAGTGGACATGAACTTTTTGAAAAGATATTTCTTTTCAAAAGTTTCGAAGTGGTATGGGACACTTTGATTCAAAAATCACTTTTAAATTACTTCCTTAATAAATGTGTGACTTTTAAATGATTTCAAAAAAAGAGATATTTCTCTCAAATAGTTTTGATTTCATATATGTCAACATAATTTGATGGATTTTAAGTTTATTTGAATTTGATTTATTATGATAGAAAACTTCCATATTTTTTTTAAGTTCTTGTGATGTGTTTGACTGTGGATGTGTTATTCTTCTACCATTCGTGGTTTATGGATGAAGTATTTACATTTCGTATGCAAGTTTTAATATGAATGTTTATGTTATGTTTGAAAATTTTCATATGGGAATGCATTGGACTTAATATGTGATGGGTGGAGCCCGCTATAGCTCCTCGATGCATCGGTAGGTCTCATAAGACAAACTAGTGTCTTGACACAAGGCCTTGGAAAAATCTTATTTGTAGTCTTGGCATGAGGCCTTGGCTATGTGGTATGATAGTCTGGAATTATGCATTCCATCATTATGAAAGTGGTTATTGATATTTCATGTGATTATTCGATTAGTAGAATATCCATGTGAATATGTAAATGGAATTATTTCATTTTACTTTTGTCATACTATGTTGAAGTTCAAGTTTAAAAGGCTTTTGTTTTAGTTATACATTACCTTAAATGATTATGCTTATTTTTGAAAGTTTCCACTATATTGTTATCTTTACTGGGCATCTGAGATCACCCCTTTTCTATGTTTTATTTTTCCTAGGATGTGAAGAAGTAAGTTATGAATGACCTGCATGGATTTTATGTAGGGATATGAGTGTGGAATATGGAAATTATGTTTTTTTAGTAGTTTTTCACTTTATGATGTAATGTAAAACATTATGAATATATCTATTGTTTCCAAGGATACTAAACCAATCGGTATTTTGATATTTGATCTTTCTTGCGATCATGCTAATGTTATGTAATAATGCACCAACTCTGGGTTACTGGGGTCGAGGCATTACAGTTGGTATCAGAGGTTATTTAGTACAAACCTTGGAATCTAGATTTAGATAAACTCTGATTAGAGCACGTAGACCTAAGATGAACATTGAGGATTAGTATAGAAGAAATTACTAGAATTTTGGTATTGTAGATATTTTGTGAGTTTTCCAAGCAATACATCCTTGTGTGGATACAAGCAGGTAGAGTTAGCTCTGGCACAGATGTACCTAGGGGTAAAACCCGAAAACACCGCTTTGAGATAGACTCGAACGGGAACTGGTGCACAGCAACGGGCCTTGCTGCAATCTTAGTTACGAAACTCGTGGGGGATATTCTTAGGATAATTCTCATTTTCTTTACAAACCATTATGAAGGGTTTATGAGTATATACTTCCCCAAAGGAGACATTTTTATGATTATAGACTATATCCAAAAACTATTTAATTTATGTTATGTGTTTTACAATTTTGGGATTATGTATTGTTATTCATAAACTAATCTAATGTATGACATTGTTTAGAAATGGTGCCCAGTAGATGGAATGAGAACTCCAACAATTCACATGATCCAAAGAGAAAGAAGGATCATATCTTTCATGGTATTAAACTAGAATTTATAAGAGAAATAATCTCCTATGTATTATCATCATTTGAAGAGATAATATCATGTGTTGATAAGATAAGTAAAGAGTTTACTGAGTCTGATGGCTTGGAAGGGAAGCAAGAGATGAAAAGGATGGAAGAGGGAAAGATGGATAAAGTGAAGAGGGAAAAGATGAATTTTTCCATATGTGATAACTGTGGAAAGAAACACCCTGGAACATGCCTGAAAGGAATGTAAGTTTTTTATAAGTGCGGAATAAAAGGGCACAAAGTACATGACTGCAAGGGTAAGAAAATGGTTTCAAATGTGCAATGCTTCATTTGCAAGGAGTTTGGAGACTATGCGAACCTATGTCCCAGTCATCAGACTATGCTGCAAATGATGATATTGGATAATAATCAAGTTATGATACTACCACAGATGAAGAGGAATGATTAGAGTTCTTATGTTGATTATGTCATTTGAGTGTTGTATCAACAATGTACTTGTTATAATAATTATGGAGTATATAAGGATTGTACTGCAGTACTATTTCATTAAGGACTTGAGATTGTGTGGAACAACGAAAAGTGACTCAATAGCAGGTTAAATTTTTGGAAAATATATGGTTGAGATAAAGATAAACCATAATATTGTTCTGATACCGAGGTAGTGATTTTAGAATAATATATGTTTGATTTGGATAAATTATATTGGATATTCTTGACTACCTTGAAGCTGATTAATGATTTGTATATTCCATCATTGTTGGGGCTTAAAACATTTTTGGATTGATGAAGTATATCCATAATTCTATATGGAATAAGGGAACATGATTGTAATCAATAAGGATTATGGTAATTCAGGATGTTTCCGTGTTTTAAAAGAATACATGATGAATGTATTAATATGCTATTACGGGGTAAAAAGGATCTAAATTATGATTACCTTCCTTATAAATGTTGGACTGTGAGTTTGGATAGAATTATTTTGGATAAATTCTAGTTTGAGATTAATTTTGGATTTCCATAAAAGGACAACTCGGAGGTCGGGCACCAACCCGTCGCGACAGGCAATGCTGCAAGACTTGAACCCGCAACCAAAGGGTGACAAGGGTGTATCACCTACCACTCGCCCACGAGATGTCTTGGATTAAATAATGTAGTTTTTTTAAAAGATTTGGTAGATGAATTATAAATTCATTTATTTTGGAACCCTGTACAAATAGTATAAATAGAATTTATTTACGTTATATCATCTTTTAGAGTAAAATATGAGTTTGTGGTAGAAATTTATTAATGGATAAATCTCTAATTATAAAGTAAGTATATCTCCATATGATCTTATCCAATCTCATAAATAAATTCCTCAACATTAAGAAAAAGAACTCTGAACAAAAATGTTGTCCTAGATGGTACCTTAAATCATCACTAATTTATGGCTTTGGGATTGTTGGCCTTTTCATAGCCATGTTCTCTACCACTCTCCATCACATAATTGATGGTTATATTTCTCTTCCATATCCATATTTTCCTACATGGAACCCTAGTATGTGTTATTCTCGGTAATCATTATACTTTCCACTCTTTATTTTAAATAGAGGCCTCATTAATTCATTTTTCAATGTGGGATTTCAACTAAGATATTTTGAAATATCAAAAATGTGTTATCCTAATACCCTATGTTTTGTTGAACCAATGGTATTTCAAATCATCATAGATTGATGAATTTAAGGACCTCAATTTTAAACTTGTTTTTGATTGATGACCTCAATCACTACCTATAAATATTTATGTTTTTCCTCCAATTATATGTCTCTAATTTCCACCAATGTTCTCTTAATCGAGATCATAATTTGGTGGTGACCCTTTCATTTCTCTTTTCCTCATATTAAGACTAAATTTTAGTAACCCAATTTCCGATGTGGGTTTTCCCACAATTATATTTTCTATTTTCACCCTTTTCTTTTCGAAGAACAATTTCAAATTGTGAGGATGAAATTTATTGAAGGAGGGGAGAATGTAACACCCCAAGATTTCATAGTGTGTTATTTCTTCAAAATAATTCAATAACTGGCACTACACGCAACACCAGGTTCAAGCGCACCATGACTTACCAAACAATCCGTTCAAAACAGTTTATGAATAGTATTAACTAAAGTTTAAACTTTATATAATCCTTATAATTTTAGAATCCATATTATCAGTTTCTTAGACATAATGTAAGAACAAATTCATTTTCAGTATTGCACTTTTACCAAATTTTAATAGTGAACCCATTTTAAATACAATATTTTAAACTTTTTGACTAAATGGGGACATCAAAAATTTAAAATGTAACACCCCAAGCTTCTACGGTACGTTTCTCTTTGAATAATGTGATAGCGTGTGTTGTACACAACACCGAGTTCTAACGCACCACAACCAATCAAACTAGCCGTTATGAATAGTAATACCTACTTTTTGAAATTATATATATTTTATATTTCACAATAGACTTCTTTTTTGGATTAGTAATATCAAATTTAGCCTAAGGTGAAATTTTGGTACTTTTCGGATAACTTTAATATTTTGATGAATAGTGAAAATTACTAAATTTTAATTAAAAACAACTTTTTTAATCAAAATAATTAATAGTGATAAATTATGAATTTGAGTGGTTTTAAAGTATATTTATAATATATTTTTACCATTTAATATAATGTTGGTCATTGGACATAATTTTACAATTAAACCGGACATAAACAAGTGTCAATCTTTTGATAGTTATTATCTCTTAAAAACACGCTATTTGTTTTAACAACTGGAATTAATTTTAAATTAATTTCTTCCACTTCTGTGTTTTGAATTTGGAAAAATGGATTCCATATTTGGAATCAGAATGTTAATATTGTGTGAATAGGTAACTTTTATTTTTAGACATTTTGAATAATTACTGCGGTAAATATTTTATTTACCATGGTTAAAAGGTAAATCCGGTAAATAAGGGTTAAACAATAATATTATAATAATAACAAATTACCCTAAAACGTGTCCTAAACTTATTTTTTGATACATTTCCGACCATGGGCATCTTGGGGTTGATTTTGGGACCCCATGGATCCACATGTAGGTGATAGGGACACTTTATTTTAATTAAGTTAAAAGGAATACAAAAATGACACAAGCATATATCTTTTAGAAAAACAATTTTTTCATAGGGTTATATATGTTGGAGTTTAGACTATAATTATTCATTAGAAATATAAAAATATTTCCTACATAATGATATTTTATTTATAATTTTTAGACATTAAATAATTTAATTTATATATGACACAATGATGAAGCAGTAATTACCTAATTAATGAAAAATTAGAATAATTGATATTATAAATATTCAAATAAATATAATTTGAATCTTTTTATGACCTACACTAATTTTATAGGTTAATATGAAATGTTAGTATTGATTAAATTAACTTTGTTCGAAGTAATAATTCTTTTATGAGTTTCAAAAAAATCAACAATTGAATAGTGTCAAAATTGACATAAAATAGTTTTTGAATCAAATATTATATTATTAATTGATATTAAATTCCTAAAAATCTATGGTTCGGCCAAGAGATTTATATCATTATAGTTGTATCATTAATGGAACACTTGGGGTCTCTTGGATGTATATAGTATGTTTATTAACCATATAATATAAAAATACAAAGAGACATTGTAAAAGTGAAACTAATTAACTTAGAGTTAATACTTAAAGATAAGGTTAATATAAGTACCCAAACCTGTCTAAATTCTATTGGTTGAGTTGTTTTCGACCCTTCCCCTCCTAAAACTTTTAATAATCTACTTTAGAGCCATTAGAAACCGAATATGAATTTATTATAAACTAATATTTATAGCTTTTCCAAAGGTGCCCCTCACCCCTCTTATAAAAGGGAACTCTTCCTTCTCATTTATACACACCATCAAAGAATTTTTGCTCAGAAAAACTCTGCCCAAATACTCTCCCAACTTCCCTTAATACAACATAGAGGCCTTATTTTGATCAGAAATCCAACCTAAGGAGCCCTTTTGATCAAATCAAAAGGAAGAACCCGAAGAAAAGGTAATGATTTCACCACCCTTTTCCAAGTTCCTTTCTTCTTCCACTTCTTATTCCTTTGTTTTTAACATTATAAAATAATAACTCCAGTATCATATATATACTGTGATGTTATTATAAATATGGTAAAACCATATTCAGTATTCTATCCACCCTTTGAAAAACATGTCACCATACGTGCGTACGTACGGCTTACCGTCTCCACGTTGTGGTGTAATTGTTATTCAATATATTATTATTTGGATGGGTATAATAATGATGTGTAACTCATATAAATAATAAATATAACATGTTAATGATTCTTTATATATTATATACCATCCATTTATATATTATTTTAATATCAAAAGAATGATATTGTCGCTCGTGCGTACGTACGGTCTACCGTCTCCACGAACGCGATGAGATTCATTCTCCATCATATCCATTCAAATATAATTATCATTTGATAATTTAAAAATAATGTTTAAGGACTTGATATCATTCTGTATATGAATAATATATAACCTATCCATGACAAACATGGCTTACGTAACAAAACATTTAAAAGAAAACGAGTAAGTTAACACCCGTAACAACGATAATACTAAGATATTATTAACAAATCAATGTTAAAAGATCATATATGATATCATATTAATGTATATGATTCTTGTATAATTTAATAACAATTATTTCACCATTATAAAGGAGTTTAACCAACCCCAACCTAGGAAAAGAACAAGGTAAGGTTTTATTTCACAATCTCTTCATTATCCGAGGTTGTTTATACGTAATTATCTACTAGGATCTCTTTATCATAGACATCCATGTTCCTTAAAAATGTATTTAAAATCGATTTTTCTATTTACTAGACAATGGGTTAAAGTCATTTATACCCTTATGTGTTTTGAAAGGAATCTTTCCGTCCTTTTCCAAACAAGGCACTTTTAACCTTTTTGACAAATTTAAGGTAAGAATGTTTTTTTAACTTATACGGAGGGTGCGACTATTTTTCGCCGTTATAAAATTTTCAAAGATTACCTTACAATATTATAAGGATAATTTCAAAGTAAATGTTTTATTTTATAATTATGTGACTTTTAAATGATTTCCAAATGAATATTTTATGAATTTATGAAAGGTACTCTTTATCAATATCAGAATTTTAAATGTTTTAAATATTTATCTTTCTAAATATTTTTAATTAATGTCCATGTTTTCAAAATTATTTTAAGTATTTATTTATGTCGACATGAATGTTTTGAAATGATATTTATTTTCAAAATTTTCTAAGTGGTATGATACACTTTGATTCAAAAATATCTTTTAAATTAATTCCTTAATAAATGTGTGACTTTTAAATGATTTCAAAAAAAGAGATATTTCTCTCAAATAGTTTTGATTTCATCTATTTCAACATCCTTTGATGGATTTTATGTTTATTTGAAGTTTATTTATTATCATACAAAACGTCCATATTGTTTTGAAGTTTTTGTGATGTGTTTGACTATAGATGTGTTATTCTTATACCATTCGTGGTTTATGGGTGAAGTATTTACATTTCTCAAGCATGTTTTAATACGAATGTTTATGTTATGTTTGAAACTTTTCAAACTGGAATGCATTGGACTTAATATGTGATGGGTGGAGCCCGCTATTTCTCCTCGATGCATCGGTAGGTCTCATGAGACAAACTAGTTTCTTGGCACAAGTCCTTGGAAAAATCTTATTTGTAGTCTTGGCATAAGGCCTTGGCTATGTGGTTATGATAGTCTGGAATTATAGATTCCATCATTATGAAAGTGGTTATTGATATTGCATGTGACAATTCAATTAGTAGAATATCCATGTTAATAATTAAATGACATTATTTCATTTTACTTTTTCTATACTATGTTGAATTTCATGTTTAAAAGGCTTTTTTTAGTTATACATTTCCTTAAATGTTTATGCTTATTTTTGAAAGTTTCCGCTATATTGTTATCCTTACAGGGCATTTGAGCTCACCTCTTTTCTATGTTTTATTTTTCCCAGGATGTGAAGAAGTAAGTTATGAATGAACTGCATGGATTTTATGTGGGGATATGAGTGTGGAATATGGAAACTATGTTTTTGTAGTAGTTTGTCACTTTATGATGTAATGTAAAACATTATGAATATATCTAGTGTTTCCAAGGCTACTAAACCAATCAGTCTTTAGAGATTTGATATTTCTTGTGATCATGGAAATGTTATGTAATAATTCACCGACTCTGGGTAACTAGGGTTGGGGCGTTGCATAACTATTTAATAATAAAATTTTAGGGGGTGGAGAATGAAAATAAAAAAAACGATCTTGAGGAAGGGCGTTACCTCTTCCTTGGGGAACTCCGTTTGGATTGCACCAAATGGATTCCTTAGATGGATTTATTTCCAAAATGAGGATTCTAGGATTAAGTTAGGGATGATGGTAGATTATTTTAGTATAGTTTTGGTGAGTCTAATGGCTTTATATATTTGAATAATGGAGATGGAAGAGTGCATTTTTTAGTGGAGGAGGAGTGACATTCTTGTAAATTTTTGAAATGGGAATTCAACCCACGTTTTTACCATGTAAAGTAGATTCAATAAAGAAAAAACTTATATAAAATGGATTATAGGGTCAAAATATGTGAATAAAATTTATTTTTGACATGTTTCTATGCCATTTTTCCCTTTAATTTATGGTTTAGTCTTTTGTTAAGCTAATTTTTCTCTTAATTATTGTATTTAATTTTAATTACATTCACATATATTTTTGGTCAAAAAATAAGTTAAAATTATTATACATATTAAATTATTTTGATTCCAAAAAATTAATCAATTTTTCTGAATTCCAATCATAGAAGAAGAATAAATTATTTTATTATTAACCCCACAGATGGGATGACAATATAGGTTTTCAAAATAAAAATGATTAAAAGTTTTCTATGTTTCTATATCTAATTTCAATGTAGAATTGATCTCAATGACATTAATTAGATTAATTGATCTATAAATGATATAATTTTACTTTAAAACAAATTATAAATATAATTTATACATTAAAATAAATTAGACGAAAAAATGTTTTTAATTAAAATTCAGTATTTTTCACTATTCATGCGAAAAATTAAACTTCACAGAAAAGTAATAAAAATTCACCCTAACATTATTTTCAATTTTGAATTTCAAAACTGAAGCTTATTTTGAACTTTAATTTTTTTAATAGTTTCAAAATTTATATTTAAAATAGATTCTCCATTAAAAGGAGGTAAAGCTTCTTTTATAAAAATCAAGGTTTTATGTGTAATATTGGGTTTGTTTATATATTATTCCTATCAAATATACTACATGAATGTAAAAAATATTTTATTATATATATATAATATATATTTCATTAATATCCATCACTAATAGTAATTAATTTAATTTATTAGGATTTCATTCCTTTGTGAGCATAGAAGCAGTTTTCATAAAAACATTCCCTTAATATTCAATTGGTTGTTATATTCATTTTTAATTAATTACTAACCAGTGAATTCAATAATGTATTTTCATAACTTATTTAATAATGTTCACAAAAATTATCTTAAATATTTGTATATATCTTATTATATTAATATATATTATTTTTAATAATATATTATTGTTCGGTTACACTATGTTTTGAATGTTACGAAAGCCATCGTTGAATGTTAGTCTTGTGTGTAATGTAGGATTACAAAAATGTTACCTGTAGAGAAATCCAAAATTAATGTTGTTTATAGTGCATGATTAAAATTTTGTTTCACATAATGAAATCTAAACATAGTGATTTAATATAAAAAAATTAATTTAAGTGCTGTGTGAAATGCTAAATATCAAAAAGAATAAAATAATTCAAAAAATAATAATTCAAAAAATATCAAGGGGTTACAAGTATTGTGAGTGTATTATATATACCTAAGAAGTTATTTTCAAATCATCAATAATATATTTCCAAAATATTGAAAATTTGGATTTTAGTCACAATGGTTGGTCTGGGATAATGTTAAGGAACTTCTGACTTTAATGGATCCAACGTTATACCATCACATAAAATTATATGACCTAAATGAATATTTCTATCACCAAAAATCACAAAATATAAATTTTCTAAAACAATTCTCCTTATATATGTTTTTAGTAAATTCATCACGTGATCTTATTATTATCACTTAATTTAAATGATTATAAGGATATTGTTAATAAAAACTACTAAAAAATGATCAAGGTAATATATAAAGACTCTATTCATTAAATCCAAAATGATGGAGGGGAAATTGATAAATCCAAATGAAATAAATATAATTTCTTTGTATTCATACCTCGTATGGATGGATGTCTTGTTTATATATTGACATTTTACCCTCAATTGGTAATATCCAAATCAAATATCCATCATTGAAAACTATTGAGCTCCACCTAATTGGCTAAAAAATAATAATTACATGGAAGTGATTACTTATTCATGATTTGGTTCTTGTTATGCTCTTGATAATCAATATCGAGTAACAAGGATCCATCTTTAATCATAACAAAAGGAATAGGATAACCCTATGGTGACTCACTTGGACAAATGAATACTTTATCATGATTTTCCTAGAGTTTCTTCTTCAATTCCTATAAATCAATTGAGGAAATTTTATTAGGATTATTTTATATTGGTGTTTCACTATGTATTAGTTCTTTATAAAACTGAACTTAATGTTATGGGGAAATACAAAGAATGTATTCTGTAAAAACATTAGAAAACACTCATACAATATGAATTTCTTCGATTGTAATTTTCCCCCAACTATCTTTGATATAAACCCCTTATGAATTTGTATCATGTCCCATATAATGGTTATAATATATATTAAAAATTAATATATATCATCACATTGATAGATGGACATAATATGTTCGAAATATCTAATTTGACCTCTCTTATTTGGAAATTAATATATGAGTTATTTAATAAAACCTAATCCAAGACTAAGATAACATCAAATTATACTACTAGGAGAATAATAAGATTTAAATAAATCACAATACCATAGACATAAATTAGATAAGAATCAATGACTTGTGATGTGATCATCATGACATTAGGTGTTTTCACCTCCAATTAAACATCTAATCATTATGGTGGTATGTTTATACCCCTAGAAGTAATTAAAATATAAAATATTGGGTAGATACATAATAAAATATGACATTAGTAGTTCTAGAGTGGATGGTTTCAGCAATTAAATATAATACCCCACATTGGTAATAGTGATCTATTGAGACATTCCATTGTATCTAAGCTTAAATGGTTATTCTAAGTCATCATAGTTGACCTTTTTATTTGAGCACTAGTTAGTAAAATTATGATAATAGTTTTATTTGGCGCACTGTAGTGTGGGTGGTGAATTCTTTGGATCATCATCTCCATCATTATCTAACTTCTTCCTCCCAACACATTGTCATTTGTTTTTTAGATGACTTTCCTTTTACACTAAAATCATTTACCAGTACCTCCAGACAATTTCATCCACATTTTCTTCCAAAAATCAAGCATAATATAATGATCATATTCTTATATCCATTGTTTTTATAATACCCTTTGAATTATACATTTAATTTCTTTTCAAAACCATGATATTTATTAGTCAATCCAATATCCATATCCACCTTGAAAGTACCTAAAACAATTTCAATATATCTACTGAAGTCCCAAAAATATAACACCCTATATATTCTTGGTTTTAAACCAATTAAGAATTTAGCATCCATACTTTCATATAAGATTGTAATACCAGAATCACACCTCACAAGTCTCATAAAAATTTCCTTGTAGGTACAAACAGATTCATCATCCCTGTACTTTAGCTCTTGGAATTCCATCTCCACTTTCGTATAAAGCATACATTGAATGTACATTTTAAAAAATAAGCTCTGAAACCTTTCACACTCTACGGATTCAATTTTTTCAAGTTTCCTTATGTTCTAGAACTGGGTTCACAATTGATCTGCTTTACCTTCTAAATGTTAAAAAACTTAATAAATTTTTCATTTTTTGAGCAATGGATTATATAAAATATATTTTCAGCTCTACTAATTAATTACTCAGAAATTAGTGGATTATAGGACCCTCTAAAAGGAATTCGATGATTCCTCCTAAATTAATCAACCAGTTTATGTTACGTCATTTATTTGTTTTGAAGATCAATATGATTTATAGTTGGATAAATTATCATATGTAAGAAAACATTTTTTTTATTCTAGATCCCATAACATTTTGTTTCTCAATAGATGAATAATTTATTTTTCCATCCTAATCAGTATTAACATGATTACTTCAGGTTATTTCCATTATATAAAACTAAAAATAATATTTTGAGATATAATTGTCATAGTGGAAAACCACTTAATAATGAAAAATCATTTATAGGATGTATAAATCATGTCAAATTATTTTAAATCTATGATTCCATAATTTTATCCATGTCCATTTATAGTAATAATTTATTTAAATAAATAATAATGGTTTATAAAAAAAATGCGAGTTACCCCATGAATGCCCACTATGAGTGTGAAACAAATTTCAGTGTAAGGGAATACTCAACATACACTATAATGATGAACAACATATAATCAACCAACTCTTTTCGAGGCTATTACACCGTGATGAATCTATTCCAAATCCATATCTACTTTTAGTATAAAGAAAGTTATGTTTTTAGTAATAAAACTCCATAATTTACAATTACATAGGATATTTTATTATAAATAGGATTATCATAAGGTTTCTCACAATAGTCTTCTCATCCTTGTTTCCAATGGTAATTAACCACAGTCTGATACCAACTATAGAAACTCATACTTTTAATATAAATATATTTCATCTTCATAGATATATATTCATTATATAACATTATGACCGATTATAAAAACATTTTGGTTTTTTGTGATTGAAAGATTGGATACATAGAATAATAGTTCATTAGAGATCTTTATCAACAGTCAATAAGTTTTCATAATTAATACACTTTTTAGATATATCATACATAAATATTTTCTTCATATCTTTTGGAAAGGAATCATAAGAAATAGTGAGATTCAATGCTCAGTAAGAGAAAAAAGGTATATATAAATTGTCACCAAATCAAAACTTCTGAGAACATGTTTTTAAAATTTAAAAATAATACACATATTATCAATGATAATTATATTGAATAATGTCATATGTAAAGGTAGATTATGATATGTGAAGCATAAAGGAATCAAAAAAATGATCCATAAGTGACTATATTGGCACAATACATAAGTTTTTAGCATAAAAATAATCTTATAAAATAGTTTACATAGTCAATATTCACATCCAATACAATCATTTTTGGATTGTGTTCACTTCTGAATCTATTAAATTTGTAGTAAATGTTCACTCTAAATACTATCATGTAGGAATGAGTCCCATATTGAACTAGGTTTAATCACCAATTGTTGTCATTATCTTCTCATGGTATACCCATATTTACCCAATGAATTTGGGGGATATATAATTACAGACCCACACGTCACATAATCATTATCAATTCACATGTGTTCCACAAGATCATAATCCTTTCACCATATATCCTAACCCCTAAAAAATGGGTTTAATAAACATTTGAACCATTTTTTATAGAATAATCCCTGAAAACTAAATTGATATCACAATCATGTTAATGTTATGATAATAAACCACCCAATAAAATAATAAGTATGATGTCCTTGGATAATTTTCATAGTTTCTCATAAGTAACATCAAGTGATGTCATCATAAATGAAAACACTTTTAAAATATTAGTTGGAATTGTTTTTGAGGAAATTTACCTTTTCAATTAGAGATCACTTATTTAATGTCTATTCTTTTTCCAAATATATAGGTAATTTTTTAATTTAATAAATCTTTGGAAACATGTATATGAATCTTAAATGTGTTGGGATCTCACGAAAGGATATTTCATTCATGATATGTACATAAAATCAATGATTCCGTTCATTTTTTTGGAAGAAATTAAAATTAATATCATAAGGAAAATGAAAATTAGATTCCATTTAATCCATGTTTTAAAGATAAAAACATTGGTAAAAATTAATTTAAACAATCATTGGTGAATAGTAAAAACATTCTAGAAAACATTTAAGAAAAAATGGATATAGCAGTAAAAATATTTTCAATCGAAGTGATAAATAATGTAAATTTTCTATAATACCATTCTTTTAGGGTATTGAGTTATTTAAGGGTGTAAAATGAGAGGAAAACATATAACATCAAGAAATAAAAAGTGTATAAGAAAATTAATTATTTTCATAAGAGGTAGATCATAAAATACCATTATAAGAAACACAATCATAAATAATCCCAACAAACATTGAAATCATAACATAAATCTCAAAGTACTATAGTAACATTAAAATATAAACATAATGAATTATATATACTTATATTTATATGAAAATTACTAGAATATTAACTTGAGTCATCATAAAATACATTCATGGGTAGTATAAACATCACAAAAATGAAACAAGTGTTGAATGTGGAAGTTGTATCACATCACTTATCTCAAGTTAGAATTTCATTGAAAGATTCCAAACCTTATCTATGATAAATTTAAATTAATTATAAATATATAAAAGAATCATTAAAATACGTATAATATCATATATGACGAGATAATAACTTTTAAACAGCTATTTATTAATAATTCAATGTTAAAATTATAGCTTCCAAGTGTTCATGATTTAGTTTTTCAAGATAATTTCATTTTGATAGTTCCAGTACATGTACTTTTATCATGCTTACAACATGAAAAAAAAGTAATCAAGAAATATAGATTATATATATTCATTGTATATATATATATATATATATTTTAATTCATCTATAATATATATAGATATAAACATGAATAACACTATTCGTGGAGAAGATAAGCGACACATATGCATGAACACCATTTTATCATTTTAATGGTTGGAATGAAAGAAATATAAATAAAAATTATAATGTGATGAATCAATATTATATAATTTATAAAATAAATATTAATTAAATATATCTCTATAACCATATATGTAGAGAATACTAAATATGTGAAAAACATAGATTCATATAGATGGTTGTCAACATGTAAGCATGGGCGAATTTATCATTTTATTATAGATTGGAAGATAAGAATGAAGTTATGATATTATAATTAAAGATTAATAATTATATCCTATAAATTATATATAAACATTAAATCAATTATAATATTCATCCATTAAATATGGTTATGGAAAATAAATTGTATCGATATGTGGAAGTGGTAGTCAACACGTACACATGAGTGGTAATTTCAGTTTCAATTAGATGGGATATAGGGAAGATATTGGAGGTTTCATAATAAGAGTAATATTTTTGTATATTTAAGATACTTAAGTATATATTTTAGGATTAATAACATAGATTCAAATTAGGTAAAAGAATAAATAAAATGTAAGAGGCCTGTTAGGACGATTACCCAATCTTCAGTTGGCATCTTATAGATCCTTTATGAAGGACCCTTGTAATTGTATTTTTAGATGACCAAAACTTCTAAATAATTTCTAGGTAAATTGAGAAGAATTTTTTTACATATTTTTTTCAAGTTAGATGGATCAGGATGGTCTAAATAACATAAAGTATGAGATTCATTTTATAAGTGGGGGAGAGGACACACTTCAAATTTCTTATATGATTAAAAATACACTAAATTAATTTTCATGAAAAATGATTCAATATGGACTGGAGCATAATGGTGGGATAGAGTGGGATTTATATTTTTCCATACAATAGGATTTAGTCATGTGTAATTAGAAAACATACCCTTATATCTTGGTTTACCCCTGATAAACCCATTCTTACCATAAACATGGAGACAAATTTTAACAGTCTTTACTATTCATTATTACCAAAAAATAAAGTGGTCTCATTACCAAAATTTGAAATCAGGATTCCAAATATATAATCCTTTTTTTTTTCAAATTCAATTCACACATCTCTCATATTTATTTTTAAATTGAAACCATAAACCATGATGAAAATAAGTCTACTAGAAAAAATGTCTTCTTACATATAAAATATTTTTATACCAAAATCCAATAAAATAGATATTATAATGATAATAATTATATTATTAATAATATAAATTATGTTTTTTAATTTGAAACCCATTTAAAAACAAAATTTATGTTTTTAAATTCAATAAATGAAATGGTTGTTTTTATTAAAAATCATAATTTTAAACTATTCATTGAAAAATAAGTCCTCCAATAAAATTATAAAATATTGAATCTATGATAACTTTGGTATAAAAATTTAAAATTTTAATTTAATTTATTATGATAATTTTCTGAAAGTGAAAAAAATTAATTATAATATTTTTTTCAAAATAAGAAATAAAAATCATTTTTGATGAGAAATGTATTTTTAAAAAATATAAAGGTATTACTAAAATGATTGTACTTATTTATCAATTTATTTTATTTCCATTAAAACATTATTTATAATCATCAAAATGTGGTTATTACTATTCATTATACAAATTTAATAGCTATTTTCCAACATTATACTATTTTACAATTCATTTAGACTACAGTTCCTTGTACCGAAAGATATAAAATTAATTTGATTTATTTGATAGGAAATATATTATAAAATTTAAAGGATATATATTCCAAAACATGTGTATTAATAATCTTTTATTCCACTATTTTATGAGTGAATTGGGAGGTGTTAACTTAGATGAATTTTACCATTGAGCTTCATGAAAGAATCATTTTCTGGTAGTGTGGATGTGACATTTTGTTGATGATGGGTATGTATGATCATATCTACCCTATTTATATCAATCATAGTAAATAAACCTTTTGTGTTATTGAGCAGACCATATTTGATTCTTATGTTTTTTTATTTTGATATTTCATACATTATATGTTTATAATCACCCCCAAATGGGCTATGCTAATACATTTCATGTTTATGCGGACCAAATTCCTTTCATTATAGTCCTAGGAATACCGGGAGAAGGGGGATCATACTATCTCTAGATGGACTGCAAATAGTACCATGAGTTACATCTTGATAATAGTTACCATTCATTTGTATGTTGGGCAGTTTGATTTTTTTAGATTGGAATATATTTCACCCTTTAATTCTTCATACTCTGATGTGACATTAGTTTTATGAATGTTTTTTTGGTATGTGTTTTTATCCATTCCACGTTATCTCAGTGTATGGAGATGTGTGTTTGTATAAAAGTACATTATACATAGTCCTCCCATGTGTGTGATAGGATTAGTTAGTTGTTATTGCCAGCACCTTTTCTACTAGAGGTGGGTTTGGGGTCTAACAAAATGGATACTACAATCTAAGTAGGCTTTGGTGGTTTATTTCATAAAGGAGTTTTATTATATTATAGAATTTCTTATTAATGGTGTTTAGATATAGTCTATAAATGATATTTTTTTGGGAACTACGGTGTTAGTGTAGGATTTTGTAGAGATTGGATCTTAGGATAGGGAACCCAGTGGTAGTGTGATTACTGACATATGGAATTGTTAGGAATCGTATAACCAACATATTTACTGAATAAATGTTGGAAATGGTGTTTCTGAAAACAATAATATTTACATCATATAATAATGGGTTATGGTTTCTCTATCCTTCTCAATTTATCTCCATGGATATGATCTTTTGGTCATGGTGAAACTTTTCTACCACATGAATCAACACCAATGATAACCGGCTAGGATTCTGTGGTGGGATCACAATGATTTTCTTCTTAGTGATAAATATTTAGTTTAAACACATGTGTAGAAGGTTGTTCCTATGGGTGGGTTACTGATTGTGTGGTCAACCATCGAGCATCCTATTTTTCTATTATTATCAATATATGAACTGTGAAGGCCAAGAACACTTCTCATGTTCAATAGTTAGAGAATGGATAGATTTTTGGGTGAATCTAACCCCCGAGGATGCTATAGAATGGACCAAGGATGTTGGATGAGCTTTCTATCTTGTTTATACCCTTATTAGTTTGATGGTAGTCCTAGTAGTGAGACTTATTTGTGGCCTAGATGGGAGATAGTTGAGATTTGTGACACATATGGATGAAAATGTGACACTTGGTTGTATATAGTCAATTTTCCTCTTTAGTAAGGTGTTTCATCTATTTTCCTTCTAGGTAGTTTATTTCTAGGAGATTCTGTATCTACAACATGGTATCATGTCAGTAAACAATTAATTGTTGAGGTTCACTATCCTCTCATGGTACTCAAAGTAAATGGTTCATGGTTGATACATTTGAGCATAGAATATTTTGTGTGGATTTTGTTGAGATATATGATATCTGGTGATATCTCTTTATATTCCTTCAAACCAAATAGTGTTATTGAGTGACTTCATCATGGAGAAATTTCTAGCTGATTAGTTACCAAAAGTTGGTTCTTACAGTGGGAACCTTGGAGTAGATACCTTAGAATATGTTAGTCAACATCAAGTACAAGGGTCCATGTGTACGAGGAGGCATCATAGTAAGTATCTGGAAATGAAATGAAGTAGTAATATCTCTCAAAGATGATCAATCTATGTGAGGAAGAGTCGGTGTTTCTACTATGATAGGAATGGTCATATCACATTGGATTTCTTGACCTATCATGTAAAAAGTTAGTAGGTGATACGATTACTACATTTAAAGAGGTAGGGGATTTAGTAGGGATGTATATAGGGTGGAATATATATAAAAAGAGATTTGAAATTAGTAAGTGATGGTCAATATTATGATTTGTTACCACCAATATTAACTCTAGGTGGACCCTTCCTGGAAAAAGGAGTTGGTGGTTAGGATTGTGGAAAACTACACACAGTGGGGGCTTATAACCTGAAGGATCCAAATATGATTCGTGGTATGATCTGTATCCTCTCTAACATTAGATAAAGTTTTTCTGTACATGATTATAACCACTTTTTCCTTTCATTACAACTTCTAAGTGTTCTATATATTCTATTGGTGGCTTTAGATTGAACATTTCACTTAGAGGCTCCCACCTAAGATGATTTATCCAAAAACAACATCCACTAATATTTTGGGTTCAACCTTGGAGGAGACAAATTCATATAGGATATTTGAATCACCATAATGAGGCTCTATGAAACAATTATAGGTATTGAATGGATCTCATAATTTCCTACATAGATTGACTATTTTAGGTGGTTTATATGGTATGACTAATTTTTGGGGAATATATTTTACTTTATTATTAAGAAGGAATTAAAAACATAGAATTATGGTCTCTTGAATAGGAAGATATGTCAGATATCTAATTATATAGAAATTATATACCTTGGAGGAGATGATTTCATGACATTCTTTTTTCCCACATCATTGGAGGAGTATGAGGATGTCCTCCTTGAATATGTTCTAGATTTACCATCCCATCAATAGATTAACTTTTATATATACCTACACTTGGGGACTATCCCAATATATAAGATATTTTATTATATGGTCCTTGTAGTGAAATAATAGATTAGGGTACAATTATAGGAATTACACAAGAAGTAATTTTTTAGAGCTAGTGTATTCCCCTAGGAACATAGAGTGTATTTTTTATCAAAATGTATATGGGAGATTGAGGTTATGTGTAGGTTATCATCACCTAAACTAGGTGATTATAAAGATTAAGTATACACTTAAAAGATTTTATGACTTATTTGATCATCTAAAAGGGGTGAGTTGGTTCCTGAAGATTTACCTCAGGTTGGTTTATCAATAACACAATGTTAGAGAGGATGAAATACCAAAGATGATGTTCCACTACCGCTACAGTCACTATGAGTACATAGTGAATCCTTTTTGTGTGATGAATTCCCAAGAAATTTTCGTGGGTCCTAGGAACTAGATCGTTCATTTCATGAACATGGATTTTCACACAGTTATGGATCATTTAAATTTTGGTCCAGTTCAATGTTTTTGTCCTAATATGGAAGACTAATGAGTTAGAGAAGGTCTTGAGGGTGTAAAAGGCTTGATCAGAGCCCAAAAACCATCTTTTTGGAAAAAAATGGCCATATCAAATGGTTTGAGTAAATTGTGATGTTTGGGTGCATAGTTAGATCTAACCGTGTAGATGGTCTTCATTTTTGGGTAGATCCATCTCATACAGTTGGCACGTGATTTCACTGACTCTTTGACCTAATAGTGTAGTTACCCTATTCTCCATGTACCTATGCAGGATTTTCACACATTTTGGAAAACAATGTGGAAGAAACGTGCATAAGAAATTTTCTGGATTATTTTACCATTTTACCCTTAATGATCTAATTTAACAACCTTGTTTTTACTTATTATGATTTCCATTGGGATGAACCTCTTTTTCTTTACTTTTGGAGTTATTTGAAGGCCTAATATAGGGATCCATAGATCCTATTCATCTAAAATCTGTTTGAGCATCTGTTCATCACATTGGAAGCACAACGATAAGTACTCGAGTCTGTTTGAGCCGCTATTCTTCTCTACTTCCCTCATCCAAGTTATCGAGGTGTGACTAATTTTACCTTTTTCTCAGATCTACTATATTAAAAGCCAAATCAAAGGCCGATACCGTAGGAGGAGAGTCATGCAAGCCTAAGGTGGGTGGTCTATAACTCACCCCTCTTGTTCAATGTTTTTTGGAATTGTCGTGTGGGCCCCACTGATTTCATCAGGTGCTGTTTATTGATTTTTATTCCTTTATTATAATAATTTGAACTATATAGTTATGATATTTCCAAAAATTTTAATAGTTGTTAGTGGTTATTCCCATTACTTTTTCTATCCCATGTAGGATGTTTTCCATAATTATCATTTCAGTGTTTTGACACATTTGAGTCATTGTTCAGGTGTGCCTAGGCATGACCATTCTAAGGGTAATATTTGTTATATTAAATAGTTAGATATAAGTTACAAATTGAATAATGTAAAGTACTATGTATTCTCATCACTTGACTAGCCTAAGCTAAGTACTTCAATTAATAATTAAACAAGAAATGGAAATTAGCAATTAAACTATGTTTATGACCTTGACATATTAGACGTGAATGAATGTTTTGGTTGAAATTATATGGCACCCCTTAAAAGGTTAATGGAAGGTAGAAAAGTTAACCTTGGAGATTTTAAATTCCTTAAATAGATTAAATAAATGGTTACATGCTACTTTTCCTTGTCAAACTAATGTAAGGAAATACTTGAACCAAATGAACATAGTGATTAATTATGACTTGAATAAATTGTTTCGTGCTCAATTAGACTTGTCACACTAATGACTGGTAATGGGTTGAACCTTATGAAATATTATATGAAATAATTATCAAATAACAGTGTCCAGACTCGATCTTCTCTTGGATTCCATAGGAAATTCCTTGAGCACTCAGGAACCCCATTCCAATTCATAGGATACAACTATCTTAGGTTTAAACCCACCTAAAACCTTATTATTGTCTAACTTTGGATTCCCAATATATCACTACAAGATCCCTCATGTAGTATTAAATGATTACTTGGATACAGTCATCCAACATTGACATGTACATTCCATGGTTAAGGCCCATCAAAACTTATCATTGTTGGGACCCATTTACCTTGGATGAACTCCTTGGACTAGTTAAAAATATTATTGTAGAATGCCTTAGATTATTCTCCTTGGATTACACTCTTAACCCTTATCCATGCTACTATCATTACTGATTTGGATAACCTTGAGGTCTACATTTTCTTGATTATTAGCATGCAACTTAATTATTAAATATCATTATAGGTTTCTTTATTACATCTCAGAACATTCACTATAACCATCATGTAACTTATTATAAAATGGTAATAATCAAATAATGAACTATTACATGTTGATACACAATCTGAGGGATGCAGAAGGTACATGGGTATTTTGTTAAATTATACTATATTATTTTATATATGCTTGCTTTCACACTATTAAATTTCCTTTACATGGGCCAAATTTTATAGACACCATTGGTGGTGGCCCACTGAGATGTATCTGACACCCACATTGGGAGCTGTTTGGAACCTGGGAAATACTACCTGAATGAAGATGTTTATTAATGGAATTATACAAATCTGAACATTTGATTTATAACTATTTAGGAAGAAACTTGATAAAAGATGACTGAACTAGAGCTCTAGATTCTTATGACAATCTTTTGATTTCTTTTATACTTTTGTGGAACATGTGATGCCTATTTTCTTGTATCCATGATTTCTTGTTTTCTAGTGACATGACATATCATCATCATCAGTTATTTCAATTGATTTAGTTATTGTTATCCTTGTTGATCTATTAAATTTTCTATTTCTTATTTCTTTTTGTTAACTTATATTGCTTCTACTATTTACCTATGTCAATATTTATTCATTGAACTACACTCTGGTAATGAGGGAATAGTCTCCCCATGGACACACCTAGTCCCCCACTGCTTGTTTGTAGCCTTTAGAATTTGGGGAGATGCACTTGAGGCCAAGTTTCCCACCATCATTGGGGCACCAATTAAGTGGCATCTGGTTCTGGGACGTCACAAAGTGGTATTAGAGTGGCTTTTCCCCTTTCATTCTTTACTATTTGGAGACAATATTTATAAGATTAAGAATTATTGGGACTTGTTCATATGTCATGGTTGGGTATTGCAAACCTAGGTTTAGGGTGAAATCCATGTTACCCAAAATATAATTGATATTCTGTTTTTTCTATTACAGTTGATATTATTTCACCATTGGGTGACACACATGTTGTGTGATGTTTTTGATTATTATTCTGATTGAGATTTCATTTAATCCTTGGACCGATGTGAAGAGGGAAAGGTACAATGTTACATGAATCATATAGGCACCTAGAATTCGAATTTCATGCATATTATCATGCCATATAGGTGTATTTCACTAATTGTATTTCTTGATATTCCTATGATTACAGAGTGATGTTATGATATTTAGCTTATGATTATATTACTCTTGGTTGTGAATGAGTGATTTCCTATCAGAATTCTTGAGGTGTATGAGATCTCATGGGTTGGGATGAGTAATTTACCAAGTCAATCCATTATTCTATCAATAAATGGGGTTTTTAATTGATGAGTTCTATATAAACTGATTTAATTGGAATGGATATCCATTATAAAGTGAAACATGACTTATAATATGAAATTTTTTAACTTTCTTATCCCGCGTTGTCCTGTTTATGAATGGTTTAAGAGTGAACCTAGTAATTAAATGTAAAAATAAATGAAACTTATACTTGATAACATACCCAATACCCGACTATACAATCTGGTTGTTAGGTTAGTATACCTTGGGTAGTGAGGCTTTCCTTATTTATCTTTCATCAACATGGCTATCTATCTACATAAGGTTTTTTATAAGGTGTGTTCTTGGAAATTTTAGACCAATGTCACCACAACATCATCAGACCATACGTTAGGAAGGTGGTTATGATCATTCTCCAGACATGGTGTGCCCTTATCCACTAGTATTACCTCTAAGAGTTACACTTGATAAACCACCCCCTTTACTTGATTTGGGCACTGGAACCAATGTTAATGATAGTTTCCTATGTCTGATGCATTCTATGAATGGTTCTTTATGGAATGCACCTTTGATGGATGATTTAACTCATGGTTTCGAGAAACAGCATCCTCCTACATTCATAGGGGATGGAGCTCCATGGGATGCTGAGTCTGGGATAGAGGACGCCCTGTCTATATTTGAGCATATGGAAATTCATCCAGAGTGGATGGTCAATCTTGTTATATACATGATTTGGGATTCATCCAAGCATTGGTGAGATGTGGTTTCCTTATATGATCTCCTTCAATACATTATATGGGAAGAATTTTAGACTATTTTCTAAGATTAGTTCTTTTCTAATATGTTTACAGATGGAAGTGCTAGAGAGTTAATAAATCTCAAGTAGGGTTCTATGTCAATTATGGAGTATTTAGCATGTTTAACTGAGTTATAACACTTTACACCACTTCTAGCTAGTGATTATCTTTTTCATGCTATAAATTTTGGGGATGGGATTAAGTACACCATTAGTATACATGCGAATATCCTTTTCTTTCATAATTTTTTTCTAAAATGGTCTTTTAGGCCCTTATCACTGAGTGCAACCTACGAGGTAAACATCGTACTGGGCAAAGAGGATCTGTGCTATGGAAGGCAAGCAGTTCTTTTGGAATTAGGAAATGTTCCCTTGAATTTTCTCATTAGGGTAGGGAAAAACAAAGTGTATGTTTTGATAACTCCATGGTGTGTCATCAGTGTGGAAAATGGGAGAACTTGAAGCCTCATTGTTATAGAGACCCAATGGAGTATCGAGCTTGCGACCATATGGGGAATCTACAACATTTTTGTAGGACCTTTCCACCAGCTTCGAGTGGAAAAGGATTAGAGCTAGATCCACCTTTAGGAGTGGGTTCTTTTTCACCACATCAGGTAGGGATTTGGAATAACCCTAATAGGAATGGCCAAGAAGGAGGTCATATGCATGGTAGCTAGACCCCTGATCACCAATAGTGCCAACTGAGCAGTTATGATCATAGTAGCCCAGCTATTGCACAGGTCCATGGATCAGGCCAGTTGCATGCACTACAATTTATACCTAAGGACTAGGAAGCATGACCATCTATAGTATGAGGTACTATTCTTGTGGAATCTACCACAATTTCTACTTTATTGGACATATTTTCTTCAGACTCTATTATCTTTGCATCTATCATGGAATGTATTAGACTAGAGTTACAATATTACTATGGTGTAATGGGTATAAATACACTGTTAAGAGTGTGGTTTTAAGGGAATACACCTATGTATTGAATATCACCTTTTGGTAGGCATTTACCCTTTCATATGGAACCTCTTTATTCTTGAGATGATAAGATTTTATTTCATTATGAGGATGAATTGGTTCATTCAGTATCATGATTTCGTAGACTTCTATTTCCGTAGGGTATCTTTTACATCAATAGAGTGAAATATTTATCCACATAAGAGCAAGTGGGATGTCTAGGCTGGTGGAGCAGGACCAGATCATAATGGGGTAGGTGGGGTGACCTACCAAATTGGAACTATATTAATACAGGATCCTAGATTACAGGAAGTTTATTTCCCTTCAGTATTGGATCATTTCAAGGTTGTATTTCCTGATTCTTTTTTTGTCTTAACTCCTTAGAGAGAGGTAGAGTTTATAATCAAGCCTGTTCTAAGAACATCTCCAATGTTAATTCCTCTATATAGGATGGCACCAACAGAGCTTTGGGAGCTCAAGTGACGATTAGAGTATTTAGAGGCCAAGGGTTTTATATGGACCAATACATACTATTGGGGTTCTCCCATGTTTTTCCCAATAATAATATGGAACATTATGTCTATGTGGGGATTATTGATAGTTGAACCATCATATAGTGAAGTACCGATATCCATTGCCTAAAATTGATGATCTCTTCAACCAACTCAAAGGATATATGTTCTTCTCTAAAATCGAACTAAGGTTGGTATCTCACCAAGTGCGAGTAAGGCCATCAAACATACCTCATAAAACTTTTACTAGCAGGTATGGTGTGTATGAGTACCTAGTTATGTTTTTCAGTCTTATGAACACACATGTTTTTTTTCATAAATCCAATGAATAGGGTTTTCTATCCCTATCTAAATTCTTTTGTAGCGGTCTTTTTGGACAACATATTTATGTATTGTCTCACTGATAGAGACCATTACAAACACCTTGGGATAGTTCCAAGTGCACTGAGAGAGCATCGGCTTTATGCCAAGCATGATAAGTTCCACTTCTAGATCTAAAAAGTTCTTTTCACAGGTTATATTATCATAGAATCAGGTGTATCTATTGACCCATATAATTTTAATGTTATCATTTTTTGGGTGCATCCCAATAATTTGTTTGATATATGGAGTTTCTTGGGATTGGATGGATATTATAATAATTTCATACAAGACTTCGCACATCTTTATTCACCTCTTACTGGCCTTATAAATAAGGTAATTAAGTTCATGTGGTCAGAAGCTTGCAATAAAGCCTTTCAGGAGCTGGTGGGGAGCTCATCTCGGCACCTATTCGGAACATACGAGAGCTCGGAATAGGTTATATCATCTTCTGTGATGCATCCTACATCGGCCTAGGAGAAGTGATGATGTATTCGGATATAGTTTCTGTGTTTAGATCACAATAGTTGAAGCCTCATGAGATAAATTAGCTGACACATGACCTGGAGAAGGCAACAGTTGTCCAGGACTTGCATTTTCAGAGACACTACCTTCTGGGTGAGTGATTTGTGATGTACACAGAACAAAATATCCTTAAATATATCTTTACCCAGTGTGACTTGACCCTCAGACAACAAATATGGGTCAAATATCTATAATACTTTGATTTTGATCTTTCCTATAAGCCTATGAAGGGAAATATAGTTGCAGATGCACTGAGTGAAAAAACTCAGGCACATTTTGTATGGGAATCTAGTGACAAATGGATGTTAATGGACCTCTTTTTTTAGATTCATATAGAGTTTCATGATATTCATGAGCAGTCTTAACTCTTATATTTGATATTCACCTCTTCCATCTTTGAGAATGTGAAGGTTATAAAATTTTACAATCCTAAGGTATTGGTTCTTCTTGAGTGTATATCAGGAGAAAAACTACATTTGGATTGGTCTATAAATTGAGATGACATCCTTCCTATTCATGGACATGTCTATGTTCCTATTGATATGATATAGGAGTTGATGCATGAGTCCCACACTTCTTAGTGGGAAGTTCATCTAGGTAAGTCCAAGATGGATCAAGATATGAGATGCCAATATTGGTGGATAAGGATCAAAACATAAAATTGTAGACTTTATTATTAGGTTCTCCATCTATTAGTAGGTGAAGGTATAACACCGAAGACCTGCATGCTTGTTACAACCACTTCTAGTCCAAAAATTGAAATAGGAAGATGTTTCTATGGAATTTTTAATCGGGTTTCCCAGGTCTCATAAAAGTAGCGACATTTTTTGGTTTTTCATATATCGAAAAATGAAATTATCCAATGTAATTCTTATTTGGGAGACTTTATCAATTAATTAACTTGGAATAATTTATGTCCATGAGATTGAATGACTAAATGGGGTCCCTTGTACTATCGTTTCAGATAGGGACACTCATTTGACCTCAATGTTATATAAAGGATTCAAAAAGCAATGGGTATACAGGTGATTATAGGCATAGATTTTCACCCTCAGACTGATGGAAAATCTGAATAGACAATTCATGTTTGAGAGGATATTTTTTGAGTATGTGTCCTTAATTTTCCATGTTCTTCGGAAAAGCATATTTATCTCATTGAATTCACCTATAATAAAATATTTCAGGTAACAATTCACATGAATCCTTTTAAGGCCTTGTATGTTTGGTCGTGTACTTCACCCCTATGTTGTTTAGAGGCAGGTGAGGTAGCACAACTAGGTCCTCATATCATTCAGGGGACTTAGGAGCAGGTTTAGTTGATTTGAATGCATATGAATACAACTAAGTCTAGACAGAAATATTTTGTCGTTCACTATCAATGACCACTATATTTCATGGTTAGGGATCTTATTTTACTATGAGTATCACCAAGGCTATATCATAGATGGTTACAGAAGCAAGGGAAGCTGTCACCACTTTTTGTGGGACTGTTTTAGATTTTGATCGAATCATGATGACAGCCTATCAGTTTCAATTACCTTATAGGTACCATGCCATGCATGAAAACTTACATGTTTCATATCTTCACCAATATCATGTCCACTAGTCACATACCTTTGATCCTAAGTATGTTGAGTTATAATTTGATTCTAGCATTTAGGAGTATCCAGTATGCATCATTGACTAGAGCATGAAGGATCTCTGAGGACAGTCTATCCCTCTAATATTGGTGCTATTGAAGAACGTCCACATGTAGGGTGATGCTTGGGAGTGGGAAGATACATGTTCCTAGTGTCCAATGTTATTATCAGATAGCATTTCAGCACCCTAGGAAGGGGAACTTAGGGATAAGTTTTTTAAGGGGAGAAGAATATAAGAACCTAATTTTTCACTCAGGCATGGATCCTTTAAATTTAGATATAATTATTTATTTTTAACCTAACATGGATGAATAATGTGTTTCAGAAGGTCTTGAGGGGTTATGGGGATTATTCGGATCATGGAATCCATTTTTGGGAAATATTTCCCTATCACATGGTTAGAGTAAACCAAGCTGGTTTGGCGCACAGTTAGATCTAACCATGCGGATGGACTAGATTTTTGGGAAGAGATATCTCTCAAGGATGTCCCATAGTTTCCCTAATAGTGTGACCTCATAATGTGGTTCCTCCTCTTCTCCATGTAATAGTTCATGGTTTTCACATGGTTGGAAAAACCGCACACATGCTAAATTTTGGTTAATTTTACCATTTTTATGTTAATGGTCTAATTTAACCTCATGATTATTCCCTTTTATGATTTCCAGTAAGATTAGCCTCACTTTATCCCATTTTGAAACCTTTTTATGGCCTAATATAGGGATCGATATATCTCTTTCATCCCGGATCCGTTCAAGATTCTATTCATCACGTTGGATGCACAACGATAAATACTCGATTCAATTTGAGGTATTCTTCTTCTCTCTATCCCTCGACCTAGTGATGATGGGGTGATAATTTTTACCTTTTTATTATATCTAGTACATTACATGAAAAATCATAGGCTAGTACTATAGGAGGATATTCCTACAGTCCTAAGGTAGATGGTCTATAACTCATCCCTGAAGTTCGTTGATTTTTGGAATTTACGTGTGGGGCATGCCGATTTCATCGGGATTCGTTTATTGAATTTATATGCCATGATTATAATAATTTAAACTATATTGATATTCTCTTTCAAAATATGTGATTATTTTTTAGTGGTTACGCCCAAAAATCCATGAATCCCAAATAGGATGTTTTCCCATAATCTCTGTTTTAGTGTTTGGACACGTTTGAGCCATCATTCGTGTGTTCCTTGGATTGACCTTTCTAAGGGTATGCTTTTATATTTTAAAATTATTGTTTTAAATTATGAATTTCATAATATAATGTACCATTTATACTCACCACTTGACCACATAAGGTAAGTGCTTCACTAGATAATTAAATGGTAAATTGAAATTGGAAATTATACCATGTATATGACTTTTCCTTATTAGATGTCAATAAATGTTTTTGTTTTATGTTCGTACAACCACTTACCATGTTAATTGAAGTTATCAGAGTGAACCTTGATTATTGTGAATTCCTTAAATGGATTAAATAAATGGTTTAATGCTACTTGCCTTGTCATAGTAATGAAAGGAAAGGGTTGAACCAAATGGACTTACTAATTAATTAAGACTTGATTAAATGGTTTCATTCTCAATTAAAGTTGTCACACAAATGAAAGGTAATTAATTGAAACTAATGAAATATTATATGAAATCATTATCAAATAGTATTTTGTTGACTCGATCTCACCTTGGATTTAATAGGGAATTCCATGAGCACTCGGGAACCCCATTCTGATTCAAAGGATACAACATGCTTAGGTTGAGACCCACCCAGAACCCAATCATTTTATAACATTGTATTCTTGTTATGACACCATAGTATCCCTCATATTGTACTATATGATGGCATGGATCCACTCCTTGGATCCAAAATTGAAATGTAGGTGCCAAAGTTAAATCCCATTGGCCCCAGTATTTTCTTATCACCATTTTACCTTGGATGATCTCCATGGACTTAGTAGGTATCTTATTGGGAAAGCATTGGAATATTATATTTGGATTACACACTTACCCGTTATCCAAGATCCAGTTATTACTAAGTTGGAGACCATTGAGGATTATTCTTCCTTGGTTATTTCTTGGAACTTTGTTATTAAATATAATTATAGGTTTCCTTGTTACATATCAGAACCTTCACTATAACCACTATGAAACTTATTATAAACTAGTGACAATAAAATAATGAACTGTTACATTTTCAGACACCAAAAAAGGGTTGAAGAAGGAACATGGGTATTTAGTTACATTGTACTACTTTATTTTATATATTCATGCTTGCACACTATTACAATTACTTTACAGGGGACAGATGTTATAGACACCATTGGTGGTGGATCACTAATATTTTTCTCACACCATATTTGGGAACTGTTGGGTACCTAAGGTAGATTACATTAATACATGTGTCTGTAAAGGGAAGCATACAACTTTGAACACTAGATATCTTTCTCTTTAGGATGGATATTGATAGCATATGACCTAACATGAGCTTGGGATGCTTGGGATAGTCTTTTAATTTTCATTATAATTTTTTGAAACACATTATGCCTATTGTCTTGTATCCATGTTTTCTAGTTTTCTAGTGACATGATATATCATCATCAGTTATTGCAGTTTATTCAATTATTGTTATCCCTGTTGATCTATTAATTTTTCTATTTTCGATGTGATTTCTATTTAATTATATTTCATCTAATATTTACCATTTTCTATATTTATCCACAACACTACACTCTTGTAATAAGGGCATAGTATCCCCATGGACACACCCTAGGCCCTCACTACTAGTAATAATCCTCTCTCATTTAGGGTGATACACATGAGTCTATGTGGACCACTAGGCTTAGGGGACTTATTAAGTGGCATCCTGGTTTAATATGTCACATTTACCCCTTCTTAGACTTATTCATGGTGGTATTCATTGATAACATCCTCCTGTACTCAGCATCAGAGGAGAATCACATAAGAAATTTGAGGATGGTTCTAGAGATACTAAGAGTGAACTGATAATATGGAATGCTTTAAAATTTTATGATATGGATTTAAGATGTCAATGACATAGGAAATTTCATATGAGGAGATAGATTAGTAGAGGATCCTCTCAATATTGAGGTAATGCTAGATTGGGATCTTCCCAAGAGTATGATAGAGGTATGAAGATTCATTTAGTTTGCAGGCTATTATTAGATATTAGTACATAATTTCTCCAGGATCATAGAGCCTCTAAAAACATTTACTTGAAAGGGGAATCCATTCATGTGGACATATAAGTTTCAAAAATATTCTTAAGCTTTACGATAGAGGTTGAGAAGAACTACTTTCTTAATATATCCATAAGAGGTTGTTGAGTTTGTGGTGTTCTAAAATTCCCCTAAAGATGGGCTTGGGTGTGTCCTAATTTTGGGGTAGGTGGTGATTTTATATGGTTCTTGATATATATGAATGGATGGGATGAACTCCGCACCCAACTACTCGGAGATGGAAGTATAGGGTTTCTCCCTGAATACTTGTTGAATTTATCTAATAGGATATAGATTCATTGTCAATTCTTACCACAAGAGTATCTGTTATATATTTCTGCAGATTGATATTAAACTGATGCTAAAGAAATAGCTGGAGGTACTATAGAATTATGATTTTGATATTTTATATATTCTATGGAAGTATAATTTTGTGGAATATGCACTAAATAGGAAATACCATTCACAATTATTGAGTAAGGCATTATAGTAGTTAACATCATATCCGTTTTTCTTTGTGGAAGTGGTTTATAAAGTGTAATTTCGGTTTATAGTTTGTTACCCATCAACTTAATTAAAATTTAATGGGGTGGGGGGATATTGGGATATCTATTTTGGGGTATTTTATGTCAAAATATCAACTAGAAATGTTTTTTATGGATTTTATGAGAGAAAGGTGCAAATCATCCTTTTCCAAGGATGGACGATGGTACAAGTCACACTGCAAGATGAAGTATGGAGGGAGTTTCATACATCCACCTTAATGGTTCACCAATGAGTTAAAAATGAAAATAAAAATTTGAGTACAGATTATATTTTTTTTAAAGATTGTTTTTTGTTTTAAATGGTGATATATGCAATATGAGGATCTAATTACTATCAATATGATTAAGTAGTTCTAGAGTTAATGGAGCTTGGATAAAATATAATGTCTTGGTAATTTAAGAAACATATATTGAAGACGTTATGTTTTAAGATGTGATACATTGTTTAAAATAGAATTGAAGCCTAAATATAATATGATGAGTTTTTGGAAATGAAATATTAAAATATAAAGAGGAATTGAGGGTCATGCAATATTTCACTATTGCATTAGAACCATAAGAAGAGATTTTGCATGAGAACCATTGTAAGAGCTATTTCATGAGAACCACAGTAAGATATTGAAGAACATTTGGATTGTGATTTACATGAAGGGATTTGAAATAATAATGGTGATTGAAGACATAAAAGTTACAACACATTCCTATGAATATTTTATGATGATAAATGTGATCTCTTAATGGTAATATATCACAATAGAAGGAGTTTGTGATGAAAGAAGCTGACTGTGAATTGGTATGGTTGGTGTTGTTGAAGCAAATTTTTAAAGTGGGATGTTTTCTAGTGTTTTCCAATTTTGTTAGTCCAATAATTGGAGAATCAATAATTTTTTTTGGAAAAAGAAAGTTGTATTCAAGTTTTAAGGAGGGTTTTAAAGGTTTATTCAAAGAATATTTCAAGATCAGTACATCTAAATAAAGAAAGGGAAATAACATCTCAGAAGTTATGGAGTTTCTGAACAAGGTGAGTTTGTGTGAAAGAGACTTGCATGAATGGACTTGCGCACTAAGGAAAAAGTTGTACAGGTTTTGAAAAGGGTAGAAAAAATTCATTTAAATAGGTGTCTACCCTCCACATTTAATAATGGTAAACACTTAGAGAATATTCAAGCTCTTAATCATGCAAGTAGTAAGTTGCGTGTATGTAGGATGTGTTGCGGAAGTAGTGAGTTCCACACAAGATGAAAGCTGCATGAAATTTTTGAGATATGCATAAGAAGAAAGTGGAAGACATGTTTTTTTCCTCAAAAAAGATAAATGTTTAATGTAAAGTGAAAAATTTGTGTGCAAGGAACTCAAAGGTTTTACAAAAGATAACTGTTTTCTTCACGAAAGTTGTGAGATTTTCGAGGGTGTTTTGTGAAAATAAGTTTTGAATAACAAGTTTAGGTGAACAAGTGATTGGGTATAATACCCCCAAGGTGTTTCATGAAGTGATACCATCCTTGTACCCGGTTGGTACACAATGTATAGAGAAGGTAATGCACACATAGTTTGAATGAAGAAGAACCAGATGTGAAACAAAATTCATATCTGCATCAAGGAAGAATAAATTATACAGATACACTTATGTGTTTGTATTGAGTGTTGAAGAAAGAGTATAAGACATTTCTACACTATTCCATATTATTCTCTATCAAAGAATAAGAAGAGAGTGTCCAATCAATTTTATGTTATTTAAGATTATATCAATTGTGGAGATTCTATGTTGAGTTGATCTTAATTTATTTAATAATAATAAATGAATTTTGTGGTTCTATCAAGAATAAGAATAAGAGATATCAATGTAGTTAGTTTTCCAATAAGGAATAATGTGAGAAGAATAGAAGAATAGTTGGTGACCAAATTGATATCAGTTAATTATAATTTGGGTATGAGAAAATTCAAAGTTCATCTATCCACAATACATTCATATTATTTTGACTGATAGAAGAAGAAGATTTTATTGTGTTCAGTTTGCTGTTGGGAAGAGGTAAAAGGATTTACTTGCCTACTACTTAGAAAGTAACAAGTGAAGGTTGTGGAAGAACAAAAATGTATTGTGTCATCCAATATGTATCAATCGGTGGGAGACTATATTGGTGATACAAACCCTTTTCAAAATGGAGAGGACAATATTGAGAGGTAATATAATGATCCAACCAAGAGCTGTACAACAAGTACTAATGAATTTTTTTCATTTGTCTTCATGAGTGTAAGGGTATATCATATTTTTTTTAACCACACAAAATGATTGTTTTGTAGTGGGTGTGTGGTTAGGATTATTTCCCACCATGATAAGGTTGTATCTAATCTTATTTTATAGTGAAATATTTAAAAATATCATGTTTTATATTTAATAATTTCATATACTTTCATGCAATAAGGAAAAGAGAATACAAAAATAAAGATCCTAAAATTTCAAAGAGGTATTGGGATAAAAAGTTTCAATTGGAATAAAATTCCCCTGCCAATGATACACCCCTCTCGGTGTTAGAAATATACAAATTGGTCCATACAAAAAAGATATACCAGGACATTAGGAATCAATTTTTATGAACAGGGATAAAGAGGTGTGTTGCTGCTTTTATCTATTGATGCCTCATGTTCTAATAGTTGAAGGCTAATAACTGGATTAAAGTTGGGTTAGACAAACCCCTTGAGGTTCCAAAGTATATGTGGGGTTTTATATCCCTTTATTTCATTATAATAATTCCTCTATCAGTGAGAGGTCATGAAACTCTCTAGGTGATCGTAGGCTAACTCAACATGTTGTCCCACATCATTTCTATATGTTAAATGTGTCCATTATAGTGTTGTAGAATCCTATATGTGTGGGGGATAGTTTTTCTTCATGAGCTCATGAATCATCATTTTATAACATGATTTGTGGATCAAAAAAATGTTATAGGAAGTATTATTGTAGGATTTTGGGCCTTAGTTATGATTTTGGATAGTGTTCCACACCCATACAGATGAAAAAACAAAGGAGAACATTATGGTTTTTGGGGACATGCTTCAGGCATGTATGTTAGATTCTAACTATAAAAATAATTATCATATAAACATGTGGTATTTTTTATATAAAAATATATAACACTCCCAAATGGTATAAAACCATTCATGAACTTTTACAAGAGACCATAAATGTCTTAGTTGTGTTGTACAGAGCTAGGGGAGACATCACTTATGGTCCTCATGTTGCCGAAGTGAAGACATAGAAGGTGAATATCATCTAGTACTAACCAAAATACATCTGATGTCTAATTCAGAGATACTGTAGTGTCCATGGGAAGTTAATGATGAAGACATTGTTCTATTGAAGGTATCATGTCAGTGAGGACTAACATGACTATTCTAGCATAACAAGATATATTTGGGATTCATTACACCTTTCCAGATATTTCAAAGGGTTGTCAAGGTGGAGTACCAAAGAGAATAACCACCATAGTTAGAAAAGGTGCATGATGTATTCATTGTATCAGAGAACATGATACATGTCCATGAATCCTTACATGTTATCAAATGGGGAAAGCAAGACAATGAGGATGAATCTACCTTCTCAGATTACTTGATGACCATCGAGGTTTGATAGGAGAAGATTCATTTTGGGTTGTTGATTACATTAGTTGGCGACTATTTTAAGAATGTGAATCTTTAGGATAGAACTGTTTAATTAGAGAACCTGATGCAAGCTCAATAACACAATATATTTTAGTGGGATTTGGTTTTTTGGGGATGAAAATATTGGTGGTGGGGAGACTTAAATGAATATGTTTTTTTCATATAGCACTTAGGAATATTTCAAATAATATTATCAAATTAAATCATGGTGTCAGAACTGAATTCTAGGGCCTGTGGAGCCTTGATGTGGATATATTAAAATTATTAATTTTTTATATCATTAGTGCATAGTTTTTATAAACAGTGGAATAACTCACGAATAGTATATCATATATGAAAACCAAGACAACCATTAATTTCAGAATGTAGTTTTATTGTAGGGGAGATATAATTTTATCCATCCTTTGATGTTATAGTAGAATGAAGTAACTTGTATAAATTCTGCTAAAATTGAAATTATTTAACTATTTTCAATTTAATGATTTAACCTAGAAAATAAATAAATTTATAACCACATTATGGAAAACACTAGGTTTACCAGATTAAACCTAAGATTGGAGGGGGGGATTAACAAAAAGTTAATATTTGGGGAGATTAGTTGAGATGAAGACGATTATAATGAATTCATAAATCGTCTCTCAGGTAATAGAATATTCATAAAAATTGTTCTTAGTCCTTCCAAAAACAATTCTGGTGGATTGTTTTTCAAAATTGATTAGTCTGATTTCAGTGAAGGATGTTTTTTGTTCTGGGATTATCCTCCTATATGGATTTCTCCTTGGACAAATCAAGAGCAGGGATAAATAAAATAAAAATAAAGAACCAACCTTAATATTATATAGATTTCTCATGATGGACAATTTTTTTATTTTCATTTGTGAGATCCAAGAACATCAGTGATGATGAAATTCTTGCATGGGTTACTATAAATGAATTCATTATGTTCATCAACATCTCTATCATTCACATAGAATATTATCTCTGTCGTATTCCCCCTAAAATTTATTAGGGTTATTTTGACAAACCTATTATATTCTATTATAGGGTTATAAATAGTATTATTTTATTGGTTAAGCATTTTTTTGTCACTAAATAAATTTAATTCTATTATTTTTTATTATTTTTTGCAACAATGCTATGTTGGAATGAACCGTGCAAACCAAACCTATGTCACACTTAAGGTAAAACCCATATTCTAGATTAAATTCGGATCTCATATTCCCTATATAAAAAATTATCTTGACTAATTACATTATTTCTAAAAAACTACATGTGTTTGACGAAAAAATATTTTTAAAACATAAACACCAAGGTTCCATGATCCCCCAAATTTCAATCCAACTCAATTCATAACTCAAAAAATATACTATAAAATATTTATAATTGTTAAATGAAAAAATAAAGTCGTTAAATCACTCCTTTTACCCAGTAGTATCTTCCATATGTAGTAGAATATCTATTCGTATTCAAGATATTATGACTTTGGTTTACAAGATATTCAATCATAAATGATGTAGTGGATCATTGTTATGATATACATGTATATTCATTTTCTAGCTACATAAGGTTATATTATATAAATTTATCGAAGAGGTAATAGTTTTAGATTATCACATGTATATCTATACATGGGAAAAAATAGACTAAGGTTTAGTATTTATTTATATGGGTTTTAATAGAACTCAATTTTTATATGTTATTAATGGGATATGATATTTATATTTGTATGATTTAAAATTGTGGATATGATTATATATATGTGTAAAAGGACTCTCCCTTAAAATATTAACTAATCCTAAGATTTTAGGTATGAAAAAATAATTGTTCTTTTGATGGTCAATATGGTTTAGAGTTTTAAAGAATTAGGTGATATCTCTTATATAAAAAACCCATATACTTTAACATCCCATAATTGTACTCCTAAATCCAATGCTATAAAAATCATCATTACATTTCTTTAATTGATAAAGATAATTACTGTCCAATTTTTTTCATCCCAAACAAACAAATTTTTTCAAAAAAAATTGATTACTTATAAACCTAAATATGATTTTAAGTTTAGAGTTTGAGATAATTAGAAACAATTCATATATAAAATACCCATGTCATTAAGTGATAATTTTATAACTATTTCCTAGTTTTATTATTTCTACCTACATATTTAACATGTACCATAAAATTATTCATACATGAAAAATATCTATGAATAATTAATTTAAAATTATTCTTCATATCCTAGGTAATTGTAACACATAAAAAGTTTTATATCAAACACATAGTATGGAAATACATAATCATTAATAATTGAATTTCCTTAGTGATCATATGTTTAACATAAGGGTATAATGAAATAATCAAAGTGAATGAGTATAAAATAAGAGAAATCAACCCTATAAAAAATGGATCACAATCATGATAAATGGAATAAATATTTAAGATATGAAAATAGTTATATATTTCAAGAATCATTAGCCATGTGAAAACAATCCACGAGAAAAGGATCCAATAAAACTCAATGAAAGCATTGAAAAACAATTAAGGTATATTTGAACATTAAAATCCTCATGGAATCACATAAATGACTAATTACCATATTTATTTGGAGTAAATTATAATTGGTAAACTCAATTGTCTCCTAGGAGTAACATAAAACTAGTTCACTCTGTCATCACTTCAGAGAAACCAGACCTTTTCATATCTTAAGTGTAAATTCCATGAAGTTAAATAAGAACCATTATCAAATTACTTAGAGGGATGTAATTGAACTACCCATTAAATATTGGATAAAATACCTTAAGTATTTTGGTTCACTCCCCAATACTTCTTTCATATTTATTGTCCTTATTCCATAACATGAAACAAAACACATGGAATTGTTCATTTTAACAAAACCATCATATCATATTTTACCTTTGAAAATGAAATGAGGTTCATGAAAATTTCCTCAAAACATAATCATTAACCATTCATAGAGAATATGTTCATGGTATAATAATATAATATCCCCCATGAAGTATAAGAACCATTACATGATTTTTAAAAATATTAAAATACCTTTAAAAGAACATATAAAAAATTTCTTTGAAAATGGGGGAAAATATCCTTTTATTTCAGTATATTTAATATGTAATAATTCCAAGAAAATTTAGAGAGGATTTTATTTTAAAATAATCTTGTATACATATAATGTAATATTCCAATAATATAATAGTTTTGGTGGAATTGAAATCAATTCAAGTAATAAATGTTAAAAATAAATGGTATTTTAAAGCCATTGTAAAAATATTCAAAAGTGACTAGTTTATAAAACATTAAGATAGTTTTTTTTAAATAATTATACAGATCATGGAAAATAAAACTAGGAAATAGTTTATCTTTGTAACTGAACATTATTTAAATATGATAAATACCAAGAGGAAATGTTTAGTTGAAATCCTTTAAAACCATTAAATATTTTTTAATAAATCAATTTATAACCATTTAATACAAATAAAGCATTCAATGAAAGAACATTAGAAGAAACATAAAATTCCCAGATTAAATAAATATTAACCATATAATATTTCATAAGTCAATATATACACCATATAATTCAATATAAGTGTATCAATGAAAATATTTCTTAAATAATGAATTCTGAGACGAAAAACCTGAAAACTTTGGTAATTATTGAATCAAAATTTCATTGGATATAGTAACATAAAATTATTTTATAAACCCATAATTTCAAAGAAATAAAATTTTAAAAAAATCTCATTAGGAAGAAGTAAACCATATAAAATAAAACAAGTCGTATAAATTGAATTATATATTAATTAATTGAAGTTAAGACCAAGAAAAACCTTTCAACATTTATTAAAAATGAATCAATATATAAAATAAGATATAAATAAAAATAAAAATTAAATATCATGATTAAATATTTATTCAGGATATAATATCTCAATTGTCATCATATACACCTTATAAAAGGAGGTCAGTTTATATTACCAAACATACCTCAAAGAAATAATTTGGAGATGAATAATCCCCTCAAAGATAATATCATTGATTTTAGAATTAATCAATGAAGATATTAAGAAAAAAAATATAAATACCACATGAAATGGGTGTAAATAAAACATACCACAAAAGATAATTTCATACTTATTATTTACATAACATAGTCAATGAAATTTATGTATAACCAAATGAAAGGAAATTGAGTTTGTATCTCCTTACCTCGAGTCAATAATTTCTATGTAGGTCCATTAATTACATTATAATAAAGAAATATTAATTATTTTGTCTTTTAATACCATTTTTCATGTTTATACCCATATTAACAACACATTTATTACATATATTATAACAAGATATTTGATAAATTAATTGGTTAAGTCTATATTAGGTGTCATAGGATGGTTGGTTGGTAATTGTAAAATGACATTGGTAGGTTGACTATGGTCAATAGGGTCATTACTAAGACATATATATTACAAAAATGAATTCATAATTAAAATTTTTATAAGTCATATTCTATTTTGGAATCACTAATGAATGGTATACTTGGAAAACGAATCACATTTCTTCAGCGAGGTGATATTACACACCTATGCACGAGAAACATTATCATTTTTAATAAGTGGATGGGTATGAAGTTAAGAAATTTATTATATGAAAAAAATAATAATTGCATAATTAATGTAATATGTACTTTTTAAATACATTTTATTTACCATATTTATGGGTTTTTGATTAAAAATGAAACACATCATTTTGTGGAGTTGGTAATCTACATGTATTCCAAAATAATGATTCTGTTCACCCAAGGATGGAAAATGAGATGAATAATGTAATTAAATAAAAATAATTACATCTATGTATAGATTAAATATTGATTATATTATATTTTAATTCTTAGGGATGAGTATAAGGAGTTAAAATAAGAAATAAAATTAAATTGATCGATTAAAATGATTACCACCACTTTGAGATACTACCTTTTTATTTCTTCATAATGACCCTTGGGATGGAAGTATGAAGAGAAAAAAACAAGTATAACATTAAAAATTATGTTTATATTATTTTTTGGGTTTTATTGATCAAATTGTATTAGGTTAGTTTAAAAAATAGAGGATAGGTTGTGTTTTTTTATAGTGAATGAAACGATGGAATTTGAATTATTTAATACATATAAATGAATTAAATTCATTTTAATTTTAAAGTGGTAGCATGTGGACAAAAAATCATTGATATTGTAGGATATTATTGATATAAATTAAAATATGTATAGGTTTTTTGGGAATTTTATACCTTATGTTTGGGTTTTACCGCTTTGTTAACCAATTTTAACTATAAACTTAGTAACAGCATTTTTAATATCAAAGCCTTATAAAATAACATCCAAGGTAAAAATTTTATCACAAATAGCCCAGGGATGAATTTTTCCACCATATCCCATCCCCCTTGTCCACTTTCAATATTATTATGACTTTAAAATATTTTAAGAATATATTATTTGACATAAAATACCATTAAACCATTTTACGAACCATTAAAATACTTTGACATTAAAGGCATCGAGGTAGATATAGAATTTGGATAAAAAATCTTTAACAAATAATTTTCTCTCATTATTAACCATTAAATTCACGTTACATCATAATTAATATAGAATATAATATTTTCATGTTTCTAAAATCATTTACATTTATTTTTCTACGGCTTGCACAGAACTATACTAGTGTTGTGTATGGATTTAATGTAATCACAACACGAATAAAAAATTTAAAACAAATTACCATCATAAAAATAAATAAACTAAGTTTAAAATAATCATTTATATACATTCATAAAGTCTTCTTATGCCAATGTAACCATATAAAATATTTTAAAATCAATAGAGTGGAATTTTAGAATTTTCCTCCACATAAAATAACAGAAAGGCCTTTATCAAAGGAAAATGTTATCAAAGGCCATATTTTCAAATACATGAATCGGGTGGATGAAATAAACTAAAAAAAAATCAATTTTTATATTTATTTTCAAATTCTTATCGAATTATCTATTAATCATAATTACATGATTTACCCTTACCAAGAAGACATATATTTGGCACATATATAATTCATTATGGAAACAATTACGATGAATTATTTAAAAAAATTGAACGTCATGATTCCAAAAATGGAATCCATTATTCTAAATTAAATTTCTAAATTTTTTAGAAGTAAATTTTAATATAAATTTTTAAAAGTAATGAAAATTAGTTTTTAGAGAAATTTTTTTAATGCCCCAAAATGAACTTATACCAATATCAACTATAGTGCTAATTTTTATATAATTAAAAAGATAATTTCTAAAATAATCATTATAATGTTAATTTATGTTTATTTTCAAGTAATTATATGAATTTATAATGAAATTAAAAAATATTTTTACAGAAATTAGTATTTCTCAATACTCGTTAAAAAATTCATCTTTTTAGAAAAATAGATTGTTTTCACTAAAAAATTAAGGTAATATTATTATTTAAAATATTATATACTCTTTATCAAATAAAATATCTAATTATGGAAAAATTTAAATATTATACTTCCTCTACAAAATAAATGAAATCATTTTTAATGAAAAATGAATTTTAGAAGCATAAAATGTCAGTACTGAAAATTGAGTCCATATTTCCTATAAATTGAACATTACATTTGTATTAAGTATGAATATTATATATATTTTATAATTTTGTTACTATTTTTTTATATCATCCAATTCAAATATTATGTGATAATTTCAAAATTAAAATACTAATATTTCAGGGTTCATTTAAGCACGGTGTTTCATTTCATATATCTTATAAAAAATAGTGTTCTTTTGAAGTCTTTAGGTGTTACATTCTCCCCCAATTAATGAATTTTGTCCTCTAATTATTATATCGAGTTTTTAATAAACATATTATCATTTACACATATCTTTCTAGAAATCACACATCATAAAATGGATTAATAAAAAAATCCTTTTGAAAATTGCGAAAAGAGATTATGAAGATCATCCTGAATAAAACAAAAGTAGGTTTCCAATAAATAGAATGTTCGTAGTATTTAAAATATATTCCCATAGGATAAAATTAATTTTTAAATAATGATAGAGAGTTATAGATAACATTTATAACATGATAGTGAATGATCACAAGAATTTAAATTATCAATAATCCCTAAAATAATGATATGGGAAAAATGCCATCAATTCATTTGAAATGAATTGTATTGAATGATATATTTGTTTCATGATTATTTTACAAGAGTTTAAGAATTACCATCCAGAATAAAAATATAAGGACATATAATAACTTCATTTTATCAAAATCTATAAATTAAATTCTATACCATTGTTCTGTGTTCCAATCAATTTTATACATCATCTCATCATTTACTCCAAATGACGTGAATGGATATTTAGTTCCTAAAGCAGTATAATGAACTAATCACTCATCATTAGGTATATAAATTGACCAAAATCATTTCTTATTGTCTTCAATTAAACCATAATGGTTAAAAAAAGGTAATATAATACCCCAAATAAATCAACCTTTATATTGTAATGAATCTAGTATTTGTAGTTTGGACCTTTGAAAATTTCCACATATATCACTATAATTTTCTTTAATGTTAGAATTTGTATCGGTGTCACTGGAATCTAGAATTAATATACTAAAATTATTAATATATTTTAAATCACACATGCACATATTTTAAGAATATATTATTTTTCCATTTATTGGGACATTAGAAGAGACATTTAATACCATAGTTGTTTCTAGAATATAGGGTTTACCATTAGTACTATGTAAAGTTGATCAGCGTCAGGCGTTGGATTGATGAAGACTATTGGAGAGGGTGTTATGTAAATAAGTAAGATTATTTAATGAAATCCCATAAATTCCCTCTAAAGGTATAAAGTTATATAAATTATGTGGGGTTATCAACATAACTATAGGAGATTAGAGGGTATGAGATAGAGATTTGTTGGTGTTGGAAAACAAAAAATGTGGATCAACAACAATGGTCAAGGAGAATCGTGAGATGGAAAATGAACATAGATATATCACCACCCTCTTTTCTAGAGGAGTAATTATTGACTAGTTATTGATCCATTCTTGAGGTAGGGTATATTATTTCAGTTATTTAGACCCTTTTCATAATTTTTTAGTAATAGATTTTATATTTGATTTTATATTCCTATGACCCCAATCATTATATGAGCCCAAATTATAATTGAATTATTGAACTTAATTATTTATATTTCTTGTGCCTACTTTTCACACATTTTTATGTAATTATTGATCATTTGGTGGGATTGTATTATCCATTGTGATTATTTACTTCTTTCTTGGGGTTTCCCCCATCATTCCTCGTGTTTTTCATCATTGGTCTATTGGATCCGAGATATAACAATTCCTGATTAAATTAGAGAATTATCGAACCCCTAGATTTATAAAAGATGAATGAAAAACCTAGTTACTAGATTTCTGAGGAAAATAGATGAATTTTAGGGGATTTGGGTTATATTATCATGGATTAGGCCCCTATAAAATGATGATAAACATGATGGTTATAGATTTAGAGATTAGATATCAGATTTCTAGCAATGGGATGATACAAATAAATAACTACATACCTTAAACCTTAGATTTAGTTGTTTCATGCTGTTCAAGTAATGAAGGTTTCTAAATATCTACTGAATATGGTTCCTATATGAAGGATGGAAACACTTTATAAAAAATAGATGAATACACACCATGCCTCCTAGAGCAACATGCATCAAGTAGTCTTGGTTCTTTTTGTGGATAAGGTTTTAGTTCAGTTAAATCTTCCAGACTATGTGGATGGTCTCATAGGCCTCGTGATACTATTCGAGTAGCCAAAATGTGTGTTTTTGCCACATTTTTAAGACCCCATTTGACTATAAACACCGTGAATCCTAAGGGAAATTCATTATTGATGTAAATTTCTATAAATGAATTTTAACATGACTACATCGAAAAAATAAAAAGACATTGGTAATGTATAGAGACACCAACTAGAGGAAGAAAGCATAAATACTCTTCCCAATACATCCTATGTTTCGATTATACATACCATCAATTTTAACTTAGCTGGTCATTCCATGTCTATGTGAGGACACAACATGGTTGCTTGGTGGATTCACATGTTATGTACCTTCCACAAAAAGTTGCACCTTGTGTATATTCTTTGTAAATATTCATATTTGGGTCCATGAGAAGCCTATCATGATTAGTTAATCATTTATAATGTGTTGGTGTACTTCATTTCTATAGAAGAGATATGATTAATTATGATTCTAGTGGGACACTTCACACAACGATGCTTAACTGGTGGAAGTTATAAAGTGTGATCATCATAGTATTACTTGTGTGGGTACTCCCATGTATCTCTCAAAGTAGAGGGTCCCCCTATCATTTGTACAAGATGAGAATAGACTACCTATAATTATATATTTTGTGGGTACCTTATATGGAGTGGAATCTCCATCTTTGAACTTTGGTGGTGGGTATTTCCTCTATTGGAGTAGTTTTCCCTTGGATGTGCTTCATATTTGGGAGGTGTGGGACCACCATATTTTTTTAGTTTTAACATGATACATGTCTAGTATATGGGTCCTTTATATGATTAATCTTCATTAGTAAGTGGAATTGGAGATAAAAATCCCTCTTTATCTCTCACTTGAGTTTATTTTGAGCATATTTGATGATGGGTTCCTTTACCCTATCGTTTTATGAGTTGAACTCACTATTTATTTTTATATTTCTCCCTTTTTTGTTTTTGAGTCATCATAATGGGAACATATATATAATATCATGCATGGGATTTTCCTAAACATTTTTTGTATTATGTATATGAATTGAAGATCTATCATGGTCTTGGTGGACTATGTTATGGTGAAGTATAATGATTATTGGTACTGGCCTTGTTCAGTTGTCATCCATGAATATTTTGAGTAGGGATCTCTTTAGTATTTCCATCTTTATAGTTTTATTAATTCTTCGACCAAATTTCTAGTGGGGCATGTAGTTCTCTCTATTATTTCATTTAAATTATTTTATTATAATTCGATGTATTTGCTAGTGGATATTGCATGCATGATTACCACTCTAGATATTATAGTCATTTATTATACCGCTTCATAGTTTCATGTAGTATTTTGTGCGAGTGAATAAAATTACTAGGGATAAGGTGTTTCTTTTCATTGATATTCCTACTTAGTGATATTGTCTAGCCCCAATCTAATTGGAGGATATAATGGAGTATCACTCTCAATTTTCCCTTTCAAGATATGAAAATTTGTGATGGTATGGAATCATATCTATCCATGAACTGAGAAATTAAAAAACTTCTCATTTACTCAAAATTATAAGACATCAGTTACAAAAAAATAGTACATGAATCATATAGGGTTGGGTCTATTGACTTTCATGTCCTTCGTCAATCATCTCTCTAAATATTCTCATCTAACAGTAGTGTATCTTGTTAACATTCAGGATGCCTTTCTGATGGAATACAAATGGTATACCAATAAAGGATCACAATAATTACCATTTGAGAAATGAGGCATCATTTAATGGATATATTAATGGGGAATTTCCTCTAGTACTTCAGGAGAATGATTGATTTCTTGTTGAGAAGCAAAATAATCTAGTACGTCTAGATGATAATGCATGAAGGATTATCAAATTATGCGAGTAATAGTGATAGATACTTAAATATTTCATGGTGATCTATAAAATTAGGAAGAAAGGTATTGGGTCAAGGTAGTGGATTTATTTTATTGGATTTTTTAGACCTTGGAAAATCAGATGATTCTTGTCACAATAGGACATCATTATGGAGAAACGTGACTCTCGTATGATATAATTACATAGGCACATAATGAGATGACTCTATCATGTTTATACTTCAATAATTTTTACAATAATGAATATTAATCATCATTATGAATCTCTATTTGGATCAAGGAGCTTCTTGAGCTATATCATGGTGATATATCAGTTTGTGAGTAAGCCTTGAGGTTTATTTTCCTCACACATTACTATCATGATATGGTGTTGTGTGGATATTTCAATTAATAAATGTTTTAACATGGAATCTATAGAGACATATGTGGGTGTGTTCTCTAAGTATTCCTTATAATTTATGTTATAGTTATTAATAATTATTTTTTCATAGTGAACTTCCCGTTTGAGGTACATCAGGCAGTGGGATCCTGTAATGGAAATTCAAGGGAAGAGTCATCAACAATAACTAGTATTCAACAGTGGTTGTAGTCTTGGAATAGTAGGTATACTAATTTATAGACTCATACACATGGATATAAAACATGTGGTTTTATAGAGGATATGGTCCTCTTAATGAGGGATGATGCTATGGTTTTGATGGGTATGGTCACATGGTACCTTACTACCAAATAATATGTGCTGTAGTTAGTGGTTAGGTAGTGGATAAAACATATTCAAAGAGGTAGGATTGTGAATAGTTTTCTTCCAGATATAGTTTGGGTGGTCCACAGGGAGGCAGTGCTGATATGACAACAGGGGTATCTCCATACGGAGGACCTATAGGTGGAGGATGAAAATACTAACTTCTTTTACCACCACCACCAGGTGGCCCACACCAGGCTCAGAGGGTTGGAAGTCGATGTGGTGAGTCGTTAAACGCTATAGAAGGATATGATTGGGAATCTCATGAGATTATTTTAAGTAATATTTTTGTCTTTTCTACAATATATCTAGTACCTATAGACATAGTTATGAGTCATTCATCTTTCATTGTATCCTTAGTGTGAAAGTGAGAGCTTCATGTTCAGTCTTTAGCAAAATTGATATTCTATAAGTTCTTGAAGGGAGTGATTCATCTATATCACTCATGTGATAGTGGTCTGAGTTAGTGGTCAATGGAGATATTTTCTCATGGGAGTTGTTGGTCATTATGATGAAACCTTATGATGTCATTCTAGGAAAAAATGGTTTCTTGCGGTGTATTCCCAAATCGGTTGTCATCATTGGAGAGTGATATACCATCTTATAGATAGGATGAGAATTTCCTTGGGGAGGCATATCATTTGGAATAGTAACTGGTTATCATGAGTTGGAAGGTGCCATCCTTTATCTATTAATTGGTGAGTTTATCCATTGGTGTAGTGGTTTCTTCTGGAATTTGACATCCAATAGTAGTCTACAGTTTTTTGAATGTATTTCTTAAATATGTTTTGGGACTATGAACTTGGTAGGAAATTTAATTTTATATTAATGTATACCAAAATATATAAATAATATCATTTGTATTATATCATATGGCCCATAAAAATCTCCAAGATATGAGGGTATAAATAGAATACCTTTGAGAAAAAGGTTTTATCAGACCTAGTGTGTCACCTTGGTTGACTCTATTTTTTTCCATGAAAAAAGTGGAAGGGAGTTTGAGGCAATGCATTTGATTTCATCAATTGAATCATGTAACAATCTTGATCAAGAACCAATTACTGAGGATTGATGAAACTTTTGAATAGTTTAATGGTGTGAGTTTGTTTTCAATGACCAATATAAGGTCTGAAAACCACTAGTTTAGGGTTTGTGAGGATGATATTCTATAGATGAAATTTTGATGTCCCTATACACCCAATGAGTTATCATTGATCCCATTCAATGTGATTAATTCTTCAACTATTTTTACGTCTCTAATAAGCTATATCATCTAGTCATAATTGTATCCACTCATTGTTATCTTCATTGCTGAAATATTTGTATACCCCTCATTAGAGGAGGAACATTCAAATAATTTGAGGATGTTCATTAACATACATTAAGGGAATAAACATTATGGTATGATCTAAAATTTTTAGTTTTGGATCTATGGGATTCAAATTCAATGTAATTCCATCTATGAGAATGAGGTAGCTATGAATTTGGTGATGATTGAAGTAGTACCATCGAGGGTACCACCCAAATAATTGTTAGAGGTTAAAAATATTCACTATTTTGCGGGGTACTATCAGAGGTTAATGTAGCAATTTTCCCGAACATCATTCCATTTTAATTCATTAAAATGGTAAGGGAATCCATTTTCTAGAATATAATTGTGTTAATGATCCTTTGAGGGGTTGAGGCAGAGGTTGACCAATGCTCCTATTATGAGACTAATGGAGGAGGGAATTGAATACATGATTTTTTTGATACCTCTAGATATGGTTTGATTTCATGTTGATTTATAGCTAGAATGTGATATTTAATGTGTCTTGGTATGTGAGATACCCTAATATGAATTATGTGACACATGACTTAGCGTTGGTCGCAATAGTCTTCACCTTGAATATGTGGAGGCATTATTTTATCGGCTGGCATTTCATTGTTTATTTAGACCATCAGAGCCTTAGGTAAATCTTCACTCATAGATTTATCAACCTGAGAAAGAGGTATAGTTTGGAGTTTCTATAGGTCTATGAATACATGATAGTCTATTCTCCAAGGAAGGAAAACATGGTCCCACATTCCCTTAGTAGTAAATCTCATTGTCGCTTGGTGGAGGAGGTGTCTATATAGTTGGATTCCTTTTTAATGACCCTAGTGTAGGAGAGAATTGGAAATTATATCCAGTTGATGGTGATGACTCCAACACTTCTTCAATACATGAGGGAGGTAGTGTTGGGAGACAACACCTATGAGTTCTGCTTTATCAAATATCTTCAATGGATGCACCTACCATATTTTCTGATGGAGGGGAGAACATTATTATTTTCTAGAGAATAAAATTTGTTCTTACGACATTGTGAGATTATTAAATGCGAGGGTTCAATACTGACCCCTTCTCTATAAATCTAAGTAAGGATTATATGTGTATGTAAATTTTGTAGCCATTTCAGTATACTAGCATGTGGTGGAGTGTTGTCAATTTTTTCTGGACATCTCCCATGTTTGCATGTAAATGATTAACATTAGGTTCATGTAGGTTTGAGAAAACCTCTTGAGATCTTGATATGGATATGGGATGTAATATTATTGGATTTATTATGATGATTCCATTGAAAATGAGAGATTAAGTAACTATCATGGTGATTGAATAAAGACATACCAAGTTAGCACTGACTAAAATCCATTTTTTTCCATTTTCTAAAAAACCGGTTTAAGGCTTACTAGTAACCGAACAAGAATGTAGGAGAATACAAACATCGCTAATCACGTCGTGGTACCCGAGAAGCCCAATCCAGTCTTCAAAATTTTCAAATAACAAATATAAAGTGAAATCTTTTCCATGCCTCAGTCCATGCAATGCCACACGCCACACGACTCCTCAGGACACACATCCGCCCCAAGCCTAGAACCCTAAAATCACGCGACATCATAATCACAATATCAAAGGTCGCCAGCGACACCATCAATCAGAAAAATCACCAAATCCGCTCACCAGAAGACACCCTGCTTCATCGCCCACCGCCATAGGTAGACTCCGACACTGCCGCCTCCAACGTATCACCATGAACAATCCATCATAGTAGGAAAAATCAAATGTAAACCCCAACATTGGACAACCATCATCAGCAACCAGCCAGCTTAATCTTTACCAACATGCTCATATGAAACCAGAGTCGCCAACGGGCCCTCCACCGCCATACCGTCCCAAAAACATAATAGTAAAAAGGGAAATCAAACTGATAAAAAAACCAAAAGGGAAGAAACATCACCCAAACTGCCTTCCACATGCAACTCCGTCAAAAAAAGCTCAAATCACAAAGAAAATCAATTCTACTTCGAAGCCCATCTCCACCTTCAGCCCTATTGGAGAAGACCCCGAAAACCCCCAAGGCACTCACATCAACTGCAGATCAAAGATGAATCCCCCAAATAGCCGAGAAAACTCGACCCAGGACTGAATCCACAATTCCAGGACCAGATCAAACCCAAAAACCCACCCTTGGTGCATGCCGGAACTTCTAGTGACCTCATCGCAACCCGGTCATCCACTCGTGGATCCAGACCCGACATTGACGTAGGAACTCGGAACCAAGAAAGGGATCCCAATCCAGAAACCTGGCCGGAGAGGAGAGACAAAGAGGGAAAATGAAGCCTTCCTTCACGGAGGAAGAGAGGCGGCGACCGAGGGAACCCTCGCCGCTCAGAGCCCCATATGGGCCCATAAGTTAGCACACTTTGTTTCCATTTAGGATTAGATATCATATGATAGTCTGGGGTAAATGTATGTCATGAACTATCCCAGTGGGGCACTTGTCATGACCAACCCAATCCTACCTCCAATATTCAAGGGGATAGTGACTAGCACGGAGTAGGAATATCCCATAATAAGAGGCATTTTCCTAAGTACCTGTACACACACACACACACACACACCTCTCCAATCCACATGATGATGATATGTAAAAACACTAAGTAGAAAATAAATTCATACCCTTAAGGTCTCACAATAGAGTGTGGCAGTAAAAGTACTAAAAGTAAACAGGTCCAAATACATTCCCACCACAAAGATTTTGTAAAATAATTCCAACAAGTAAAAAAAGTGGTATTGGGACTACTGTTAGAACCACAGGAACACAGATCGGTCTGTTTGGAATTGCTAAGCACTACATGGTTTACCTAACACTACGTCAAATGGTCAATCATCTATATAAGACACCCAACATGTGTGAAGAAACTGTGAAGGGGTGAGTATGAAAATGCCCAGTAGGACACCTCAAAACCAAAAATTAACACCACAAATGAATACAACAAGGAAAATACGATGAATGAAACACGAGGAAGAAAATTATTGTTAGCTCCACAAAATTATATTTATAAAACACATGTATCAATAATATCCAAATATACTCAGTACAAGACACATAGTCTAGAGGTAACCTACAACCAATTACCTGCCACATGATTCTTTCCAAAGAACACTCTTTCTAGGAGAACTCTGTCTTCGAGCCATGATTTCATCAGAGACATTCACAAAGAGGTATAGATCATTTGGGCCTTTCCCGAAGAGGATATATTGGTCAAGGGAGACTATGATACATAGAGAGGGGATTATACCCAAACATACTGGGGAATCAAAAGATCATGCCTAAACAAACGGAGGGAAGCTACGTACTCAATTTGGATCAATTATCAACATAGAGGATCTTACCCAGATGCATTAGTGAATACCATTAATCTTACTGATGTGGCTTGTAACATAAGGTATTCTATCCAAACACTCTGGGGAATATAACAAACCCTATTGATGTGTCCCACTAGATGAAGGACCAATGCCCTACTTTAGGAGGTTACCTCGATTCCAAAAAACTCCACCAGGATTGAGAGAGGATCTCACTCTAGTCCCATAGAGGGATACCGTAATCTATATGGTACTTAACCTCTAGAGGGGATTATAATACAGTGATGTGGATGTGCTGTTGTACTAAAACCTAAAGGAAAAGAACAAGGGAACACTCTCAACCTTTACTACTCCAAGAAAAAAATAACTCCTTGTCTAAAAATGACCATCTCAATGTCAGTGTCACAAATCCATAGACGAGTCGTCAAACGGATGCACAATTTGAATGCTATCATTTTTTGAAGAAACTTCCTAAAATCCTATATGAGGCATGGGGGACCGACCATCCGTGGAAAAACAGCCCCGGTCGACCACCCCAATCAATTTCCTCATGGTGGATTCACCCCATGGTCGACCATCTGACAGTGCCACAGTCAACTGTGCGGCCACCCCGGGCTAACCAAAGGTCTGACCTGGATCCAGACCAATCCTCATGGGCTGACCCAACTTTATAAATACATACCTAGCATGGTATGATCAACCTGGCCCATTGGCATACGTGCCACCTTGCACGACCTAGCCCATGCAGTTACTGAATGTGTCCCATGTAGTGATGACAACCACCACATCCCATGGCCTCTTCATATCACTTGGAGTACTCTGCCATGTCCCTTGTGGCATACTCCTGCATGATCCATGCTACCAACTTTGATCCCCACCAATGCAGGCTGCCGACACCACCACCTTACCGCATCAGACCACTGCACCGGACACACCTAGGTGGTCCCTTCCATTGACCATTGATCCAACATAGATCCCAAATATTTGAAACAGTCATAGATCGAAGTTCCTATGGTCCCTATCTACACTAATCCGGCCTCTACTATCTATTTTCCTTCAATTTGGGGGTCTGATCATGTTCAGATCCACTAGGGAAGTCGAACCATGGCCACGGGGTTCCAACGACGATGAATGCGAAGAACAATGGAAGTAAAAACACAAAGAAGACCCTAAGGAATGAAACATGGTCTTTGTTTATGTCAGCCTCAATTAATTCTTTTTAGAAAGAAGAATGATGAAGAATAAAGAAAAACACGAAAATAATCCTTGTAATTATAAACCATCATGAAATGATCAAACCCCAGATAAATCTATTCATAGATAGATCTGCATTCATCATGGAAATAAAAAAATGGGATATCAAAAGGAAAAAACCAACATACCTCAATTTTCAATCGTCATAAACGAATAACAGTCGCTACATCATTATCATCCATCGGTTCGTCGAATTCGAGGTGTGTCATTCAATCGATTCGCCATCATTCACCAACAATTTCTCCAGAGGTTTTCCTCCACATCTATAGAGGGAATTAAGGGTTATGAGGATATCCCTGAATTATTGATAAGATGTAATAAAAAAAATATTCACTGTGTCAAAAATAAAATGTGTAAAATTATTTTCTTTATGTTTATTCTCTCTGTGACTTTTTCTACAGACGATCCATGCCAAAAACATTTATGTCATTCCTAGGATAAACACACTACTCTAAACTCAATGGTTCCCTCATATTTATAATATAGGAAACATTTTAAGAGATATTTTACATTTTATGGAAAACTACATGTGCAAGATATTAAATGATTAATATTATTCAAACATTTGTTCCAAGAAAACCAAGAATTGGAATCACATTCCATCTTAGTACCTAGTCTCAATATGATTCCATATAATTTCTTAAAATAATACATGGGAATATATGTGATGTTAAATTATCCCCCTTGGGTCTTTACATTTCCAAAAGCCCAAATAATGGTTACTCAAACAAATGAGGGTACTAAACATGAATCTGATCCTCCCAATACCATTTACTACCCTAGAGATTGTCATGCTACCGTTGGAAATGCACCAATAGAATAGACCACCCACAAAGGATCCCCTCCTACCGATCCTCCATGTCCATGTCATCCTAATCGATAAAATGTGATTGGTCATGAACGTACCTACTCAACTATAAAATATGGGAGATAATGTATACCTGATCCAACAGAGGTGGTAGATCCAATATGTATGCCACCCTTCTAGGTCAATGTAGTATATAAAAAGGGATGATGAATCTTAGAGATTGCCTACCACCCCAGCCAAATATCTATAACCCCTATTGAGTTTAAACCCAAAGAAACACATGGTTTCCTTTTTCAAACCCCAAATACCTTCATCTCCTATCAGAATAAGACATTTGGAAGCTTTGTGTTGTCTTCATCCACTCATAGATAATATGCACCTTCTTAGTAGTAGCACTCACCAGATCTGGACCTATGAGTGAGGACTCTCTTGGGTCAGTGTATTAAAATGGTGCCCTATAGGGTCGCCTATAAAAGGCCTCAAATATTGCCATACCAATGGTGGAGTGATAGATGTTGTTGTAATAAAACTCAACTAGTGGTCAGTGATATTACCAATTATGGCCAAAATCTAACATGAAAGCTTATAGCATGTCCTCTAGATTGTGAATGGTCCACTCTATTTGCTTGTCCGTCTGTGGGTGAAATGTTGTGATCAAGAGTAACTGGGTCCCAAACACCTTTTGTAATCCCATCCACAACTAGGGTGTCAAGAGAGATTGAAGATTTGAAACTATCATCAATGAGACTCCATGGAGTCAAACTATCTCTTGCTTGTATAGGCATCCCAAGCTCTATATTGAACTCTACTCTTGAATCGATAGAAAGTGGACTAACTTGGTGAGTCAGTCAATGATCACCCAGATAGAATCAGGTCCCCTGGACATATATGGTAAATCAATCACAAATTCCATCGATATCCCTTCACACTTCCATTCTGGAACCTCAAGGGTTCAGCTAAACTCGTTGGAACCTGGTTCCCTGCCTTCACATCCTGATAAGTGAGGCATCGATATAAAAACTCTCCAAATCCATTCTTTATACCCATCCACCAAAACTAACATCAAAGGTCCTAGTACATCTTTTACACACCTGGATATACCACCAATTTGGATGTGTCGAAATCCCTCAAAAACTCCTCTTTCAATGCAAATGTTACTACTATGTTCCCTTTGAAACGAACAAAATTCTTTTCATATTTTGAATATCCATTTAGAGCATGTCCTATGGATAGTTGAGGTCTCACATTTGGTGTCACTATGTTATGCCTACCTAACTTTTTGTATGAGTGGAGGGGTGACAACCATCGATTGGATATAAGATTCTCCATATCCATCCACAAAGGATATCTGCAATGAGGCCAACTGCTCTGACACCTTGTTCAAAAACTACAAACTAGATCTACTACTAAGAGTATCTTCCACCACGTTCCCATTCTTAGGTGTATATAGAATCTAAAAGTCATAGTCCTAAAGGAACTCTAGCCATAACAAATGTATCAAGTTCAAATCCTTCTAAGAGATTAAATATTTGAGGCTCTTGTGACCAGAGTAGATGATAAACCACTCACCCATCAGGTAGTTTAACCACATATTCAATGTGAAGACTATTGTTGCTAGCTCAAGATCTTGGGACATGTAATTCTTCTCATTTGGTATCAACTGGTGTGAACTATAAGAAATAACTGCTTTCCCCTACATCAATTTAAAACCAATCCTAGTCACTAATTCATGGCATAACACCATGTAATCAACACCCACTTCTAGTAACTTTAGGATAAGATCACTCATAAACCTATGCCTCAAATCCTAAAATAATTCACGGAACTTCTCTCTCCACATGAAAGGATTTCCCTTTTGGGTCAAAGCTATCAAGGGTGACGCTACTTTGGAAAAGTCAGGTAAAAACCCCTAATTGTATCCTTCCAACACAAGAAAACCCTATACCTCAGTAACACTCTTGGGTGGATCCTATGCAAGCACTGCCTCAACCTTCACTGGATCCATTGTAACTCCAGCCTCTGAAATGATGTGTCCTAGAAAATGGACCTATCAAATCTATAAATGAAACTTAGAGAACATATTGCGAATTTAGTACTCTCGAAGTGTGTCTAAGACTATCCTGAATTTCCTCGCATGCTCCTCATCAGAAGCCACATAAACTAGTATATCATCGATGATAACCACCATGAACTGATTTAAGTAAGGAAGAAAGATCCAGTTAATGAGCCCTATGAACACTTCTGGGGAATTTTTCATGCCTAAAAGAATCACGAAGTACTCATAGTGACCAAAATAACATTTGAAGGTTGTCTTCAATATATCCTCACCTCGTACTCACAACTGGTGATAGCCTGATTTGAGGTTAATCATAAATAACAACCACGCCCCTTTAAACTGATCATGCAAGACATAGATCCTAGAAAGTGGATAATTATTCTTCACGGTCACCTGGTTCAAGCACCAGTAATTCTAACATATCTTTAAGCTCCAATTTTCTTTATTGGAAAACAAAACTGGGGTTGCCAGGGAGAAATGATGGGTCTCACAAATCCCTTCCTCTACAAGTCCTCCAATGCACCCTCACCTCTTGAAATTATGTGGGATCTATCTGATTTGAAGGTGTAGATATCAGGGCTATCTTGGAGTGTAGGTCAATACATAAGTACATATCCCTAAAGAGAGTTAAGCTTGTAACATCTCCTATAAACACATTCTCATATGATTCCACCACTGTAGGAAACTAAGGACTCATATCATCCCCTACACCGAGGGTGAGGCTGTATTACTGATGAGTAACCCATTTCACCCTCCTATGGGTGAGTCTATCTTACACATCATATATTTCCCATTCACCAATAAAGGAAAAAATGGTTCCATAATTGTATACACACCGCACTATGTTCCTAAAACTGTCAATCGAAGCTTGAACTGTGGACAATCAGTCTATACTATGAATGGAGTAGTAAGGACTCAATGTCACTAACAATGGATCCTAACTGAAACTCTCACCTCCGAGAGTCATGTCACACTATCGGCACCAGTGTGTGATCAAAAAATCTCCTCCCATTAAATTATATAAGTGTAAGGGCCGAGTCAATTGTTCAACGTGAATCTCTGAGTCCCAAAAAAGGTTCATGGAAGGAAAGTAATGACTAGAAACTACTTCTATCAAAACTGTTGATTTGGTGGAAAAGAGATAGACCATACCTCGTATAATCCATAGAACCCTGGGGTCATAATCGTCCATCACCTATAACTGACCTCATACCTAACCACTAGCTCCCTAATCCTAGCATAGACCACCTAGGGGAGGTGGTGGTAATACAATCAAACCTTAGACCACCTCCTACAACCCTTGCTTAACCACTACTATGTCTTCTTCCCTATGGACCACCCTACTATTGTCTGTAACTCTATCTCGATGCTCCCTTGACCATACCATTTCTAGCTATATAAGTTGTCAGGTAATATCATTCCAAACATCCATGACCACCGCATGAGTAACACCATCTGTCCCTGGGCTAACTCGAGCCTCCCTAGGAGTCCTATACTATTGGCCTTGAGTCTTCAAATCATCCCCTAAAGCATCTATCCTTCTTGGATCTCTATGATTTTAGTTGGCTGCCTGCTACTAAGGTCTCAACTACCTATTTCCCACTTCTATCTCCCATTACCGGTTTCTACTCCATAAGAAATTTTTCCACTATTTGGGACCACTCAAGTAATGCAGTATAAGTAGCATGAAAGATTAGTAAACCTCACTGAATTATCTTCCATATTCATGTTGTCTTCTTCTAGATATGGAATCTCATGTATGCGTACTGATCAAAATGTGGCTAGATAGAACTCCTCTGTGAAGATATTCTCTAAGTATTTCTAGAAGAGAGCTCCCTCTTCATGAGACTATGTCACTAAGCTCCACCATCGCCCCGTAGAGTCTTGAATAAGGCTCACAATGAGGACATCTATCTTTTTGGAAGGCATCCTCACAAGGTGGAAAATACTGGTGACTGGATATAGTCAATCCTTAGCTATCTAGGGGTTTGAATCACCCAATAACCTAAGAAGTCACAACATCTAAAACTCATGCAATGCACTCAGCATTCGTGCGTCCTCAGAAGGTAGTGCTGGTAGTAGCTACTACTCGACATGTGGTGGTATAGGTGGTAGACTAACTAGAGGTTCTACCTCTGGTACAATCCTCTATACTGATGCCTTATCACTAGGAGGATCATGATCATGATCTTTTAGTTGACTCCAAGATGGCTTTCTTCATTGAGGCATTTTGAAATATTTTTTTTACCACAATCAATTTAGTATACATGGAGAGATGACTAAAGAAGGACATGAAAAAACCATATTCCTATATGATGCATGTACCATTAGTTTTCACTGATACTAGTGTTTTCATGTAATGATAGAAAAGAAGGTAGTAAAAGTCCTAGTGAATGGATACGTCAGCCGCTGGACCAACACTGGAGTCCCTTACCTGAAATATGAACTTGAAATAATCAACACTATAGCCCTAGATCATCCTCACAGACTCCTGGTGCTATTATAGAACTGACCTTCCTCTGATACCACTCTATTACAACTCCTCTATGTGGGGCCCATGCCGTGAATAGCCTAATACTTCCTTCAACAGGCCATGGGATAGTGACTATCACTACATAGGAATATCCCACAAATGGGATGCATTTTCTTATGTATTTGTACACTGACACACATATCCAAGCCACATGATGATAAAATGTAAAATCAATAAGTAACTAATTCTACATACCACTAAGATCTCACAATAGAGTGTGATAGTAAATGTATTGGAAGTAAACAGGGGCAAATACAATTCCACCACAAAGTGTCTATAAAGCAAGTCCAACATGTAAGAAAAGAGGTACTGGGACTATTGTGTGAACAGTAGGAACACACCTCGGTCTGCCAAGCCTCACTAAGTACCACATGGTCCTGGTCTACCTAGAACACTGTCAAAAGGTCAATCGTCTACACGAGACACGACATGTGTGGGAAAATCCCATGTAGGGGTGAGTATAACAACACTCAATAAGACACCCTGAAACCCGAAATTAATACCATAAATGAATACCGCAATGGAAATACCACGATGGAAATACCACCAAAGAAATTACAGTCAGCTCTACAGAAGTATATTTCTATAACACATGTAGCAAGAATATCTAGATATAGTCAGTCATTGACACAAAGTCTAGAGGATATACACAACCAATTACCCACCACAATATTCTATTGGAATCATGCTCATTTTGGGATAACTCCCTCATCGAGACTTGATATAATTTAAGAGACTCATAGAGAGGTCCAACTCATTTGGGACCCTACCAAAGAGAATGTATTGGTCAAGGAAGACTATGATACACAAAGAGGGGATCGTTCCTAGAAACACTATGAGATACCACAGATCAGGTCCAGACACACTGGGGAATATTACATACCCAATCTTGATCAATTCACAATGTAGAGGATCCTACCCAGATACACTAGAGAATACCACTATCCCTACTAAAGCATCTTTTAATATAGGGGATCCAACCTATCCATGCTAGGGAATACCACTAACCCTAATAATGTGGCTCTTTATATAGAGAACTGATTCCCTGATATTGGAGGTTATGCTAGGGTGATTGAGTATTTCACTCCAATCCTATAGAGGGATACCACACACTATCTAGGACTTGACCTCTAGAGGGGATTACAATCCAGTGATATGGACGTAATACCATATAGAAACCTTGAGTAAAGGATAATGGGAACACTATAAACCTATACTTGTCTAATATAAAAACTCACTCCTTATCCTAAAATTACCATATCAATGTCAGGGTCCAAACACCGCTGACAGATCATCAAATAGATATACTGTTTGAATGTTATGGTTATATGATGAATCTACATGAAAACTAGTCTAGGGCATGGGGGACTGATTGGCCATGGAATGACCCCCATGATCGACCATGCCCACGATCGAGTGTGCTTTGGTAGCTTGAGATTCCATGATGGTCAACCATGAGACTACCCTGGGTCGACCCGAGGTCTGACCTGAATCTGGTCCATCCATTGGGAGACCTAGACTACTTCATCTAGATTGTCCCGGTCTACTCTATCTAGTATCGACCTGAATCGCTTGTCCTAGCCTGCTGGTGTGTGGGATGCCTAGCCTACCCCGACCCATGATGTCACAAGATGTATACCCCTCAGCCGCCACCAGCACCGCATTTCGTGGCCACACCATGCCCTATGGCCACCCATAATGTCCCACAAATTTCTTTACCATGCCTCACATGGCTCAATCCACCACACTACATGCTGACACCTATGATTTCCACTACCGTGGGTTGCCAAATCCACTAACTCACCTCACCCGACCACCGCACCGAACCCACACCGATGGCCCCTATTGGTGACCCCAAGCAACCTATGATGCCTGGAATTTGAAACAATCAATGACCTGGGTTCCTCGGGACCCGATCAACATGGATCTAACATCTACTGTTGGTTTTCCTCTGATCTAGGTGTCTGATCACATTTAGAGCCACATGAAAATTCAAAAGGTGGCCATAGGGATCCAATTAAGAATGACAATCAAGTCATCATTTATCCTCTATTCATCGAATCTAAGGGGCATTGTTCGATCAATACACCATCATTCACCAACAGTTTCATCAATGGTTCTCAAACATGTCTCTAGATGAAAATTATGATTAAGAGGACAACCCTCAATTTCTAACCATACTTAGTAAAAAAATAAGATTCGAAGTGTCAAAAATATTCTTTATAAAATAATTTTATTTATGGTTACACCCTCTATGAATTTTTCTATAGATGAACCAATTCAAAAAAAGTTATGTCGCGCCTAGGGTAATTCCACTACTTTGAACTCAACAGTGAACTCATATTAATGTTATGTGAAACTGTTTAAGAGTTATTCCAATTTTTCAGAAAAATAGCATGCACAAGATATTAAAAGATTAATATTTTTCAAAAACTTATTCCAAGTAAACCATGCCTCAAAATCACACGCTGTCTCAGAACCTAGTCTTGAATTTGTTCCATATAATTTCTAAAAATAATACATGGAAAAATACGTGATATAGAAATGAACATTTTTGAGAACATGTTACTTCATTGTGTACCCATGGTGATCATCTCTGACCATAAATCTCAGTTCATTTCACGGTTGTGGATAGGCTTGTAGGAGGCTTTCAGGGCCATATTATAGATGAGCACAAAATTTTACCCATGGATGAAAAACAGACAAAGAAGTCTATATAGATGTTGGAGGATAATATTAGAGCATGAATGTTTTAATTATATAGGAGTCGAGATGATACAATTTAATTACTATAAATATTTTATAATAATAGATATAAATAAACTATTTGAATGAATCCTTTCTAGACCCTATATTGAAGATCCTACTGGTCACCCCTATACTATAATAAGATTCATGTGGAAACTCTTATTTTTCCAGGGATAGTGTAAGAAATGATAGAGAATGATATGTTGGTCTAAAAGTGTATGAGGATATCCCAAATATGATGGAAATATTACGTGATCTTAAATCATAGGCCATTGGTGTTTGAGTACACAGACCATATTTTCCTTAGAGTATTTCCTCGATGAGGATTGTGTAGACTTTCTTGGGGTATAAAACAGTCATAAAAGTCCAACAAGACATTTTGGATCCATTATAGGGTTTCATAGGTTTCATAGAACTTTTTCATATCCCCATAGATGGATTGAGTACATGAATCATTCCATATGTCATAGCTAAGGAGACACATTCTCAACTCATCACAAGTTATTCACCTGGGAGAGACATACACTAATGATGGTTCCACCTTATTAGTGTACTCTATGGTGATAAAGGATTAACATTTTTAGATCATGTGTGGATGAGCCTATCCTGAACTGTCCCCCAGGGACCATGCTATGACTACCATAAGCCCACATTCCTTAGGCCAGGGGCTGTTGACTAGCACAGAAAGGCATATTCCCTAAAACTTGGAAGGCATTGCCTTTATAAACTATAAACACACACAACCAAGCACACAACAAGATAAAAAAACAATTAAAATATATAACAAAAGCGTTTTGAATGTAAAAAGGTGATGAAATACAAACCCAATAGTAAAGTTCAAGAAACTGAAAGTACAAGTAAACTGGGGAAAAAAGGAAGACAACTTCTAGGTCGTCCTCCAAGGATCCTACATGAAGGGTAGGTACAGATCACATCCTCATCACTCCAAATACATCCATCTCCTCTGTGTACTGACTCGTCATAAGGTCTTCCTCTAGGAATCGTCCAGTCCTAGAACCCTTAGTCTCGATCAACGCTGTCTGTTGTCTGCACCAAACACAATAAGGTGCAGGTATATCCCGCACAGGGGTGAGTATAACGAAACTCAATAGGGACCCCGAGACCCTCAAGGTATCACAAAATCTACAATGGATAAACCTAAAAGCGTGAAGTCGACTTTCAACCCTACTTAGGTGTATTCCCATACATATACCTAAGTTATCATGTATACCGATCTCATTCATGAGGAAACACAGGGTCCAACCCAAAGCCCAAAGCATGAACTATTCCACAAAGGAAGGAAACCCACAAAGAAAGTCCCACACATGTATGCCACACAGAATAATATCACCAATGCAATACCAAGAAGGAAAGTAACACACAGGTACGAACTCATCTAACACAGGTATAACTTTAGTAAAATAGTAGAGATGATTAGATGTAACCATTGAATCAGTTTACTCTATTAAGAGGCATACCCACACACGATCGCTCGGTGATGACCCAAACATGATCACTATGTTCTGACCCACACAGGATCTCAAGGTGAGTACACACACATGATCTTTAGGTGCTGACCCACACAGGATCGCTATGTGCTAACACACACAGGATCACGAGGTGCTGACCCACACATGATCGCTAGGTGCTGACCCACACATGATCGCAAGGTTCTGACCCACACAGGATCTCTAGGTACTAACCCACATTAGATAGAAAGGTGGAAACCCACACAGGATCTCTCTAAGTGTTTACCCACACAGGATCACTCTACATTCTTCACGTGTTAGCCAGCTACTGGGTTCACGCACTATATTCGCTCGTCTCCAGGAGGATCCACTCCACAAGCTATTGGTCAATACTAAAACTTCCATGAAGTCCCATGAAGAAGTACCTCAAAGGACTGCCACATCATAGGGGTCTCAATGCAATAGAAGGCATGTCATTCAGACACCCGGTCGGTGAGTTATTAGCCTTTTGTCCTGAGGTCCCGTTTGGTTTCTTACTCGATCCAACCCGACCATTCCCCAACTTTATTCAAAACTCCAATGGGGTATACCAAAGGGACTATCTCGCTCCAAGGTTTCCGGCACTACTAATGGTTTGTCAAACAGACACCCGGTGCTAATGTTATGGCCCAAGTAAAGTATAAGGTTGTATCTATTCTTGGTCTGGTCCGACTCAGTCGGACCAACTCGGCGTGATCCGCTGGGTCCGGCCCAGCCCGCTAGGTCTGGTCTGACCCACATGGTGACCCGTCCTGTTAAGCTCAGTCAGGCAGGCCGCGATGGCCGCGAGGCCGTGGGGGTGCTGTAAGGGTGCGGGGCAGCTCGACCTCAGGGGTGCCGTGAGGGTGTAGGGAAACTCGACCATGGGGGTTCCACGAGGGTGTGGGGTGGGTCAGCCGCAGGGGGTGCCACGAGCGTGCATGGCTGCGGGGTGGCTCGTCCGGGGTAGCTCAGATAGGAGGGCAGAGGCCATGGGGCTGCTCGGCCAGGGCGGCTCAGACGGGAGGGTGGAGGCTGCGAGTGTCGCGGGGCAGCTCGGTTGGGGCGGCGTGGCGAAGCCGTGGGGAGTCTTGGCTTGAGTGGCTCATCCGGGAGGGTCGAGACCACGGGGAAGCTCAGTCGAGGCGGCTCAGAAAGGCAGCGGGGTAGTGCGGAGAGGCTGTAGGGCAGTGTTGGCTTCATACGGCAGAGCGCCGAAGGGGGTGGTGGTCGTAGGGCTATGGGGCACCGTGCCTTCATCGGTGGTTCTTGAGTTCCACCAGTGCCAATCACCATCACCGGTCATCGTCACCAAAGTCTCCTTTCATCGCGAAGGTTACACCATTTAAGAAGAATGATAGAGGGGTCGGGTAAAGTTTGTTTGGCCCACACCCTCCAAATTAGAGGGGTAGAAAGTTTCTCAACAAGAAAAAGAATATCAACAATGGTTAAAGGAAAATAATTCAAACACCCTCCCTACCACGTTCGTTTTATTCGTTGAATATTGTCTGTGGGGAAAGAGACGATGTATTTTGGAATAAATGGACATTGGTGACATCAGCATTTCCTCGATCGTTGGTTCATTAACGTTGAAGACATTCCTCATCAACGAATGTCCTGTGGAAGAAGTCGGAGTCTAAGACGACGTTATTCATTGGCATTCTTCATTGGAGATATTTTTTCACAATATTTTTCCTCTCCCAATTCCACCAAATTTAAAAGTATCCAACTTATTATATGTTTACCCAATTTAATTGTTGACATAAGTTATTTTTGGTCTACTTAATTATTTGATGAGGTTAGAACAAAATTAATTAAAGGCGGGCGGGGGGGGGGGGGGGTGGCACCATTAAAGTGGGGAAGTTTAAAAGGCTTCCCCACACTTAAGAGGGAGTTCATGGGAGTTTAGCCTCGGGTGGTCCACACCACCATAAAATATCATGGGAGTTTTAAGCTCAGTGGTCCCCACCTCTATAACCTCTCATGGGAGGTTTTAGTTCAGCGGTCCCCACTTGTGAGACATCCATATGGGAGTTTAAAATGAAAATAAAAATAAAACATTTCACCATTTTTTTATTTTATTATTTCAGGAATATGTGAAAAGGTATCTTTCACCCTCGACCTACTGCGGTCGAGGTGAAGGTATCCTTAAGAGAATACAGACGCTGCGAGTTCAACGATGCCCTTGGATTTCAATTCTGTGCACCGGTTCAAAAGTTATAAATTATCTCTTGAAAGTTTACAAAACGTACCAGATTTTTTTTAGAAATTCATTTTGGGTACTCTGGGCCTCAAAATCATGTGCCGTCAATTTTCAAAGGATCGTAAAATTCCCATTTAATTATTAAAAAAATTACATGGAAATTCCGAGTCTTTAAATTCTCCCCACCATAGGGATTTACGTCCCCATAAGCCACAACTCAAACTAATGGAAGAATTGGGGGTACTGAGCACTCATTTAATCCTCCCACTCCCATATCCTCTCCTGGAGGTTCCCGTGCTACAGGAAAACATGCACTATAGGTATCAATATCCCATGAAGGACCCACTCCTATCAATCCTCAATCTCTAATGGAAGCTCTGTAAAAGTCAACCCATCATCGACATCTCGCTCTCCAAGGTCAAGGATGTGATAAGGGTCATGAACTGATCTCCTCAGCTGGGATACGTGGAATACATCATGTACCCGGTGCAACTGAGGTGGAGGAGCTAAGAAGTAAGCTAACTCACACACTCTGTTGAGGACCTGAAAAAGTCCGATGATCCTCGTAGATAACTTGAAACCTTGGCAAAATCTCTGCAAACCTCGTCGAGGTGAGACCCGTAGAAAGACGTGGTTTCCATCTTCAAAATCCAGAGGTATCCATTTCCTATCGGTATACATCTTCTGCCAGCTCTATGCAATCTTCATCTGCTGCTGGATGATCTGTACTTTCTCGGTGGTAGCCCATACCATCTCAGGTCCCACTAGTGCTGACTCCCCTGGGTATGTCCGTCACAAAGGTGATCTGCAAGGTCACCCGTACAATGCCACAAAAGGTGCCATCCCAAGGGTGGAGTGATTACTGTAGTTGTATGAAAATTCGACCAAAGGCAAGTGATACTCTCAGTTACGACCAAAGTTGAGGACACAAGAAAGTAGCATTTCCTCAAGGGTCTGAATGGTCCGCTCAGTCTGGCCATCTATCTGAGGATGGAAGGTGGTGCTCACACGAAGCTGCATCCTAAAAGCCTCGTAAAATGATTTCCAAAGCCGGGAAGTGAATCATACATCATGATCAGATACAATCATCGAGGGTACTCCATTTATCCGCACAATCTCCTGCACATAGAGGCATCCCAAACTCTCTATTGATCCCTACTATCTGATCGGTTTGTAGTGGGCCGACTTGGTGAGTCGGTCAACGATCACCCAGATAGAATCATGACCCTGGATGTACGCGGAAGTCCTATCATGAAGTCCATGGATATCCCATCCCACATACACTCTGGGACTTCTAAATGCTGAACCAAGAATGTTGATACCTAATGCTCTGCCTTCACTTGGTGAAAAGTGAGGCATCAAGAGAAAAACTCTGCAACTCCTTTCTTCATTCCCAGCCACCAGTGCTCTCGTCGGAGATCCTGGTACATCTTCACCACTCCTAGATGTACCACTAGAGGGGATTTGGGGAACTCCCTCAACACTTCCTCCCAAAGTGACATCGGTACCATGGTATATCCTCTGTAGAGGATGACGTGCTCCCCACCTATAGAAAATACATCAGGTGCCTATCCTATGGATATCTAAGCACATCGTGTCTCGCAGTCAGTGTACCCATGCTGCACCTCCCTGAATCACTCAAGAAGTGGGGGAGTGACTATAAGAGAATGAAGGAATGCTACTTCATCATGTTCCACAAAGGATATCTGCAAAGTGGCCAACTTCTCTGTCGCCTCACTTAGCAGCTATAAACTAGATCTCCAGGTGAGTGCATCAGCTACCAAATTCCCCTTCCCATGAGTATATACTTTCTCTAAGTCATAGACTTAGAGGAAATCAAGCCAATGTCGATGACTCAGGGTGAGTTCCTTCTGAGAGAAGATATACCTAAGACTCTTGTGATTAGATTACACTGAAATGCATTCACCCATCAAATAGTTTCGCCACATATTCAAGGCGAAAACCACTGCTGATAAGTCTAGGTCATGGGTAGCATATTTATGCTCATGTTGTCCTAGATGTTGAGAACTATATGCGATCACTGTTCAGTCCTGAATCAGGACACATCCGATCCCATTCCTTGATGCGTTGCAGTAGACTACGTACCCTATGACCTCCTCTAGAATCCTCAAGATGCGGGCACTAGTTATCCTCTACCTCATCTCATAAAAACTCTTCAGGTATATCTCTGACCACACAAAGAGTTTCTACTTCCTCATCAACACTGATAGAGGTGCTACAACTTTAGAGAAATATGGCACAAACCTCCAATAGTAACCAGCCAAACCCATGAAACTCTGTACGTCTGCCACACTCCTGGGTGGATCCCAAGAAAGCACCACCTTTATCTTCACTGGATACACTGCAACTCCCACCTCCGATATGACATGTCCCAAAAAGTGAACCTCTCGAATCCAGAACTGGCACTTCGAGAGCTTACAGTAAAGCTGGTGCTCTCGGATTATGTCCAGTACAACCTAAAAATGATAGGCATGCTCCTCCTCGGTAGTCGATTAGATCAGAATGTCATCAATGAAGACTACTAAAAATTGATCAAGGTTTATCTAAAAGTTCTTGTTCATGAGTCCCATTAACACTGTTGGAGCGTTGGTTACACTGAATGGCATAACCAAGAACTTGTAATGGTCGTACCAACAACTGATAGCCATCTTCTATACATCCTTGTCTCATACTCTGAGCTGGTGATAGCCTGATCTGAGGTCTATCATTGAGAACCACCATGATCCCTTCAACTGATCAAAGAGTTCGTCAATCCTCAGAAGTGGGTACATGTTCTTCACGGTCAACTGGTTCAGGTGTCGATAGTCAACATAAAGTCTCAATCTCCCATCTGCCTTCTTGGTGAACAGAATCGGGGCTATACAAGGAGAAACACTAGGAAAAATTAATCCCTTCCCCATGCAAGTCCACTAACTATACCCGCAGCTCACGAAGCTCTGCAGGAGCTATCTGATACACTGGTGTAGATATTGGTGCCATCCTAGGGTATAATTCAATGTAAAATTCAACATTTCTGTGAGGTGGTAGACCCAAATTTCAATAGGGAAGACATTCACTTATAGGTCCACCACTAAAGGATAACTAAGACTCTCCACATCAACCGCTATGAGGGTTAGGCTAGCCAACTGATGAGTGATCGACTGCACTCTCCTCCGGGTAAGTCCATCATGTACTGCAAAGGCTCCATTCTCACCGGTGAAGGTAAACATGGTCTCATCCATGTGGACACACAACAATTTGCACTCTGCTATGTGATTTACGGTGTTGGGTCTCACTACTGGTGACTGGTCAGCAAGATAACTCTCCACTAGGGGGGCTCTCTCAAACACCCCACCTATGTCGGGATGCTGAGTGAGATCATCAAAGCCCTGATCTCCATCCTGAGTCCCTGATAAAAGGTCTGGGCCATGAATAATTTCTCCCGCACCATATCTGTGGAGTAGCGTGAGAGGTCAGTGAACCTCACTAAGTACTGAGCCACAATCATGTTTCCATGCCGCAGATGAAGTAGCTCTTGTAAGGGCATTGTCCAAAGAGTCGCTGGAACAAACTCTACCTGAAAAATGCCATCAAAGTCTACCCAGAGTAGCATCACCTCATCGTGAACTGTGATCATCAAGCTCCACCATCTGCCTACTTATACCTGTTGAAGGCTGGCAGCAAGGATCACAATGAGATCAGCTCGTGTCCCAACCAGTCAGAAGACTCTCACTACAGCCTCCAACCAATCCTCAGCCGTCTGTGGGTCCGTCTCTCAACAGAACCTGGGTGGACTCTGGCACTGAAACTCGTTCAATTCCCTCAAGTGGCGTGCACTCTTTTCTACTTGGTCTGGTTGAATCGGTTTCCCAATTAGTAATTTTACTATTGTTGCCTTTGCTGGTGCCTCTACAAGAAGAGGGCCCTGCACTGAGGCCTCATCACTCAGTGGGCTATCAGTGTGTACAACTCTCATAACCATAGTCGGCTATCTTTTTGGAGGCATCCTGAAATGAAATTGGTGTGCCATGGTCAAAAAGTTATTCCTGGTGAGCTGCCTCCAAGAGATCCCAAAGATAACTCTTTAAAACAAATATTCAATCATTGTTTTTGTGCAGTGATTAGGAAATATGATGTCAGGGTCCTGGTGTATGGATACCTTAGCTGCCGCACCAAGACTGGATACCCTAAACTGATTACCACACTCACTACACTTAAGACTATTTCTGTTAAAAAGAAAGATCATATCCAATGTTATACGGTAGAATCGACATCTCTGATACCAATTTGTCACAACCCGTGCCCCGAGGCCCGTGCTGTGACTACCCCAAGCCCTCCTTCCTTAGGCTAGAGGCTGGAGACTAGCATTGAATGGCGTATTTACTAAAACCAGGAAGTCATTTCATTTATATCCTGTAAACACACAAACAAGAACACAACAAGATATGAACAATAAGTAAACTGTATAAAAAAAGAGTGTTGAAAGTAAAAAGGGGCCGGAATACAAGCTCAATAGTAAAGTACATGAAACTGAAAGTACAAGTAAACTGGAGAAAAAAGGATGATAGCTGGGGGGTCATCCTCTGAGGTTCCTACCTGATGGGTAGATACAAATCGCCTCCTCAACACTCCATGTCCACCCATCTCCTTTGTGTACTAACTATTCGTAAGGTCCTCCTCCGACCACTGTCTAATCGTGGAACCCTCAGTCTTGATCAATGCTGTCTGTCATCTGCACCAAACACAACATAGTGCGGGCATAACCCGTGTAGTGGTGAGTCTAAAATTACTCAGTAGGGACCCCAATACACTCAAGGTCTCACAAAATCCAAAAAGAATAAACCTCAAAGCATGAAGTGAACTGTCAAGCCTACTTAGGTATATGACCATACATACACCTAAGTTATTAAGTATACTCATCTCATTCATAAGTATATATAGGGTCTAAACCAAAATACCAAAGCATAAACGGTTCCAAAAATGAAGGAAAACCACAAAGGAAAGTACCACACAGGTACTCCACATAGAAGAATACCCCCAAGGTATTACCACGAAGGAAAGTACCACACATGTACGAACTCACCTCACATAGGTATAGCTTAAGTATAGTAGTACAGATGGTTAGATGTAACCACTAAATCATCATACCCAGTTAAGAGGCAGACTCACACAGGATCACTTGGTGCTAACCCACACAAGATTGCTAAGTTCTGACCCACACAGGATCTCAAGGTGGAGACCCACACAAGATCGCTACGTGCTGACCCACACAGGATCGCAAGGTGCTGACCCACACATGATTTCTAGGTGCTAACCCACACAGGATCGCATGGTGCTGACCCACACAGGATTGTTAGGTGCTGACCCACACAGGATCACAAGGTTCTGACCGACATAGGATCACTCTAAGTGTTGACCCACACAGGATCGCTCTATATTCTTCATGTCTCAGCCATCTACTATGTTCCTGCACTATGCTCACTCATCTCTGGGAGGATCCACTCCAAAAGATATTGGTCGATACATCAACTGCCACAAATTCTCATGAAGAAGTATCTCAAAGGACTGCCATGTCATAGGGGTCTCAACGCAATAGATGACGCATCATTCAGATGCTCGGTCTGTGAGTTTTTAGCCTTTTTTATTCCAAGGGCCCGGTTGGATTCATGCTCGATCCAACCCGACCATTCCCCAACTTTATCCAAAACTCTAGTGGGGTATACCAAAGGGACCATATCTCTCTATGGTTTCTGGCACTGTTAATGGTTCCTCAAACGGACGTTCGGTGCCAAAGTTATGGCCTGAGTAAAGTATAGGGTAGTATCTGGTCCGGGTCCAGTCAGACTCAGTTAGACCGAACCGGCCCAACCCGGCCTAGGTCGACCCAAATCGGGTTGACCCGGCCTGACCTGCTGGGTCTGGCCTAGCCCGCTTGGCGACCTGACCTACTGGGCCTGGACAGATAGGCCGCGAGGGCCGCGAGGCCACGGGGGTGCTGCTGGGGGTGCAGGGTGGCTCGTCCGTGGTGGTGTCATGGGGGCGTGGGGCGGCTAGGCCGCAGGGGTTCTGTGTGGGTGTGAGGCTACTCGATTATGGGGGGTTCCGTGAGGGCGTGCGGCTGTGGGGAAGCTCGGATGGGAGGGCGGAGGCCTCGAGGTGGCTCGGATGGGAGGGCGAAGGTCGTGGGTGCCGCATGGAGGCTCAATCGGGGTGGGGCAGTGAGGCTTCATGCAGCTCGGCTAGAGCGGATTGTCCTGGAGGGTGGAGGCCGCGCGGTGGTGGGGCGCCGTGCCTTCGTCGATGGTTCTTGAGTTCCACCAATTCCAATCAGCAGCACCAAAGTCGCCTTCTTTCATCGCGATGGATACACCATTTAAGAATAACAATAGAGGGGTCGTTCCATGTTTGTTTAGCCTATACCCTCCACATTAGAGCGGTAGCAAGCAGCTCAACAATAACAAGAATATCAATAATGGGTAAAGGAAAATAATTCAAACACCCTACCTAACTGGTTCGTTTGATTCATTGATGATTTTCCATGGGGAAGGAGACAATGTCGTTGGGAATAGAAAGACGTTAGTGACATTGGCGTTTCCTTTATCATCGGTTCGTTGACGTTGAAGATGTTCCTCATCAACGAATGTCCCGTGGAAGATTTCGGAGTCAAAGATGGCATTCTTTGTTGGATTGATTTTCTCCAAACATTTCTCTTCTCCCAACTCCACCAAATTGCAAAGTAGCCAACTTCTGATATGTTTCCCCAATTTAATTTTTGACATAATTTATGTGGGCTCCACTTAATTAATTGATGATGTTGGAACAAAATTAATTAAAGGGGGTGGCACCATTAAAGTGGTGGAAGCTTAAAAGGCTTCCCCACACTTAAGAGGGAGTTCCATGGAGTTTTGCCTCAGGTGGCCCCCACCATCATAACCTCTCATGGGAGGTTTAGGCACGGTGGTCCCCACCTCCATAATCACTCATGGGAGGTTTTAGTTTAGTTGTCCCCACCTGTGAAACATCCACATGGGAGTTTCAAAAGAAAATAAAAATAAAATGTTACACCATTTTATTTTATTTTATTTTATTATTTCATGAATATGTGAAAAGCTAACATCCACCCTCGACCTATTGTGGTCGAGGTGAATGTCTCCTTAAGTAAATACCAGCGCTGTTAGTTCAATGGTGCCATCAGATTTCAATTCCAAGAACCAGTTCAAAATTTAGAAAATCCCACTCGCACATTTACTGAACTTACCTGAAAAAAATAAGAAATTCATTCCAGGGACTCCGGGTCTTGAAATCATGTGCCTTAAATTTTTGCAGAATTGTAAAATTCAAATTTAATTTAAAAAAAATTACATGGAAATTCCATGTCTTTAAAGATCCAATCTTTTTGTTCAAGTGTTATGGTGGTATGGGTGCATGAATGAGAGATTCTATGAACATTAGAGTCAGATGCCAACTCAATATGCCATCCTTTGTGTGTAGGTTGTTCTTTCTAAGGAGAAAATCCTTATGGGAGGAGAGAATATAATGAATTTGGTTCCATTATTTTTACCCTTTGAATATTTATATATATATATGGATTATTTCCATTTAATATTCACTATGTTTGGGTATTGTAAGATCCAAAAAACAATATAATAAAAATATTTATAAATGTTAAATCTTACATACACATGATTTCAGTATAATTTTTCCCATTGATTGAGATATGAAATTGGAAACTTGGGACTACTATTGTTTTTATAATATGTCATTTACCCATGGCATGAGATAATATTTTTCACTGTCATGAATTAAGTTAAAGGTGATTATTGGCTATAATTTTAAGTGAATCAATTAATAAATTTATTTAATTTTATTAATATCCAAACACTAATATTCCTCTATAAGTATTTGATCATTGAAAATATCTTGGGTTGCCCATATAACCATGATAAAATTGAGAGGGTGAGATATCCCTTAGTTGGAATTTTAAAATTGGGATTGATGATAGATGACCATGATCAAGGAGAATTGGGAGAAGAATGCCAAATACAAAAGGAACATCATCCTCTTCACTAGTATACATGTTATTTACCATATATTGAACTATTTATGAGGTGGGGAATGATATTTAATGTATTTATTACATTCGAATAATTTTTCCAAAATTGCTTTTATTTCTTATTTTATTTTCTTACAATCTCATTCTTTGAATGATCCTGGTTTAAATATAATTCAAAAATCCATTTTTTATGTTTTCCGGGCCTACTATTCTCCATTTTTTCTAAAATATATGATTTTTGGATGGTATTGTATCATAAAATAATGTTTTTTATCTTATTTATTATACTTTTACACCACTATTATTCAATTTTTTCATTGTTTGACCATGGGGTTTGTGATTTCACATTATTGAGTAGGATTCGTATGCGAATGAACACTTGAATTCAAGCTGTATTAATAATCTAAATATATATGTGTTTTGTAGATGGATTGAGGCATATTTTTGGATAAGGGTGTTGGAATCATGTATCAGAACCTAATATTGTGTGGAGATTCCTAGATTCTATGGATCATAATATCGAAGATCTATTTTCCACATAAATGATGTCAAAAATCAATAATTAGAGACCCTCCCCATTATATTCAGCTATTTCCTGGGAGTAAAAGGTAAGATTTTGTTGATAAAATAGTTTATCTAGTATCCGAATGAAGGAAAATTTCACATTATACCAAATAAATGACTAAATTCCATGTATCTTAAAGGAACTGGTGCAATGTAGTCCAGGTTCTTATGGTAGCCTGGGTTTTGAACACGTTAAATATCACACATTATATTGTTGGGTCCACACTTCTTGTGATATACAAGGGAAGAGAAACCATGTGTCGAAAGAACACACCCTGGATCCCATGTGACTATAAATTCCTTGTACCATGAGATACATTCCATTTAGAAATACATGAATAAAAGATCCATTTTCAATGAGTACAAGACCATAATAGATGAACCAGACTAGTGTAACACCACGAGATTTCAAAAGAAGAAAATTCTGTTAAATATAGTAGATGACATGAAAAATAAACTTAGATGAGAATAAAACTCCTTGAGACTTTATAATATATTTATTTTTCAAAATATTTAATCTCAGAAATGTATTGAGGTGCATGAAACCCGAATATCTTATGCTCTATAGCATATTAAACACACAACACCGAGCTAAAATGACCCATTATATATTTTACGATTACAAACTAGATTTTAAATTGGTGGGTATGAATAATATTGACTACATTAGGAAATATATATATATATATATTCAAATAAATTTGAATTATTTATAAATTTTTAGTAAATTATTAATTGTTTTTAGTAATGTGATTTTATTCATCGAAAATAGGTTTTCATCAAAATTCATTTTCATTGATTTTCCAAAAAAATTTAATAATTATTTTTTGGAATTTTTAGAAAATTAATTTAACAAAATTAACTTCCATTTTTGAATTGGATTACAAAAATTTACTTTTGTTGAAATATTTATAATTTTTGTGAAAAAATTGATTTTTGTAAAACTATAATTTATTTTCAATAAAAATGTAATTTAAAATCCAAATTATGATTTTAATTTTATTTCATATAACATAAGTATTATTTAATTATATTAAATGGACTAAATTTATTTTGAATCATCAATATATATATTTTTCATATATGTTTTTTTGTGGGTTTTAAACACAAAATTCTAAAAACTATTCTAAAATGTATAATGTTTTGGCAATTTAATTAATTAAAATAATCTATAATGGTGGTTGTTTTAAATGAAATTACTATATTATATATCATTTTATTTTAATTTTAATTAATACAATGATTAATATTAGTCATTGAGTTAATATACAATCAAATTTTACAATGAAAATACTCTTCTTAAAAACCATCATTATCACCACATCTATGACAATAATTTTAAATTAAATATTTTCCACATATGAGGATGGAATTTGGAAAAATTGAATCCATATTTGTTATCTTCATAAATTCTATCATCTAGTAACATGATATTAATTTTTTGTTATAACGATTAGTAAAAATGTTAAAAATTAATTATCGACATTAATGTTAAAACATGGGTTTTCACGTTAAATGTGCTTATGTTTAAATTAATTTTACACACACATATGATTTTTATTTAATAAATTGTATTTAATATTTATAAATAGTATGTATAAATTATAAAAAATAGGCCCCACTAGCAATAGAAACACCCTAGTTTAAAATGGTGGTCAGGTCCTGTCCTGTTAGGTTCTACCACTTGCCCCGTAGACACGTAGTCCCCCACTTGGTGCCACCCATGTGTCTAAAAGGCCATATTACTAATGACTATACAAATATTCCAATACATGTTCTTTCAAGTGTTATCTTTCCTCACTCACGAATACCCTAGGAAACACCTCAAGATGTCACCCATCCTAACTTCTATACCAAGATAAGTACACTTAACTGTGGAATTATAATCGGTTTGGCTCAAAACAGAAAGGTGGTCCTTGATTGACATGAGTCATATAATTTGATCATTTAACCCTTTATCGTTTCGAGGTGTTATATTCACTCCCCTTTAGAGCATAATGTTTTTATTATGGACCATATATCTAAACCCATCCATTGCTACCACACTTAAGGCTTGGTTTATGATATGATACCAATGTAATAAATTGGACCCATTTACCCAACATTTTGACATACTTAACATGTTTGTTGGGGCCTATCACCATATGTTCCACTAGTTACAATGCTGACACATAGTCCCCCACCTATGGCCCACCCACAAGTCCGAACATGTCATCTGACTAATGACTATTCCCATAGGCCAAAACATGTTTTTTCTAGTGTGATTATTTCACACTCACACACACCCAAGGAAACTTCATATGAGGTCACCCATCCTGATCACTAATTCAATCCAAGCATTCTTAACTATGGAGTTTTAATTAGGCAGGATCCTAAAAATAAAGGTGCACATTTTTGACCAGAGTCATATTATTTAGTCATTTAGTTCTTTATAATTTTGCGGTGTTACATAAATTATCTAATAAATATTATTATAATTTTATTTTTAAAGGTTCAATTACCTAAGTAAATAAAAGGATACAAGTTACCATGGTAAAAAAGGGTAAAATTGGATAAACTTAAATACTAATGAATAAAATGATAGAAATATATTTATATTTTGTTGGTGGAGGTGGGTATAGACCAAATCCAAAATACCCTAAAATTTTAATCAATTTTTGAGAAACATGAGGTGATAATTACCTCCCGTTATATAATAATTTTGAGTATTTAAGAAAATGAAATTCCTAATTAATTATAAAAGGCCACCCCTCTCCTATATTAATCACACATTTAAACCTCTTTGGTTCGACTAATACCTAACTAAATCATCTCTAAACATCCATACTATCATCCTTGATTATTTATTTTGGTAATAAAGACTACCTATGAATTAATTTGGTGGAATACAAAGGATGATACCATAGAGAAGAGGTAATGTTCATCAACAAGTGTTTTTATTTTATTTAATTATTCACTTCCATAAATTATTCATAAAAGATGATTATATAGTAACCTAATTATATTATATATACTTATATGACATTTTTTCAATTCAAAAAACTAAATAATTTCTCTCTTTATCAAATGGGTTACAAAATCATCATTCGTGTGTATAGTGGGCTACCGCCTCATGAAACTACATCTTTCAGTTCTTCCATTACCAAATCTCATGATTTAGTATAATGATAGATATATATTTTATATATTATATTAATAAAATAATTATAACTATTGATTAATTATATAATATATACCTTTTTACTATCCATTCCATAGGTGATAAGATAACATCACGCATGTTAATGGTATACTACAACCTCTTGAAGTGATATGACTTATGTTTCCCTAATATTTTGCATGGAAGGTAATAAGGGAAACTATAATTAATATATGTGATGTAAATGAAAATTTTAAGATATTAGTGACCTATTTATCATTTTTGAAATAAATATTTCATATTATTTATTACCTTTACATTTACTGAAAAAGTGATGACGTCGTTCGTGGATATGTGGACTACCGCCTCCTCGAAGAGATGTGTTTATTTTTTTCATAACCAAATAACATGAATGATATATATATATATATATAAGTATATATAATTAAATATTATGATATTTATGATATAATGATAATTATAGAAAGATAAAATATTACCTACCTCTTTTCCATAATGGTGGTTGAAAGATGGAAATGTTACTAAAGCGTACGTGTGACCCACTATCTACAATATTATAATATATATAATTTTTCATAAATATCATTCATAAATGTGTTATAAGTATAATTAGTGTATAATTATGATAATTATTTCATGATAATTATTCTAGATATGTTTATATAATATCCTCTTTGACCATCATCAACCTACCAAATTCATTTTTGATACATTATCCAAATATGGTCAAAACATCTAATGTAAACCTAAATTATTATGTAATCATATATGACATGGTAATAAGTGAAATAAATGGAATAATAAACTTCAAAATGGTTATGAATCAAGTAGAAAATTAATATAATTTTTTTTAATCATGAATATAAAAAAAGTGTGATTAATCTAACTCGAGGTAAGGGTTTTCCCGCCTCAATTTTATTTATATGAGATATATGACATATTAAACACTTATTTTTACTGTGTTTTATTATATACATAAAATATATATATTTTACTAATATTATCCTTAAATTTATGGGGACTTAAATATCCAATTTATGATTTCTCTTTCATTAGGTTAACAGTTTCAATGTACCAAAGCGTTATTGTATTTCTTAACTGAATTTCCATTAATTAGGTTAAGCTTATATTTTAGTGATTATATCATAAAAAGTTTATGAGTATAATTATTATTTATTACCTTAAATTATAATCCCACCTATTTTTTGGGATTTAAATTTTAATCACATAATCTATTCATTAATCAATTCTCACTTCAATGTTCTGATCATTTTAAGGGTTTATTTGACAATATAATCTTTATAAATATTATTTGATCTTAAAATTAAGTTAAAGGAAATTATATGGGAATTTACAAATAATTTCATTTAATTTTATTCTCATTGGGTTATTCATGATCTTTTCATGTAACTATACCATTTCCACTCTTTGGTTCTTAAATTAATTGAGTAATGATATGTTTTTTTAATCTAAATTTATTTAACTCTTTGGTTTTGAATAAATTTTTTTACTAAACCTTGTTTTATAAATAAATTTCAATTTTTTTAACCTTTCTTAAATGATTTATTAATGAAATTTTTACCCATTTTTCTTTTTGATTTATTTTCAAGGGTATATTCTTATCGCTATCTGATCATGGAAAGTTTATAACATTTTTAACATGAAAAAGAAATATTATATGTGAAATATATGAAATTATCCACCAAGATTACCATAATTTCATTGAATCATTATTTTCAAGTTTATAAGATTATTTTTATAGGAAATTATTTATCAATATTCTACAAATTCTTTGTGTTTACAAAAAATATTTTTTCAATAAAAAGGATTTTCACAATATTTTATGTTTTAAAAAGTGTTTTTAAATGAAAAAGAATATTTTACACATGAATTTTGTTAGATATTTTTTTGTTAATTCTATTTTTTAATTATAAAAACCATTTTATTCATACCAAAGTAGGTATAATCTGTATTAGTACCATTCTTCCTTCTCTGGATGGATTAATATTATTCCAAAGAGTTTTTTATGGGATCTGTTTTCTTTCCACAAGTTAATAATGTTTTAATGAGATTTTTATGGAACCTGTATTTTTCCATGGTAAAGCTATGTCAAAAAAATGAAAAATGATTATTTTATGAGTTTTATGATGAAATATCTATTTAATTTATTCATGTTGTGGTTCTTAGATATTTTATACAATGGGGTGTCCTAGATTGCTTCAGGTGTGTCCGTTATAGTTTATATGATCTGGTATCCCATATAGAGCTGTGTGAGCATGTTACAACTTATATGATGGGTAGTTCCATATAGTTTTAGGTGGGCATGTTATATATTATACAATCGGTGCACCCAGATAGTGCTCCAATGAATTTACTACAGTACTTTCTCTTGGGGGGAAAGCATGAGGGTGTATCTTTAGTGTTTCTCTTATGGATTTAACTAGGATACTATTATTTCTAACACTAGTTTAAATGTTTTAAGAAGAAACCAAGAATTTTTTTTTGAATATTGGTTTATGTATATAATGTTTCATATGATCAAGATTGATATCACATGGCTCATGTTTTTTAGATTTTGATGAATATTCCCTTTTTCCATGTTTTCATATTTGATGATCCAGGTATTTTTGGGTACATGTTCTTATAGGAATCACCCACACACTCTGATTATGTCATCATAAAATTATACACATCTAATGATCATTTATGTAATTCAATTCCTAATTCACATGGTTAAACTAACTAAGAAATGGAGAACAAACTTATTATGTTTCATATTCACTAGGTTATAAATAATGAAGTTGAAAAAATTATAAATAGAAGATATTTCATATAGATGGTGATGAAATAATGTTATAAGAATAGGTGGTTTAAATGGGAGAAGTTCTCATCCAAATTCATGTGACTTCTTTATATAAGATTTTGTCTTAATTTTCTAAAACTTTCATCCAAAATTGTTCTCAAGAATGTAAGTGATCCATATATTCTATTTGATGTTTTATGGTTTAGATGGAAAAAAATTGGGTCACAATTATTGGCACCGAATTTCAAAATATAATGTTTATGATTTCAGTATTAGATATAGGTGTGCAAGTTTTGGGCTGTTATAGATGGGTTTGAAGGCAAGGTTTATATAATATTTGAGATTAAGTTGTTTTTATGTGAGGTTATCTAAAGATTTATAGATACTATCATAGGTATAAAATATCATGGTTGATAATATGTTCAATGATATAGACACACCATTTGATGGTTTATGTAGTAAAAGTTTTGAGGTTATTAATGAAATGTTGGGAGAAATTTTAGTTGGTTTGGGTATTTGTATCCCCTAGGATCAACATGAAGTATTATTTTAGTAGGATTTTTTTTCATGTTTAAAGAAAAAATTGACAACCTAAAGGCTAGGTGACAACCCATTGCTTCTGGAAAGACTGCAGGGATTGAACCCATAACTAAAGGGCAATAAGGGTGTAACGCCTACCACTGACCATCAAAATGTTCTAGTTAGTATTAATTTTTTTGGTAAATATTAATTTTATTTCCAAAACATGTGGGATTTTATTTTTAGTAATACTGATTAATTTATCTTGGAAGAATATATGATCAAATCCTTATAATAATTGTGATTGAAACCTTGTATGGAAGTGTTTGATGAATTTTAAGGATAGTAATTTATAGAATATTTCTTTTGAAACTTTTGCGTCAATATTGAATTTTTGTAGATTAATTTAATATTTTATTAAATGACGGATTACTCATTATGGTAATAATATTACTTTGTTAAAACCATTTTTTGGTTAATATATAAATATAAGATGAATATCTTGTTATTATTTTCACGATTATATGGACCTTTAAAAGTTTATTTTAATTCTTCTAGTATTAAATATTCATCCTTGATACACATTGTTCAGGGAAAAAGATGAGATTGTTGTTTAAATTGAGTAATTGGTGAAATTATACCAATGAAGTAAGTATATTTCCATATTTTCATAGTCAATAAGGTATGCCAATTCCACAATTCTAGGAAAATTATTAATAAAAAAAATTATTATCCTAGTACCTTATTTTTTGTTGAACCAATGGTTTCTAAAAAAATCACATATTTATTGTTTTGAGGCCCTTAACATTCTATTTATCATTCACTTACATGTGCTTAATGACCTCAATCACTCCCTATAATTATTTACTATTTTATTCCATTATCACTTATGATATCATATTTAGTAACCTTGTTAAGTGTTATTTTATATGTGTTTTTGGATTCCATTTCTCTCTTATTAAGAGGACATTTTATTTGAATATTTTTTATGATGTGGGTATAACGAAAAATAATTTTTGAATTTAAATCTGTTGATTCTTAGATGAAGTTCAAATATCAAGGACACAATTAATTAAAGTGTGGAGTATGTCACATGATATGATTTTAAAAGAAGAAAATTTTGTTCGATAGTGTAAATGACTCATATCACTAACCATATATTAGAATCTAACTCCCTAATAAATTATGATCTATTTCCTTTTAGATGAATTAATTCTCTTTAATAATGTGTGTTATAGGCAACCCTAATACACTAACTCTTGTAAGAATTCAACACACTTCACCGACCATAAACAACCCATGATATATATAACTATTATAACATAGACCTTACATTAGTAGGTATGAATAGTACGATTTTTTGGATATATATATATATATATATAAAGTTCCTACTCAATATAATTTATTGATAATTTTTTTTGTAAATAATCAATCAATTTTTTTATAAAGCGATTTTATTTCATTAAAAATATGTTTTCTTCAATAGTTATTTTCATTTATTTTCATGAAAAATTTTATAATAATAATTTTTTATTTTTAGAAAATAAATTTTAGAAAATTAAAATGTTTTTTGGATCCATAATATGAAAATTTTATTTCGTGGTTTTTTTAATTTTTACGAAAATATTGATTTTTCTGTGAATTGTGAAAAATAATTGTTTTTGTAAAATAATAACTTATTTTTAGTATGTAAAGTAATTTAAAAGTAAAATTATGTTTATATATGATTTAATGTAAAATAATAATAATTTATTTAATTTAATCCCCTAAATAAATTTTCAATGACCATTATATTGGTTTTAATATGTTTGTTTTTGGGTTTAAAAAACAAGTATTTCTAAAGACTATTTTAAAATACATAATATTTCTCCAATTTAATTAAATATGAAAATTCATAAAGGGGAATATTTAATGTGAATTGTATAGAATATATATCATTGAATATTAATTTAAATTATCATAATTATTATTATTAGTTACATATTTAATATTCAATCATCTTTTCCATGAAACATACACTTCATAAAAACTTATTTTCTAGCCCTGTATGTGGGATTAATTTTAAAATATCTATTTTCTAGTTCTGTGAATGTAATTTGAAAAAATGAGGTCCATATTTGAAATAATAGTGACTTATATTATCAAATAATATAAAATTAATGTTTGAATATAATAGTTATTGAAAATAGTTAAAAAATAATTATTGTAATTAAAGATAAAATTTGGATTTTCTCATTAAATGTGCCAATATTAATATTATTTTTATACACATCTACGAATTTTTATATAATAAATTAGATTTAATATTTAGAATTATTAGGTAAAATTTTTCTAAAAATGTTCTTTTAAATTTTATTATTAGTGTGTAAATTAATTCGGTAAATAAAAAGATATAAGTTACAATGGTAAAAACTAAAATGGTTATATCAAGTAAATATAATGAATAAGGAATTAAATATAAAAATTATTTTTATTTATGTTTTTAGAGGTGTTTCATGACCACATAAACCCTTACCTACTTTTTTATTCAATTTTTATCCACATTAGGTGAGATTAACATCCCATTATTGGTTATTTTTTAGTATTTTAAAAAATGGAAATCCTCAATTATTAAAGGCCACTTTATCCTCTATTTTTAACAACATAATAACTCTTAGTTTCAAAAAATACCAAAAATGACATCCAAAATTAAATAATATATTCTTATATGTCTTATTTTGGGGAAAATATCCATCCTATGATGTATTTTGTGGAATCCTAAGGAGGATACCCAAAGAAGATGCAACGTTCTTCAATGAGCATTTTTATTTTATTTCTTTATCCACCTACATCAATTATTCATAAAACAAGATTATATAATAAAATTATTATATTAAATATAAAAATATTTTATTATGTTAATAGGATAACTTAAATAATTTTAATCTTACATATAATGGGTTTCCAAATCATCATTCGTGTGTACGGTGGGCTACCACCTCATGAAATGATGTCATTCGTTTCTCCATTACAACATCTCACAGATGGATATGATGATAGATATACAGTTCATATATGGTATTTATAAAATAATTATACCTATTGATTCATTATATATATATATATATATATTCTATTCCATAGGGGATATGATTACTTCACTCATGTGTACGGTGAACTACCACCTGGTGAAGAGATGTGATTCTTTTTTCACTAATGATTTTTATGGATGATAATAAGCATAAAAATAATGAATATTATGATATAAATGAAATAATTATGATATTAAAGACATATTCATCATTATTTTAATATAATATATTATTTTCTTTCTTACCTTTTTAGGCCTTGGAAAAGTGATAACGTCATTCATGGATGTGTGGGCTAACGCGTCATCGAAGCATTGTGATTCTATATTTTCATGACCAAATAACATGAAAGATAAATAAATAACAATATATAATTAAAATTTATGTAATTTATGATATAACTATAATTTTGGAAGAATTAAATATTATTTATCTCCTTTCCATCATTTTTATTGAAAAATAGAAATGTTACTCATTTGTACATATGACCTACCATTTATATGATAGTAATATATACCATTTGTCCTTAAAACAATTCATTATTGGGTTAAAAGAATAATTTATGTAAAAATATGATAATAATTTCATGATTATTATTCTGTATATGTTTATAAATGACCTCTTTGACCATAGTCAAAATACCAAAATCATTTTCATACAAAAACCAAATATGGTCAAAAGATCTGATGTAAACCTAATTTATTATGTAATCATATATAACATGGTAATGGGTGAAATAAGTGGAATAATAAACATGAAAATGGTTTTTAAAAATAATATAATTAACATAACATTATCACTAAAGAAAATAAATAATAGGTGTGAGGAATCAAACTCGAGGTTTGGGATTTATCATCTGAATTTGATTTATTTGTGATATATGTCATATTCACCACATATCATTGTTCTTTAGAGTATATAATTATTATGAATATACTGTTTATTATTATCCTAATATTTATGGGGATTTAATTATCTATTTTAGGATTTATCATTCATTGGGTTTACACTTTCAATGTAGCATAGTGACATTGTATTTCTTAACTCAATTTTTCTAAATGGTGGTAAACTTATAGTTAGTTAATTATGTCATTCAATGATCATGTTTATAATGAATTTTTATTAACTTATGTCAAAATTAAATTTTTTATGTGGATTTATAGATGAAAGACATAATTGATTACTTTAATAATTCTAAAATCAATGTTATGATCATTATAAAGGTATATTTTATAGTCTAATTATAATCGAGATTTTTTATTATTAAATTTTAGTTAAATTAAATTATATGAAAATTTTATAATAAACCCATTTAATTTTATTCTTATTGGGATTATCATGATAGTTTCTAGTAACTAAACTATTTTCCAATCATCAGTACTTAAATTTATTGAGAAAATATTTTTAGTTAATTTGATTTATTTCTCTGTTCGGTCAGAAATCTGTTTTCTTCAAAACAATGTTTTTATAAAAATGTTTTAATTTATTTTATCCATTCAAAATTTTTTTATAAAGATATTTTAACCCATTTTTTCTTTATCAAATATTTAATGGAATCTTCTTATCTCTATCTGATCAATTCAATTTTCCTATACATTTTAACATGAAAATATAATTTTCTATATATCAGGTACAAAATTACTCTCCAACATGACTTTAATTTAATTGATTATTTATTTACAAGTTTATAGGATTAATTTTAAAATAATTTTTTTCTTTATTTGCGATATTCTTGGTGGGTTTAAAAAATTATTTTCAATGAAAACAATTTTCAAAATATTTTATGTTTTAATATATTTTTTAAATGAAAATGATATTTTCCTCACGAATGATTTTAAAGATGTATTTGTGTATTTCTATTTATAAATGATAAAAACCGTTTTATTCTTACATCAATGGGTATAAGTTGTATTTAAAACATCCTTCTTCTTTATCTAAATGGATTAAGACAGTTTCAAAGAGATTGTTATGGAAACCATTTTTTCTAAGGGATAATCACGTTTCGAAGAGATAGTTATGGAACCCATTTCTTTTCTACAGGCTAAAAATGTTATAAAATAAATAAGGATAATTTCTATTATTTTTTTGATGTAAAATAAATGAACTTTATTCATGTTATGTTATTGTAAATTTTTTATGATGGGGTAGCCTAGATATATTTGGGTGTTCACCTTATAGTTTATATAATGGGGTGCCCCATATTGTGACGGGTGATCCCATTACTACTTATATTATAGAGGGTACTACAATGAATCCCATTATCTAGTTTTATATTATATGATCAGTGGACCCAAATATCACTTGAATGAATTATGTTGTTTAATTATTCTTGAGAGGCATGATAGAGGGAGTTTCTTGAGGGTTTCTTCTATGAATTTTACTAGGATATTTTTATTTCTAACATGATGTTAACATGGGTGATGAAAAAAATGTTCTGAGATACCAATATATTATTGTGATTCTTATTTTTCATTTTTAATTTTTATGATGATCAAGATCCATATCCCATGGCCCATGATTACTTCTTTTGAGGACTATTTCCTTTTACATTTTTTCATATTTGATGATCCACATATTTATGGGAATGAGTTATTTTATAATTCTATCATGAAATATGATTATTTCTTCATACGTTTACATACATATTGTGGTATTTGATGAAATTAAAATTTTAATTCTGATGTTTACCTTAATTAAAAATTTGAGCTCAAAATTCATATGTTTTCTCTTCCCCATGTTATAAATAATGAGGTTTAAAAAATTGTGTCTAGAAGGGATTTCATATGGATGATGATGATGACATAATGTTATATAAGAAAATATGATTTAAAATGGTGAAATGATCATTATTGTTATGTTAATTGTTTATCAAAGATTTTTTCTTAGTTCTCTAAATGAGTAAACCCAAAAGGTCCTTTTGAATGTAATTGATCTAACATTCCATTTTCATGTTTTCAATTTAGATGAGAAAATGGGGTGAAAATTATTAGCATTTATGGTTGAAATGTAATGTTAATGATTTCAACATTAGTTCTAGGAGTGTGGGATTTGGGTTTGTTATACCTACTATCAAAGGAACAGTTTCAATAAAATTATATATTAGGTTTTTTTCAATTGAGTTGATATTAAGTATTATTGATACCATAATTGGTATATAATATTATGGTTTATCATATGTTAAAATTCATAGACACCCCATTTGATTTTTTTGAGAGGAAATAATTTGGAGGTTGTTAATGAAATTTTAGGATTTGTTTTATTGGATGGGGTATTTTTATCCCCAAGGATCAACATGAAGTGTTATTTTGGGAGGAATTATTTTCCATGTTTAATGAATTAAAGGATGACTTGATGGATAGGTGACATGCCATCGTATTTTGTAAGGCCATAGAGCTTAAACCCACAAATGATGGGCGACTGGGGTTTAACACCTACCAATAGCCTATAAAATTTCATTTTTAATATAAACTTTTAAAAGGTAATGATTAATTTTATTTTAGAAATATATGGGATTTTATTTTATGAATAATAGTTTATTTACCATGGAATAATATATGATAAAATAATTTTAATATTTGGGTTTCAAACTTAGTCAAGAAGTGTTTGATGAATTTTAAGGATTGATATTTATGGATTAATTTGTTTTGAACCTTTTGTGTTATTATTAAATTTTGGAGATTAATGTATTATTTAATTATAAGAAGGATTAATAAATTTGAAATTAGCTTACTATGTTCTAACCATTTTGGATTTGGTAAATGTCTAATGAAAGGAGAAATATCTTTTTATTCTTCTGGGGAGTATGTGGTCCTTTAAAGTTTATTTTAATGCTTCAGGTATTAAATATTGATCCAACATACCAATTTTTTTTAGGAAAAAGATTATATTGTGGTTTACTATTATTAAAGTATAAAATTATATTTTCCAAGTAAGTATATTTTTATATTATCATAGTCAATATGGTTTAATAATTCCTTAACTCTAGGAAAAGGATATCAAAAGAATTGTTACTCTAGTACCTTCATTTTTTATGAACCAATGGTCTTTTCTATCATCATATATTTATGGTTTATAGGAACATAAATTTCCATTAATAATTCACTTTCTTGTTATCAAAGACCTCAATCATTCTCTATAATTATTTAATATTTTCTCCCATTCCCACCCATCATCTCCTATTTGAAAAAAACTAGTTAGGTGTTATTTCAAATTTCATTTTCAATTTCATTTCTATCTTATTAAGAGGACGTATTTCTGACCCTTTTTTGATTTGGTTTAAAAAAAGTATTTTAAAATTTTCAACCTTTTATTTTTGAGACAAAGTTCAAATTACGAGGGCATATTCTATTAAAGTGGGGTGGGTTATGTAACACCCCATGATCTTAAAAAACAATATTATGTTAGATAGTGTAAATGATACACAACACTAAACTATGATGAGAACATAACTCCCCCAGAAAATTTAATATATTTATTTTTAAATAAATTTAATGTTTTCATTAGTTTGTGGTATACATATCCTATATAGTTTTATGCTCGATATAGTACTAAAAATTCATCATTGAGCCTAAATGACCCATGATATATATGACCATTATAACTTAGGTGTAAAATGGGAAGGTATGAATAATATTAACTATTTTTAAATATATATATATATATATATTTCTTAATTAATATAAATTAATGATAATTTTTGTAAATAATCAATTAATTATTTAGAAAAGTCATTTTATTTATCAAAAATATATTTTCATCAAATATTATTTCCGTTTCTTTTCAAGAAAAAAAATGTGATAATAAATTTTTGAAACATTTATAAAATAAATTGAATAAAATTAATTTAATTTTTGGAATTGGTATATCAAAAAAAAATTAGGTGAAATATTGGAATTTTTCTGAGAATATTGATTTTTCTATAAAGAGTGAAAAAACCGATCCATGTAAAACTATAACATACTTTCAAAAAATTAAGTATTTTATAAATATTTTTTTAAAATTTTATTAATTGTAACATAAGTGTTATTTATTATATTTTATCCAATAAATTATTTTTCAATTAGTTTTATATTTGTTTTTTTTAAATTTGTTTTTGGGTTTAAATACAAGTATTTTTAGAAACTATTTCTGAATGCATAATGTTTATACAGTTTAGTTATTTAAGATAACACATAAAGGGTAATGTTGTAGTTGGATTTTTCAGATTATATATATATTATGAATAATTTTAAATCAAAAAATTATTATTATTATTCCAAAAGTTAAAATAGAATCATCTTTGGCATGAAAAATACACTTCTTAAAACCCAACTTTCTCACCACGTCTGTGGGATTAATTTTAAATGAATATTTTTCCAATTTTTTGAGTTGAATTTGGAAAATTTTATTTTATATTTTTTTACTTTAATTAATAGTGAAAATAGTTAAAAATTAATTAATTTTATTATGGTTAAAATTGGGCTCTTCCAGTTAAATTCGCATGAATTAAGATTAATTTCAAAAAAACCTTTTTTTAATAAATTTTATTTAATATTTATATAAATAATATATTAATTATAATATAAACTTATTATTAATTTTAATCTTAATGGATGAATTACCTTGGTAAATAAAAATATACCTGTTACCAATGTAAAAACTTAAAGGGTAAAATTTAGTAAGCTTAATGACTAAAGAGTAAAGTGATAGAAACATGTTTGTTTATTTTTTTAGGTGTATATCAACTTAACAAACTCTAACCAACATTTATAGACAATTTTTGAGCCACATTAGGTGAGTGTGACTTCCCATTATTGAATAATTTTGAGTATTTTAAATAATGACACACCTCCTCAATTATAAATGTCTACCTCTATCACATCTTATTCACAGCATAAAACATCTTGGGTTCAACCCGTAAGTACAAAAATAAAGTAAAAAATCTATCATATCCTCTTATAATCCTTATTTTGGGCCTAAATTTGACCTAGTAATGCTTTGTTGGAATCCTTAGGAGGATACCTGAAGAAGAGGTAACGTTCTTCAATTTGCATTTTTATTTTATTTCTTACCCAAACTGCATAAATTATTATTAAAATATGGTTATATAAAAAAATTAGTACCATAAATATATTGATTTGTTTTTATTTTAATTTAATAACCAAAATAATTTCCCTCTTCCATAAAATGGGGTAAGAAATCATAAATCACGTGTACGGTGGACTACCGCCTCATGAATATATTACATTCATTTTTTCATGGACACCTTTCTTTGTTAGATTTGATGATGTATCTAAAGTTTATATATAATATTTATAAAATAAATATACATCTTCATTAACTATATCATATATAAGTTTTTGCAATCAATGTTTTTGGGGATACGATATCATTACTCATGTGTGTGACAGACTACCGCCTCACAAAGAAACGTTATTCATTTTTCCGAAACCTATTATATATATAGTAATAAGGGTAACTATAATGAATATATGTGTTAAAAATGAAATAAATATGATATTTATGAAATATTTATAATTATTTAAATATTATATATATTTTTATTTCCTACCTTTTCACTCACTAAAAAGTAATAAAATCATTCATGTACTTTTGGACTACCAGCTCCTCAAAGCGATGTGATTATTTTTTTCATCACCACATCACAAGAATGATATATATATATATATGTATATATAATTAAATAATATGTTATTTCTTATATAATTATAATTATTTAATGGAAAATATTTCTTACCGAATTTACATAATGATCATTGAAAAATAGGAATGTTACACATTCATACATAATACCCACCATCTACATGATTGTAACATAGCATATTTTTCATAATCATATTTATTGACTTGGTGAAAAGTATAATTGATTTATAAATATGAAATTTATTTCATGATCAAAATTTTGGATATATTTATTTAATTTTCTCTTTGACCATATTCAACCTACCAAATTTAATTTAGACAAAGAATCCAAACATGGTTAAAACATCCGATTAAGCCTAATAAATTATTTAATCATATATAAAAATGTAAAAAGTGAAATAAATGAAATAATAATTTCTTAAATTTTTATGGATAATTTAAATAATTAAATATAGTTTATTATCCAATAAGATAAAGAACAATCATGATAAATTTAACTTGAAGTTTGAGTTTTCTCATCTCATATTTATTTCTATGAGATATAGGCCATATTCACCACTTATTTTATTGTGTAGTGTATATAATGACCATGAAATACTTTTTGGATTGTTATAAATAAATCTATAGTGATTTGAAAATCCTTTTGAGGATCACTCTATCATTGGGTTTGCTGTTTCAATGTTATCAATGAAGTATGAGATTTCTTAACTCAATTTCAATTTATTGGGTTAAACTTATTCTTCATTGAATATTTCATCCTAGGATATGGTTTATAGTTAATATTAATTTCCTTATGTTTTAATTCCACTTTTTATGTCTATTTATGGTTTCATCATATAATCTATTCATTCATTTACCCTCACTTAAATTTTATAATCATTATAAGGGTTTATTTCATAATATTATTCTAATAGAGACTATCTATTCTTAAATTTTAGTTTAAGGAAATTAATTGACCATTTCCTAAATAACCCATGTAATTTTCTCATCTATTTTTATTCATGATATTTTCATGTAATAGTACCATTTTCTACTATTTGTTTTATGAAACATAAAATTTATTTTTCTCTTCGGTTCAACTTTTATTTTTCATTCAAAAACATGTTTTGTAAAAAAAATTCAAAAATATTTGAAAAATTTGCAAAATTATTTATTAATGAAATTGTTACGCAATTTTTATTTTTGAAAATAATTTTTTTTAGAAGAATTTTCTTATGTCTCTCTGATCAAGTTAGTTTTCTAACATTTTTAATGTACAAAGGGAAATTTCTATAAGACATGTATAGAATTACCCACCAATATGACTTTAATTTCTTTGAATATTCCTTTTCAATTTTAGAAGATTATTTTTAAATGAAATATTTTATCAATATTATAGATATTCATGGATTAGAAAAATTATTTTCAATGAAAATGATTTTAAAAATATTTTATTTTTTTAAAAGTGATTTTTAAATGAAGAGAATATTTTCATCATGAATATTGTTAAAGATATATAATTTTTATTTATATTCATCAATGATAAACCACTTTTATACTTACTCTAATGAGTATATTTTGTATTGATACTGTTGTTTTTGTTTCTCTATATGTATTAATATTTTTTAAAAGATATTTTCATGGAACCACTTTTTTACGGGAAAATAAAATTTCAAAGAGATTGTAATTGAACCCATATATTTTCTATAGGTTAATCAAGTTATAAAAGGAATAATGATTATTTATATGAGTTTTATAAAGAAATAAATATGTAAATTATTCATATTTTGGTTATTAGACATCTTATACGATGAGGAAACCCAGATTGCATCAGGTGATCCCATTACAACTTATACGATGGGGTGGCCCAAATAGTGTTAGTTGTGCCTATTACATATTATATGATTGACTGGACCATATATCACTGAGTGAGACCATTACAACATATATCATGGGTGCACCCAAATATCAATCCAATTAATTGGGTAATGTACACTTTCTTGAGAGGCAATAAAGATGTATATTTTTTAGGGTATCTTCTAAAAATTTAACAAGGATTAAGTTTTTATGACATAGGTTTGACATGGGTTATGAAGGAAAATGTTCCAGAATAACATCAATTTTTTGATTCTGGTTATGGTTCTATAATGTTTATTGTTATCAATATCGATATCACATGGCTCATGATTATAAATACTAATAACTGTTTCCTTTTATATGTTTTCATATATGATGATCAATGTATTGATGTGTTTGAGGTATTTGATGACTCACTCATGCACTTTGATTATATCATTATACTCTTATATACTTCTTATTATCATTGATTTATTTCAATTATTAATTCTCATTTTTACACTAACTAATCATCTGAACTAACCATTATTTTGTTTCATCTTCTATAGGTTATAATGAATGTGGTTGAATGAATTATTTATAGAAGGAATTTTATATGGTTAAAAATGATGACCAAATATTAAATAATAATATTGAGGTTAAATTGGATAAATTCTCATTTAATTTAATGGGAATTGTTTATGAAAGTGTTTTTACACATTTTAAAAAACTATAAACCTAAGTGGTCCTCGCAAATCAATGTGATAATATTTTTTCTTTTGATACTGTTTGGGTTAGATGAAAAACATTGGGTCACATTTATTATAATTAAAGGTGGAAATGAAAATTTTATGATTTCAATATCAAATTTTGGAGTACAGATCTGGGGGATGTTACAAATACTGTACATGGGCACAGTTTGGAGGAAATTTTTATACCTCATCTAAGTGACCCATGTAGTTACTCTATTATATATTTCTTGTTTTTTCACATGTATGGAAGATCCTTTTCTAGGTGATTTCATTCCCTAGTTCATATTATGGGTTACACACTATGCGAACCCTTTTACACAACATATACATTTTGTAGAATCTTTGACCATGTATATATCCTTGTACAGAAATCCAATTCGTTCCTATGAGTAGAGAATATTGGTTATTTTTTCAAATAGAACATGAAAATGTCATTATATTTGGTTTTAATGATAAAATTAATGGTGATTCTAGTGGTACAGTTCACTTAGAGATGCTTAATTAGTGGTAGTTATTAGGTGTGATAATCATAGTGTTTCAATAATTGGTATTCCACAATATATCTCTTGGTCATAGGTCCCATATTTCATTTATAAATGAATATATAAAAATCTTTGATATTATATATGGTCTTGTTCATCAATCTATGGTTTGGAATGACCATCGTTGAAGTCTAGTGGAGGGTGGGTCCTCTATCCAAGTAGTTCTCCCTCGATCATGTTACTAAGTTGTGAGGTGCTAGAACTCTATATTTTTTAGAGTTTTTGTGTAAAAATTGTCTAGTAGTTTGACCTTTGAACATATATTATGAGTCATTGTTCATTGTAGGATGTGAATATAGAGATCTATTTTCTCAATTTCCCGAGTTTTTTTAGAGGATATATGATTTTGGGATTCACTAACCAATTGATTTATGGGTTGAAATTTCAGCTTATATTTCCATACCTCCATTATTTATTTTTATCTCATATTATAGAGTATATATATACTCACCAATACCTGTTTATTTCCCACATATGAGGTATTTTATGTATGTAATTGGCATATCAGGATTTATCATTGTGATCTTAGTTTTAGTAGAGCACAATGGTTCTTGTATTGATAGTTTTAAGTTGTATGCTGTTGATATTATGAGCTAGGATATCATTATAATTTTTTTATTTATAAAATTTTTTAGGTTGAGACCTCTCTTCTGGATGGTTGTTGGTTTTTCTCCTTTTGGATTTTAAATTATATTGCGAAATGTTGATATTTTTATTAGAAGATACTACAAGGATAGTGTACACTCAAGATGTTTTTTCTGTTATTATATATCATAACTATTTAATTGATATTTTTGTGTGCATGTGTGAATGTACATTAAAAAATAAAGAAAATTTCAATCTTATGCCTAATATATACTAGTTGGCTTCCCCTAGCCTATTAGAGGCCTACATGGGGTGCTTCCCATGGCATACTGCCTCACCAAGAGTGGTCTTAGTGGGTCAGTCTAAGAAACTTATGAATTAATAATATATTAATATTTAAAATTAAATTGTAATAACCATATATAAAATTAAATATCTACACAAATAATTTAGTCCATATCCCAAAATACCTCAATAATAATATATTAATCTCAAATGTTAACTTATAATATTCAGATTACATCCCAAAAAAGAAATATCATTCTTCTCAAATAATACTTTATGTTAAATCACATGACACGACTAAGGATTACAAGTACTTAAACCAAATGAAACATCTCCCAACATAACAGTAATAATATTAAAACCCTTTACTTTTTTAATGGATAATGAGTGTTAAAAACCCTTCTTTAATACCAACTATAACAACACTAAACCTTCACACCATGATATAATTATAAGAACATAATATTTAAATTTATAGTTATGATCCAAACAATAATTGAATAATATTATTCATCCCAATATACAACATTATCAAGAAATTAGTGGATCACTTATATACCCATATACATTTCATGTGTATAGTTTTAGAAAAATCCATTAAACACTTATATAAAAAGAAAAACATCTTCAAGTGATAATTTACCCATTATTCCCAACATTTCACATTTCACATCATGTTTTGAACATGTACCATAAAATTAATCACAAAAAAACCACTCTAGACATAATTCACTTAATATAAATATTCATAACTTTTTGTAATATAAAACATAATAATTGTGAGCTCAAATTCATTATACAAGTAAAAAAATCATTAAAATTTGATTGTAATCAATGGAAATATTACAAGCATAATGGTATGACGATATAGTCATTATTCATGAACATAAAAGAAGAAATCCCATTACTAAAAAAATAAGATTATAAACCATTGGAAATGGAATTAATATTTAATATAAGACAAGAGTTATAAAATTCAATAATAATTTGTTGTGTGAAAATAAACCCTATGAGAAGGATTCATTATAACTCATATCTAGATTATAAAACTATATAGGTATCTTATAACGAAAAAAATCATAATTTATTGAACTAACTAGATAATTAACGAATCTCTAAGGAGTAAACTATATCTAATAAACTCCACCATCTCATAAGATCATCTTATAATTAGTCAAACCATTCTTCTCTTAGAAAAAAATAACTTTATCATCTCTTAGTAAAAAAATAAATCTAGAAAACTTGGTCTCATTACTCACGGCATTATAGGGATATAATATCTGAAAAAATTCCATTAATTATTTTTTTCCCAACCTCAAATAATTTTTCATCAGTATTTTCTGAGTACCATATCATGAAACAAAATATATGGATTCTTTCATTTCATCATTACTATCATAGCTTGATTTACTCCAGAAAAAGAAATATGTTTCCAAAAAATATATTTAAAATATCACTATAAACAATTTAGATAAAGGAAGAATATTCTATCCTAATATTGGATCCCTTATGAAGTGTTGGAAAAATTTACGGATGTATAATAAGATGAAATTACCATTAAAATCAAATTTCTAAAGTTTCATGGGTAATAAAGTAAAATTCCTTTTCTTTTGGTACCATCAAAACTAAAAAATGTAAAAATGTTTTGAAAATTTTCTTCTTTGAAATTTATTATTGAGTTTAGAAAAGGAAGATTTAAAATAATGAATAGTAATAATGTAGATATAATCTATTAATGACTTCAATGTTAAAAAAAATTATGTTTCAAATATTTGTAATGAGGGTAAAAAGTTTAATGTACCAAAAAACATTAATAAATAAAATTTTATAAACTTATTAAAATAAGGTTAAATATCATAGGAATGAATTTAAGGAAAAAAATTATATATAATTTTTTTTTGGAAATAAGATAATGAAAGTAGAGGAACTGTTTGGATAAATATATCTAAACATATAAATTTTTTTTAAGAAATTCCAATTGTAAAATTTTAGAAACAGAAAAACCATTAAATGATAAAACATAAGAAGAAACCTAATATTAAATGAGTATAAAAATTTAAATTATATTATATTTCAAGATTCAGTGTATACTTTACACAAATAAATATTGGTTCATCAATCATAACATTTATCAAAGATTGAATTTTGAGATGGGAAACCCTCAAAACCCGGATAATTCTAGGTAAAAACACCATAAAATTATCAAACATAACCTGAATCTATAAAAAAACATAATTCCAGATGAATGTATATGAGAAAAACTTTAATCTATTATTAATTACACCATATGAAGAAAAACATACTGCATAACATGAATTAGGTCCCAATGAATTTTAATTAAGACCAAGAGAACCCTTGAAACAATAATAACATTTGAATCAATATATCATGAAAGAGATAACATAATTGGATTATTAAATATCTTGATTAAATACTCTTTCAATGTATTATATCTCAATAGGAAAAATATACACCTTATAAATTAAAGTAAAATAAAAACACAAAACATATCTCAAATAAAAAATATTTAAACAAATATTCTTTAAAATATTTTTATCATTGAAGATATAGTTAATCATTGTAGTGAATATATGTAAAAAAATTTAGACATAAAAAATATATTATATTTGAAAAATCATACCATATAATGTCATTTCACATATAATTTTGGCATGAAATATTCATTTAATTAGATGTATAACCCAACGAATGTGAATTAAGTTAAGAAACAACTTACCTTGAGTGTATAATTGTAATGTAAAACCATTAATTTCATGTGTAATATTTTTTTTAATTTTTAAAATGATTAATGAAATTTTATATGTTTATTACCTTATAATTAATTAATTTATTTCAATTATTATAATGAAATATTTAATTAGTTAATCAGTTATGTCCACATAGGGTTTTTTGTGGACGTCTAGTTTATGATCAAAAAAATGAATTTCATAGGTTTACAATGGAAAAAGGGTAACTCTTGATCATTACCATAATAGTAATAATTACATAATTATCATTTTTAAACATCAAATAAATTTTATAATCACTCATAAAATGAAGATGTGAAAAATGAATCACATTTCATTTTGGATTTTGTATTCCATACAGACACATGAGCTATGCTATCATATTATAAAGGTTGGATGGATCAGAATATTAGTAATATATTTTAATTTCAATGTAAAAATTAATTCTCGAATATCATATATATTCTTTAATCCATCATAACAACCATCCATGTGAGGTGCTGATGAAAAACAAAACACATCGATTCATAGAGGAGGTAGTCCACATGTATACAAAAACAACTATTTCATTACCCATAGGATTGAAAAGAGAATAATATGGTTGGAGCACTAACATAATAACAAATTCATATATTGTATACACAGATTCAATTATATTAGAGTAGTTATGGTAAAATTGAAGTAGGTAAAAGAATAAGTAAAATGAAATTGATTGATTAAAATAATTAAATCCTCTTTCAGATATATCTACCATATTTCTACATAAGAACCCTTGAAATGGAGTTTTGAATACAATATTGTCTCTAGAATATATATATATATATATATATATATATATATATATTTCTATTATGACACATATATATTTAAAAAAATAATTATCCTTATATATGTTTTTTAATATATTGTGATACATGAAACCCAGGAATAAACAATATTCTATTATATCCTAACCACTAAATTAGAGGATATTAATAGGATTAAGTAATTTCTAAAATGTTTTTATTTTTTAAATGTAAAAAAATAATCCTTTTGTTTTCAATTGATTTGAAATTTAAAAAATGAATTTATTTGAATGTGAAGGATATGTTTTCTAAAAAAAGTGTACTTTATACATGATATGTATTTTTGTATTAATAAATTAAATTAATCATAATTGGTGAGGTATTTTAATGAATTTTATATATTATATGTTCAATAAATTTTTTAAATTTTATAAAATATTTTTCATATCCATGGTTTTAGAATAAATCATATTTTTAATAAAACAATGTATTTTTCAAAAACTGTGTTTCATCACATTCTATGATCTTATATTAATTTAAATTTCATCCACTTATTGTTATTTTATTTTATATAATGGATTATATATTTTTAATATGTATATTTTCATTTTTAAAATTGTTTATTTTTAGACATTATGAATAGTAACCATGGTGAAATTTATCACTACAGTAAATGGAAAATTAGGTTAATATTGGTAAAAACTAACTATTATGGCCACCATTTTTCATTTAAATTAACATTTGATTAATGGAACCCTAACCATATAACCTTAGTCTCGAAACTTAATTTTTAAGGGAAACTATTCCATGAAAATGACATATATAATATTTACATTAAATAATGTTACGAAGTGTTACTATTGTAGTTTTAAATATCTATTATGTGTTTTCTTATGGGAAGAATAAATTTATGTATAAATCAAATGGTTTATTTTCAGAATAATTAAATTATCTTCACAATGGTAATCTATTTATAATATTTTATTATTTTATATTTTCCATAAACTCTTGTGTGAAGCTAATAAAATATTTATTTAATTAATAAAGAATCTAATAAATAAGTAAAAAAATAAAGTAACATACATTGAGTGATTTATACTTTTCCAAAAAAAAATTAGATAAACAAATGTTATTAGTGATGTGAATAAGTAATAGATTCAAATTTCACCTTTTTATTGGTTTCTTTAGCTTCTAATTAAATTAATATTTTCAAAATTGACATTAATGATATTGTAAAATAAATAATATTTTATTAAATTTATTAAAATTTATAAAAACAATATTAGGATATGTTAGGGGAATATGGTTGAAAAAATAAACCTTTGGAAATTTACGTGTCACATTTCAATTTATGAGAACATAATTAGAAATTTTGTATATATATGTTACCACTGTTATAGAAAAAAATACATAACAATGACGTTAATAAAATAGATAATGTTTAAAATTACCCCAAAACGTAAATAAATATAATTGAATCATTTTATATACACTATGTCTAATTTTTAGTCATATTAATCTACAATTTTAATCCTTTTGATTGATAATAGATTTTTTATATTTTAATCTGTCAACAAATTCAAAGTGTGTATTATGCCACCCTTATAAAAAGACACCCTACATTACCATCATTATAATAATTTGATGCTTATATATTTATCATACCATCAAAAGTATATAATCAATTTCCTTGTACAAATTATATAGGTTTTATTCATCCTAAATCACCATCCCATGGATCTATAACAAGATATCTATGGGAGTTCTTTAAAATAAAAGGTAATCGCATTAACTGATCCATTTATTTTTTCCTTCTTTTTTTACCTTATTTAAATCTGTGATATTTATCATGAATGAATAAATTATTTATATTAAATATACTAAAGCTTTATTATGTTTATGAAATCAAAATTTTCCACCCTCTTTCCTATCAAATCAGACGAGAACATATCACTCATGCATACATACGACTTAGAGTATCCACATAGTGATATAATTCATTTTCGACCAACATATTCCATGGATGGTTATTATTATGGGTTTAAAATTTCTATAAAATAATTATTACATAATTATACCACATTAATTTTAATTTTCAATCTAACTTATTTTTTTTTAATTCTTTAGAAAACAAAAACGAATCTCATGCATACGTGTGGACTACCACCTCAATGAAGTGATCTGATTTTTTTTCATTTATATTTTATATGAATGTAAATAAGGATAGATTTAATTGATATATATGTTTTATATGATATAATAATGATTTTTGAAAGATAAATTATTATTTAACATTCTTTTTTTTCCTTCTGTAAAAAGTGGGAACAATATTCACTCACGTGTACAACCTATCGTCTAAATGAACAGTATAATTCATTATCCTATCTCTATAAATTATGGATTAATATATATATATATATATATTTTATATAGATGATATTTTAATCATTATTAATATTCTAGAGATTATGTAACCATGATCAAGGAATAATAACTAGAACCACTTAAATGAAATACTCAAGATAAACAATACTATTAACACTTGGAAATGATTATTCTAATAAGAAGTTATTTATAAATGGTTGTTGAAATTTAATTAAGGGATAATATATGATATTATAATTATTTAAATAATTATTTTATATAATTATAATAAGTTTTATTTATTATTCAAGTGTTTAGAGTGCTTTAGAAGTAAGTGGAACTCAAGATAAGGGTTTGTCGTCTCAAATTAACTTATTTTGGAAATATGTTATGTCACAAACTTATATTATTTTAGGAGGTGTATAAAAAAATATTTTAATTTTTATGTAATGATAATATTTATGTTAAAGATTTTTAAATTTTAATTTAAAGTTATTGTTTTACAGGACTTATGACTCAAATGTTACCAATGCGGTAAGGGTTTTATGTTTCAACAACACTGTTTATCTGTATTTCTTGTGATCATGTTTCCAATGATGAAATATTATGATCCATCTCTCAATAAATATATGAATATTATTTTTACATTTTAATTTCTTAAAAATAAATGTTTTAATTATATTTTATCCCCTATGTACTCAAGATACCAAAATAATATTTTTATGCATAAACAGACAATATTTGTCTCTTTAGCAGAAGATACATTTTCTTCTATAACCATGTTTTCCAAATAAAAATTATGTAACGTTTTTACTAATATAACATTATTATTTAACTTAATTTTTGTTAGGAACGTATTGTCTCAAAAATAATATATAAATCTTATTGATTTTGATGCTCACAAATACCCTTGTCGTTTTACTACTGATATTACTTTAAGTGTATTTTAAGAAAATTAATATTATTTATATTTATTATTTTGTAATTATATTCAAGATTAATATTCATGTTCAATATTCAGAAAAGTGTTTGAAACACTCTTAAACATGTTCTGGAAACACTGTTTACACTGTTCGTTGAAGAACATAACAAAAGGAACAAACCCTACATTTTTATTAAGCCCTATGTTGAATGATTTGTGAGTATGTTTAATCAACCCTACATTGAAAAAAATGTATGGATAAATAACCATACATTTGGATTAAACCTTATGTTTTATAGAGAGAAAATGTATAGTTAAAGAACTCTATTTATGTATGGAACCTTACGTTTGATAAGTAAACATATAGATCATTAACCTTACTTTTGTGATCAACCTCATGTTCGGAGAATGAACACTATATAGTTGAACCCTATGTTTAGTATTTTTTCATTTTGTGAAGGAACCTTATGTTTTACTTTTCATCACAGAAGATTTGAATTTAAGATTTTTTCATAGTTTCATGTAATTCTCTTTACAGAATATCTATCCGATTTATAGCTCGTTTTCAAATGATTAAATGCTCGTTATGATTGATTCATATAATAATATTAATTATAAAATCTATCTTTTATACTTAAGGGGAGTTATGAATAATCTGATCCGTCTTAGGAGTTTGAATTCTTACGATTTATCAAGTGATTTTACTGGATCTGGAATGGAAAAGTAGGTTCTCTACTTTATTTGTTGTACTATTGTATTTGTTCTATATATGCGTTTTTTCATTAAGCAAAGAATATATATTGAGATATATATTGAGTCTTATATTACGACACATATTTTTGATATTGAAACAACATTCTTATAAAGATATTTTACAGATCTACTGCAACAATAGGTCAAACACTATTTTCTAAAAAAGAGGCTACAATGGAGATATATATGTTCTAAATCTAGTATTTGTTGTAGTTCTGATGCTGCTATTTTTTACTGTTTTATTTCAAAGATCTATTATAACCAGATCATTTTAGAACTTCTATTTCTTGAAGAAACTATTTTCTGAAGAAGAAGATCCATCTACTATCAGTTATTGTTACAACTGTGAAGTTCAATTAGAATATATGATGTGGGTTTTCAGTTCTATATTAAAGAACTAAAAGGATCCATTTTTAGAATTATTTTTAAAGGTGTCAACTACCTATACTCTGTTTTTCAGTGGTCTTATGATCTGAGAATATAAGTATTTAAATTCACAAAACTCATAGAGAGAGTAATTGGTGGAGTGGACTAGGGGATCTTTATACCCCTCCCAAACCACTATAAACAACCATGTTTTATATATCTGTTTTTATCCATTTCTCATACTTTCATATAGAAGATAAACAATGCTTATCTGCATAATCATCAGTGGAAATAAAATGTTATAATTGTGACATATTTTTAAAAGCAACAATTCACCCCCTCTGGTGTATATTTTTATATTTAGACCTAAAAATTGGTATTAGAGGAGATCATTTGAAAACAATATATAATAAGATCAAAGTATAAGGTCTATAAAAACATTAAAAAGATCATTCATAGAGAAGTAATGCCAATTTTTTTTATCATTATTTCAATGGTGAAAACTATGGACGATAGAAATCATGGATGATTATTTATTTGAATAATCTGCGATTCGTAGTCTACTATAATATCATTACACCATATATAATTCCTAAAAATCTTGTAACTTTGACTTCTGCTATAGATGATGAGTATGAAAAAATTATAAAGCTATGAATTCTATTATCTATGGTCTTGTACCAATTGAATTAAACAATTTCTTTCAATTTCCTACAGCTTATGAAATTTGAAAAACCATTATAGTTGCGTATGAAGGAATAGAAAATATAAGACAAATTAGGTATGAAACACCGAAGCAGAAATTTGATACATTCAGAATGTTTGATGGAGAATTATCACTCAGATGAATGGAAGGATTATAGAGATAATTAATAATATTACAGCCTTATGTTATTATATCAAACAAGTAGATCATGCTTTGAAAGTACTAAGAGTACAACATACTAAATAGAATGATATTTCAACTACAATTCAAATATCATCACGTATAAAAAATATAACAATGAAACAATTAATTGGGAAACTGATAATGTATGAAGATGAAATGAAAGATAAAGATAATGATAATAAATTCGTAGTGAAAATGGATATTACTAATCTAAAGGTAAAATATTAAAAGGAAAGAAAAAGAATAATACAAGATATCAGATAAGAAAAGAATTCAGATACATCTGATTTTGAAATGTTACTAGCTCAATTAGGAAAAATGATTAGAATGTGTTATAAAAATAAAATATGATTTATAAAACCCTTTAAGAGGGATGATATGGGCTCTATGGAATTTAGATGATATAAATGCAAGAAATTAGGTTATATAAGGCCAGATTGGCCTCAACTAAAGGGTGATAGTAGAAAGGAAAAAAATACATATCCGAAAAAATTATGATTATGAACATAAATTAAAAGAGAAATGAATGCTACTTGGAGTATCTCTAAAGACTCAAGTATCTCATAAAAATTTGATTTAGAAAAGAAAGAATAAAATCTGAAAGAAAATGTGATTCATGACATAATAAGACAAGGTAAAAACCCATTATTCATATAATTCTAATTCTAATTCTAATTCAACTTACAAAAATAATAAATTGGATGCCAATTGTAAAATGATAGAAGGAAAATATGACACCTTATTAATGAAAAAAAATATTTAAATAATATTCACAATTATATTTTATGATAAAGAGATTCATTACATAAATAAAATTAAGGGCTAATTGAAAAATTTAACTCATCGTCCTGAAACTATTTTGATCATGAAAACAAGACTAAATCATTACAAGATGAATTATAAAATAACAATATTGATTCCCTATTCTTCAAAAAAGGGTAAAATATTCTAAATTAAATTATTGGTAAAAATGTCATATGAAAGAAAATATTTGGTATAGGTAGTAAAGGTGAAAAATCTAATCTACATAATAATTAATTTCTTCCAAACAGAAAAACTATTAATTGTCATTTTTGTGGAACAAAAGAACATATAACAAAAAAGTTTTATTGATGAAATCTTCGAATAAGTAGAATTAAGGAGGCTTTTATTTCAAATATATTATCTGAAGAAAATGATTTGATTTTTAGAAAAACAAAGAATATATGGATTCCCATATCTCTTTTAGATAATACAGTGGGACCTAAGAGAATATGGTTACCAAAATAAACTATTATATAAATTTACATTACAAATAATGGGTCATTGAAAAAGAAAAGATATATATTATATAGATAGTGGATGCCCCCAAAATATGAGTGGAAATCATCAGAATTCAATACACTAACTTAAATAGATAGAGGACTAGTCACTTTTGGTGATAATGATAAAGGAAAGATAATTGGACTTGGAACTTTTGTAGATCCAGAAGATTCTCAATCAATAAAGTACTATATATACAAGGTATGAAGCATAACCTGATATATATCTCTCAACTATGTAATTATGGATATTATGTTGATTTTTCTAACAATTTTTTCTCGGTAATACAAGATAAATTTGTTATGTTTAGAGAAACTAGAACTAATAATTTTTATACTTTGGATTCAAGTTCCTTGTGTAAACAGAATGTGAATTGTTTTACTGCTAAGATAAATGAGTCTTGGATACGGAATAGGAGGCTTAGTCATTGTAATATTTATGCTTTACATAAATTATATAAGAAAAAGTTAGTTTCTGATAAACCTAGTATTATGTTTGGTAGTGAAAGATTTTTTGATACATGCCAAATTGGAAAGCTACCAAATCTTTCTTCAAATCTATCAATAGAATTGCTACCTCAAAACATCAAGAACATATTTACATGATTATATTTGGACCATAAAGAGTAGAAATTTTAGCTATAAAATTATATATATATGTTTTAGTTGATTATTATTATAGATTTACTTGGATTTATTTTCTAAAACTCAAAAGTGAAGCTTTTACTATTTTAAAAGTTGATGTAAAATTATTCAAAATGAAAAAGGTTTTAAGATAATTTCATTAAGAAGTGATCGTGGTGGTGAATTTTAGAATCAGTAATTCAATTCCTTTTGTTCAAATCTGAGTAATAAACACACCTTTTCTACACCAAGAACACCTCAACAAAAAATAATTTTTTAAAGAATATATTGAAATTTTCAATAAATTACTAGGACTATTTAGAATGAATACAGTCAACCTACCTACCTATGGGAAGAAGATATAAGAATAGCCTACTATATCATTAATAACGTTTTAATTCGTCCAATTTTCAAAAGTATAAAATATGAAATTTGAAATAATAGAAAACCTAAGGTAAAGTACTTTAATGTTTTTTGGATGTAAGGTGTATATCATGAACACCAAGGATAATCTTTGTAGGTTTGATCCAAAATCTAATGAAGGAATATTTTTAGGAGATTCGGCTACCTCTAAATCCTATAGAGTGTTTAGTAAAGTTTTATAGATTGGTGAAGAATCATTTCCTATGATGCTTGATGAAACTGGCCCTTTTATTAAAGAAAATATCAAACTGATGAAATAACTGACTCCTCTAAAAACCTGAGACATGAAAACCTGAAAAATTATTTTTAAAATAATATATATAAAATTCATTATATTTTATAAGAAAATGATACGGATCAACCGAAAAGTGTTTTACCTAGACAATCTAGAACCCTATAGAATAATTATTTAGAAACTATAATAGGAGACCTAGAAATAAGAAGAATAACTATAATATATATAGGAAACCTAGTAAAATTTTTTATATTTCAATCTCAACTAGAGTCGATATCTTTTCAAGAAGACTTAGAAGATGAGATTTGGATGTTTGAGATGCAAGATAAGATAATCTGAATCAAAGGGAATGATGTTTGGGCATTAGTTGAATGAATATAAAATTATCTAGATATAGGAACTAAATGGGTATTTTGAAATAAACAATATTATCTTGGGATTATAATAAAAAACAAATATTGATTAGTTTCTAAAGATATAATTAGAAAGAAGTTATATGTTATGATGAAACCTTTTCCCCTATAGCTAGATTAGAAGAAATTAGAATACTTTTTGCTTCTGAATCTCATAAGAAGTTTAAATTATATCATATGGATGTTAAATATTAATTTTTAAATGGGTATTTAATAGAGGATTTTTTTATTGTAAAACCTCATGGTTTTAAAAATTCTCAAAAACGAGATTCTATTTTTAAACATTCTAAAGATCTCTATGGCCATAAACTACCACCTTGAGGTTGTTATGAAAGATTAAGTTATTTTCTATTGAAAAATGGATTTACTGTGGGAGAAGGATATCCAACACTTTTTAATAAAACCATTTTTTTGGGAATACATTATTTGTTCAAATCTATGTTGATGATGTTATTTTTGGTTCAACCAATGAAAAACATTGTAATGATTTTTCAAAACATATGAAAAAAATTCGAAATGAGAAAGATGAGAGAATTGAACTTCTTTTTAAGAATTAAATTTTTTCAAGAAGATTATATAAATGTTTTAAACCAAAATAAATATATAAATTATTTATTGAAAAAGTTTGGTCTTGAGAATAGAAAGACATATACAACTCTCATGTGTACCAATATAAAATATGATTTAGATGAAGTTGGAAAACCAGTGGAAAAAAATTCATATATTGTTATGATTAGTAATTTATTATATCTTACTACTAGTAGACAAGATATTATGTTTTTTGTATGTTTATGGGCAATATTTCAAAAAATATTAAAGTATCTCATCTTATCACTGTCAAAAGATTTTTTATATTTTTAAAGAGAACTTTTTTTCAATCTCTTCTTTATCAAAAAAAATTTTATTTTAGTTTAATATCATATTTAGATGCTGATTTTGGAGGTTGTGTATTATATAGTAAAATTAACTTAGGATCCTATCACTTTTTAAGAAAATATTTAGTATCACGGTCAAGTAAGAAAGAACCCTCAGTTTCCCTATCAATAGCTAATCCAAAATATGTATTTACATGTCGTTGTTGTGTACAACTATTGTGGATGAGAAACATAATAATTGTCTTTGGATCAAATTTTAATAGTACACCTTTTTAAGTGATAATAAAAGTTCTATAAATATTTCCCAAAATTGAATAAGTCATTCATGAACTAAGAATATTGATATTAGACAAACGTTTACAGTAGATAATGTTATTAAAAAGGATATATCTTTAGAATTTGTAAATACTGAATATCAACTAGCTGATATTTTTACTCAACTGATTCCCACTGTATGTTTTTATTTTATTAAAGGGAGTTAGGTTTATTTAATTTTTAAATAAATTTTTAACATTATAACCTTTTTAATTTTTCATTTTTAATTAATTAATTATTTATTCTAGTTTAATTATTTTAAAATTTTTTACTGATTAATTTAAATCTTATTTATTATAATATTTTTTTCTCTATATATTTTAGTTTATTTATTTTATCTTAAGATTAATCGCACCACATTTTTTCAAATTTTTTAATAATTATATTATGTAATGAAACAAGAAACTTGTAACTATCAAAAACATTTTGATGACAAAACCATTTCATCTCTAAAACCTTTTTCGATTACTGAGACCTTAGCTTACCTTCATATACCTTCATTTACCTATATTTTCTTTTGAAAAAATAGAACCAGAAAACCACAGAGCATTTATTTTTAAAAAATATTGAAAACTAAGAGAATCGAAGAAGGTGAAGCCAGAGACCTGAAGCATAAGAAATTTTCCCGAAGAATTATTCTGCAAGGGAAAGTTGTTGATTTCGAAATGATCTACCAGAAAAATCTATTCCGGAAGAAAGTGATAGCTTTTCAAGGATTTTAATCTGAGTTCAATGAGTAAAACTCAAAGATTCTATATGAGTCAAAACTAAAAGTTTTCCATAATAGTGTTCAGTATTGTTTTAGTGTTTCTAAATATAATGTTTATAGAAGAATTGAAGATAAGGATTTTTGGTTTCTTCGACTAAAATTTCTCTAAATTTTAACTATCCTCATGTGTGATTTTTCTATTTCATTCTACTGTTAATCAAAGATATGGATCATAAGTATGAAGACATTATGTCATTTCTGTTTGGTTCAACAAACATTAGGAAAATGTTTTTTAAGGATCTTGATGTAGATTATAAAATATTAGTTAAATTTATTGAAACAAGAATTGCTCCAAGGATGGATTAGATAAAGAAGATTATATATCCAAACATGTATATCCTATTTCTATTTTTTAGTGAAATAAAGATGAATTTTCCAAGGTATAAGTTTAGATATATACACTACTGCAGTTAACTAGATGATAGGAAGTCTTTTTATCCTTGTGGAAGGGTAATATCTTGAACTTTTTTAAATAAAAGAACGAATTGTTTAATATATTCTTGAAAAAAAATTCATCACAACAATGTTCTCAATGTGGTAGCATTGAGGAAGTTAGGTTTTTACTCAAATATCGTAAAAGGAAAAAACTTTTCGGTATGTGCTGATGACCAGAAAAGATCAAGATCTTTTTCTTAGGGGAGAAAAGTGAAATTGGAAATAAAGGAATTGGTGAATCCTAAGGTGAAGGAACTTTGAAACAAACCTAAAGAAAATTGATATTTGTTTAAGAAGAAATGTAAGAAGAGGTTGTGAAATGAAAATTGGTTGTAAAACCACATAAAATAGTTGATCCACCTACTAATGAACCAGTGTTTGGATCAGGTGAGGCTACTGGGTCAGTACATTTGGAAGAAACTTTTCTGGATGAGTATCAATTGGTTGAAATCCAGATAAGAGATCTGAAGAATGTTGATTTACCAGTTGTCGAAGAGGAAGATGTAGCATTTTAATAAGAGCAATAGTTGGTCAAATCTCAAAATATGGCTACTAAAATTGTTGAAAATTTAATTTTCTCTATTTTTGATCATGTGGATAAGAGACCATAATCTGCAACTGAAGACAAAATAGAAGTTATTGATTGTTTTTCTTGTTCATGTGAAAACTCAATTGAAAAACTAGTGAATAATTTTGTGAAAAAATATCCTCTAATATCATTAGAAATTGTGGAAGTTATCCAATAAAAATATCTAGATGAAGGGACAAATGATTCCATGAATAATCTGGTTGAAGAACATGTAATTATGTTTATTAAGTCTCAAGAAGAGAATATAATTATTTGTCAAGTGAAGAATGTTTCAAGGAAAAAGGTATATGATATTAATTAAAATTCAGTTTCCATGAAGGAATTTGATGCTTTCAAGAGAGAGAAGACAAATAAAGTTTGAAATATTTTGTATGAAGTTGTTTCTATGTTTGACTTGGATGATCATTAGTTGTATTTGAGGAGTATGTTTGAATAAATAAAGAGTAGTGTTTGTCAGACCAGTACATCTACCCCTCCTCCTACTACAAGTTATGATCTAATTTTTAGATTTTAGGAAATCACCACTGTTATTGTATAAGTGAGTGATCATCTTAAAAATCTCTAATGTAAAAGTGATCGTATGTTATTTCTGTTGGACAATTAGAAATTTATAATTAACCAATTGACACAAAATGTACCATGAATTATATTTCTGCTGAACAAATTCATAGAAAATTTAGACCAGTTTATGCAGTAATAGTAAATCATTCATTAATTTTTGAAAGTCAATATTGTTGAATATTTGTATATCAGTCATGATTCCAGTGTACTGATTATGAAATTGGGGTAAAATATAATGAATAAGTTAGGTGTATTGATGGTATAGTTGAAAGATATGTTTTAAGAAACTCAAAATACATTGAACCTTATCTAATCCAAATCCTAGCCAATATGTTATACCGTAACCATTTTATAAAATAAAATTTTTTCCTAGTCCTACGGACTATTGTATTTATACAATTTTTAATCAATAAAATATCATTATTTTTATTTTTGTGTGCTTTATTTCATATTATGTTATGTTTATGTCTTAAGAGAAAGTACCAGTATTTTTTATTTAAATATATTATTATAACATTCACTTACAGATCCTTGCAAAATTAAACACATTTTAATAATTTTCTATTCTTTTTTTGGATCTCACTAAAGGGGTAGAAATTTAGATGACCACAACATTTATTTGAATCTAAATAATTCTGTAAAATCAATTCTAATTATTTTCTTTTAATTTTTTTGGAAAATTCTAAATTCTGTTAGTAATTTTATGGGTTTTGTGATCATCAAATGGGGGATATTTTAGGCCATGTATTGTCTAAAAAATACTCTATAAATATAATTGATTTTCATTCTCACAAATACCTGTGTTTTTTTACTAATGATATCAATTTAAGTTCATTTTTGGAAATTATTTTTTTAATTGTACTTATTTTGGATATATTTTCATGATTATTTTTTGTGTTGATTATTCATCAATGTTTTTGAAACTCTCTTATATGTGTTTTGGAATCATTTTTCATACAGTAAATTGAAGAACATAATGTAACGAACAAACCCAACATTTGTATCAAACCTTATGATGAAATTTCAGCATGTATAGTTAATAAACACTATGTTGACAAAAACATATTGATAAATAACCTCACGTTTAGATGAAATGTGACATTTGACAAAGGAAAAAAGCGTGGTTAAAGAAACATACATAAGTATGGAACCTTACGTTTGAGAATAAAATGTATGGATCATCAACCAAAATTTTGCGATCAACCTTACATTTTCAACTGTACATTCAAAGAATGAACACTACATAGTGGAACCCTATGTTTTTTATTTGGTCATTTTATAAAGGATCCTTGCATTTGAGTTTTCATCACTAAAAATTTCCATTTATGATTTTATTAGTGTTTTGTGCAATAGTCTTTATGGAATATCAGGCTGTTTTTATGCTTGTTTTTTAATGATTTATAGCTTGTTAAGATTGATTCATAGAATTGTATTAAGTAGAAAAATTCTCTCCTATTCATAAATGAATTTACTACTACTCAAAGCTATCTTTGGAATATTAATTCTTACGATTTATTTAATGATTTTGTTGGATTTGGTATTTAAAAAAGGATCTATGCTTTATTTATTCTAAATGTGTATTTATTCTATATATGGGTGTTTTTATTAAAAGAAGAATATATATTTATATATATATTGATCCATATATTGAGAAAATATTTTTGATATTGAAACTTAATTCTTGTGAAGATCTTTTATAGTTCTACTACAATAATTGTCTAGACATTGTTTTCAATAACAGAGGCTAAAATATACGTGTTTTGCATCTAGTATTTGATATAAGTATGATGCTCCTATTCGTTGGTGTTTTATTTCAAATATCTATTTCAAACAGATCATTTAAAAACTTCCCTTTATTGAGGAAACTATTTATTAAATAAGAAAATCCATCTATTGTCAGTTTCTGTTAAAATTGTGTAGTTCAACAAGAACCTTTTTAATCAATATCTTTTTTTGAGAGTTTCAACTACTCATGCTCAGTTTTGCTGGATTATCAGCTTCTCAATCTATGATATGGATTTTTTGTTCTCTATTAGAGATATAGAAGGCTTTGTTTATAGCTTTTTTGAAAAGGTGTTAACCACCTAAAATAATTTGTGGTTTGGTCTTTTGATATGAGTACTTTAAAAGTGAAATTCACCAACCTCACATAGAAATCAATTGGTGGAGTGGACTAGGGGATCATTATGCCCTGAACCAAAATAAACTTATGTGTTCTATATTTTTGTTTTTATACACTTATGATACTTTTTTACAAAAGATAAACACATATTATCTGTATAATTATTATTCTATATCAAAAGATAGAATTGTGTAATATTTTGAAAAGACACAATTCACCTCCCTCTTATATATATTATTATATTCCGAATGAAATTTTTTTCCCCATTTTTTAATTTTTTAAAAATTAATTAGAAGTAACATTCTATCCATTTATGAATCAGTCAATTTTTTAGTTTTTAAAAAAGTGTGGAATGAATTTTTTCTTTTAACCTATATAGCATCATCCAAATTTACAACAATCATGACCACATAATACAATTAAATTTAAATTATAATATTCTTGATTATTATGAAAGATAATGCTTTTATTAGTATTTAGGATCTTTTCTATTTTATAAAAGTGAATTCAATAAACTTAGGATATTATCCACAAGAAGTATTCCAATTGATTTTGAAATGAATTTTCCATTTAAGATGAAAAACATCTATGCTTCATATCATTTACTGGGAATGTGATCTAATGATGACATCCATATCATTTATCTAGATGGATTATTTTTAGGGTGACATGATTTTTGTCCAACCCATTCCTTTTCAAAATGATAATATATGATGAAATGATGACTTATTTATGTAACCCATTTTTATGTGGGTTATTCTATGATGAAATGTTTGCGAAACACATTTATTTTCATGTGCTTTGATATGATGAATGTTTTATGATCTTATGTAAAACATATGTATATTTATCATTATGTAATGGGTGGTCCTGAAACTATATATCCCTCCAATGTATTGAGTAAATTTAGATATTTAAATAAATAAACAAGACTTGATTAGTGACTGAGCCAAATTTAGTAAGGGTCTTTTCCTACTATGATAGTTAGGGGTGTGAAATTTGAGAACTATGATGGTTTTTAGAGTGAACCCATTCTACTATGATAGTATTGGAAAATAGCCTTAACTACAAAGGGATTGATTTTTTAGGCTTTTGTGTATGCCAAAAATCCATATACCATTATTATTCTCTTATGAATCATATTATTTGACTCTTATATGATTAATGTCTTATGAACATACTTACATTATTCTATAACTCATGATTATGATATTCGATAGGAATTTTATGGTTTTCAAATATTCAGCTCATGATCTCACACCATTTTTCTCATTTTATACTCATGTTATCATTGCTATCTATATATATCAACTTTATATAGATTTTTACTGACCCAATTAATATGATTCCTTTCCCCTAGTTATTAATAAAGGTACTATGTGTGATATTTCTAAAACAATTCTTGTTATAATGATTGTTAAAGGATACTATATAATACACTTATAAAAAATTTGTTTGTAGAAAATTTATTATAAAGAAACTTGACTATAATACTATGGAATGAATCATTATGTCATGTATTTTATAATAATTAAAAATATATTATATCTATATATGTAAATAATGGGTCACTATACATATAATAAGATAAAGGGTTAGATGACCATTGACATCAAGAATTAGAAACATTTAGAGACAACCCTTATGGTTATGTCTAAGTGTAAGATAACATCCAACTGTATTGGTAGTGACCCTAAATTTCATATGTTAAACCTATGGTGACATAAATTTAAAGGAATACATCTTGATATAGACATAATATAAATTATTTTTTGGGTTATTTGGTTTTTACAATGATTATTGTTTCTAAAACTATGATTTCTGTTCTTAGTATTTGGTTGGAACATGAAGGAATAATTCCAACGATCAATGAAATAGATAATGTAAGTATTTCCCACATTATCCACCAAATGTTATGGTAGTTGTAATGAAATATATATTTCTTATGATCAAACAGTTTTATCGACATATGAATCATGTATAAATGAAAAATGAGAAAGGAGCAGAGAAACATTATGTTTAATCCTTCATGAGGAAACATCCACATTTTTTAGTGTATTTGCTGATACCCTATTTGTTGTGAAAATTATTAGTACCACTAAAAATATACTTACCATTAAAAAAATTTCATATCCTAAAAATTCCATTTTTTTTCTATCGTATAGAAGGAGACACATATCAGTGCTAGACACTTACCAAGAATATGAGGTAAAAGGTAGAAATTCACTCTAAGAAGGGGGATGAGTTTAAGAGCTTATATTTCAATATGTACCTTCCATTTATTCTTTATATGAAATTAGATAAAGAATTCTATTTGTGAAATCAAAAGTATGATGAATTTATTGGTTTAACTAAGGAGAATTTTATAACACTTGTGTGGTACGATTCGAGAATTATCATGAAACCTAAATGCATGGCCAATCGATACTTTAGTGGCTTAAAACCATGGATTTGAAGGGATTTAGCCATAAGATCCTTTAATAACTATGATCAAATAATTTTATGTACAATCATGATGGAAATGGATATTCGTATAATGTATCCATATCATAGTTTTGATAATAAAAGTAAGTTGTAAGTCAAAGGAAATTATAAAAATCATGGACAGAAAATGATGATCTTTCCTTTATACTCAGATTGTATAAGGAACCATAGTTGAAGTTGTTTTAAGGGGATTGGTTAATGTTTTAAGTGAGTTATGGAAGGTCATTGGTCAAATCAAATAGAGTTGTAATCAGAATATGTTAGCTATTTATGTTAATATAGAGAAAAAATCCTAGAATGCATCACCAATAGACTATTTTTTTAGATACAAGCAGTATAATAATTATGCTAACTAATGATAAAATCTAAAGGTTAATGATTTTAAGAGATTTCAAAAACCTCTAAGCCAAGAGACAAAGGGAAGTCTCGTGAATTTACTATTTCCAATGAGGGGTATAATAACTATCTGTTTAATGGTACACGTACCATCAACACATGAACTATTGATGTATTATTTGAAAATGTTTCTACCAAATATTTAATTTGTAAATAACTTTCAATGGTTATAAAATTGACATCATAATGATTGGATGCTTAATTATAAGTGACAAACCCTAATGGTACCATGATATCCTCTCAATTTTATGATTCTTCTTCAAATAATGTTTTTGAGAATGTAACACAAGAAATTAATATTATTCTGAATCATGTTGAACTTTATGAAATTTATACAATGGATTGGATTTATTTACATAAATCTCACAAAAAGTTTGAATTGAGGAACTCATTTTTGATATTTATAACAAACCTATGCTTTCATATTTAACAAATGAAAAATATGATATTCAGATGGAAATCCCATACATTATATATGTATTTATTCAAATTAAAAATACTTTTGTATCTTATATGTTTGGTAAGAAACTATACATCAATGATATTCAAAATGTATGTGATATTGTGGATGCCATTATAGAAGAGTTACATGGACTTCCACTGAATTGAGAAGTTGAGTTCACAATATAACCCATTCCTAGTTCTATGCCTAATTCAAAGGATCCATATTGAATGTTCCCTATTGATTTATAGGAATTGTAAAAGAAAATATGGGTGAATCATGAAAAGGGTTTCATTCAACCAAGTGTGTATCCATGGGGTGAACATGATCCTTTCATAAGAGGATATATGTATCATTGAAACTCTATATTGATTATTAGTACCACAACAAGATAAAAATGAAGAACATGTATCATCTCCCCCATGTTGATGAACCATTTCATAAAATATGGAAATAAAAATAACTTTCTAGGCTTAAACTTTGTTTTGGATATCATCAATTGAGGGTAAAGGATGATACAACCAATACCATATTCAATATAAATAATTGACATATTATATTTATATTGATACCATTTGAGCTTACTAATTGACCCACTATCATCATGGATTTAATGAATAATGGATTTTTGATATTACCTTGATCAATTTGGGGTAGTAATTATATAATATATTCCTATATATTCAAAGATTAAAGAAGAGTATGAATATAATTTGGGAATTGTGCTAAAGACCCTCAAGAAGGAGATTCCTTATTATTAATCTAACAAGTGTGAATTTTGGAATTATAAATTTTATTCTGGGGTAATATAACATCAATTGAGGTTATATTAGTACATCCTTAAAATAAAAAAGTTATTAATCATTTCCCTAGACCAACCATTGTGACTAAGATACATAGTATTCTGGGTTTGGATGGATATTATTGGTTATTTTCATATAATTTCAAATTAAAATATAATAAAATCAAAATATTAACATAGAAAGGAGATAAGTTCTGTTGGAAAGATGAATGTGATGAAAATATCAAGGAACTGAAGGAAAAGTAAGTCTGTGCAAATGTTCTTACATTAACATGAAGTGGATATGGTCTTTTAATATTTAGTGATACATAAATTAGGGGACTAGGATGTTTTCTAATGTGTAATGATATGGTGATATATTATGCCTCATTCCATTTTAATGGTCATTAAAAAATTAACCAACTTTTTATTTGGAGTTTTATTTGGTAATTTTAGCATTAAATATATTATGGAATTATATTTATGATGAAAGGTGTGATATATAAATTTACCATAAATATTAATTGTATATATCCACTAAAAAATTATAGAATATGTACCAGGTATTATTGTTGGATTTTTTTATAGAATGTTACTGATCAATATATTACCACCCTGGGAATAAAATCAATGTTGTTGATGATCTGAAATGAATAGAACATTATAGATTATCTATGATGATTATTACAAAATATTAAAAATTTATTGACTTTTGAAGGATGAATGTTGAAATCATGATGGAAGGGGAGAAATATTATCTCTTTCCATTGAGTGTTTTACTATCAATCCATGTCAAAATTAAAGAGATGCAGAAGAAAGATGTAGAGAAACAGAGAATGGTTGAAAATGTTTAGGATTTTATCCTTGAATGTTATAGAATGATAATGTTCTAGAACCATTTATGTGTTCCAACTATAACATATTTGAATAAGGATTAATTGGTTTGGGATCATATTTTATCATTCTCTATTCATCCTGGAAGTGTAATGATGTCTAGTGATATGAAAGGGTAATTTTTGTGGAAAATATTGAAGAATTTATTTATGAGTATATATATCGGTGCTTAATATGTTATTATGTAATGGCTGAGGGAAAAAAGACTAAGGGTTTGTTACATCAATTTCCCTTAACATAATGGAAATATGAAAATGTCACCACAGAGCTTTTCATCAGAAAATGTTAAAATTATATAGAACATAATTCCATTTAGGCTATAGTCAGTTTCTTTATGAACCTAACATAATTTATTTGAATTAGAGATGATTTATATCTTTATTATCAATACAATATACAAATTAAGGAACTGGTATGGTTTCCTATAGAATCACATGTTATTGTATCATTATCATGATCTGATTTTTGCCTTGATACTCAGGATAAGTCATAAACAAGATCTGGATATAGAGTTGAGTTTTAGTATGACATATAATAAACAAATATATGGTCAGTCGGAGAAAACCATTCAAACAAAATTAGACAATTTTATATATTTCTATATTGATTTCATTGGTAGTTGGGTTCAACACCTTCCTTTGCTCAAGTTTTCATACAATTACTACTTTGAATAGACTATTCAGATGGATCCTTATAAATACATATATGGAAATAAGTATAAAACTCCTATGTGTAAGGACTAATTCGGAGAAAGAAAGCTATTGGTAACTGATCTAGAATAAAAAATTATAGTGAAGTTTATATCCATTCGACAAAACATCATGGTAGTTAAGAGTTGTCAAAAAAGATATGATAGTAACAACAAAAATGATTTATAATTTGAATTTTGTGAGAAGGTTTTTTTAAAAACATCTCCATCGTAGAAGTTTATGAAAATCAGAAAGATAAGAAAGACGAAACCAAGTTATGTTTTCCATTTCAAGATTCGTGATCGAGTAGGGATAAAATATTATCTATTGGTACTTCCAACAAATCACTCCCAAGTTTATTACAGGTTCCATGTTTCTCCCTTAAGAATGCACATACCTAATCATTTAAATGTTGTCAACTCATATGTTGTTCTATTAGATAATGAACTTTCCAATGTGGAACAACCTCTATAAATTTTGAATTATAGAGACAATGTATTATGGGTCAAGAATGTTCCCCTAGATAAAGTACATTGGAGAAATCATAAATTTTAAAAAGCTAAATGGGAACTAGTGGAAGTGATAAAACATATATATAATCATTTTTCTGTTAAATATTGATGGAATTTTGGTGGGGAAATTAATTTTAAGGGTTAGGGAAAAATTTATATCCCCAAAATGTTATTAAATATTTTAACAAAAATAATTTTTTTGATATCATGTGATGCACTCATCCCTATGTCTTAAAGAACTATAGAATAGTATACCAGAATAAACTATCCACTAAATTAGTGGATATTAATTTGAATATCAAATTTATAAAATTTATATTTTAAAAAAAAAATTAAAAGTATTATTTTGGTTATCAACTGATTAGAAAAAAATTAAATCATTTGAAAGTAAAATAATTATTTTGATAAAAAAATTAGCTTTATGGACAATATATATTTTTATATTACTAAATTAAATTAATATGAATTATTGAATGATTTTAATGAAATTAATATTATATATTCAATCAAATGTTTTAACATTCATTTAATATTTATACAATGCATTGGATAAGAAAAAAAATCCATTTGTAAGATTAAAAATAATATTTTTCTAAAAGTTGTTTTCAGATCATTTTGTGGACTTATTTTAAAATGAAATTATGCTGAATATAAATATTTATTTGACAAAATTTATTTTTTATTAGGATTAATGTGGTTCATGTTTTGTAAATAGTTTCCTTTTATTTTAATAATTATTAATAATCACTTTTGTAAAATGTATCATCGTGATAGAGGGTAAATAGGGTTAGTGTTTGGTAAAACTAAGTGGTAAGGTAACCATTATTCATCTAAATTCCAAATTGATGTAGTTAGTTATAGCCTTATCTCCATAGACTCATAATTTTAGTTTTTAAGAGACACATGACCCTAAAACTAAACTATACAATCTTAAAATCAAAGAAGGATAAAATCTATCACCCTCTTAGTTTTAATTACCTATTATATGTTAGTAAAGGGACAAAATAAAGTTCTGAATGACTATTAAATTTTATATTTTTAAAAATTAAATCATGTTATTGATGGTAATGTATTTCATATTTTTTGTGATTATATAATCATATTATATTATTTCACAATAGTAGTAATGTATTTATTCCATTAATAACAAATCAAAATAAATAATTTTAACAACATTAAACATAATACAATCTGAGTGAGTGATTATGAAACCCAATTTTTTAGATAAATATAATATATTTCTAAATTTTAAAAGGATTATATTCAAATTTGAACTTTTGGTTGGTGTATTTAATGTCAAATATAAATAATATTTTCAAAATTCAGATTAATGTTATTTTATGATAAATATTATTTTATAGGATGATACAAAATTCATATAAATCGTCTCTTAATCCATGTGAAATGAATATGGTTTAACAAATCATCTGTGGTTCATTTCTGAGTCACTTGCCTATTTTTGGTATCTTTCATAACCCATTCTGGTTAAAATATTTTTTACCACAGTTAAGGTGAAAAATAATTAACAAACCCATTATTCAAAATGATATTTTTTATAATTTATAATAAACTAGTGTATATTTTACTCGATGTGATGATTTCAACCCTAGACACTTTTTCGTAGAATTCATATTCTATTGGATTCACTTTTAATAATAATGTATATATTATATTTTATTCTTTTTTGAAATTACATTTTTTCTTTTCCCTCCTGTAAAAAACAACACCCAACATTTCTCTTATTTTATTAACTTTGAGACTTCTATATTGAAAATACCAAAATAAATATGTTCTCAATTTCTTTATCCACATTTTAGTGGTTCTGGTGTTCCCAAAAGGCCATACCTAGGATCCTTAAGAGGAACTCAAATAGAGTTTTTTCAAAAAAGCGGCAATCCCATTAACCATTAACACCCTGAGATTTTTTAAAAGATGAAAATAATAATCGATAGCGTAAAGGGAACATGACATAATATTTATCATTTGATACACACAACAAAGATTTTCTTAAATAGATTGTGTTACACACAATACCTAGTTTAGTTTTTTTATATGAAACCCCAATAAATTTACATCTTATAGTGTATTCAACATGAAAAACCAAACATAAATCACCCATGATAAATATTAATATTATAACCTATCCATTGTAATTGAAGTTATGAATATGATTACCAAAATTATGAAAATATGGGTTATTTATGTATATATAATGAATTCATTTGTGACAAATTAATTAGAAATAAAAATAAAACCACTTGAAAAATAAAAGGAATTATTTTTTGGAAGACACTATTTTAATGAACAAAAGCGTGTTTTATACCAATATATTTAAAAAATTACTCTATTTGGATTATTTAAGTAAATTTTTATATAATTCATCGAATATAATTTTTTAACATTCGTCCTATGTTTTTTCTAGATAGGATATAAAAAAATCTATTTTTTTCTTAAAACTATATATTTTTTAAAAAATAATATTTTTCATATTTTTATAGAACACATAATTTAAAAATAATTTTGAACAAATTTATAAAACTTATATAATAAAATAAGATTCACTTTTGAATGTGTATTATCATAATTTAATCTGAGTGAAATTTTAAATATTTTCATAAAATACTTATTGTTCATTGAATTGTGAAAAATACATATTTTTGTAAAAAGTATTATATTTTGAATAATGTAGAACATTTTAAAGTCCTAATCTAGTTTGAATAAGTTTTCATGTAACCTATATTATATATAACCAATTAATTAATTTTAATCACCATTAAATTGGTTTTTTGCATATGTTTTTTTAGGTTTAAAAAAAATTCCTAAAAAATAATTTATAATTCATAAGGTTTTACCTTTTTAATTTATTATAATAATTATTTATAGGGGATATTTTAAATGAAATTTATTGAAAATATACCCAAAAATATTAATTTATTTTCATAAAAGGATTATTATTATTCATAGGTTTAATATTGAACAAACGTTTTCTAAAAAAGTACTCTTATTAAAAACCCATTGTCTTAGGAGAGCACTCCCTATGCTTGAATTATCCTCTCATCTAGGGTTTCTAATCCATTTATCATATTTACTCTTTGTTTTTGGCCTCACCCTTGGATCCTAACTCCTCCCATCAGTTATCAACCTCATACTCTCGTCTGGTGCTCGCCACTATAGGCTTTCTCTGTGGATTTTTCTTTTCCGATGAAGGTACATTCTATAGATGACCTCAATCATTGTACCCCACTCTGAAATCAAGTTACTCTATGATTGTCTTGGTCAGAGTTGGGGTGGTGTTAACATTGAGGCTTTGGGATTTTTGTTGTTGTTGATAGTGGGTTTCTGACGCTAATGGAGTTTGTACTTTTATTCACTCTGTTTCATTCTAGGATGCCCAAACAATATCAAACCCAAGGTTCCACTACTCCTCTCTAGGTCGGAGGTGTAATTATGGTTACACATGGGGTTGGGGACATACGGTTAGGCAATAATCTTGTTTCCATTTTGGGTTTATCCAGGGTTCTCATCAGGGATTCATCCTTGGTTTTGTTTCTTCTTTTTTGGTCTTCTTTAATTTTGGTGGTGTTTGTTATGAATGGTGGGTTATCTTCTTTTTTGGTTGTTTTTTCCATGAAGACAAGTTAGGGGAGTCAGATGGTGCTGTTTTGGGGTTTGGATGTTTTGTTGGTGTTTTATTGGCAACACTGGTGACTGTTTGTCTGAATCTGGTGGCTATTTACGGTGAAGGTGATGGTAACAATGATGAAAATATGAGGATGATAATTATGAAGTCGGAATCTTTGATGGTGATTATTAGTGGGGGATACAAAAACATCATTTAATTTGTCAAATTTTAATTTTTTAGAATTTTTTGGTGTTTTGCGGTGAATTTTGTGATGTTCCAGTTTGATACTTTATGGTGGCAATGATGATGTTCTGAGGCGGCACTATATATGATGGAGAATTTCTCAACGACGGAGGTGTTGATGGTTGGAGTTTTTTTATTTTTGAATTCCCTAACCATCAGCATCAGTGGTGGGGGGTATCCAATGATGGTGGTGTGGAATGATGGTGAATGTGGGTGAGATATATCTACTTGGCGTGGGTACCCCTAGATTGAGGAATAGGGTTCAGTGTTAGAAAGTTATGTTTGTTAAGGTGGGAATATCATGGGGACTTCTTGAATAAGGTTGTAAGATAGTGCTTATTTTAAATTATAATTTTGAAATTTTATTTCAATGTTTTTCTAAAGCATGTGTTTTTGGTCTCTGATTGCGATGGAATGATGACAATATGTGTAGAAGGACATGATGTTTGTATGGGTTGATGGTAAATAAAAATGAGATATCTGCTACTAGGTTGCAAATATTATTTGGAATCTAGTATTTGTGTTTTACAAATGGTTGTGTTTCAATTTTCAGGGTTTTTATTTTTATTTTATTTGAATTATGTACTGTGCGGTTTCCACTAAACAAAAAAATGGCTTTTAGAAAATTTAAAAAAGGGATTTGGAGTTATAAAAACCCATTGACTCACCATGCCTGTGAGATTAATATTAAATTATTTTTATCCAATTCTGTTAATTGAATATGAAAAATTGGATTTTATATTTGGATTTATAATAACTTATAGTTTTTAGTAATACGAAATTATTTTTTAATTAAGTGATTAGTGAAAAAAATTAAAATTAATTACATCGATTAGGGGAAAACGTGATTAAATAGTGGTTATAATTGGATATTATGGAAAAAATGACTAATAAACTTTTCAAGAACCCAAGGGAAGGCCATTTTTAGACCTTATGCCTTCTAGGATATAGTTTGGTCTATTATTGGAGTTATATGAAATGAAAAAAATGTAGGTGTAATTCACCCTTTCATAAATTTTCCATAGTGCCACTCACCACCCTTATAAAAGGCCCCCACCTCTCTTCCTATTTACACACCTCTCAAGCCCTTTGAATCAGAAACAAAATAGAAAATATAACTTTTCAATTTAACTAATATCATCTTAGAAACCATAATTTGGGATGAAATCCAATGAATGACGTCTGTTGGTGAAAACTAAAAAAAGTTCCCCGAAGAAGACTTAACGTTCATCATCATGAAATTTTGTTTTATTGAATTCTCCACCCATTGAATTCATATTATACCATGATAATATAATAATATATGTATCCTAAACATAATTATCTATTTTTATATTTATGATACATCATAAAAACAAACACAATTCGATCTAATGGGTTATGAAATCATCATTTGTGTGTACGGAGGATTACAACCCCACAAAACGATGTCATTTATTTTTCCATTACCACATCTCATGGTTGGAAATATCGATGGAAATAATATTTATATATTATATTTACGAAATTTATGAAATAATTACACCTCTAGATTTATTATATCATACACAACCTTTATACATTTCATACCATAGGGGATATGATAACGTTGTTGGTGTGTAAGGTGGACTTCCGCCTGGCGAAGCGATGTGAAGCATTTTTCACTATCATTTTACATGGAAGGTAATATGTGTAAATATAATTAATAAATATGAAATAAATTAAAAATTATTTATATTCATGAAATATTTATTTTTCTATAAAAATAATATATCATTTTCTACATACCATTTCACACACTGAAAAAGCGACAACATCATTCGTGGATGTGTGGGTTGCCACAACATTAATAAGATGTGATTATCCTTTTCTTTTTATCACCACATCACAAAAATTATATATATATGTATATATAATTACATAATAAGGTACTTATGATATAATTATTATTCAATAAAGAGAAAATATTACATACCTTTTTTCCATAATGATCATTGAAAAATGGAAATTTTACCCATGCATACATACAACCTATCGCCTCCCTGATTGTATCATTAGTTAATTTTTCATAAACATCATTCATGATTGGGATTTAAAATATATATTATATATAAATATTATAATTATTTCATGATTATTATTCTATATTTGTTTAAATAATCACAATTTAGATCTTAGTTAACCAACCAATGTCATTTTTGACCCGTAAGCAGAATATGGTCAAAACATCCAACATAAACCTAATTGATTAATAAATTATATAAAACATGTTTATAAGTGAAATAAATTTAATAATAAATCTGTAATTTTTTTTAGATAAAGTAAATTATTATCATAAGTTTTTTGTTGATGAAGATAAATAAAAATCGTGATGAATTAGACTCAAGGTATGTGTTTCTGTCATCTCCCTTTTATTTTTATGAGATATATTCCATATTCACAACTTATTTTTGTTGTGTGATGTATATAATTACTATGAATTTATTTAATGAGTATTATATATAAACTAAGGGTGTTTTTTTATTTTTATTTTTGAATCTATCTATCATGGGATTTATGATTTCAGTGTTACCACAATAATAAGGGATTCCTCCCCATAATTTTCCATATATGAGATGTTTTTTATGTTATACTCCTATCATATATTATGATTTTTATATAATAAACATCATTAAATCCTATATCATGAATATAAATATTTTCATGATATTATAATGCTTCAATTAATGTTATTACTTCCCAGGGATTGCGTTTTAAATTTACTAAAGTGTTAAGTGTATTTTGTTACAATCTTTACATTTATCAGGATTGTGTATGATTATGTCTCCAAAATTGAAATATTATAATTATAATTAAATATATTATCCTATAAGTTTTCATGATATTTTCATATACTATTACCATTCAATCACCCTTTGTTACATCGAATAATTGATAATTTTTTAAGAAACTCCAACTTTGTTTCTATTTTTGGTCGGTAATCTATTTTCTTCCAAAACCATATTTTCCAAAAAAAATTACATTTTTAATAGTTTTAATCATATTTATTAATGAAATTATTAACCAATTATTCATAAAAAATATGTTTTCAAAAGAAATCATCCTGTCTCTTTTTGATCTAGGAACATTTCTAACCTTTTTACTATGCAAAAAAATGTTTTTATGACACGTGTGAAATTACCCACTCACATGGTCCTTATTTCATTGATGATTTATTTAAAAGTTTATAAGTTAATTTTTAACGAACTTTTTACCTAATATTCAGAAAATGATAGTTTTTTAGAAATTATTTTCAAAGAAAAGGACTTTCATAATGTTTTTTATTTCAAAAATTAATTTCCTAAATGAAAAGTGTATTTTCCTCAAAATGTTTTATTTATCTTTTAAATATATTTCCATTCATAAAAATAAACAGCCCATGCTATTAATTATTGTATAATGGGGATATTATCTAATGATACATCTTCATTCCTTCTCAATATGGGTTAATATTATTTCAATGATATGGTTATGGAATTCATTTCTTTTCCACGGTATAACTATGTTTTAAAGAGATTGTTAAGGAACATATTTATTTTCTACTATTTAATCATATTTTAAGGGATTTTAATGGAAACTATTAATTTTCAATGGGTTAATTTTGTTTCAAATATATTTATATGAGACCCATTTCATTAATATGGGATTATCTAGTTATAAAAGAATAATAGTAGTCTCTATGGGTTTTATAATGAAATCTCTATGTATATTATTCGTTTTGTGGTTATAAGATATTATATATGATGGGTGAAAAAAGATAGCACTGGGTGATATTTATAGAGGTTAAATTATGGTTCTCCCACATATAGATCCAATTAATAGGGTAATTATCATGTTATCTAATGAATTATACTAAAATTCAGTCGTATGGTTATTATAATTATAAGGGTTCTAAAAGTGTTCTATGAGATGATGTTCCCAAATTATATTATATTTTATCTTTTATTTCTATGTGTTTATGGGGATTTGTTTGATCATGAGTGATTTCACATGGAACCTGATTATTGATTCTTATGAATTTTACCATTTTTAATTCCATATTCCATGTTTTAATGTTTGATGATCCGAATATTTATGGGGATGAGTATTATTATGTTATTCTTATGAAATCTTAATATGAAATCACAACCTTATGCTCACCGGTGATATTCATTTTTTAATTCTTACATTTTCTATTAATGATGATCTGAACCCACCCTTATTATATTACACATTCTTGAGGTAATAAATAATGAAGATAAAAGTGTTATGTATATATGGGATTTTATATGGATGATGATTATGTATTAATGTGAAAAAGAAAAGATGGGTTAGGTGAGATATATTATCATTTAAAGTCATGTTAATTTTTTTATGTAAGAGTTTTAACTAGTTAAAAAATCACTAAACCCAAATGGGTATCAAAGATATATGTTGTCTATCTTTTACATTTGATGTTTAATGGTTCAAATGAAAAAAATTTGGGTCACAATTTTCGTTATCAATGCCAGAAATTTTAAGTTTATGATCTCATCATTGAATTCAGAAGTGTGGGTTTTGGGATGTTATTGTTAGTATAAATGTGTAGAATAGATAAATTTTTATATTAGGTTGTTTTCATGTAGGATTATCTTAAGAGTTATGGATATCATCATAGGTATATATTATTATGAATTATTACCTGTTCAAAGTCGTAGACACCTCATTTGAGGGGTTTAAGTAGTTAATATTTCGAGGTTATTAATGGAAATTTGTGAGTATATTTATTATGATGATATATTTTTAACACCTAGGATCTACATGAATTTTTTTGGGAGGACTTAATTTTTAAGATTTATGAAAATTAGGAAAACTAGTATGATGGGTGAAAACCTATCATATTTGGAAAGGTGGTGGGGATTGAACCCATGACCGAATGAGGATAAGGGTTTTGTTCCTACCACTGGCCTGTTTGATGTATTCATTAGTACATAATTTTTAAGGGTTAAGATTATGATTCGTATAGAAACAAATGGGAGTTTATTTGACTAATAAAACATGATTTTTCTTAGAGGTATATATAACCAAATCATTCTAATCATTTAGTTTCAAACATATTCAGGAAATTCCTGAAGAAATCTAACTATAGTTATTTATGGAAAAATTAGTATTGAACTTTGGGTATTACTATTCAATTTTTATGATTACTGTATCATGTGAAGTTTTATTCATTTTGGTATCTATCTTACCATGTGATAACATTTTTGTTTTTTATTAATGATTAATAACTAGAGGAATATCTTGTTATGAATTTTATGGTTATGTGGTATTTATATTGTGATTTTTGTGCTTTCGGCATTAAAAATTCATCCTAAATACACATAATTTTTATTAAAAGATGAAATAATGGTATAATTTTATTAAAAGGATGAACTTAAATTTATCATATATTTGTATCTCCATATAAATTTAGTCTTGACAGTATGGTACAACCCTAACTCTATGGAAAGGATATTGAAACAAAAATGTTATCTTTGTACAATCATTTTTAATTAATTCGTGGTATTTTTGATGATAAACAATTTATGGTGTTGTGGAACATAAATCTCAATTTATCATTTATTTTTTTGTGTTCATAAACTTAATCACACTATATAATTATCAACAATTTTTCTCATTTTCAAACTATGCTCTCTTATTCAAAAACCTAGTTATGTGTTACTCCATATGAAATACATACATCGTTTTCTCTCTTATTAAGTGGATTTTTATTAACATTTTCTATGATGTGTGTTTAAAAAAAATATTATTTTCAACAGAAAACATTTAACTATAGAGATACAGATCAAATTTTAAGGAATCAATTCATTAAATTTGGGATGTAATATATAAGGATTTTCTAAAAGAATAAAAATATATTAAATCATGTAAAGGGAATCAAATATTGAGTTTATATTATCAAATAAAAAAAAATGAATTTCTTCAATATATTTCATTAAACATAACACCTTGTTTAGATTTATTTACACACAACCCTGATATTTTTATGTTTCATTGTCTACTCAACACCCAACACCAAACTAGAAAAATACACAATATATTTTAGCATTATAACCTAGGAATTATAATGGAGTGCATGAACATGATAAACTGAATTATTAAAATATTTATTATAAATTTATATATAATGAATTAATTAGTTACTAATTAATTAGAAATGAAAAAATCCCTTTTAAAAATAAATGGAAACCTATTCCTGAATAACTATATTAATAAACACAACTGTGTTTATAAAAATAAACTAAACAACTCACTATTATTGGATTATATTAATGAAAATTTTATCTAATATATTAAATATAGTTTTTTGAAATTTGTCTTTTTTTTCAAGGCATGATTTAAAAATAAATCTAATTTTTTCTTAATAAATAATATTTTTGAAAAAGCTATTTTTTCTATTTTTTATGGTGAAGTTATTTTAAAAATATTGTTTAATACCATTAAAAAATTGTTCATAAAAAATAAACTTAATTTTTTAATTATAATATCAAATTTAAATTTAAGTCAAATATTTGTATTTTATGGGAAATATTTATTTTTTCAGTGATTAGTGAAAAATACATTTTTAAAGGTATTTTATTTATAATAACTTTTGTAATTTAAAAATTCCAATTTGTTTTGAATATAAATTACAGTAACCTGTTTTATTTATAATCCAATGTATTGATTTTAATTAAATTTATATTGGTTTTTAGTATAAGTTAGTTTTTGGGTTTAGAAAGTTGTTTTCCTAAAAACTATTTTAAAATGAATAATGTTTTATCTTTTTAATTGTATAAAATATTCACAAATTGGGGATGTTTTAAATTAAATTTATATAATATATATCAGTCCATATTAATATATATACATTCTATGATTATAATAAATCAAAGAGTTAATATAGAATCATCTTTTTCTAAATAAATGCTTTAATTGAAAACCCGTTGTCTCTTCATGTCAGTGAGATAAATATTAAATTATATTTTTCCACTTCTAGGAGTTGAATTTTGAAAAATAGATTACTCATTTTTAATTAGAATAATTTAAAATTTATAATAATCCCCACTTAAATTTTACCAATTTTATTAGTGAAAATAATTAAAATTATTAACAATTATTAGTGTAAAATGAGTTTAATTATAGGTTTAAATTTAAACTAATGGGTAAAATGACCTAGAAACATGTTAATAACCCATTTTATGGACACATTTATGCCTTTTATGTTCATATATTGAATTATGTTCATTATTGGATCCACAGGTCATGGAAAAATGTGTGTGGAATTCACTCATTGAAACAAAATTACAAGAGTACCACTCACCTCCCTTATAAAAGGCCTCCACCTCTACACATATATTCACAAATATAATTCCAATTAGGTCTGAAATTACATACCCAATTTACTTAGAAAATTCCCTAATATCATCCTAGAAACATTACATTTTGAATATATTCAACGAAAGAAGGCATTTTGTGAAAACCAAAAGGAGTAACCTGAAGAAGAGGTAACATTGATCAATATGTGATTTGGTTTTATTTCTTCATAAACCTCTTTAATTATTCTTAAAAACACTTATATAATACCCTCAGTATACTCAATATACTAATATATTGTTATTTTTAATATTAAATATTAAAATACTAGGACATACATCAAATGGGTAAGAAAATAATCATTCGTGTGTTCGATAAACTACCTTCTCGCGAAACAATGTTATTTGTTTTTCCGTTACTACATCTCATGGATAGAAATAATTATAGAAATACAATTTATATATGATATTTATGAAAATTTTAAAATAATTATACCTTTTTATTCATTATATTATATAAAATTTTTTACATTTCATATCATCGGGTCTATGATAACATCACTCGTGTGTAAGGCGGACTACTACATAACAAAGAGATGTGAAGCGTATTTCACAAACGTCTTACATGGAAGATAATAATGGTAAAAATAATGAATAAAATTATACAAATGAAATATTTATGATGTTAATGACATAATTATATTTCTAGAAATATAATATATCATTTTTTTCTTAGTATTTCACACAGTAAAAAAATGATAACATCATTCATGAACATGTTGGCTTCCACCTCCTCAAAATTATGTGATTCAACTTTCATTATCGCCAAATCACATGAGTGACATATATAAGTATATATAAAAAAACAATAGTGTATAAATGATAAAATTATGATTTTTTAATGATATAATCTTATATACCTTATCTACATAATGATCATTGAAAATTGGGAATGTTACTCTTGCATATGTAAGGCCAACCATCACAATGGTTGTAACATTCGATCATTATTCATAATAATAATTAATTAATGGATTTAAAATTATAATTTATTTATAATTTTTATAAATATTTCATGATTTTTATTTTATAAATGTTTAAATAATAACCTTTTTTACCATAACCAACCTACAAAATTCATTTTTAACACATAAGTTAAATATGGTCAAAACCTATGAATTAAAATTAATTGACTGAGTAATTATATATAACTTGTTTATAAGTAAAATAAAATTTATAATAAATTCTTTTGTGTTTCTAAATAATGTTTATAATTAAAATAAATTTTCTATTCAGGAATATAATGAACAAGCGTGACGAATTAGACTCATGGTAAGGGATTTCTCATCTCAATTTTATTTCTATGAGATTTATGCCATATTAACCACTTACTTTGTTATGTGATGTATATAATTCCACTGAATTTATTTTATAATTATTATCCATAAATTTATTTGGATTTTTAGGTCATTTTTTCTATCTATCTTCTCCAATATTTACGGTTTCAATTAAACAAAAGCGGTAAGGGAGTTTTGTCATAAATTTGTTTCTTTGAGATTTTTGTTATGTTATAAAATTGTATTCTTCTATTAGGTGTATATAATTCCACTTTTTAATATTTTAATCATTAATCTAATTATTTTAATTTTATTTTAATCTTTTAGGTAACTTTATTCTTTCATGGGGATTATGATTGAATGTTACTAATGTGTTAAGAGACTTTTGTTATAATCTAATAATTTTTCAGGATTATATATGATTAAGTATACTATGTTTAAATATTATAATTATCCTAAATTCCATTATAATATGGTTATTCATGATATTTTCATATAATAATACAATTTTAAAATCATTGATACTTAGAATAATAAGGAAAATGTTTTTAAGAAAATTTGACTTCCATTATCTCTTCCATTAGAATTATCTTTAATTTTAAAACAAGGTTTTATAAAAACATGATCAAAACTATTTTTAACATTTTTAAAATGTTTTATTATATAAATTGGTACCTTATTATTCATTAAAAATAGATTTTCAAAGTGATATTCTTATCTCTTTCTGATTATGGCCCTTTTCTAACCTTTTTATCAATAAAAATGAATTCTTTTTAGGACATGTATTAAATTATCCACCGAAATGGTCTTCATTTCATTAAATCTTCCTTTTAATGTTTATAATTTTAATTTTAATTAAAATTTCTTATTAATATTCTCTTAATTAATTCTTCTTAAAAATTATTTAATAATATTATTTTCATAATGTTTAATTTTTTTAAAATCGATTTTCAAATTGAAATGTGTATTTTAATAAGAATTTTTTTAATGATTTTTTAATGGTATTTCCATTTTCAATGTTTACAACCTTTATTTGTACTTTTGATCCAATGAGAATATTTTTTAATTGTAATGTTCTTGTTCCTTCTTGTGATTAATTAATATTATTTCAATGAGATTGTTATGGAATTTGTTTCTTTTCAACGTGATAACCATGTTTCAATAAAATTATTATGGAACCTATTTCTTTTCTAGGGTTAATCATGTTTTAAAGAGAATCTTTTGGAACCTCTTTCTTTAACATGATTTCATCATGTTTTAAATAGAATAAAATTATACCCATTTATTCTCTATAGGATAACAGGGTAATAAAAGAACAATGATTATTTATATTAGTTATAGGATAAAGGAAATACAATCATTATTCATGTTGTGGTTTTTGGAAATTATATACAATTTTTAAACCCAGATATTGTCAGGTGAGCATGTTATATCTTAAACTATGAATGAACTTAGATTGTGATTCAATTATTTGGTAAATGATTATGTTCTTTGGAGAATTATATTGGAAGTCACCCATAATATTATTCAAATTATAAGTGTTCTATAAGTGTTCTATGAGATGATGTTCCATGATAACAACATGTTTTATATATAATTTCAATGTGTTTATGATGCTTCATTTGAACAAGATTAATATCACATTGCCCATTATTTTTAATTCCTAAATTTTTTTCCTTTATTATATCCTTTTAACAAATTTTCATGTTAGATGATCTAATTATTGATGCACATTAATATTCTTATATTATATTCATGCACTTTTATTATGTCATTATACCTTTATTCTACGATAATCCTTGCTGATGACATTCATTTGTTAGTTCTTACATTTTCTCGTACTGAGAAATTGATCTCACATTTATAATGTTTAATATTCCCAAGGTAATAAAGATTGATGTTGTAAGATTTACGTATATAAGGGATTTCATATGTATAATTATGATGTATTAATTTGAAAAATAAATGTTGGGGAAAGTTGTAGAAATGCCCATTAATGTCATTTGAATTATTTTTGTTATATTTTTTCAAAATTATCATAAAATATAAAACAAAAAGGTCCTTGATAATGTGATTGAAAAATAGTTTCCTTTTATGTTTCATGGTTTGTATGGAAAGAAAAATTGGGTCATAATTATCAGAATCATATCGAGAAATGTAATGTTTATGAATTCTGCAACAAATATAGGAGCGCAGGTTCTTGGATGTTATATAGCCGATCACATTAATTTTTTTTGATTAATCAAATTCTATAAATAATTCTTATTTTTAAAAAAAATAATAAATTATATATATTAAATATAATAATATTTTAACATTATTATAAAATCAACATTATCAACACTCTTTCCCATCAATATGGAAGTGAAAGTATCACTTGTGTAGACATACGAATTAGCATCTCCACACAAAAATACGATTCATTTTCCAAAGAATAATTCATTGATGGTTATTATGATGGGTTTAATATTAATATATAGCAATTATGACATAGATATAGTTATTTAGTTATAATATCATATATAACTTCTTACTTACTAATCTATTAGAAAAAAATATTGTCGCTCGTGGGTATGCATGGACTACCTCCTTCATGAAATGAAGTGGTTTTCATTTTCATTTAATATTTACATGATTGATAATAAATATTGGTTAAATTAAAATTAATTATTTTTATGATATAATAATGACACAAGAAAGGATAATTATTATTTAACTTTTATTAATTCGATCTATCAAAAAGTTAAAAAACGTTTAGGTTTATGTATAACCTACCATCTTTATTAATAATGTAACTCATTTTTACTTTTATAAAATTTTTAGATGAATATAAATATTTTATTTATTTAATTATAAATTTCTATAGATGATTGATCCATGATCAATATATACGGACTGCAAAATTTATAAATGGAAATACTTAGGACAAACAAAACACCTAACACTTAGAAATAACCATTTTAGTAATTTTTTTATACATAGGTGTTTAAATGTTATAATGAGATAATATGGGATTATAAAATTATTTATATGATTATTTTAAATATTTATAATAATTTTAATGTTAGTATAAAATATGTTATTGTTATTTTGAATGAAGTGTAACTTGAGGTAAGTGTTTATAATCTAAAATTATATTCTTTGGGACATATAATATTCCATAAACCTATCTTATTTTATGAGAGATATATATATATATTCATTTTATATAGTGTTTATAATTATTTTAATGATATTTCATGTTTATATTTTTGTTATAATTTTATCCAGATTATGATTGAAATGTTGCTAAAACTACAAGGGTTTTATGTTATAATCTAATTGTTTACCATGATTGATTATTATCAATTCTCTGATGAATAAATATTATGATATACCTACAAATAAACTCATGAATTTTATTCTACAATTTGTATTTATTGAGAATATATATTTTCCTTTAATTTTCATCTCTCTATGTTCTCAAAAGAATAAATGAGCAATTTTAAAAAATATCCAACTTGATTTTTCTTATGTGTCACATATCTATTTTATTTTATATCCATGTTTTCTAACCATCTTTTAAATAATTTTTTTACTATTATAATATGATTTTGAAAATTATTTTTTACTAATGTTTCAAATTTTTTAAAAAATTATTAAAATGAATCACCATTGCATTTTTAGAATGAGGTTCTTTTTTAATTATTATAAAAGAGAGAAATGAATGTTTTCTATTAACTCATTTTCAATAAATGAAATTTCCCACAATTAAGATAGTTTAATAAATTGGAGAATCAATTATATGTTTTCAAGTATCATTTTTAATTAATATATTTAGTTTAATATTTGTGAAATCTTATGACTTTAAATAAGTTATTCTGATGTAAAAATTATATTTTCCTCAAGAAATGTTCAAAGTGATCTTTAAATGAATTTTCCATCTTAAATGACATCATTTATTTTTTCAAAACTGTTACTGGGTATATACTCCTATGATACCATCCTTACAATTTTTTGGATGATTTATTTTTATTATGGAAATATTTTATAAAAAATATTCCTTTTTAATAGGTTATGCTATGAGAAAATTGTGAAATGTTTACCAAACCAGTTTAATTTCAACGATCTATGTTATGATGAATGGTCTATGAAACCCATTTAACTTCATGTGTTCTTATATGATTATTGTTTTAGGATATTTTAGAAAAAATATATATGATTTTCACTATGTGATAGGTGGGCCCACAATTATGAAGCCCTCCAATGCATTGGTTAAAGATGGACATCTCATGAGATAAAGAGGACTGAAATGGGGAGTGATCCTAGTTTAGTACGGTAATTTTATCACTATGGTAGTATTGAGACTCAACATTTATGACTACGATGGATTGGGGAGTGAACCCATTACCCTTATATAGTCATGGTAATGAGCCTTGACAAGTAGATAATTTATTTTCTATTCTTATGTGTATGCCACATTTCTATATACCATTGTTATTCTCTTATAGATAATGTTTATTGATTCGTTTATGATTCATGTCTTATGAACACCCATTCATTATTCCATATCTAAATATTATGAAATTTTATATCCATGGTATGGTATTCAAATTTTATTTTCATGTACTCATATGCTTATTCTCATGTTATTCTAATGTGATAATTGATATTTCCCTTGTTTAACCTTATTGAGAATCCAAGCTCAAATTTTTCTTATGTTTCCTCCCTATAGGTTATGAACAAAGGTACTATGTGTGATATGTCTATGAAGTGTTATAATTATTAATATTTTAATTGGATATGACGTAGAACAATTATGAATCAGTTTTCTTGTATCCATGATTTCACAGATACTAGACGTATATGTTTATAGAAAAGGTAGTTATTTTATGTATTCAATATTCATATAAAAATGTGAAATATCTAAGTATAAAAATAATGGGTAAATATATCTTTAATATTTTTTTATAGTGGTTGGTCAAGAAAAGTGGATCATGATTTTGTGAATAATAGAGGAGTGGTGGTGTCCTTTTGTATTTTAAAAAATAAGATGCTTTGAGTTAAATAAAAATTTTAATATAATAAATTCATTTTCATGTGAAAATGGTACAATGTGGGAAAAAATTCAAAATATGATATTGGTAAATTTATCAATCCATTAATCGAATAAAATTTTAATTGTTTTATGTGGAATTTTGAACCTCGTCTTTGTGTATAATCCCTTCATTATCAAATTCTTTCAATAACCATGGTTGTAACATTTATAATACTAAAGGGTTATAAATTTAAATTAAATGTATTAATTAGATCACAAATGGTCTAGGGATGTAATATTTTCCCATATTACATCCCCATTCCCTCTATCATGATTTTTATGATCATTAAATAATATTATAATATATTTTTTAACATAAAATATTGTTTATGAAATTTTAAGAACTACCCAAATACATTAAATTTTATGACATCAAGGAAGGTATATAAATAGAACATAATCTATGTCACTATAAATTCTAAAATATTATTAACTATAAAATACATAAGACTTCAAAAGATCTAAACAATATAACATTTGATGTCATTAAAATCATTTACATTAATTTTTATACTAGATACACAAGAACTATGTCAGTGTTGTGTAATAATTCAAGTTAATTATATTATAAATAGAAAATAAGAATAAATTTTCATCAAAATTAAATAAATAAATAATGTTAATTTTTTTTATATTCTTACATAAAATAGATTTTCTCATATCTGATCACATATGAGAAATTAAATGTAATGGAGTTGAATTTTGGAGTTTTCCTTTATTTAAAATAATTAAAAGGTCCTTATTAAAGGAATATGGATAAAAAATGGTATGATTTAAAATATATAAAGAGGTAGGTAGAATGAAACAGAAAATATAGAATTAATTCGAGTGTCAGATTTATTTTTAAAATCTTATCACATTATTTTCAACCATAATTACATGATTCACCTTTACCGAAGTGAAAATGTTTACCATGGATAATATTATTATGACCAAAATAATATAACCAATTTATGAAATATAAACATCTTGATTAAAAATATGGAATCCATTTTTTTGGATTCCATTTCTTAAAGTGAAAAATAAAAAAAATTTATAAATGAATACAACACAATAAAAATAATTTTTTGAGAAATGTTTATTTAAGTACAAAAAAAATTATACTGAAATGATGAATAAAGAATATTATAATGTAAATAAATATATTATTTCCTTCTAAAAGTGGAATTATTTAATTTAATATCAATATCAATTGATAATTAGACCTATCAATGAAATTAAATTATAGTTTTAAAAATAATTTTTTTCATCATTCACTAAAAATTCAATATTTTCATAAAAATCCAAAAAAATACCCCAATATAACATTGATTTACTATTTAAAAAAATCACATCATTTTTATAAAATAAAATTTATTAAAATACTATAAATTTAATATAATGTTCACTCTAAAAAATAAATAAAAACTATTTTTCATTAAATTATATTATTTAATCATTAAATTATTATACTGAAAATTATGTTCTTATTCACAAAATATTAAGAATTTTTTTGAGTAGGAAAATTATTTATACATACATATATTAATATATATATATCATAATTTTTTTAACTCATATCTATATCATCCAATTCAACATCTAGGTTATATTAAAATAATAGTATTTTATGGATCATTTATACATGGGGTTTGATATTGTATATGCTATCGAGAATTGTATTTTTTTAATATATAGTGGTGTTAAATGTATAAAAAAATGTTCAAATTTACTCAATATCTATTTTTAAAACAGTATAAAACTTTAAAAATGAACCACGTTTTCATTTCAAGAAAAATATTGATGTTTTTCAACTCGAATTCTTTTTTGTTTCTACTTATACTAAAACTCTATGAAAATAATCTCAACAAAAACATAAGAATTGGATATAATTGAATGAAATATTTTAGTCCAGTGGAAAACATGAAATCAACTATTTTTTAAAATTTTTACAGCATTATTTGATCATATAAAATAGATCTCATTCATATGTAAAACACACATTTTTATCAAATAAAAAAATTTAAAAACCATAGTGAGAAAATAAGAATGACTTTAGGAATATTACAGTATTTTATTAATAACATATATTAACTCAATTTATAAATAACTACAGTAAAATCAATAGGATAAATTTTCTTTATTAACACTATATTTATTTCATTTGAAAACAAAACACATTACCCAATTAAATAGAACGCTATACCGGGATCACCCTTTATATAATTGGTATTAGGGTCACCCATATGTTACAATATTTCACAATCACCTCACACAATTAAAAATTAAAATATACCATATAAGAAGAAAAATTTCTTTAAAATTTAAAATTTTCATCATAAGGTCCTTGAACAACTCATTTGAATGCATAATAAAAGTACATTTCATTTTCACATAACCATGTAAAGAAATTTACCCTTTTTATGAATAAAAAATAAAATGAAAAAATGCCATATTTTTTTACAAAATTTTATATTTGATGTTTACTATTTAAAAATATAATGGATTTATCAATTCATTGAAATTTCTAGATGTTGATAAATTCCATTCATTTCACAAAATTTAAAAAAATTATTCCATTCAAACCTAATTTTAAAGACAATCATTTGAAAAATGATAAGAAGTATCATTTGTAAAAATTTAAAATAAAGAAAAATTTATTTTAAGATAAATATTTAAACTTAATTATGTATTAATAATAACATTAATTAAATATTTTAATGAATATTAATATTGAGGAAAATGTTTATAAAATAATAAAATCTTTTAAAATAAGGTTTTGAAGAAAAGTCCCATTATTTGAATATTTTCTTGTGTGATATATTCAATGACTCCAAAATAGTAAAATTATATTGGTTATTTAATTTCTAAAGAATATTTTTAATTTTTACTCCACTATCATTATCCTTTCTTTTTCATTTACAACCATATTATACTTATTTTATTAATTACTTATGTTTATGTCAGATGTTTTGAGGACATTTATTTCAAAATAAAAATGTAGCTTTAGTTAGTTGAACATGGTCAAAGGGTTCATTTTTCTGGAATCTTAAAAATTGGAATCATAATGACATAATAGTTTATAAACTTAATGAAATTTTATGAAAAATAATTAATTACATAATTGAAAAATGAATCGTATAACATTGTGGAGGTAGTAAGCCACACATACACTTGAATAATAATATAATTTCTCAATTTATGTATTGGTATGATAATAGATAATATATTATATTTATAGAATTAAATAATTTCATGATTATAATATATATTAATTTAATCTATCATAATAAAAATCTTTGTAAGGAGGTGATGAAAAATTAACAGATCTCATCACCGAGTTGGAAATCCACATGTACACAAGAGTAGTGTTTTTATTTCCAATTAGATGGTAGAAGAGATGGAATATGGTTGTACCATAATAATAATAATAACAATTTTTTATATCATTAAGATAATTATTATATTATTTATTAATTTTTATGGATGATTTGATGATAATTTAATAACAAATTAACATGAAGTAGGTCAGATGGGAATTATAACTTCTTCTCAGATATGTACCCTTGGATTATGAGTGAAGACTTGAATGATTTTACTTTTGGTAAGTACAAGAACTATAATAATATGTTTACATTGTTTTTAATATTTTCACCCTTATATATTTGTTTTAGCCCTAGTTAACCCTTTTGAAGATTATTGTGTTGTTAATGATTCTTACTATATTAGAGTCAAGATAGATACTATAAAAGTATAAGTGACTAATAACTGTAAAACGGTTTATATTCTTGAACATAAATCATTAAATTATCTTATTAATATATTTTTATAATCCTTAAATAATTAAATAAAATATTAAATCATATACCAAAAAAGTCAGATCCAAGCCCGCTTGGACAACCAAATTTATTAATAAAAAGAAGAGTGTAGAGACATGAAGGAAGAAGTGAGAGAAATATTACAAGTCATAATAGTCATATTCACAACACCCATACCTGGTTATGTCGTCAATATTAGCTTATTCCCACTCTGATTTAGTGTCATATTATATGAGCAGCTCGGTAAATACCTTCCTTAGCTTCAGTTTCTCCATAGATAACTTCTATTTAGCTTTCTTAGAAGAAGACCTAGTGTTCATCGTCTTCGAAACTACAGAATAGTCTTTCCTTGGCTTCCTAATAATTGGGGCAGTCATGACACCCTCACTGTCAGAGATTCCTTTCTTTTCTCCTCGAAAAATCTCACAGTATGATGATTTAGTCATATCCATGTAACTTTCCTTCGCCTCAACATGTATGTCACCCAACATGGAGGGGGAATTATCCCCATTTATGGGAGTTAAAACCTCGTCGCTTTCCTTCCTTTCTTCAGAAGGGCCCCCCTTATTAGTAGGGGAATAAGTCTCCTTTTGGACATGATACTGCGTAAAAACATTCACCATTAAAGCAGGAGTGGGACTCGGGATCTCAGAAGTGACATCCTCACAAGTATTAGGGACACTATGAGATCTTGGCAGAGTATCATCAATTGTCAACTCTTTTCCATTCCTAGGAGTCAGTACATCGACTAACTTCAAAAGAGGTTCATTGTACGTATCGACCTTCTCTGTCGGGGATGGATCCTTCAAATTCACTTGACATTGACAAATATTGGAGGAGTGTCCTCTCATTCCACACTCCTTATAGGTGATGTTTTTGTGACACAACTCTGAAGAGTGTCCCACAACCATGTATTTAGGGCAAAAGAGATGTTTTCTTTCATATTAAACATCAATCAAAATTTGATCAGAGAGAATAGAAAGTGTTATTGTTTCAATGAGAGTTAATCAAAGATAAACTTCCACCAGTATTCTAGCGAAGTTCCCACACCCAACATCTTCCGTTTCCTTATCAAGACAGATGGCTGTTCCAATAGCCGTTACAATATCATGCAAGACCTCTGGATGCCAACAGACCCAATTAAGCCCTTGAAGATGCTTAAATTATTGAGAAAAAAGAATTCAAATTTTTTGAAACCATGGATGTTTATAATAAAAATAAAACATATAAAAATAATAGGGGCACTTTTTAGGGAAATTTTACGGCATTATGTCATAGATTTATCCTAGTTTTAGAAATTTTACACATATTAAGGTAGAAAAATATATATTAAGATTAAAAATTACAATGATGAAAAATAAATATGAATGATATTAGAAATTTTAACCTCATGAATCCAAATATTGAATAAAATTTTCAATAATCAATTTCTATATATTTTAGAAATAAATTTGATTTTAAATTCATTAAAAAATAAAAATAGTTTAAAAAAATGTAATTCTGAACAAAAATCCCTCTTGTACAAAAATAATGTGTTGAACAGATACCTGTATAATTAATTAGACCTTTTATAGTTGAAATATAAATATGTTACATTATGATAAGATAAAAAAATAATGATACTTTTAAACTACTTTATTTTATTAAAATAAATTACATTTTACATAAATTAGCATCTTTCACTATTCACATAAAAAACGATTTCATAAAAATCCCAAAAATTAATTCTAAGATAGATTTTTATTCATGACTTTAAAAAGGAAGGAATTTTTCAAATATAATTTTAAAATTTATATATCATTAATTGGAATAAAATAATACAATGCAAGAAAATGAATTCAATAAGAATAAAAATGTATTTTTTCTGAAAAAACAATTACATATTATTATTATAATGAATAAAAATTGGAAATATAATTAATTAATATTAATATTCCGTGATGTTTTTTTCACTGTTACCTAGATCATCACTTTAATTTCCATTATATAAATTTTATTCACAATAATTTATTCATTAAATAAATAATTGGGGATATTTTTCATTCATAGTATTTTCTAACTCCAATGTTGGTTCATCATTATTTGGGTTTTACAAAAAAACAACTTGATGAATCAAATTATTCCCCATCACATTCTATATAAGATGTGGAATATGAAACTATTGTTCTATATATGAATTAATCTCCAAAAACTATAGAACCTTGAGACTCAAAAACATGAGATACATCTTATAAATATTTTCATAATAATGAACCATGAAACATGTAAGGTAACTAGAAAAAACATTAAGGCTAGGATTCTAGGTAATAAAATGATCTTATTTATCTAAAATTTCAAATGGTCCAATGAAACATGAACATAAAATTCCCTTTCTACCAAAATTATTATCCGTTTTCACTGATACAATTTAATAAAGATATGGTATTGTACCTTGAATGATATATACTTCATCCCGTTTTATTTCTAAAAAACTTTATAAAATAAGATAAACTTATATATTGATAAATAATATTTATATTTTGAGTAATATATTCTACCATCTCTTATATAGATCACTTACTTTCATCATCTTCTTCCCAATGACCAAGAGTCTAATACTTCCTTCCACATAACGCCACAAAATGTTCCAATCATATAATTAAATGAAAACTATAAATATAATAAAAGTCAATTAATGAAATATGATGATACCAACTACCATAAAAATAAATTAAACAAGAAAAAAAATTCTTCTAAATTATAAATCATTTACTATGACCATCCATTAGATCTAGGATGAAAAGGTGTGCTAAAATTGAATTTAGTAGCCAAAACATTTGAAGGACCTTCCAATTTTTTTAATGAAAACCTGTGTTCATGGGTAGAAAAAATAAAGATAGGAACTCCAGGTAACATGAGTATCTACTTGAGATACATTTGATGAAGATGATATAAATATATAATATCTATAATATGGAAGAAATGTTTAGATTTAGTAATATGATCAATAATAACAGAAATAAAATTATTTCATCAATATTTATTAGTAAATTGACCCACGATTTCTATGGATATATTTCCCCATTTTCATTCGGGCAGAAAAAATGCTAAATATACCTTTTAGTAATTATATTTTGACATTATGAAAATGTATCCGATTCTACTACTCTTTACAAATCACTTTATTCCTTATGATCTTACATAATTCGATATATTAATGACATCAACATTGAATCTTAACTAAAAGATCTGTGTTTGTTATGGAATAAATTCTAGCATTTCATTCATTAAAACATTTACCGAAGTATAATAGTACAATTTTATCATAGTTAATGATGTATTATCATTCTGAATCAAATAATCAGCTAATTTTTTTACATTTACTAGATAGTAATGAATCACAAGATCACAATTATTTATTAGTTTAATCTATATTCTCCACCTCATGGTCAACTCTCATTGAGTGAATATATACGTGAAAATATATGATAAATATATATTTCACACTTTACCCTAAATAAATTATTTCTATATACCCATAATATTAAAATAACAACAATATAGCATAAGTTAACTCATGAGGTTTCAATTGAAATGAATCAAAAGATATTATAAAATCATTATTCATCATAACATTACCACGTCCCATTATATGTTTATTATCTTTGATGGGAAATAAATCATTTGGTAAGGTCCAATCCAAAACTGTAGCATTTAAAAATCGTCATTTTAGATAAAGATAACATTCATCACAAACATTATTATAAATGAATTTAACATCTATTTGACTTAACAATGTTTTTGGGAAAGATAAATGGGAAAAACTGTCAATAAACCTATAACATTACAATACCATATTTCATATACATATTTCCCCATGTTTCAGACAAAATTTTACTGGACCATCATTTCAAGATTATTTTGAATAAGTTTCATGATTTTTGAGTTTTCAAACTGTTGGAACATACTTAGGTAATTATTTTTTGTTCATCATAATAATATGTGTACCCCATTTGGTTTCTCTAGTTCGTGGTTCATAGTTAATGAAAAAAGGCGGCCTTCCATACAATCCATGTGGAATTGGATAATGTGTGTTTTCATGGTTGGAACATGGTTAGTCTAACTATGTTTTTAAACCATGAACCCTTTCCAAAATCCCTATGGGGTTTCATAGTTAGATGGATGATTGGAAATAACATTGCTCTCTATCTCAAGAAACCATTATTATGGGGTTTTAATCATAAGAAAATTTTAATTAAAATCCTAAAACCACCTTTATATCGTTTAGGAACCTCCCCTTAGACTATAATCTGAATCTTTGTATTTTTCTAGATCTGTAGAGGTGGTATAACTTCTCTAATATCTCATATTATTTTATCAATGCTCTTGTAGATTTGATTGATCACCCTCTATAATGTGAAACTCCTCTCATTTTGAATTATCATTTAATCATTACTCACCTTCTTAGATAGTTATGGATACTCTTGTTATCAGTGGATTTATACAACTATATAATATAATTTGTTTATTTGGAACACACTTTGATCTTCCACACATTTGATTCTTCATTTTATATTCCTATTTTGGGAGATTGATAATTTGATCTTGTAATAAATACATAGATGGTTCCATATGAATATTCTCTATAATTCAAACCTTAATTTAATTTTTAATTTGAAATTTTAACTCAATTTATTTATATGAATTGAGTTGATTTGATGATTGACTTTGAATGGGAATTGATAATGAAATAACGTTCATTTTCTACAACCTTTGAATTATTCGGTTGATTTTGAGGATATATAGAATTAAATGAAATATAAATTAGTGAAATGAATTGATATTAAATGTTGAGAAAATATTTATTTAAATGAATGATGATTTCGAAGTTCCCGACCTTTCTGAAATCAATATTTTTGGTCTTGAAATTAAAATTTCCTTTTGAAACCAATAATTGTGAAATTAAACTACGAATGATGAATTAAAATATAATGAAATAATTTCCCATGATTGATTGATTGAAGGATTGATTATATCACATGTGATCCTAAGATGTTATTGGGTTAATTATAAAAATTCTAGGAATTTGGCTCCATATTAATGTATTGAATATGAAAACACTAAATACACTGTATTGGGAATTATTTCCCTAGATGTGGTGTTGATAGGTTATATATTGTTGGAATGATCCTTAGGGAAGTGTCCACACACACATGAGTTGTATTTCTTGACTAAGTAGTGTGGGGATCTTAGAGATAGAAACTAAATAACATTAGTGTATATGATCATGATGCTCTATTTTTATTTGATTATTACATGTTAGTGATTTTTTTAAACTGATTTACTCTTTTACATTATATTTTTTCAAGAATGCTAATTTAAGAACTTTTTTTATATATATTACATCTATATGATTAAAAAAAATATTTTTACTAAAATTATGATACATCATTTTTCATTTATTTTATTTATATAAATTTAAGAATAAACAGTTTAATTTTTCTGGAAATTCATATAAAAACTTTTTTCAAATACTATAAGGCTATTTTTTCTCTCACCCAACCATTTCTTTTCGTAATTTTTAGATTAAGTTATGGTTGGTGAAATAAAAGGGAAATTTCCACATTGAAGTGCTATATGTCCTTGATTCATGGGACATTTTGGGATAGTTTTGATGGGAGGAGTTGTAGTCCACTTGTTACATAAGGATTATAAGACATTCCCTTTGATAGATGTTGTACTAATTTCTTTCATATGTTTTAATTTTTGGGATTTCAACTTGATTTTTATGGTTATTTTCTCCTTGATGAGTCGGTGGAATAATGAATGTGTATTTTTTATCCCATCCACTATTCTATCTCGGATGTTTTTATCCTGAAAAAACTGTCACCATTGACCTATTGTTAATTTCATATTATAGTCAAAAATTAGAGGGGATCAGGAACACCCATCATTACCTATCAGGGCCGAATCATATACACATATAGTAGGTTAATTTTGTTGGTTTATGAAAATATGGTATCATTTGTGTGAGGTTTTTCACAATTCCTAGATGTTGTTATGTAGTTATAGACGTCTTTGTAGACATGACGATTGATTTTTAGGAATCAAGGGGAAATTATGATTGAGTTCTTGTCTACCAGTAATTATTGAAATCATTGAGTCTCCATGACTATTTTAAATACCTGTAATAGTGTAATAAATTAATATGATTTTAGTTTTTTTAAATATGGTCTGAGTATTTTGAAATAAATTAAAATTTTAGTACTATTTTGATGGAATATATATTGTTGTAACTCTAGGTTATGTTGCTGATTTGAGTATCCTTGTCATTGTTTTTGTGTTTCATTTTGGTGTTGTGTAGTACCCTTTCACCCAACAGGCTATTTGAACATACCATTAGTGGGATATACCAATGATCCATGGAAAGATATGGCTCTATATTATTAGAATATTGTTATGATAATGGTGTTCAAACTCTAATATATAGGTTAGTTGGATTCAATCATTTATATTTAGCCTCTAGTAGTGGAACATCCTAGGATTTATTCTGGATATCATACTCAAGGGTTTATAGAATAGAGAAAAAAAAATCATTTATCTCTTAGATTATTCTAAAGAAGGAGTTGATTGGGTTTAAAGGATTGATCTACATTTTGTTTTATTGGAAATTCAAAATTTAATAATGCTAAAATGTGATACCTTCATGATTTAAGGGCCTAAAAAGAGGTGGTGGGATTCAATGTTAGAGGAGAAGAAACATGAATTCTTAGAGTGGAATCTATTTGTAACTCTTTTAAATGAATAGTAATATCATGATTTAATGGTTTTGGAAAAGGATATGGTGATTCTTAACCTCAAAAAATTGATTGGATCATGACTTAGTTTGAAACCCTCTTTACAAAACATGACAATTTTCTCCTAAGGTATTGATCAGTTAGAAGTATAAATCCTAATGATTTCTGATGGGACATTAATATGACATCAGATATTATTTTTTTCATTCTCAAGAAAACAACTCATGGGGACATGCTGGATAGTGTTTTGATGGCTGACCATGACATGGTTGGTAAGTTAGGGTTGATGAGAGTTATTCTTAGTCATAGTTTCATTTTAGTTATATATTTTAATTGAATGAAGAAGAATGATTAGTTCCATTATGAATATCGATAGTTGGAATCATACACACCTTCTTCTATGTTTTTTAGAGGCATATTTACTTTCCACTATCATGGTATATTTAGGAATTTTTACCCAGCTTCCACAAAGGCTAGAATTATTTCATGAATATGCAGGCTCTCTTTCCACCTATAGATAATTTTTCAGGTATTTTCATTCCCATATTATGGAAAAGGATTATCATCAACTAAATATAGTCCATTTTAATAATATGATTGAAATAATTAGGGATTCTAGACATAGGTATATGTAATGATTCTTTTTTGTGTAGTGGATGAGTCTATAGAGGAAGCTGATGTAGGGAAAGTGATAGTGAGAGGGTCCATCACTACAACTTCATCTTCAATGTCTAATTTATCTAAAATAGGTATATCTAATTCATTAGTATCGACTAACATTGTAAATCTATTAAACTAACCCACTGGAAATTTGTCTTATGTGATGGATATTTCTATTCCCCTTAAAATGAAGCGGAAGAAAGGTCTCTTAGGCCCTTCTTGTTCCTTCTATTTATAAGATATTGAGCTTAAATGGAATTTTATAGATATATATATGAAAATTTATATGTCATTATCAATAGGGTGGCTTAATTTCATAAATATCTTGAATTTATGATAATATGTATAGGGTCTCCTTTACTACCCTGATGTTGTGTTCCATGATTTTATGGGAAAATTATACTTAAGGAAATGTAGAGCCACAACAAATTATCCATAGTTGTATAGGGTGATATCCATTTTAACTTTCTTCCTAGAGACAAAATCATTGAGTTGTTATCTTTCTTCAGTGGTTGTTTAGTTTTCCAATCTATTTCTATATACCTTTTCAAGCATGTCAGTGATAAGGGATGCAATGTTCACTATTGACTTGGTAAAAAGTACATAATATATCACTATTCAATCATACCACATGGAAGAAGCTGAAATAAAGTAGTAAAAGACTTAATTTTTAGATATTGTGGATAATGGATTTATATACCCAACTCTATCCCCTTGGGTGGAACATGTTCATTACATAATGAAATCTTTTAGTGCATTTCTCCTTTGTGTATATTACTAAAAAAACAATTGAGTCACTATAATGAAAAATTAGTTTTTTCCTTGGATAAATGATTTATATGATTAATTAAATTTGTAAAAGTGGTTCACAAAGATTGATCTTCAGTATAATAATCAATATTATAGCGACCTGTGCCTTTTACATAAAACATTTCATGATTTTAAGCACAATTAATCATTAGAGTACATGCCAAGGATCGTTATATATAGTGTCTTGGATGACTAGGTACATATAACATAAAACATGGGGAAAAAAACTTCTTTATTTAATATCCATAAATAGGTTCTAACTTCCTTTGATCCATTACATCTGTATAGGGTACCCTAGGAAAACATGAACAAAGGGATGAGCTAAAAAGACAAGTAAGGGAATGAACATAAGGATACTTATCAAGAACTTGAGTTAGTAGGAATGGCATAATGATATACAAAGCATGAAACTTATAAAATCATTTAATATAAGAATGGGATCATATAAACATGGGATCATATAAATTTGGCAAAATCATAAAACATTTCCTTAGTACGGGTCAAGACCAACCGCCAATCCCGTTTCCCATTTCAGTACGGTTCAAGGCTAACCGCCAATCCTGTTTCACATCGCATCTCATGAGACTTATCTTTACCAAATGCAATGGAACACTATCCGGGCACACCCATATCAACATTTTCATGAATATTCTTACCACATAAATATTCTTAACACATATACAATCATACATAATCATCCATACATAAACATAAGGGTACACATGGAAAGAGTTGGGTACCACAATCATGACATAAATCATAACCCATGGGTGTATCAAAAAAGTGTTCATGAAAAGAAAACTATTAGAACATACAAGGATTTTAATAGGGTAAAAAAGTCATATAAAATGGTAAGTGGTGTCAAACATAATGACGAAATATGGGAAATGTATTTTTGAAACATTAACATTAAAACATTTTTGTGCGGTTTTAAGGAAAATACTATAGAGATTTTAAAATAGTAAAGAAGAAATTATTTTATTTGAGACCAGAATTGAACCAAGAAGGTTCTTATAATAAAAATACTTAATTTAAAAAGACAATGGTGTCTTAAATTATAATATAGTGTGCATTTGAAATTGGTTAAAATATCTGGAAATTCCTTTAAAACGAGTGTGCTTATTGGTATGTATCGAGGAGAGATTCACTTAAAAGAATATATATCCCCAAAAGAGAATTAGATATAGATCTTAGATCATGAGTTTGGAGCATATAAGCAGAAGTTTGATGTTCTACATAAAAGAAAAGGGAACTATATTTTTTGTAAAAATAATGATAGGGCAACCCGAAGAAATAATGGATGTTCGAGAAGAATCCATTATGGTTTATTGGCATGGTATCAGGTGTAACTAAGAGTGATTGATGAGAGAGATAAGGAGTATCTCATCACTTTTAAAATATTAGTGCAGTTTGTTTAAGGTTTATAAACATACCCCATCACTTGGTATTACACAAAAATGCAAAGCATAGAGAACAATCTTGATTAAGAGTGAAAAGGGGAGGATCCCTTACCTTAAATCTGTTGGTGTTCTCAACTTGTTCATAAAAAAATAAATAAAAAAATTATTCTTATTTATTAATAAGTTCAGAACCTCTTATATATTGAATTTATTTATTATAAACCTTTTTATTTCATTCAAAGCCTTTTTTATTAGTTACAAGGTTCAATTTCATTGTTCGAGCTCGTTTGTTTACTTGGCTTTAAAAGATCGGTTCATTTATATTGAAGTTTGGATTATATGCAAGATGAAAGTGGTTGTCCAGAATTGAAGTTTTATTATTTAGTTCATATTGAAGAGATTACATAGTTTTATTTTTAATTATGTTTCTTTGAGTGAAGTTGAATTATTATATATATAACCATAGTGATAACCGTTTTTGTTAATCGGTGGATTTGATTACAAAGAATGTGTTTTGCTTTATAACTTAACTCCATTTTTACCGAATAATTATAGAACCAAAAATAAGATATATTAAATATATAATAATCTGGTTAAACCATATCAAAAATGGTTTCATTATCATAATTAATGATAATAAAAGAAATTGATAAACTGTTGTCCTTGAATGTGCTAAATTAGCACATCTCAAATAGTGATGTCATTTATTTCAAATAAAATGGTGGGGAAAGGAGAGAAAATAATGAAATATAAAACTAGAATGAAGACATTCCATTACATGTATTTTACTAGATTTATCATACTATTATGGTGAATGGAGGCGAGGAAAGAAATAAAAAGAAAAGAACATAAAAGATAAAGTGAAAATTGGGAAGAGGAATTTACATCTTGAGACTTCCTCCTTTGAGAACATCTTAAGGGGAGTGGTTTTGGTATTTTGATGAGGTTGGGAGATTTTAGACGTTGGGGAGGACCTTGGGGAGAGATATGGGTAGAATAATGGCAAGGAACAAGGCTTGAGAGGAGTAGAGAGAAGAGGGGGTGAAGGGGGGGGGGGGGGGTTTATAGTGGATGAGAGGAGGGATTTCATAATATTATAATCATTAATTTATTATTTCATCCCAATACTAGGGATAGTAAGTATTACATGACCAATAATAGTGATTTTATCATGTGATCCCAAAACAATTGGGTTTACATCATCAGAACATCATCGATGACTCAATTAATACATTATTTAGCATTTATTTTGAATTATCAGATTCTACTATTCATAAAAACTTCAACTATTTCAGAAAAATACCAAAAATTCACCCTAACCATTTTTCAACATGTATAATCCAAAAATGAAGTCCATTTTGAATTTTTTTTCTAAATATCATTATTTTTATATTTATTTAAAATAATAATTTATTATCAAAACCAGTTTTAAAACATTCAATAACTTATTCTAAAATATAGGTATATCGTACTTCAAATTTGAATATTATTTTTATACCATCATAGGTGAGTTTACTATTCATTAGGGTATATCCCTATTCATAAGAGTATGTTACTATTCACTAGGGTAGGTTACTATTCACAAAAAAAATAAGTTTTCTTTATCAGACTCTAAATTACTTACTAATTACAACCGTGTGTGCCTGATTTTTGAAATTACAAACACAGAAGTGATGAACTTATGTTTAAAGGAATCTTAGCACTTAGTAGATCATTATATTGTGTTGTCATGTGATTTTATGACATACTTATGAGAAGGTAATTTCCATTGAAAAACATTGGGTAGTTACAAATACCATATAATCATGGAATCATACATCATGAGGATAGTATTCTAGAGTAGGTATGACCATTATGACTTCAATTCTATGCCTTATGTTCCAAAAAATGATTCGGTAGTTTGTAGGACACTAAAGAACATGGTATATCATGAGTATCTTGACTCATGATGCTGGTATTTTTGAATGATTGTTTTTTCTACGAAAAAATTGATGAAGATCATTTGTGTCATTTGAGAACAATTCTATAGATTTTTAGAGATCAATGATTTTATTCCAAGAAGTGAAAATGTAATTTTTTATTTAAAAAGTAATATTATTGTGAAATGTGCTCCAATAACATGGTTTTTTAGTTAACCATGTGATCTTGTAGTCTCTTATGGAATGAGAACAAGCACACAATTTTTTTGAGATTAAAAGATTTTTAGTATTAGTGGGGTATTTCAGTTGATTTGTTAAGAATTTATAAAAGTGGGATTCTCCATTGACTACACTCACTCAGAAAATAGTAAAATTGTATTATGATATAAATTTTTGAATTATTTTATTTATTTGAGGTTCCATTATATATATTGTTTTTCAATATCAACTATTTTAGAGGTTAGGTTGGGCTCTTTGGTATTTTTTCAATTATTAGGATATGGTTTGTATTGTGTTCTCATATATGGTAATCACATAGTTTCCAATAGTTTTCAAAATCATAGGACGAACTAAAAAATATATTACAAAGAAATCATTGCTATGATACATTCTATTAAGTAATTTTGTAATTAATTTGGTGGATAATAGTTCAAATTTTATTTTCATAAAAAATTTCATGTTATATCATCTTATAAAAATATTTAAACATGCATCAGAGGTAATGAGTGGAGTACCAACTATAAATTAATCTTTATATTAACTTCATCCCTGGTAAGGGAAATTTCATTGATGATTCTTTGAGTAGGAATATTAAAAACCAATCCAATAATGATTAATCAAAAAGTGGAATCTGATTGTAATCATTGATCATTTTCATTTTTTAGTTCGGAAGGATGATATTGATATTGTTTTGCAAAGTGATCTGTTGAATTAATTACTTATTGAAATGATTATTTGGTAGAAAAATTACATTTATTAATTAAATGCCTTTAAGGAAACTATTTATGGTGGGGGGGACCATCAATGAGTTGTATTTCTCATATGACATTATCAAAGGTTTTCAGATCCAGTACAGTGTACTGTTGCCCATGATGAAATCTATGATGGTGGATTATTATAATTAAAAATGTATAGAAAATATTATAACTAGGAATACTCATTATGAAATAAAAAGACGATTATAGTGGTCATGTATGAGATGAGGAAAAACAATTTTTTTTCTGTTTGTAATACATGTCAACAGGTTAATGCTAAGAACAAGAAACCATCAAGTATTCTTCAGCCCCTAACTTTTCAAAAATGGAAGTGGGATGGGATTATGATCGATTTCATGATTTGGTTGTCGCATACCCCTTTAGAAATAATTTTTTTTTTCTGTATTGATCGATTGGTTGACCAAATCTGCCCACATCACCACCATTTATGGTAAAACCAATGTTAAGGACTTAGGAAATATGTATGTGTAATAGATTCCTAGATTGTATAGAGTTCCATATATTATAGTTTCTGATAAATATTTATAGTTCACTTCCCATTTATTTAAATACCTCTAAGAGGCGTTGGAATCCCATGTTATATTGAGAATTAAATATCATCCAAAGATGGATGACCAAGTGTAATTAGTTATACATGTATTTGAATACAATATTTATGCTTACGTTATCATCCTTAGTGGAGATTTGGATAACAAATTAAACTTGTTATGATTGTATATACTAATAGTTACCCATAACATGTTAGGATATAATTTTTTTTACCATTCATGTAATTCCATATAAATATGTATTTTTTATGGAGTTTGGTGAATCCACCCTTAATGGACAGAGTTTGGTCCAAGATATGATGATAAATATTTATTTAATTCTGTATAGGTTGTCGATAACTTAAATATGATATAATTATTTTGTGTTGAGCAAGTGTTGATTCAACAATTTCATTAATTTTTTTTTGATTCTCAGAAACACCCATATCTTTGTTAATAATAATGTTTTTTTAAGTGAATATTAAGAAAATTATATTCATAATAATATTTATTCTAGATGAATATAAAGGTGATTTGATCTAGGGAAAATTATGTGATTAAATATTCAAAATGTTTTTTAGTGTTCTGGAAACATCGTACATACCCTATATTTATAAGAATAACACATGGTTTGGAAATCATATGTTTGGAATGGAATATATGCATCCTATAACCTATGTTGTTGGAATTGTATGGATCTACAACCTTATGTTTGGAATAAACACTGCATTTATTAGAATAAATATATGGTTCATCAACAACTCTTATTTGAACAACTGAATGTCTTCATCCTTTTGTTTTATGTTTGGGGAAACATAAGGAAATGCTATATTTGACTCGTCAACAATAATGTTTCAAATTAATGATATTATTTATGTTTTTGAAAAATATTTTGATGGAATAAAATATTTACTTAAATATGTCTTATGAATGATTCAAAGTATCATATTAACCAGAGTAAATCAATCCTCATATTAACGGATGTTATGAATCACTTGATTGATTTTTAATTCAAACCAGCATGATTTATTTTTTAGTATTTGTTGATGCATTTTATTGGATCTATTAAAATAATATTATAAATATTGGGATATTCATATTTTGAAGATATTTTAGAATAAAAGATATATATATATACTAATTTCATTGGAAAGATGTGTTATTGAAATTTAAAAGTATATTTTTTCTTCAACGATACACTTTCGGTGACATAGATGTGTTGAGATAGTCGTAGCTGTTACTGTCACCACTTCTATACCTTATGTTTAAATCTTTTTCTACAAGTTCGATAAATAATTTTATATAGATACACTTTGGATACATACATGTTCTTAAATATGCCTCATGTTTTCTCCACTATTGCTTAAAGAAAGCATGTTCAACATTGATGATCTATTTAATACTATTACACATTATTGAAGATGAAACTTTTTCATTTTCAACTAAAACAGTGAGAAAATATGTTTTATGAATCATATAAATATTTATTAATTTACTAGAGTTTCTACTAATCGGACTCATCCATGGTGGTGCGGTAGTGTTAGATTCATGAAGTAAGATGTGGATAAATTGTTTCATTATAAATAAACTAGAAGGGATTTAAAAAAATGTTTTTAAAGAAGTCAATTTTCAATTCTCTATTGTAGAGGTTTTATGAAAATATAAAATATTTAGTAAAAACCACCTAGACTGTGGAGAGGGAATTAGTGGAGTGGACTAGGGGATCTTTGTGCCATGAAACATTATACATCACTATGTTTATTACCTTATTTATTTCCACAACTTATAAATTTCTATAAAAACTAAAAGGTTAACTGAATAAAAAATATAGTTTCTTTGAATTTTCAAAATATTTTAAAAGTATTGAAACTCACACTCTCTTATGTCTTCGTCATAGACATTCTGACCCAACACATGGTATCAAACAGTTGGATCTATTGTATATTTATCTTTATGGAAATCTATTTTTTCTCGATACCAACAAGATGTATCTTAAACAAGGATCTAATGATATATTTTCATTTTGAAAATCCTTGAATTATATTTCATTCCAATACCAAAAGGTTTTACCAAAGTATCTCTTTGTCTCTAACAAACCCGAGTTATTGTTGAAAATAAAAAAATATCAAAATGGCTGATTCTAGAGAATGTTTGTCTATGATTCATGATATATAAATTATTGGAAATAATTTTGGATATTTGAAGTCTCACATGATTATTTTTTTAAAAACTATTAGAATAAGTGTTTTTTAGAATGTTTTAAAGCCTTGTAAAATTCTTTAAGAAGAGATGGAGATATGTGATGATAATCAATAAATTGAATATGATATTAATTCGAAAGTAATCAATTCCATTTTCTATTGATTAGGTACTAATAAGTTTAGAATTGTTTCTAAATTTTCTACGATAGATGATATGTGGAATACTATTTCTGTTTTCTATATATAAATTATTAATATTATAATGTTGAGATAAAATATTCCAATTGTAATATTTAATATTTTTAGAATGAATGATAGTGAAATCATCACTCAGATGAATTGGAGACTAGTTGAAATTTTCAATAATTCTGCTTCTTTGGGAGATCTAGTTATACAGTCAGATGAAGCATTATATGTTCTTAGAGTTTTCCCATCTAGGGGGAATGGAATATTTTAAACTATATGGAAATAAACATCAGTGAACGATTTAGTAATGAAATAATTAATTGTAACCTTGGGGATTTATGAAGATTATATGTAGGAAAGGGATAAAATAATAAAAAATATTAGGATTATAACAAGAACACTAATTTGGAAGAATCTTCTAATTCATGTCATCCAAATATTGATAAATATTTATCAAATATTATTAAAATTAATGAAAAAGTGTACAATAAGATAAAAATATATTTAATAATGTAGATGTTTTAAATGAAAATAGAATTTTTTTATATAGGATAATTGTCATTTGTTTAATACTAAAAGAAAATATGGTTATAAATGAAATTGAAATAAATATATGATTTCTAATTGGAGTGACTCTTCTTTTTCAAATGTTTAATTATATATAATTCTTAGATAGATCATAAAAACCAAAATGAATGTCTTATGGCTCATACTAATATGGTAAAATATTCACACAATAAAAACTGTAACTCTGAAAAAAATTATTAGGAAGAAATAAATAATTAGTTCATTAGTCTAAAAGAAAAATTTGAAACCTCAAAAAAGGATCATAGAAATAATAGAAAATATTATGATTCTATGCTATTAGTAAAAGAAATTTTTTTAAAAAATTATATATTTATAATTTAATTCTTCGAAAAGTTCTCGTGAACTACATGAAAAAGTATAAAATAATTACAAGTTGAAGTAGAATCATTAGAAAGTACTTATAGTATATTAAATAAAGGATAAAAATCTAAAAATTATTTTATTAGAAATAAACTTATAAAAAATGAAAAATATGGAATCAATTATAATGGTGAAAAACCAAAGTTATATAGGAATTATTTTTTTATGGTTTGATATGGAAAATTATATCAATTGTAATTTTTTTATTGTGGTATAAATGGAAATTATAAAAATGAATGTTTCTGTAGAAAACCTCAATATTATATTTTTATGAATGTTTATTGATCAAAACAATTATAAACTATAATAGTGTAAATTCTACACAAAATAGACAAATTTTATTACATAAAACATTACTTGGTAACACCGCCTGAACCAAAAGAATATGGGTACCAAAATGAACTTGTATTTAGTTTTTACAAGAATACACATATTATCTACATTGATAAATCATTAAGTGGTTGAAAAAAAGTTTATGGAAATTTCTATCAATGGAGTGATCAACTACGATTCATTTATTTATCAAAAAATCCTTATAACATGAACTAATCACCTTGGAAGTGTTTTGTTACTATTTTAATATATTTGTTTTGTTACATTATTTTTTTACATAGGGGAGGAAATATTTTATGATTAATTTTTAAAATCATTTATTCATCTTTAAATTAAAATATTAATAAATAATCTATATAATTAAATAACTTATTTTTTAAAATACTCAAAATTGGTTTATTAAAAACTAAACTCTTTGTTTAATATTTTATTTTCAACATTTTGTTCTTAAAATATTTTATGAAAATATTTTCTTAGAATATATTTCTGATTTAAAATTTAATTTAAGAATTTTAAATTTATATAGATTATTATATGTTTTTCGACTCAAGAATGTGAAGGGTCATCTACATCTTGTTAGAAAAAACCAATAGTTTTCTCTAAAACCCTATAATATTCTTCTTCTAAAACCTTTAATGTTCTTATTATTTTTCAATGTATATTTTCAAGGCCTTCTAAAACTAGTATAATAATAGATGAAGGGTTATAAAAATTTATATTTGGAGAAAAGTCTTTCTTAAATGAAAAGGAAACACAATACTTCTTTTGATATGGTAAGGAAATTGTTGGTTTCGTTTATTAATGATTCAAGTGAAGAATATTATAGATGAAATAGGTATGTTCATAGTTTGGAAGAATCATAAGTTTCAACATTATAGAAGCTTAAAAATGAATTTTATTAAAAATAAATTATATTTAAATTCAATATCTTAAATGGAGAAAAAATATACCTGCAAATATGAATACATCTAGAAATTTGTATGAAGAGATACCGAAATATTCAGATTCAAGAATAGTGTTTGATGCACTTCAAATAGAGTATCGGGTTGTGAAAGAAAGTTCAATCTTAAAAGGAGAATATGAAGTGTTAAAAATAGGGATGTTAAGTTGGAGGGATTTACTCAGAATAGATACTTTTAATAATTTTTAACTGGATAATATGATTTTTTATTTTAACATATTTCTTCTTCTTCGTTATATGAAAGATCTAAAAATATTCAAAGTAGAGTAGAACAAATATCAAGAGTTTAGGAAGATTTAGATTAATATTATTAATGTTTTTAATGTTTAGATAATTTATCTTATCCTTCCTAATATGTCATCTTTTCTTTATTTCTTTAGTGTATTTTAAAAAATCTTATATCTATTTTTAAATTTTTATGTTCTATAAATTTTTTAGTGATTCAATTTTGAGAAATATATTAATATAATATAAAAATATTACTTTCCATGAAAATAAATTATTTATTGAATTATTTTATGTCTTATGGGGAGTTATTTTATATATTTAGATAGTATTATAGCATGTATCAAATAATCTAATACACTTAGTACAAATTCTTATTATTTATTAGATAATGTTTTTTAAATTCTCATGGATTCTTTTTTATCCCTTTATATAAATTTAGGAGGAATTTTATATTACAACATAATCTAATCTTTTTTATTTCACAAAAAGTAGAGAAGTTTATAGGTAGAAAATGAAGAAATAGAGATGTTTTTGAAAAATAGAGAAGTTTTTTGGGGAGAAAAATGATAAATTTTTATTGAAGGGGTGATTTTTGAATAATTTATATAAAATATCTTTGAAAATAATAATTATTTGTAATGAAGGGGTAAATAATTTTTTTTTTGTTTTGTTGTTCCCAAACACCCAAATTTATGTTAGTAATAAATTGTATTTTATGTGGATTTTAGGAAAATGATATTATTTAGAATATTTATTCTGGATACATATACAAGTCATTGATATATTGAAAATTATCTTTCTAAGCATTTTGAATGTGTTTAAGTGTTCTGAATATAATAACCATGCCCTACGTTTGTAGGAATAAAGTATGTTTAGGAAACCCAATATTTTTAATGGAATGTATAGATCATTTAACCTATGTTTTTTGAAAAATATGGATCAACAATCCTATGTTTTGAAGAAACCCTATGTTTATTGAAATAAACATATAGTTCATCAACCCTTATTTTGTGAACAACAGTACATTATAAACCATATGTATCAAGATTGTGGCTACATGAATAAAACCCATATTTAAGCAGTCAATGATGAAGATATAAATTAAATATTTTTTCCATGTTTTTTACAATGATCTTGGAATAATAAAATATCTCCATAATTTTGTTTTATGACTAATTGAATAGAACATGCTCATAATTTTTAATCATTACTATTCTTAAGGGATGTTTTGACTCTCTTGAATGATTTTGAATGCAAATATTTTTTGATTTATTATGTTTTATTTGTGGAAGCCATTACTAGGAGTTTCTAGATTGAAAATATAAATATTAGTATGGTATTTTTTTCTATATATGATAGAATACAATAACAACATATATATATACGCATTTAATTGGAAGGTTTTGTGCTTGAAATTTGCAGTGTGTCATTTCCCTTATTGGTAAAATTTGGACAAAAACATGTTTTGATTTATTCTCTTAAGTTTCTATCACTATTGTTATACCTGATCATTATATATTCTTCCTCACGTTCAATAAATAATTTGTTAGAGATACTCTTTGGAGACATACATGTTTATAAATCTGTCAGGTTCTTTCTGTACCAATACTTAATGAAATACTATGCAATATTGAAAATATATTTTCTACTTTTGAACATTATTAAAGATCACACACATCTTTTAGTCTCTATTGTAACTATGAGAAATTTGTTGTTCTCAATAAAATCAATTTCTATTGATTTATTGGAGTTTCAACTACTCAGACTCAGTCATGGTGGTGATGGAGTGTCATATTATTAGAATAAGAATGTGATAAATAAGATCCTTATAAAAGGACCCCAAGGCCCTATAAAATACTTGTAGTAAAAGTGTCAACTTCATATACTCAATTTTAGAGGTCTTATAATAAAAGGAAATCTCTAATGAAAATCAATAATCTTGTGGAAAAAGAATTGGTGGATTATACAAGGGGATATTTGTGCCCTAAACCACTATACACCATAGTGTAATGGGAATTTTTTTTCAAATGTTTACTAATCATTAAGAGAGAGGGAGTGGTTCAATGAATAAATAAAATAACTTCATTCAATCTATCAATGATTTTAAAAGGATCAAAATTCACCCCTCTTGTGTCTTATTCATAGTCATTCTGACCCCAAATTTTATAGATCTATATTTATTACCATTATAGTTTTTAGTTGGTGGCCAAGTATTTTAAAGAGTTTCACCTCAGTCGGGTCAATTATTTCTTGTAAAATAGAGAAAACATTCACTGAGATATGTGGAATTGTATGATAGTGTTGTAAAGAATGGAAAGGCTTCCTACCATCCGTTCTTTCCACATCAATTTATGTCGATTCATAATGTGTTTCATATAACATAGATTAAATAGTTTTGTTCTCACCTATCTCATATCTGGTTATTAGAAGTCCATAATGCAAAAACATATTAATCCATGGCAGAGTTGAAATTATAGATTTTTAATAATGGATTGAAGGTTCATTACGAGAATTATATACCTTTTAATTCATTTTCTTTGGTATCTTGGTTTTGATTCTGAGGACACTTACAATATTGAGGCACTTATCAGAATGTAGTGGTCTCATTTCTTTGAAATGGATTCTCTTATTATGCATTCAAGGGGATGAAATATTTTTAGATTTGGAGATTCTAACATCTTAATAATTGATTTTAGGCACTTATAACCCATTTTTGATCAATTAATCAATATTAAATATGTTGGGTTATTTTTACATTTTTTTTGTGAATTATAAAGGTTTAGGAGGTTGTTCATGGTCAGAAAAAGATTAGGGAAAACTATGCAGTTTATCCCTAAACGCTATGTTCCCCATTTTATGGTTCGGAAGGGTGGGTCATTATTAGTGAAAAAATGTCTTTCCTCCATTCCTAGCCATCCATCCCTAAAGAGTATGTGTTTTCATATATGTAAAAAAAATTAAATAATAATGTGGATGAAGAATTCACTCTTTCCATAAGCCCAAAGATGGTGAATTGTTAAGAACATGATTATTATTAACCATGCTGCCTATGGAAACCATTATTTTTATTACACAATTAAACATAATTTATTACATAAAATTCACTTGATACAACATAGAATATTGAGAGTTAAATTGTATTTGGTCCTTAGGATCATTACATAACAACTTAAAATATGAAATACAACATCTTTATTGAAAACATCCTTTACATGACCACTACATTCTCTCTGACATAGCATTGCATGGGACAACCTGAGGACATGCATAAGAAAAGGGTGAGCTATAAAGACCAGTAAGGGAATAATCATGGAATAACATGAGAAATACAATACATGTTACACAATAGGCATATCAATAAATAACAAGAGAAGAATAAACATAAATTAATGATAAAGCATGATAATCATAACATGGAAATGTGGCGACAACAATTAACATGGAATTAGCATGAGCCAAGTCTCATTGCACATAGAGCATGAATAAATCATCATTGCACATGAAGCACGAGTAAAACCTCATTGAACATGAATTGACATGAGTAAACACCCATTCCACTTGACATATCATGACACTATACTTTATCTAATGCTTTGGAGTGCTATAAGGGCACACCCTTCTTAAACATTTCATTTCATGCATAAGTGTGCCACATGGATCATATAACATGGATTCCTAAAACATAACCATTTATTATATGATACAGGATTGTGGAATTCATAAATAAAACTCTATAATCAATAAATAAGTCTTTATAAAGGTTAATACCCTTGATATAGAAATGGGCATGGAATTCACAACACAACAACATTGGCTTAAAAAATTGGTGCAATTTTGGCAGCGTAACTACGTGACGTAAGAATTCATAAAAATGTTTGATAAGAGATGAATGGGTGTCCCATCATATTTAAAATAAGTGGACAGTAAGGGGGTCATATAGATACATGTACCAAGAATTGAAATGGAATTTAGGGCCATGATACAAAATAATTTCTTGAATGTAAAAGAAGAGAGAGAAATTTCTTTCAGATATTTAGCATAGTAACGGGTGCACATGGGTGGAATTTAATGAGAGCGAAAGGGGTATCCCATCATTCAAAAATAAAGAGGGAAATATTTGGGAGGTTAGGAACCATACCCCATAATTTATAATTGAAATTAAAAGTGCATAACAACATTATGAAAATTGGACAAAAATTAGAAAGGAAGAGAAACCCTTACTTGGATGTGTGCCTCCAATGGCCTGGGATAGGATTGAGAGAGGCTTCATGGGAGCATGGAGAACCTTTGAAGGATTTCAGAGAGAGGAGGGAAGAGGTTGGACGAACTCCAAAGGATTTGAGTGAGGAGGAAGTGGGAGATTGGGTGGGTTTATATAGGAAAGGTGAGGGAATTCTTTATTATTTAGGTTTTGGATACCTCACTTTAAACTAATCCAAACCACAAACCAGATCGTGGTTTTTGCCCACGATTTTTGGAAAAGGTATGTGGAAAACAATATTTTATAATTCAAAATTCATAACTTATTAAAATAATGGGGTTGCTTATGTTAAGGTGCGTCACACTCCCAAGGAAAACAATTTTAAAAGACAAGATGTTTAATAAGTCTTGAAGGGTCAATTAATGCTTTGTAAAATAAGTCAAACAAACCCAAAATAAAATTATTTTAATGGAAAAATATATATTGGCCGAAAACAAATCATATAGTGTTATATTACATCACTATTGGGTCATTATGATGTCATAACACATATTATATATTTAAACGATATTTAATTTTTACCCAAAAATTTGACTCGCTCAAAAAATTATCAAAAATTAACCATTGGATAATTTTGACATCCTGATTACAGAAATAATATTCATTTAATCTGAATAATTTTCTTAAAATTTTAATTTTCACTTTTAAAATAAAAACATACATTTATCGAAAATTCATGGGTTTTGATAAAAATTGCTTTCAAACCTTAATAAAAATGACAATTGCATTCATAAAATAATAAGATCATTTATATTTAATAAAAATTAATTTAATAATAATAATATTATTATTTTATTAAAATATTATTTTATTAAAAAATCCATTAATTCATCAAAATATATTTCTTAGTTGAACATTAACCAAAAATACTATTTGTTCTTTAAAAAACTATTTACAAGTTTACAAAAATAAGATGAAAGTATATTCATTAATATATACAAAAATAAGGTACATAACCATAGTACTCGGGATTTGTTATGAAACTCCTCAAAAAAGCTACATAATACCTAAGGGTAAGGTGTGTGATGGTGACAGACTCTTGGAGTGGCTCGGATAACATTGCATGTGTGGTGATCTCTATCAACATCCACTTCTCCGTAGATGGTTCCATTTGAGCTTGACATGATGAAGATCAAATTTTTGTTGGTAAAGAGAGAAGCCCAATGATGACCCATCATTTTTTATCTCCAACTAATGGGATTCTTATTGAGAAATTCTACTTGATGAGGCCATCACTTCCTTCATATGGAGCAATTCTAATGGATGAAGCCATCACTTACTTAACATGGAATTAGCATGAGCCAAGGGTCATTGCACATGGAGCATGAGTAAATCCTCATTTAACATGAACCATGAGTAAAACCTCATTTCACTTGAATTAGCATGATTAAAAACTCATTGCACCTGATGTATCATGATACTATACTTTATCCAATGCATTGGAGCGCTATAAGGGCGCACCCTTCTAAAACATTTCAGTTCATGCATAAGTGTGACACATGGATCATATAACATGGATTCATAAAACATAAACATTTATTACATGATATATAAATATGGAATTAATAAATGGATCCTTATAATAAATATGTATGTGTTTATAATGTTTAATACCCTTGACAGAGAATGGGGTATGCTAATCACTACACAATGACATTGGCTTAGAAAATCTGTGCAATTTCGGCAGTGTAACGACGTGACATAAGAATTCATAAAGTTGGTTGATGAGATAGAAAGAGGTGTCTCTTCATATGTACATGAAATGGTCAATAAGGGGATCATATTGATACATGTCCCAAATTGAAATGGAATTTAGAGTCATGATACAAAATAATTGCTTGAATGTAAAAGAAGAGAGAGAAATTTTTTTCGGAATTTTGGCATAGCAACGAGTGTAAATGATAGGAATTAAATGAGATAGAAAGGGGTCTCCAATAATTAAAAAATAAAGGGTGCAGTATAGGGGAGGTGAGAAACCATACCCCAACATTTATAATTTAAATTAAAAGGGCATAACAAAATTAAAAAAATTGGACAAAAATGAGAAAGGAAGATAAACCCTTACATGGAAATGTGCTTCCAAAGGTTTGAGAGAGGCTTGAGAGTGGTTTCTTGGGAGATTGGGGAACCATGGGAGGATTCTAGAGAGAGTAGGGAAAAGGTTGGAAAAACTCCAAAGGCTTTTAGTGAGGAGGAAGTGGAAGCTTGGGTGGGTTTATATAGGAAAGGTGAGGGAATTCTTTATTATTTAGGTTTGAGACACCTCAAATTAAACTAATCCGAACCACAAACAAGCCCTTGTTTTTTACCATGGTTTTTGGAAAATGGAAGTGGAAAAAATTATTTTATAAGGCCATAGTCCGAACTTTCTTAAAATAATGGGGTTGCTTATGTGGAGGTGAGTCACATTCCCAAGGAAAACAATTTAAAAAGACAAGATGTTTAATAAGTATTGAAGGGTCGATTAATGCTTTGTAAAATTAGTTAAACAAACCCAAAAATCACATTATTTTAATCATAAATCATATATTGGCCGAACATAAAGCTTATAGTATTTTATTACATCAATATTGGGTCATTATGATGTCATAAAACTAATTATATATTCAAACAGTATTTAATTTTTTCCCCAATATTTGACTGTCTCAAAAAATTATGAAAAATTCACCGTTGGATAATTTCAACATCCTGATTCTAGAAATAATATTTCTTTTATCTAAATAATTTTATAAATATGTTAATTTTCACTTTTAAAATAAAAACTGACATTTATCGAAAATTCATGAGTTTGGACAAAAATGGCATTCAAACATTAATAAAAATTACAATTGCATTCATAAAATTATATGACATTTATATTTAATAAAAATTAATTTTATAATAATAATAGTAAAATTTTATTAAAATTTTATTTAATTAAAAAATCCATTAATTCATCAAAATAGATTTCTTAGTTGAACATTAACAAAAAATACTATTTGTGCTTTAAAAAATATTTACAAGGTAACAATAATAAGATGAAAGTATATTCATTATTATATATAAAAATGATGTTCATAAATACAGTACAATGGATTTGTTACATAACCCCTTAAAATAGCCGCAATGGACATAAGGGTGAGGTGCGCGATGGTGAGAGACTCTTGGGGTGGCTTGGATAACATTTCACACTTGGTGATCTCTATCTACTTACACTTCTCCCATAGACGGTTTTGTTTGGTCTTGATATGATGAAGCTCGGATTCGACTTGGTCATGAGCGAAGGCTAATGATGCCAACTCTTTTCTGAGCTCTGACAAATGGGCTTTTTTATGGAGAAATTCTATTAGATGAGGCCATCATTTCCTTTGTCTGAGTAAATTAGATTTTTTAAATCCTTATATTTATACTAATCATTTGATCACTCTTCAATGACTATATTAGAAACAGTCACAATTCTTAACATAAAACCAAAGAAGTTGACATTTAATATAAAAATTTTACATAAAGATACATTTAATTATATTAAGAGGGATTTACATAGATTAATGTTTGGGTCGTTACAATCTTCCCCCCTTAAGAAATTCCACCCTCTAAATTTCCTTTTACCACACTAAAAAAGATGTGGGAAATTTTTCATCATCCTTTCCTCCGATTCCCACGTCGCTTCTTCAAACTTGTGGTTTTTCCACAACACCTTGATGAGGAGAAGTGTCCTATTTCGTAGAACCTTTTCTCTACAATCTATGATCATCACTGGTTGATCCTCATAAGAAAGATCATCCTCTAACTATACCAACTTTGAAGAGATTACATGTGAAGGGTCTAGTATGTACATCCTTAAGAGGGATACGTGAAAGACATCATGTACCTTGGACATGGTAGGTGGTTGTTCTAGTCGATAGGCCACAGCCCCGAAACGATCAAGAATCTCAAAGGAGCCGATATACCTTGGACTAAACTTCCCCTTCTTTACAGACCTCATGACCTTCTTCAACAATGATATGTGTAGAAATAACATGGCTCTAACTTTAAACTCAATGTCTTGTCAACGGTCATCTACACAACTCTACTATTGACTCTGGGCTGCATTGATATACTACTGAATAGTTTTCACCTTCTCCACCATTTCGTCGACCATTTCGAGTCCAAAAATCTTACTCTCACCGACCTCATCCCAACACGTCGGTGTTCTGCACCTTTTCCCATAAAGGGAATGATATGGCATTGTTTTGATGATCTAGTGGAAAATGTTATTATTTGAGAATTCAACCATAAGAAGATGTTGATCCCATCCTCTTTTAATGTCCATTTAACATTCTCCCAACATGTCCTCAAGTGTTTGGACAGTCAACTCAGATTAGCCATAAGTTTGAGGTTGATAGGCCGTACTAATTTTTAGTTCAGTATTCAGAGCATGTTGAAGACTCTTCCAAAATAAGGAGGTGAATATTGGATATCGATCAGACATAATAGATAGGGGTACTCCATGCAGCCTTACCACTTCCCTAATATATATCCATGCCAGGGGATCCAATGAGAAATCTTCCCGAATATAAATGAAGAGTCCAGCCTTGGAAAGACGATCCACAACCAACCACATTGCATTGTTTCCTTTGGATGTATTTGTAAGTCCAGTGGCAATGTTTATGGTGATGTTCTCGCATTTCCATTCTTGTATGGGAAATGGTTGCATCATCCCTTTAGAATTATACCTGTCATCCTTCACTTGCTGACACACTAGACACTTTGATTTATATTCAGCGATCTCTTTGTCCATATTTACCCACCAATAATGCTCTCTGAGATCGTGTTATATCTTTGTGTTTCCTAGGTGAATAGATAAATTTGAACTATATACATTATACAAAAGTTCCTTCTTCTGCTCCGGACTTGATGGAACATATAGTCTTTTACCAAATCTCACAATTCCTTATTCATTAACAGTAATCATCAAGGATTTCCATTTTCTGATAGCTCACTTTTTCTTGAATTCCCACATCTTCCTTTTGATCATCCTTTAACCTTTCCAAAACTGACGGTTGAACAATCATTTGTGAAAGGATTGATAATGTTCCCTTCATTATGATTCCCATGTCAATTTTCATCAAGTCTAAGAAGATTGGATCCTTTTCAATTCTCATTAATGATAGAACCACTGGGTCCTTTCTACTTAGGGAATCCTCCAACTTATTCTCTTTCCCAGGGTGGTAATGGATTGAGAAATCATTTTCTTTTATCAGCTCTAAGCATCTTCATTGGCTCATGTTCAACCCTTTCTGGGTGAATATATATTTAATGCTTTTATGTTCCGTATATATTTCAATCTTCTTCCCAAAGAGATAATTCCACCAAATTTTAAAAGTGAAGATCACTGCAGCTAACTCAAGGTCATGTGCTGGATATTTTTGTTCATGAAAATTCAATTTCCTTGAAGAATAGGAAATGAATTTTTCATTTTTCATCAACACACATCCCATTCCCTTCATCAAAACATCACTGAATACCACAAAAAGTTCTCCACTTGTGGGTAATGTGAGAATGGGTGCAGTGAAAAGCCTCCTTTTGAAATCCTTAAAGATTTCTTCACATTCGTCACTCCAAACAAACATTACTCACTTCTGAGTTATCTTGGTAAGAGGGCTCGACAATCGTAAGAAATTCTTCACAAATCGTCGATAATATCTAGCTAACCCCAAGAAGCTATGGATATCCGTTACCGATGTTGGCCTTGTCCATCCCTCAATTGCATCTTTTTTGGAGGGATCCACAGATATCCCATTTCTTGTGATGATATGGCCCAAGAATGAGACCTCATTCAACCGGAACTCATAGTTTCTGTACTTTTCATAGAGCTTCTCCTTTCGCAAGTTCTCTAGTACAGTTCTTAAATTCTCCTCATGATCCTCCTTGGTTTTGAAGTATATAATAATATCATCTATAAATACTACAAAAAATTTCTCTAGGTAATCTCTATAGACAATATTAATCATGTCCATGATGATTGCTGGAGCGTTGGGGAGTCCGAAAGGCAATACAATGAATTCATAGTGCCCGTATCTTATACGAAAAATCTTCTTGGGGATATCTTCCTTATTCACCCTTACAGGATAATATCCTGACCACAAATCCACTTTGGAGAAGTATTTTGCTCCACACAGCTAATCGAACAAGTCATCAATTCATGGGAGATTATACATGTTCTTTATCGTGATTTTTTGAGCACACGATAATCGAAGTAAAGGTGCATTGACGCTTCCTTCTTCTAGTTGAAGAGGACAATTCCACCCCATGGGGAAGCACTTGGGCATATAAACCCTTTATCTAGATTCTCCTGTAGTTATTTTTCATCTCATCAAGCTCCACAATAGCCATTATATACATATTCCTGGATATTGGAAATTCCCCAGGTATAAGTTCAATTGAGAATTAAACAACTCTTCTAGAAGGAAGACTAGACAATTCTTTAAGAAACACTTCATTGAATTCCCTAACAATAGGCATGTCTTTTAGGAAGGTTTCCTCCTTAGACTCAATCATTTGAGCCAGTTAGGCATGCTCATAAGATAGTAATATCCACATTTGAGATGATGGAGCTAATGGAGATTCCTCTTCCTCCTTTCACTTGTAATGAATCGAGGGTCGATTCTCCATATGGAGAGTGATTTCCCTCTCACAGAAATTTATGTTGGCTCTATATATGGAAATCCAATCCATGCCAAGAATTGCATAAAATTCCACCATAGGGAGTATTAAGAGGTTCTCCAGGAAGTTTAATACACATATTATGACAAAGGAGGGGTTTTATTCATGGGATGAAATGATTTCCCCATTTGCTGTACTCACAGACATCTTAACATCCATGATTTTTGGTGGTGATGAGATTATTCTACTAAACTTTTGAGATAAAAAAATTCATAGAACCTGAATGAAAAATTACGTTCACCATTCATGAATGAATAACTAGTGTACCTATCACCACTTCATTATTAGTGATCAATTTGGAAGTAGTGATGGAAAAAGATCGCCCTTGCTGCCTTGGAGGTTCTTGGTTTCCTCCGAAAACCCTTGGATTAGGGAACTAATTTGAAAGTTTCCCTAGTTCTTTGAAGTTGTAGCAGTGAACCACGCATTGAGGTTCGAACAGAGTTTTCCTCTCCTCTGTCGCAGCCGAATGTGTTTCTTGCCGAAAATTAATAGCTAGGCGTCCTTCTCTTCCAATCCTATAGCATTTCCTCATCCCCTTTAGGCTATTTTGGGGTGCTTCTTTCCACACATTTTCTAACTGGGGTGATGGATATTCTTATCACCGTTGGATTTATCAATCGTACTGCCAGCATTAATTTCCACCTTACGTTCTTTTCCCCATTATAACAATGAGATTCTATGATCTCTATTCCAACCATGAGGGCACATTAGAAAATTTCCTCATAGCTATCGAAGTCACCGATCACCAACGCTTTTCGAAGGATAGGTCTCAACCCACTAAAGAACTAGCCAACCTGGCATTCGGGGCTAACGACAAATCTAGAAGTGTATCGTGCAAGACTTTTGATGTTTTCCCCATACGCTCCAATAGATTCATCGTCTTTTTTTCTTGAGGGAATGTAAGTCACATTTCATTTTAAGATGGAGGGTGCGCGGAAAATATTTTTCAAAAAACATCTTCTAGAAATCCTTCCATTCCAACTCCTCGATATCCTCCTCAGGATTCATATTTTAGATCAATTCCCACCATTGATCATCTTCACCCATCATACGATAAGAATTTAGGAGAACCTTCTCTTGTTCAGAACAATGAATGATAGAGAATATCTTTTCAATAGAGTTGATCCATTTTTCGGTGATTGAAGTATTATATGATCCATTAAAAGTAGGAGGCCTTTGTCTCATGAAGCTCTTGATAAAGACGTGTTCTTTGTTATGTGGGGTTAAACGTTCCTCTTGACTAATGTTTCTATTCAAATCTTGAGTTAGATAGGAGAGAAATGTGACAAAGTTCACGACTCCCACTCCCATTGGATTGGGTATCTCATTAGTATAGTATTCACATTAATCTTCACATTAGTTTTTTTTTCCGAGTCCTCCTATTACAGGCTATGAGATATAATAAAATGGGAGTTAGTGGTAACACATAAAGGGTAAAACAAGGACAAAACTGATGGCTCAAAAATAACATTTATTTCCTTAACATATGAATCTATTGGCTTCAGTCTATATTATCAATGATCTACCTTCTAACATTTATTCTTAGGGAATTTATTTGTCCCTTTATAATGGTTCGTACTACGCTTGTCAATTTACCAAAGAATATCCCCTAGGAGTGTTGTAACCATGAGTGAAACAAGGGCTATTGTCGTGCAACAGTTCCAATTCGTGTCTTGCTCATAGCGGTGTTTTCAGGTTTTACCCCTAGGATACATCTATGCCAGAGCCGCCTCTACCTTCTCGTATCCAAACAGTGATGCATTTTCTTGAAAAACCACTTACTAAATACTCACCAAAACATATGTATGTTTTTTTTATACTCAGTCTTGTCTCTAAGTCTTTAGTATGGTTTTCTAATCATTTTCCCAAAATAACTAAACCTGCCTTTGATACCAACTATGGAAACCCTTATTTTTATTACACATTTAATAATGATTTATTACATAAATAACACTTGATACAACATAGAAGATCAAGACGTATAGCGACTTTGGGGATTATGATCATTAAATAACAACATAAAACATTAAATAAAACATCTTTATTGAAAAAATCCTTTACATGACCACTACATTCCCTCATACAAAACATTTCTTGGGATAACCTGAGGACATGAATAAGAAAAGGGTGATATATAAAGCCTAGTAAGGGAATAATCATTGAATAACATGAGGAATAAAATACATGTTAGAATACAGGCATATAAATAAAGAATAAGAGAAGCTTAAATATAAAGTAATGATAAAGCATGATAATCATTACATGGAAATATGGAAACAACACTTAACATGGAATTAGCATGATCCAGGGATCATTGCACATGGAGCATGAGTAAATCCTCATTTCACATGAACCACGAGTAAAACCTCATTTCACTTGAATTTTCATGAGTAAAGACCCATTTCACATGACATATCATGATAATATACTTTATCCAATGCCTTGGAGCACTATAAGGGCGCACCCTTCTTAAACATTTCATTTCATGCATAAGTGTGCCACATGGATCATATAATATGGATTTATAAAAAATAATCATTTATTCCATTATAAAGAAATGTGGAATTCATACGTGGATCTTTGTAATCAATATGTAAGTGTGCATAAAGGTGAATACACTTGATAGATAAAAGGGAATGGTACTCACTACACAATGACATTGGCTTAGAAAATCAGTGCAATTTCAACACTATAACGACGTGATGTAAGAATTCATAAAAATGGTTGATGAGTGAGAAAGGGGTGTCTCATCTTATTTACATGAAATAATAAGTAATGGGCTCATATAGATAAATGTCCCAATAATTGAAATGGAATTTAGAGTCATGATACAAAATAATTGCTTGAATGTAAATGAAGAGAGAGAAATGTCTTTCGGAATTTCGGAATAATAAAGAGTGTAAATGAGAAGCATTAAATGAGAGGGAAAGAGTTATACCATAATTAAAACATAAAGAGGGAAGTATAAGGGAGGTTAGAAACCATACCCCAACATTTATAAATGAAATTAAAAGGGCATACCAACATTAAAAAATTGGACCAAAATGAGAAAGGAAGAAAAACCCTTACATGGAAATGTGCTTCCAACGTCTTGAGAGATGCTTCAGAGAGGCCTGAGAGATGCTTATTGGGAGTTTGGTGCACCTTGGTAGGATTATAGAGAGAGGAGGGCAGAGGTTAGACAAACTCCAAAGGCTTTGAGTGAGGAGGAAGTGGAAGCTTGGGTGGGTTTATATAGGATAGGAGAGGGAATTCTTTATTATTTAGGTTTGAGACACCTCACATTAAACTAATCCAAACCAAAAAACCAGACCATGGTTTTTGCTGATGGTTTTTGGAAAAGGAAAGTGTAAAACATTATTTTATAAGTCCAGATTCCGAATTTATTAAAATAATGGGGTTTCTTATGCAGAGGTGTGTCACACACCCAAGGAAAAATATTTAAAAAGACAAGATGTTTAATAAGTCTTGATGGGTCCATTAAAGCTTTGTAAAATAATTCAAACAAACCCAAAATCAAATTATTTTAATGTTAAAACATATATTGGCCGAAAATAAATCTTATAGTATTTTATTACATCACTATTGTGTCATTATGAGGACACAACACATATTATATATTTAAACAGTATTTAGTTTTTACCCAAAAATTTGACTGTCTCAGAAAATTATGAAAAATTCATCATTGGATAATTTTGATGTCTGGATTACCGAGATAATATTAATTTTATCTAAATAATTTTCTAAAATTTTTTATTTTCACTTTTAAAATAAAAACTGACATTTATCGAAAATTCATGGGGTTTGACAAAAAATGGATTTCGAACCTTAATAAAAATTATAATTTCATTCATAAAATTATAAGATCAATTATATTTAATAAAAATTATTTTAATAATAATATTAATAATATTTTATTAAAATATTATTTAATTAAAAAATCCTTTAATTCATCAAAATGTATTTCTTAGATGAATATTAACTCAAAATACTATTTGTGCTTTCATGAAACTATTTAGAAGGTTACAATAATAAGATGAAAGTATATTAATTAATATATATAAAAATAATGTAAATAACCATAGTACTAGGGATTTTTTACATAACTCCTTAAAATAGCCGCATAATACCTACGGGTAAGGTGCACGATGGTGATAGACTATTGGGGTGGCTCTGATAACATTGCACGTGTGGTGATCTCTATCAACATCCACTACTCTCGTAGACGGTTCCATTTGAGCTTGAAATGATGAAGCTCAGCTTGGCCATGGTCTAGACTAAAGCCCAATGACGCCACCTCTTTTCCGAGCACTAATAAATCGGCTTCGTATGGAGCAATTCTACAGGATGAGGCCATCACTAATTTTGTGTGAGTAAATTAGATTTGTTAAAGCCCTATATTTATACTAATCATGTGATTGATGTTCAATGACTATATTAGCAACAGTGACAATTCATAACATAAAACCAAAGAAGTTGACATTTTATATAAAAATTATACATAAAAATACATTTAATTAGATCAAGAGGGATTTAAAATAATTAAAGTTTGGGTCATTACATCTCCTATCCCAATAAAGAATGATAACGATTTTTTATATCAAGAAAATTTTTATTAAATTTTAAAAAAAAATTATAACATATAGACACCACCCATTCGGCCCTAATCAGATCTTGTGGATTTTGTAAGCTCTATAGAGGTGATTTTTCTCCTCAAACCCCTCACCATCTTGTATCAAAGTGCTGGTGGATGTGATTGATCTCCATCTTGTATGTGAAACCCCTATTTTATTTCATTGTCCCTTCACCTTCCTATATTTAAATGTATTCTCTTATTGTTGGTGGATTTGAGCCACAATTTCGTGGATTTTGATTATAGAGAAGCCTAATTGATCTTCCTCATTGTCAGTTCTCCATTGGGTTTTCCCATTTCATATGAGTAATTGTTTAATATTGGGAGGAAATTATTTGAGGTACCATATGTATTTTTACTACACTTGAATCCAATATTGATTTCATAATTTGAAATGTATTTTCAATTTATTTATATGAAATGATTATATTTGATATTTTATTTTGAAATAGAATGGATTTTCAAATGAAACCCTTTTTAATGGTTTTGGAATTAATGGGTGGATTTGGAGGAATGATGGCTTAAAATAAAAATTGTTTTCTAGAAATTATTTAATATTAATTTATAGAAAAAAAATAATTAAATGAAAGAGGATTTTTAATGAAATTAAATTGATGAAAACCAATATTTTTGTTTTTTACTATAAATGGTATGTTGAATCCAAAAAATACGAGTTTAAACTAGGAATTATAGATTGGATTTAAAAAAATTAGTTTTTATTTATTTATTTATTTATTTAAGCAAATGTGAGATATAGTAGTAATTGGGTGATTAATCTAAGAACTCTAGGTATTTTACTCCCTATCAATTGGTCGATAATGACAATGCTTACAAAAAAAAATTATTCATTATTTTCCTAGATCATGTTTCGAATTATTTTATTATGATGGGCCAATAATTAGGTAAGTGCATGTTTACTCATGAAACGTGTTGATTAATTATGTAGTGTGATAATATTAAAGCATTAAACTATCTAATGTTTGGGAATATGACTTTGGTACATAGTTTTGATTTGATTATTATATTCTAGTATTTTATGTGACATACTTAGTCTTGTACATTATGTTTTATAAAAAAATTACATTTTAGATTCTTTTAAATATAACATCAATTGAAATGATTTGAAATAATTTTTTGACAGAAAATTTGAATTTGATATTCCATGCCATATAATTATTTAAATTAATTTGTAAATAGTTTATTTTTTGGGAATTTACTATTTAGTATTCGGGGAAATCCCACTGTGCTATTATTTAAAAAATCTAGTTTTTCCATTGAAAGAAAGTATATTATATTTTTCTAGGTAATGGGGAAGAGAAAGATCCATATAGAGGTTATGGGATTCCTTACTAGACTTAAAATCTGTTGCTGGGGATGACCAATGGATTTTTATCTCACTTATTACTTAAGGATTATTATACTATTTCTTGACAGTTTTGCACCATTTTCTTTTTGATTATGTAATATTTGGGGTTTATGTCTATCTTCTTGTTGTATTTTTATCCTTTAAGGTTTTTGGAATATTTATTATTTATTGGTTCCTCTTTCGATTTTCTATCTTGGATATTTGTTCCCCATGAAAAAATATTCCAAATTCATTCTATTTATGCAAGGTGCTATTTGCCAACTCATGGGTACCAAGAATGCCCTTTCTAATATGTCAGATCCAACTTCCGTATGGTGTCCTGAGGTTTTTGGGTTGGTTTATGACATAATGACTAGTAGTAAAACAATAATCAATGAGAACTACAAATCAATCCAAAAAAATTTGGTTTAAAAAAATATTCATCCAAAGTACTCTTAGGAGAGTCAATAGTTATTCCATATTTAAAAACAATATTTCTAATTAATAAAATCCTTATCAACCATAATTCATAGTTACTAAATGTTTCCTAAAAATTTATATTTTTTCAAGGATTACAATATAATACAAACGTTTTTTTCATGATCCACATGAATTTTATAATATGAAGAAAATATCATAAAGAAAATAAATAAAATAAATCCATTAAGTTATGGAAATAATTATTTATATAATCCATGAATACAGTTGGTGTATTAGGTAACCCAAAGGGCATAAATAAAAAAGACTTAATGCTGAAATGTTTTCTAAATAATTTTCTTCATATTATCTTACTCCCTCAATATCCCCAAATCGTACCTTAAGATGATAGCAATCATAAAAAAACACTTCATAGAACTAGTGAAATAGATCCTCAATATGAGGAAAATGATACTTTTTCTTAATAGTGATGTTATTAAATGATCTCTAATATATACAACGACCCATTAAGATATAATTAAAAATAAATTAATGCGGGTAATCCCATGTTAAAGTTTACAGTGAAACAAAATATTTATTAAGAAACTCATGTATTTTATTTTTCAATTCCAAAATTTTTACATGAAATATTCGATAAGAATATTTTTAAATTGGCCTAACAACACAAACTATTTCAATAGTAAATTTAACATCCCAATCAGGAATAGTTCTTAAATAATCATTATGAAATCAACCATATATTAATTTTTAATACAGAAAAGATCTAATTTTAAAATATTATATTTTTCAACAACATGTTCTTTGAAACATTAACTTCTAGATTTAATCAATTTATAAGTTTCATTATATATTATTAATGGTATGAAATCCTTGAATATAAATTTATTAGCTCTATAACCCATCTTAATTGATAAAATAGAAGCCAATACACACCCAAAATAACATCAAATACTAATATGGTTTATTTCAACATTATATCTAGGGGAAAACTAAAAAATAACCATAGTAAAATTAATAAAAATTTTATTATATTTAATACATCCATAATTATTTTTCACTAAAAGTTATATCTCCTTTATAAAAGGTGATTTTTCTTTTTTACTTCATATTTTCTCCAAATGAATAGACTGTGATGACCCAACATCAAAAATTCATTTTTATAATTTAAATAAACAAGTAACATAATTTACACCACAACATTATACATGCTAATATCTACCATCTTCACAGAAAATTATTTGGCCATATTTTTTTGCATTCAATCTTGATTATTTTGTCCCTGAGTGAATACCACCAGCCAAAAATTTCCACAATGAACCGACTAATTGTAATCATGACATATACCCATTTTATTTATATTTGATACGCCATTTATGTATTGATAGGGAGTATTTTCATTGTCTTCATGATCCATACGATAAAAAATACCACATTAATAAAAATTTCTAGATCTAGTCACACATTAACTAAAATGAACTTTTACTAGACATGGATCGTATTAGGGGATTGCCTAGTGATTTATGATTTTATTAATTCTCCATTTTATTTAAACTTTTCTAATTATTATAGTTCTCCTCATGTGGAACATAAGTGTTAGAAAACTACATCTTTATATTTTCATCACCATGACTTTTTTCCTATAAATTTTAAATCCCTTGGGTCCAATAATCTTCATATAAATGGATTAAATTTTTAGTAAAATCTACTAATTTTAATATCAGTGTCCATAATATAATTCAGTATGAACTATAAAAATCATAAAAATTTTATTCATACACTATTATAGAATCCTCCTCCTTTTTCCTTAAATTCATTAATAGTTTCTCTATTATGAGTCAAATAACCCTAGGAAAATATTTCTATTGGAAAATATTCTTAAATGTATATCATTCCTTGACATCATGCTCTTATATATATATATATATATCTAAGGTATTAATATTTAATAACCCCCTTCGATTATCTTTAACTTCAAAATGATAAATTAAAATGTTGAATTTAATGAATTTTTCATCTTGTGACATTGAATACATTTTACATAGAATTGATCCAACCATTAGTTACCACATTATCTAATGCTCTATAGAATGATGGACGGTTATATGTATCTCACCAAGATTTTTCAAATAAATATAATATTGAATGCATGAAGCACTGTGTCTCGAAAAAAAGACCACTTTGTCATAACATATCTAGTAAACACAAATTTTCTACGTCTGTGATTTTAAATTTGAAAAACTGGCATTCATGATTGCATTCCGTAAGATATTTAAAGTTAGGTAAGACAAAGATAATTTTTGGTGAATATTAACATACCCTTATTAATAGTCATATGAATATAAATATAACCCCTATGAATAGTAAATGAATTATTATTTTATTTCCTTAAGGTTATAATATATCGAGATCTTGATTAATTATTCAAGGTGATATAAAACGAAATAGAGTTTTAAAATTGATATTTTTTTGAATAAGTTATGATTTTATTTAAAAAGTAAATTTAAAATAAAGAGATATATATTTTCAAAAAAAGGATATCATATTTAAATTTTACATTTTGAAAAATGTTTAGGGTGATGTTTTAGGGATTTTTATGAAATACTCGAATTTTTAATGAATATTAAAATATGGTGATTTACCGTATATACACATTATCAGTTAAATTCACTATTAATAGCATCGTGGAAGATGTAAGAAAACTTGGTTCAAACTCACATTCCCCCATTAATATTTTTGGTCACAAGAATCATTACTATTGGTTATCTTTGGAAAAATAATAAAATGATGAGTAAAATAATGGGAAAACCCTCCTGTCCTCCACTATAAACTTGCCTCACTCCCTTTTAACTTCACCACTCCCAAGAATTTTTCATTGTTTAAATTTCATAAAAATATCCACCCAAGCTCCTCTCCCACGTCCAGCTACGCTTGGACTCATAAAAAGACCAAAACCACTCCCCTAAAGAGGCTCTTAAGGAAGATTATTTCTAGATGTAAATTTATCTCTTCATTTATTTTACTTAAAGACCCTTTTTTATTTTTTTCTTTCCTCACATCCTTTCATGAAAATGTTGTGATGAATCTAGTAGCTTACATGCACTATAATTATTTTATGATAATTGAAGAATTATTCATCATTTCTTTATTTCCACTTCTTTTATACTATAAATGAAAACACCATCCGAGATGTGATAATTTATAACATTTAAGGATGATGGGTTTCTAATTTCTATTAACATATTCAATTGGGGACATGAAACCATTTTTATGGTTGAAAAAGATGATTATATATGTGTTATGACTTATTTAAGGTTCTAGAATCATTTTTTACACATAATATTGATTTATAAATCAAAATAATGTTTTTGTGATCAAGAACCACCAATTAACCCACAAAATTGTCATTAATGTTTTATATTATGATTCATCATCACACCCAATAAACAAAATATTATTATGACCATGTAATATTTTTTTTCACTAATAACATATTACTTTTATCCTGGAGAACAATTCTCATTTTATATGATTATCCATACATGAATATTAGTAAACTAATCATGAAAACCAAGGAAGAAAATGTTTGAAAACTATGAAATTGAATCTCTAAACCCATAAAAAGTACATTAATGAACCTAATATGGTTATAATAAAGAAATAAATGTAAATTAAGTTTTATTACCACTAATTGTGGAACCAAAATTTGATTATTCTGGCCAATAAAATCACGTGTGGAACACCTTCAGACTTAAGGTAAGGGTTTTCTACCTGAACCTCCATTTTCATTTGGGTTACTCTTATTCTCAAGTTAACTAAATTATATTATTATTTATTATTATTTAATATTAATAAATTATGTGTTATTTTTCTATATATTTTTACCATCCTTATTCCTACCTTCATTTATTGGTAGTTATATGTTTTAAAAGGATCTTTCAAGAAATTCTTCCCAAAACGAGATCTAGATTCAAGGGAATTTCTCAAATTCATACCCAATTTCAAGGGAACTCTATAATATATTTTTGGAAAGAATTATATTTATAAAATCCTCCATTTTATTATAAAAAAACTATCTTATTTTACATATTGTTTTATAAAAATATTTTTCCAAAAGAACTCTTCTTTTCAAAGTAAAAGTGTATTTATCTCATAAATTACTCGATGATTTTATAAGAGTATCTTTGTCTATTTCGACAAAATTTTTGATTATTATGTATTATTTAGATTAATATTTTATAATATCATATCCCATATTTAATTTAATGGTTTATGATTCTTTTGAATGTGGATGTGATATCTTTAATAAATTCTCCAATTTAATCTGTACGGTATATGTATATGCTTAATGTTCATGGAAAGTTATTGAAATTTCATATATTAGTTTAAATATGAATGTATATGTTGTTTATATTTATCCTTATTCATATTAGGATTGAATTGTTCTTATAAAGTGCTTTTTGGGGCCCACTATATCCCCTCAGTGCTTCAGTATGTCTAATGAGACAAACTATGGTCTAGGCATGAGGCCTTGACAGAATGGATATATATGGCCTTGGCACGAGGCCATGAAGATATGGTTATGATGTACAAAATTTTGAATTACTTCATTATGAAGCTATTAATTGATAGTTTAGGTGGTTATTCAATTTGTATAATTTCCATGATTTTTTTATGGTATTATTTATTCAGCTCTTATTCCTGCCATATTATGTTCATGTTTATTTTTAAAGGCATGTGGTTTTATGTTGTTCACCATGCCTAATGTGTATGTTTATATGATATATTATACTATATTTCTTACCCTTTCTGTGAATTTTATCTCACCCTTCTTATGTTTCATTTTCCTAGGACATGAAGTGGTATATTATGAATGAAATGCAGAAATAACGTAGGAGTTATGGATATTGTCAAAGGAGTTTCTATGTTGTATTTATTATTAGGTTATAATGATGACCTTATATATGTATCATGTTTCCAATTATGGCACACTACTTGGTTTTTAGGGATTCATATTCCACGTTTATATTACAGTAAAATAAAATAATGCACTAGATCTGGGAAACTAGGGTCAGGTACTTATAGTAGGTATCAAATGATGTTTCTTAAAAAAATTGGAAACTAGATTTAGAAAACCCTAATTAGGGAAAAAAATAATATATTCTTTTAGGATAAACATAAAAGAACATCATGAAATTTTTGGCAAGGAATAGATAATGTGGATATTTCTGGAATATACTTCTGTGTTTGGATACTACCAGTGGGCATTGTTCTGGCACAAATGTTCTTATAAGTGAAAACTCTAATAATGAATTTTAGGCTTGACCCGGGGTATCAAGGTATACAATAACGAGCCTTACTAAGCTCCTAGTTTGACACTCCTAGGGGACATAGTTAAGATAATTCACATTTTCTCTACAAGCCATTATAAACAATTTAAATGTAAATATTTTCTCAAAGAAACCATGTTTATGATTATGAGATTAGAAATGTATAGAATTCAAATTTATGTTAAGTATTTTTCTACATTGATATTATACATTATGATTCATAACCTAATATAATGTAATCCATTATTTATAAATGGAACCTAGTAGAAGGAATTAAAACTGCATGAACATGCTTGTCCCATGTATGGATTTACCACTGATGAAAAATAATGATGATGGCATTGGTGCTGTGACTGGTGATGAGAAACTTATAACCATACTGGGATAGCTTAATCAAGTTATGAATAATAACCTTACCCATATGGAGTATCTGAATCCAAAATATGGGAGAGGTAGGTAAGATCACTTTAATTGACAACAACCTCTATCATTTAATGGGACTAAAAACCCATTCATAGAGGAGCGATGTATATGTTAATTAGAGAATATATTTCTTTCTTTAAGATGTAACAAAAGAGAGATGATTGATATGGAATTTTATCGGCTATCAGGGGATGCAGATTATTGGAGGTATTTAATCCAAAAAAACAAGGACGATGAAGAAATATATGAAATAGAATGGATGGATTTTAAGGATATATTAAAAAATCATTCCTCAAGTACAGTGAGAAGATATGGAATGGTAGTTTCTGAATCTCAATAAAAAACAGGATGAGAACGTTTTAGAGTATAAAGATATCATTACAAGGTCATAGAGACATGTGAAAGATAAAAACATAATCCACGGAGAGATAATGATTGATTATTTAATGTTTTAAAACCATTCCTCCGAAGGGATATAGTCTTCCAAAGTTTCTCATCATATGAGGATATAGTCTCAGGTGATATCAAGACAGAAAAGAATTTTTATATGTATTATGACTTTAAAGTAAAGAAATAGAATAAGAGGGATACTGAAAACTCTAGAAAAGTAAATAAGGAAATAGAGAAGAAGGGAATAGTTTACCTTCCACCCTGTATTAATTTTGGGAAGAAACACCCTGAAACATTCATGAAGAGAATGAGAGTATGTTATAAGTTTGGAGAAAAAACCGAACAGTCTTGAGATTGTAAGGGGAAGAATGAATCTTCCAATGTTCAATGCTACAATTTCTGGGAGATGGGACTTTATGCACATGAATGTCCTAAGAATCTAGGAAAAATTCCCCAAATAATTCCTAGGGGGGAAGACCAAGCTTATACAGTTTCAACTGTAGAGGTTGAAGTTCATAATGATGTGGTGGAATGTACATTAATCATTTCCTTAAACATAGCCAATTCTTTATTTGATTCCAGATCATCCCATTCATTCACATATTCCCTATTTTCTAAGAAAATTAGAAATTTAAAATTTGATTTAATAAGTGAGTTCTCAGTCAAAACTCCTAAGGTAAGTATCATTACAACAAAATTGTGTTAGGAAGTCTCCATTATGGCATACAAAGGTGCTTTATTTTCCGATTTTATTATCATACCAATAATTGACATTGATATAATCCTCGATATGTTTTGGATTTAGAAATATTATGTAGAAATTTATTGCAAGAAGTAGGAGGTTACAATATTTGAGGACGAAGTGGAATCCCTTATCTTTAGGGAAGAAACATCACCATATGATTATAATCTAGATCCACCCCCAGTAGCTCTAATAAGTTCAATTATTAGGGAGGAAGGGAACTCAATATATGTGGGTGAGGAATGTAATGTTCAAATAGAGGATGTACCTATTGTGCCGGAAAATGATAATGTGTTTCTAGAAGATTTACCAGGACATCCTCCAGAGCAAGAAGTTTAGTTCTCTATTGATTCAATTCTTGGTTGAAGGCCTATATAAAAGACTCTATATAGAATGGACATTGTAGAATAAAAACAACAAATGAAACACCTAGAGGAATTAAGTGATAAAGGATTTATTCGCCCTAGTGCTTACCCATGGGAATCCACTATACTTAATTTCAAGAAGAAAGATGGGTCTATGATTTAGTGCATTGACTACAAGGAGATCAATGCTATAACAATAAATAAAAAGTATCACATACCCAGTATTGATGATTTATTTGATCAAATTCATGGATCGATATATTTTTCATAGATTTACCTTTGATATGGATATCATTAGTTGCTAGTATAGAAGGAATACATTCAAGAGACATTATTTTAAACCTGGTATGGGTATTAGGAGTTTACAGTAATGGATTTTGGACTGACAAATTCATCCAAGGTTTTCATGGATATAATGAATAATGTTTTCCAAGAATATCATGATTAATTTATAGTGGAATTCATTAATGTTATCTTGGAATACCCACAAAGCTACTAGGATCATGAAAATCAAATACACACTATTATAAATACACTTAGAAGAAATTAATTATATAAGATGTTTAGAAAGTGTAAATTATGGCTTCAATCAATTTTCTTTCATGGAAAAATTGACCCTAAGGATAAAATATATAATGATCATATGAAGAAAAAGGCTGTGAAAGAAATTCCTACTCTAATGAAAAAATCCGAGGTATATAGATTTATTGGTTTATTAGGTTATTATGAGTGTTTTTTTTAAAACTTTTCTCATTCATCCAACCCAATACCCAATATTACATGTAATAGGGTTAAGTTTGTAGGGACAAAAGAATGTGTGGAATTTTTTATGGAATTGAAGTGGAGATTAGTGAATGCTATGGTTCTGACTCTACCATCATGGAATGATGGGTTTTTGATATATAGTGATTCATAAAAGAAAGGAATTGGTTGAGTCCTTATAAAGAATGATAAATTTATTACCTTTTGTATTAAGGCAACTAAAATTTAATGTAAAAAACAATCCTACTCTTGATTTGAGTTAGCAGATGTAGTATTTTCTCTGAATATGTGGATACATTATCTCTATATAAAAAACGTGAGATACAAACGGATCATAAGAGTTTTAAATATATATTCTCATAGAAATAACTGAACATGAGGCAAAGAAAATGGCTCTAACTTCTCAAGGATTATGATTTTACCATAAACTACCACCTAGGAAAGGAAAACAAGGTAGCTAATGTATTGAGCAGGAAAGATCATGGAGTTCTAAAAAAGATAAGGATTAAAAAGGATTCTTTGTACATGGATATATTGATGATAGATATAGGAATTAACAAAAAAGGTGACACACCATTACTTTTTCAAATGGTTTCTCAACAGTTTTTGTTGTAGATAATTAATACTTCACAGTCTGATGATGAGAATATTCAAAAGAAAATTAACGATGTGAAAGATGAGTTTTTGGATTAATTCATTTGTGAATATGGAATTTGAAAATTTTGGAAGATCATATAAGTTCCCTCTCTACCCATATTGAAAAGGGAGTTATTGGATTATTCTCATAGATAAAATTTCTATATACATCCTAGTAGCCCTGGGATTAATAGAGATTTGAAGGAACCTTTTTGGTGGGACAACATGAAGATGGAAGTTGCTCATTATGTATCAAGATGTTTAGTCAGTCCACATGTAAGGGCCGAATGATAACATCCTATATGATTCCTAAAACCTATACTAATTTATACATGGAAATCGGATGAAATCCCAACAGTTTTTGTAACATGATTACCCAAAAATTGAGAATGAATGATGCAATATGGGTAATTGGTGATTGACTTATGAAATATGCACATTTACTCACAATAATGGAGTATTTTCCACTGGAGATCCTAACATGACTCTATATAAATGATGTTGTGAGACTTCATGGAGCACCTCTCTCAATTGTTTCTTGATACTGATCCGTGATTTACATTTAAATTCTTGAAATGTTTTTTGAAATATTTGGATACAGAGCTTCGTTTGAGTACCCCTTATCTTCCCAAAACTGATAAGAAATCATTAAGGATGATCTAAACATTATAAGACATGTTAATATCACAATCGATCAACATTCAGGGTACGTGGGATTAGTATTTACCCTTGGTGGATTTTTCCAACAAAAATAGTTTCTTTTACTATATTCAAAAGGTACTATATGAAGCATTGTATAGAAAGAGACATCATACACTAACATATTGGGGCAAAGTTGGTCAAAGGAATCTAGTGAGATCAAAATATGTGGAGGAAAAACCAGAAAAGGTAAAGACTATTAAAACCCATATCATTGCATCTCAAAGTAGGAAAAAGCACTATGTTGATAATAGAAATATGGATTTGGAATTTCAAGTTGGAGATCCCATTTTGTTGAAAGTATCTCCATAGTGGGGATTTGGAGGATTTGGGAAGAAAGGGAAACATTTACATAGGTACATAGGCCCTATTGAAATTTTGGAGAGAATTGGATTTGTTGCATATCATTTGACTATGCTGCATAGCCTGTCTAAAGTATACAATGTGTTCCATATCCCATGGCTAAGAAAGTACATTCCACACCCACCACATGTTTTGAAGAGCCTATATATATTTTGTACACTAAAGAAAAAATTTCAAGGAACCAGGAGACTGGACGGGTAAAGATACATTGGAAAAATCATCAAATTGAAGAGGCAACAAGGGATCCTGAGGACCTTGTGATGAATAACTACCCAAATCTTTTTGTGAGGTAACATTCGATAAATTTCGAGGACGAAATTTTTTTAAGGGTGTATAATGTAACACCCAATGATTTTGTAATTAAATTAACTATTGAATGCATGAAACACTGATTCTCTAAAAAACAAAATTTTTTTATAACCGAGATAGTAAACATAATTTTCCAACACTTCGATGTTAATTTCAAAAAACTGACATACACAGTTGCGTTCAGTAAGATTTTCTGAGTATGACAAGACAAAATTATTTTATGGTGAATCGTAAAATATGTTTATGAATAGTAATATGAATAGTAATATGAACCTTATGAATAGTAAATCAATTATTATTTTGTTGTTTTAGAGTTATAAGATAATGAGATCTTGATTAAATTTTCATGGTGATATAAAATGAATTATAGTTTTAAAATAGTTATTTTTCGAATAAGTTATAATTTTAGTTCATAATTAAATTAATAATATTTGGAAAATAATTTTCAAAAAATGGAGTTCATTTTTAATTTTTACACATCGAAAAATGTTTATGGTGAATATTTGATATTTTCCTAAAATAATCGAATTTTTGATGAATAGTAAAATACTGTAATTTACGTTATATATACATTATCAAATAAATTAACTATTACTTGAGTCATGGCGTATACAAGAACACATACTTATAATTCAGGTGAAATTATTTCCATTCTTGGTCACAAGAATTAGAACTATTGGTTGTATTTGAAAAAATAATTAAATAATGAGAAAAATAATAGTAAAACCCTCCTCTCCTCCACTATAAAACCTCCCTCTCACTCTCTGTTCTCTTAACTCTTTTAAAGCCTTGGGACTAGTCTAAATTCTACTCAAATATCCTCCCAATATCCCCCCATGTCCAAAAGACATTGGTATCATAGAATACCTAAACCTTTCCCCTAAAGAGGCTCTCAAAAAAGATTACATCAAGAGGTAAATTCTACATTTAATTTCTTTTATTTCAAGTTCCTCTAATTTTTATTTCCTCACCTCCTTTCATCCAAATGTTGTGATGACTCCAACAGAATACATGTACTATAATTTTGTTACGATAATGGAATAATTATTCATCATCACTCATTTTCCCTAATTTTATACTAGAAATGAAAACACCATCTGATATATGTTAATTTATCATAGTAAAGGGAGACGAGTTTTAAATTTCTACTACAGTCTTCAATTCTGGTTATGAAACCATTTTGATGGTTAAAACTGACTATAATATATGTTTTATTACTTATTTAAGGATTTATAATCCTTTTTTACACATGATACTAATTTATAAATCAAAATAATTTTGTTGTGATCAGGAACCCCAATTATCCCAAACAATTGTCACTAATGATTTATATAATGATTCATCCTCACTCCCAATAACCAAATGAATGTTATAACCATGTAATATTCTAGTTGTTCAATAATAACATAAAACATAATTTCTAGACAACCATTCTCATCCAATTTTTTATCCGTACATGAATATAAGTAAACCAATCATGAAAATCAAGGAAGAAAACCCTCCCGGAAAATGAAATCGAATCTCTTAACCCATCAAAAGGAAATTAATGAACCTAATAAGGTTATAATAAATCAATTAAATGTATTATAGGTTCGTTAATCATTAATTTATGGACCTAAATTTTATTATTCTTGTCATTACGATCAAGTGAGGAACACCTTCAGATTTTAGGTAAGGGTTTTCTACATTAACCTACATTTTCATTCGAGTTAGTCTTATTCTATTCTTAAAAAAAATTAAATTATTATTTATTAATATATAATCCTAATAAATTCTATGAGTATGTTATATATATTTGTACCAACCGGATTCCAACCATCATTTATTGGGAGTTATACATTTTAAAAGGATCTTTAAAAAATTATTCCAGAAATCTTAGCCTAATTCAAGGAAATCTAACAAATTCTTACCTATTTTCAAGGAAAATCTATTATATGTTTTTGGAAACAATTATATTTATAAAATATCTGTTTTTATTATGAAAATAATATCTTAATTGACTTCTGGTTTTATACAAATAATTATCTACAAGAACTCTTCTTTTGAAAGTAAAATAGTATTTATCTCAAGAATTACTCGATGATTTTATAAGAGTATCTTCATCTATTTCAGAAATACTGTTGATTATTATCTATTATTGGGATTAATATTTTATGATATCATATACCATATTTAGTTGAATGGATTATAATTATTTGGACTGTTGATGTTCTATTTTAAATCCATTCACCAATTTACTCTGAATGGTTTGCTTTTATGCTTAATGTTCGGGGAAAGTTATTTACATTTCATATATTAGTTTTAATATGAAAGGATCTGTTATTTATTTTTATCCCTATTCATATGTGTAATGAATTTAACATAGTATGTGTTTATTGGGGACCTCTATATACCCTCAGTGCATCGGTAGATCTCATTAGACAAACTATGGTCTTGGCATGAGGCTTTGAAAAAATGGATATTTATGGTCTTAGCACGAGGCCTTGATGGTATGGTTATAATGTCCCGAATTATTTTTTACCTCATTATGAAGATATTAATTGATAGTTTATGTGGTTATTTGACTAGTAGAAAACCCATGATTATGTTTTATTATGACATTTTTATCCATCTCTTATTCTTGCAATTTTTTGTTCTAGTTTATTTTTAAAGGAATGCATTTTTAAGTTATTCACAATGCCCATTGTTTATGTTTTTGATATATTCCCCTTTATTTCTTACCCTTAATAAGAGTTTTAGATCACCCATTTATTATGTTTCATTTTTCCTAGACATGAAGAGGAATATTATGAATGACATAAAGAAATATCATAGGAGTTATGGATGTTGTCAAAGGAGTTTCTATGATGTATTTATTTTCAATTTGTATTCTTGAACTTATGTATGTATCTTGTTTCCAAAGAATATAAACTACTCAGTCCTTTGGGATGAATATTCCTTGTTTATATTCCAATGATATAAAATAAATAACTAGGTCCAGGAAACTAGGGTCAGGTCCTTAAATTCAATATAAAAAACTTCTATACTATTATAATTTTCCTTTGTGTTAAATTTGGATACCCTATAATATAGATTAAACAACCATTTTTATCATGAATCAACCAATACATCACTGTAACACAATTCTCAATTCCAATCCAAACATTCTTGGATACTGAATTTGAAGATTTTATTCTTTTTTATAGCTTCATTATTCAAATTTCATATTTCCTACGTGGAAAACCATTCTGAACAAAAAAACATTGTAAGAAGAAACCTGATAATATTAAAATTATCTATCATTCCAACATAACAATTAATTAGACTCTCTGTTGAGTAATATATTAATTATTTTCTAACCACAAGATTTATCTAAAAATTTATTGTTTTAAAAATAATAATTACTTAACCTTAATACATTACATAATCTTATTAATATAGATATTAAATCACCATTATATATATATTTAGGAGGATTATAGTTTTGTGTTCTATGGAATTAGATCACAACTGTTATATAAAAAACCATTATATTAAATCATGGTCACATTCACTCATTATCCACTTCTCCCAAAATATAACCATTTTAAAATTAGACATGTTTCCTTTTCATGAATAATATCCATGACTTTCAATTTGACATCTTCTTTGTTCCTACTCATCCTAAAACCATAAAACCCCTTAAAAATAAATGATGATCAAAAAAATAAAATTAAGGCATATTTAAGATATAAATCTATTTATCTAGTGAAACAAATTAAAACCCATATTTTGTTACCTTTTCATATTTTATTTGATCTTACGAAATAGATCATATCAATATAGAAAACTAACTGTATTCTCAAAAAAAGCATTCAACACCCATTTTAATAAAATAAAAACATCTTATATGAATTATAGAGATTTATATTCAAAACCTATATTCCCATATGTTAGAAATAATTTCATCATTTTTAAGTCCATTAGAGAAACCACCTCAGTTATATCCCCTTCTTTCCTGAATGTTATATTTTTATTTTAAAACACTTTTATAGAAAAAGTGTTAAACATCCAAGTTAAACTAAGAACATAAAACAATCTGGAAAAAAAATTACTAAATGACAAAGTGAACCTATTATACACGATCTACCTATATAATTTGAAGGAAATATCAGTTACTTTTTTATTCAAATCATCATTGATAATGTCTTATAATTGATAGGCCGATTTTATCAAGGTTTCATGAACTCCTAAAATATTATATAATTTTTTTTGAATCCTATGGTCAGAATTATATATTTCTTGTTGATCTAAATCCCATTATACTTGTTTATGTCCACTTGAATTAGTCCCCCATTCATTATTTTTTTCATCCTCATTAGAATTATGGATAATCAAGAACTTCTAAAACATCTCTTCCTCAGAGTGCTTAATAAGATCCCAATATCTTTCCATGGCATCAGCATATGTTACACTCCATAATCCAACCATATTTAAAAATTAAACATATACCATTTTATACTCCATTGTTAAATAGCTATGTGGAATAGTTTGGTTATCATCACAAACCACAAATCCTCCCTATATCATAGATCGTTCTCCTACCATATAACCCATCCTCTGTAGAATGTGATCCTTAGAGACACCTACTTCGACCATTTAACTTCCACTCACCAGATTCATAAGGAATTCATCAACATTTTTATTCTTATATGGATCCCCCTCTATTACATTTTTTATATGGTACATTACACAATTCATTGGAGTGTTATACTCTGTTGAACCATCATATAAGATGTAATAGGATCACCCATCGTATATGCCATATCAGGATCACCCATCATTATTTACAATGATAAAGTACTATATCATCATCAAAATATTTTTAATCATTCACCATTCAAAATACACCAAAGAAAAATTATTTGGATTCCATAGGTAAAGTAATTTTAATTTTCATATAAAAAATGGATAAATATCCCTTTCCATTGAAATCCTATTAAAATAAATAATTACCAAAAATATTCTAAAAGTGAATTTTTTAAATATAACGGTGGATGCTTTTAAAATATTCATTAAATTAATTAATATTCAATGTGACTAGAAACTTTATTCCCTATATAATATTTAAAATAATGATTCCATTATCATTTTCGATAAAATTATCTCATTTAGAAAATTATTGTATTCTTCTATTTTACTCATTGTAATGAGATTCAAATTTAGATGAAAGTATAAATTTAATGAACATGATTATTAAATAAGAATAGACTTCAAACATTTTAATTAACATTAAAATGTTTAAAAAATAAAAGAAAAACATTTAATCATTTAAAATATAGGAATAATAGAGAATCCCTACCTTAAATACTACCTACCACCATACATTATTTAACACTAAAAAATTATATTGGTTGTTATATAAATAAAACAATTCTTACTAATTTCATAATTAGTTTTTATTTTATAATTTTTATGTATAGTTTTACGTAGATACATAATGAGTTAAATTTATACTGGATGTTTGGTGGATGTTCAGTTTGTAATCCCAAGAAAACTTAAATTGAATGAACAAAGTCAAAGTGGACTTTTCCTATTATTAGAAGAATTTCATCTTGACATTAATAATATTATTATACATTAAATAAAATTTTAGAACTATCCATGAATGATATATATAAAAAATAATTACATAACTTCATTGATGTGGTAATCCAAATATACTGGCAAATAATGTTAATTGTTCAATGGATGGAAAGGTAACAGAAGATATGATATATTATATTTAAATAAGGTTAATTATTTCATCAATATAATATATATAATAAAATCCATAATAATTACCAATATTGAGTGGTTGTGAGGAAACATAAAACAAATATCTTTTTGGAGGTTATAATCCACATGTACACATTAGTGAAGTTTTCATATCCCAATTGATAAAAAATGAGATTAAAACGGATCCTAATATAATAAAAACAAAATTTTATTATATTTAATATAATGATATAATTAATTATTCCTAGTTATTAACGATTTAATGAAGGTAGAAGTAAAAATAATGTTTATATTGTTTGGTTAGGATTTATACCTTCTCCTTAGATATCACAATTTGAATTACACCATAATCCTTTTGAGATTGGAAATTCGGTAAGACTTGAACCTCTGGGATTTGGTCAAGGATATTGGGGAGAGATATATATATGTATTATATTCGTAAGAGTAATAAAAATGTGCATCGAATGGAAGAGATGAGGTTTCCTTTTATAAGTGAGTGTAGCGGCACAATTGTAATTTCAAAACATATTATATTAATATAAATTAATTTTCATCATCATGTTGTGAAAAAATAAAAAATTAAAAAATTTCAAATCTAAAATTTTTATGAATCAAAATACTCGAATATAATTGAATATTTACATGGCAAGGTGATTTTTTTTATCATTATCTCTTATTGTTTACCACTCATTAAACCTTTTGATAATTTTTATTATATCAATATTTTTATGCTATAAGATCAATTAAGAAATTAAAAAAGTAAAACTAAAATATAAGTGTATGTATATTTATATTATATACCATATCCCACTCATCTAGATAATATATTTTATTTTAATTAATTTTAAATCATTAAATATGTATTTTTTGTCACAGTATATAGTAAATATCATTTTTAGGACTATTCATGTATTTCATCTTTAATGACATCAACATAGTAATGGAAATAAGATATAAAATATTAAAATATATATACTATGATATATTTTTTCTAAAAATTCATGGAATCAAATAATTCATCAAAATTGAATTACATTTAATGTTTTTTTAAAAATAATTTTCCTGGTTTTTTATTACGCGAACAAGAATGGTGTTGTTGATGCATAAGCTGTTAAGGTAAATATTTATTCAATAAAAAGTAAATATAAATTAGAATAATTAAAAAATTATTAAACATAAAAATAATTTCTTATAAATAATCATAACCACATTTTAGGAATATAAACTATATTATAGATATGAAAATAATTAGAGCGAAATTTTGTTTTTTTCTTTATTAAAACTAATTTTAAGGCCATTATCAAAGATATATGGAACAAAATTTACACATTTTAAGACCATGGACTTTTATTATTTGTTTATACTTATCAAATCAAATAAATACATTGTTTATCGATATTTTTAGTCCTTATTTCATAGTTTAATACCTATTTTACTCTTTTTTATCTTATCTAATGAGACAAATACATTTTACAGTTATATTTATAATTCAAAAACCTATTTATGAAATTACAACCACAAAATTTTAAATATAGAATTAATTTTTCATTATTATACTTCATGAAGTGGTTTGTCATAATTTTAAAATCAAAGAGTAAAACACTATATAAAATTGTTTTATTAATGATACATTATAAAGCCCAAAAATAAACATAAAGTAAAATCAGGTATACATATTATTTTTATGTAATTAATTTGATTATTTAAAATTAATGGAGGATTTAATACATGAACATAAATTTAATAAAATATTCTAAGTATTATATTTCATTTTTAAGGAAAATTAATGATGGTTTTACAAAATTCTTTATCATTAACTATTTATATAATAATAAATATTTTAAACAAATTAGTCTAAGATAATTGTAAATTTTTTATTTCAAAAATTGTGTTCCTTTACCAATTTAAAATTCTATAATTTATGAATTATGAATTAAAATAAAACTATATATTAAATAAAAATTAGTACAGTAAGAATAAATTTTTTATTTTTGATAGAAAAATTATTTAGTAGTTTTATAATTCATATAAATATATAAAATATGATTGTAGAATATTAATAAGTTATAAAATTGGTTTAATATTATTATTGTTATAATAATTTAGTTGTGATGTGATTTCCTGAATGTGGTATATGAAATATGGTGGGGGTGAAATCACTATGATATGTGATATATTGGTTTATGTGACTTATTCTTTGGGAATGTAGAATAAGGGTACCCATCCATAGGTATGTATTCAAAATTATGTAACCTACCTCTTTATGATCTTTTGTGTGTCATCTATAGAGACATAGGGAACTTAGATTTACTAATTTAGGTAACAAGAAGATTTCACTTTTTATTCACTATGAATTTAAAATGAACTATACATATTTTTAAATTTCTTTTAAGAGAGGACCCCACTATGTACACTTGTATACTCACACATATATGTATATCAATTTATTGGTTTCCAAGATGGAATAGTGGATCAATATAGTGACCTGACCCCAAAAATATTGAAACTGGTGTCTACATCCATTACATTGGCATAAGATACAAGTAAATCATGTGTAAAAGGGCTGAACGATTTAGTAATCTTGGTAAATAATATATATACCCGAGACTAGTATTAAAATTGAATATAAAAATTAAAAAATTATTTTTTTGAGGATAAAAGTTTTCTGTATAGAATATCCTTAAATATCATTGATATTACACATTAGGGAATAATGGTTAACAGAAATAAAAAAAATTTGAGGTCAAATTCTTAGAATGGTTATGTATAGATAAAATAATAAATAATCAATGAGAATAATCATTATGGAATGATAAATAACTAATCACACATTCCAAATAATCAATAAACAAAGAAAGAGATTCTTAAAAAATATGTTAAGGTAAATAACTAAAAACACATCCCATTTAGATAACTGGATAAGGCCTAATTAATATAGAATGGTAAGAAATTGAAATCACATGACCTTTAATCAATTAACTGAGAATGAAATTCATCTATATAATTTTTCATTCTAAAAATATCATGGATACTAAACAGTGAATCAAAATGAAAGAAATTATTAATTTTTGGATGTCATGTCTGAAGGACATGAAAACCTATAGCATCACAATGTTCCAAAATATTGTTTACAACTATTGGTAGACACCCGTTTAATTTGAAAAACAAATTTGGATCATGAGGATCTATCAATAAATCAATGGGATATATAAATTTTGGGTCCCATACATCACATACATTTCAAATTATTACTCATATTAATAAATCAATTAAATTAATAATATATATGCCTTATCAAATATCCAAATTAAATAAAGGATATGAATTTATCAATATTTCTAAAGAAAGTAAAATAATGGTCAATTTAAACACCATATGTAAAAATGAATTTTAATTTGGGAAATAAACATTAACATGATAAATTATATAGATAATTAGGGGGAATTAAACATCTAATGGTCAAAATAAATTGAATATTTCATATAGATAGACAAAGGAGTCAAGGAATAACAAGTCAACGCTATTCTTATAAAAATCCATAATAAACTAACTAGTGAAATAATAAGTATGGAATTAATATATCTTATAACATGTGGAGTAAAAATAATGGATTCTTATTGATAAAGAATATAAATACTATAAAATTATATTTTAAACACATTTTTTAGGAATATATACGTTTTATTTAGAAATATATTAATAAAATATTTTTATTTGAAAATAAAAATTGAAAATATTTTCTTTGAAAAGTAAACATTAAAAATTTCAATGTATTATTCAAATAAATGATGTCGGGTAAATCCACACATGTCATACAAGGTAAAAGGAATATTTTTTTCTATGGGGAAAAGGCTATAAAAATGGATTGTTTGAAAAGAAACAATAAGATTCCTTTGTAACAATTTGTAAAAGAAAAAAGGGGTAAAAATGTTTCAAAAATAATTTTTAAACATGTCAATTTTTTTTGAAAACATTTTAATAAAAAAAGTTTTTTTTATAAGAAACTAGTTTCTCTGATTAAAAATATAAATGATGTCGGGTTTTATTAAAAACATTTTATAATCATTTTCAGTACTTGAGTGAAAAATGTTACTATAACTTGAAAAAGTTCATGAATAACCATAATAGAATAAAATTAAAGTATTTTTTGAATAATGGTCATATAAATTTCTTTAATGTAATTTGAATAATAAGAATTCTCGTTTAGAATGAGATTGTGAAATAAAACCTTAAAATCATCATATTGTTGAAGGGAAATTAATCAATGAATTTATTATTTATATAAACAATATGTAACAATAAAATAAGTGTAAATATATAAATTTATTCGTAAAGTTATTGTAAATATAATCATATAATATTAACACTAACAAGGGAGTAATATAACTGAATAAACAAACTGTGATGGGAAATTTATTTACTACTTGGGTAAATAAAAACGTAAATAGCCATTGATAAAATAATTAAAATTAAAAAAAATTACATGAATACTAAATTAATCATGATATTAAAATAAAAAGTGATTGTATGTAGATTATATATAATAAATTAGGTTCATAATAATAAAATATTCAATAATTAATGGAAATTGACATGATATCCCTCACAACTTGGTAACTTTGGAATTATAATCCAAATGAAAGAAATAATTTCAAATTAAACTATAAATAACATTAAGATAAATTTATTAATGATATAAAATTAAATAGGTCAGCATATACACCACAAAATAGAATTTAGTGATGAAAATGGTGTATGCCTCATTGAAAAAAGTAAGACAACAATCCCTTACCCCACATTTCCTTTTAAGAGAATGTTTATTAAATTCTAGTATAATGGTTTTAAAAATTTAATTAACATGTACTAGTACCATAATAATATTTTTAATTTCATATATTATCTTTTTATACTCATTCATTTCCCTTTTCTTAACAATCCTACAATTATTTTCACTATTTTGGGTGTTAATTGCCTAGTTTTTTGGGTATGATTTGACTTTTTATTTTATTTATTATTAAATATTTAATGATTTAACAATATAAAGGATGTAAAAATGATTTAATTATAATATATATTCAGTATATATCTTTTTATAATAATCCATATTATTTGGAGATTGTAAATGAGATGCACCGTTCGTGGAGACGGTGGGTCGTACATATGCATGAATGCTACATTCAGTTCTTTCCCATATTAAAAGAATGAAATTTTAATGATATAAATGTATATTGTAATTATATTATCATAATAATTTCAAAAATTTCACATTGTTTTATTAAAATAATTCTTTATACGTTCCATGTATAGTGTTAATGAATGACATTATTTTGATGAGGTAGTAGTCCACACGTCCACAAACGATGTTTTCATATCCCAAAAAAATAGAATTCATATTTTATATGTTATATAGAATTTCATAATTATATGTAAATTATAAATATCATGTATAACATTTGAAAATAGAATTTATTTAATAACACCCCCCATGAGAGGTGGTAAAGGAATAAGGAACAGTCATCATTTCATGAGGAGGTAGTTCGTTGTACACACAAATGATATGTTCATTACCCACTAGATGGATGTTAGTTTAATTATATGTATATTTATTAGAATGAAATAATATAATTATAGTTCGTATTCTGATGTTATTATATAATAATGTAATAATAATATTTGTGGGTGGAGAAGGAAATAAAATGAAAGTGATTGTTGAGGAACAATACCACTTATTTGGGTAACTCCTTTTGGGTGTTACCAAAAGGAATTATTGGTTGGATTACAGCCAAAGGTGATGATTCTAGGACAAGTGGATAGATTTTTGGATCATATTTTTGAATATTTTTAGTGAGGAAATGATCTTGAGTAGTTTTAATCATTTGGAGGGGTGAGTTCCTTTTTATAACGGATGAGTAACATTTTTGTAAATTTTTGAAAATTGAATTCCTCTAATATTTTTCCCATTTAAAGAGGCTAAAATAATAAATAAATTATATAAAAGTGAGGATAGGTTATAAATATTAACATCCAATTGATTTTTGTTGAGTATTTAGGTCATTTTGGCCATTAAGTTTAAGGTTTACTCCCTTGTTAAGCTAATTTGTCTCTTACCCGCTGTAATTAATTTTAATCCCATTCACTAATTTTTTTGGTGAAAAACTATGTTTAACATAGTAGGAATTATAAATTTTTATGATTAAAAATATGTAATTAATTTTTCTAAATTAAAATCACATAATTGGTCGAAATTATTTTAAAATTAGTTTCACCAACAAGACGACAATACATGTTTTTAATGTAAAAATCTTCAAAAGTTTACAATGTTTTTATATCCAATTTCAACGTAAAATTGATTAAAATGAACTAAATTGGAAAACATTTGCTAAAATTTATCTAATTAGATTTTAAGATTATTTGAAAATGTAATTTAACTTTATAAAATATTAATATGAAAAGTCAGTTTTCAATTAAAATTCAGTATTTTCACTATTCATCAAAAAATGAATAATCACAGAAAAATACAAAAAATTCACCCAAGAATATTTATTAAACTTATATTTAAAAAAATAATTTTTTTAAAAAATAATATATATAAAAGTTCAAAAAATTATATTTAAAATAGTGTTTCTAGTAAAGGTGATAAAATTGCCTTTAAAAAAATATACTTTTTTATGTATGAATTTCGGTTTATTGTCGTCTATTTCCTATAAAATAAATTGGATAAAACAATATTGGATTGAATATATATCATATATATTTACTTAATATAATTCAAAAAAATTAATTAATTTAATTTATTTAGACAATGCTCTATTGGGAGTATGAAAATATTTCTTTAATATTCAATTAGGTTTTATATTAATTTATAATTAATTTTTTACCTATTAATTCATCTTATTCCTTGGTAAAATGTATAATTTCATTATTTAATAAATATTATTTACAAAATATTTTTTACTTATAATTATATATTATTATATTAAACAATAATAATTTAATTATATATTTTAGTTTGATAAAAATTAGTCTTGCCTGTAACCCAAGCTATTGAAGAATGTCATTATTTCATGTAAAATAAGATAAATTAGTATTGTGGGAACTGAAATAAAAATCATAGATTTTATTTATTTAAAATAATAATGTTATTGTAAAGTCTCAGGATATTATATTCCCTTACGTGTTTGGTGTTGTGTGTCATACACACTATCAAATACAATGTTCTTAATTTAGAATTTTTTGGATTTATAATCAAGATTTGACTTACTTGTTCATGGGGGTTATTGAAGGATTATTAGTGTTCATTATTCACTATTTTAAGAGTTTCCCAGGGTATATTCTTCTTTTCTATTCATTTGTGTGATAAAACATGCATTGTGATTTGATTAATTTTATGGAGTTTATTGGTGTATTCATTTTTTTCCTCAAAATATGTTTGGTAATTTCTATATTATGTGAGTTTTTTACATGATCATCAATTGTATCCAACAATTGTCATGTTTATGGAGTGATTTTGAGGAAGCACATATCCTTACTAGTGGACTAGGAAGGTTACTCGTGGGGTTATGTATTGGATGGGGGTTTACAATTTATAATTTAATAAAATCAAAAATATAAGAGAGAAATATTGTTGGGAAATTAATGTGATGATATTAAACTATGAATTATCATTAAATAAATAATTTAATTTAAAAGACTTTTTATACATTAACCATACTAAAATACAATAACATGATACATTTTTAAAACAATGTAAAAAACATTCAAACAATGGTATCAAATTAGATGGGATAAATTGAATTATCCATACTATAAAATAAATAAATAAAGAGGAATGTAATGGTATTCAGAAGAACTTGTATTCCTTTTGAAGCCATTTTATTAAGTTCAGAATGGATGTTGATGCTCTCTGTTTTTACATATACCAATCCGTAGTGGAACTAATGATGTTTCAGTTTGAGAACAATTGTATAAATGATAGATTTATGCACACGAAGATTTTCCAAAGATCTATGCTTAAAGAACCACCTCCCAAAATTAAGACAATATCATTTATAATGTATCTATCATACTAAAATATCATAATGGGTTATTTATATAGAGTTAATTATTATATATAAATGTAATAAAAAATTTATATCTATGGTGACTTTCATTATACTTTTCAAAAGGTAAGTTTTTCTCAATTCACTTTATGTATAAAAAATGTATTTCCTTGAAAAATTTATTTTATATCAAGGAGATATGTTTATAATGATTAAATAATAAAAAGATTTGGTTAATATATTAATAATATATAAACACTAGATGTATTATAAATTTATTTGAAAAATAATAGTTAATATACAAAGAGTTTTTCCCCTATAAAACAACATTTACTAAAATATTTTTTTTTAAATTAATAAAAAAATTTAATTCTATTATTTGAATTTTAAATAATTATCTTAATTTATTTATTTGTCATGTCAATATTATATTAATATGAATATTGTAGATTTTTATAAAAAACTGATTCTTTAGGAGAAATGTGAAATATAATAACATTTCAAATAACATAGCTTCTATTGCATTCATGTAATATAAAAATATTTTAGAAATTTATAAAAAAAATCATGACAAGTTATTTTTATTATTATTTATATATAATATTTTTTAAAAAATTATCCTTTAAAATACTATATTTAATTTTTTATAATAAGTAATATACATTGGAGGAAATTGTTTTACTGACATTATATACAAATTATTCTAAAATTATTATTTGTTTACATTTATAAATTGAATAATATTAAATATATTTCAAATATTTAATCAATTTTGAAGAATTATATAATATAGGTAATTTTTGATTTTGTTCATAAAATATGATTTACATATTTTAAATCAAGTTAGCACGATGAAATCTAAAATGGTAAAAGTAAAAATATAAGAACAAATAACATTAAAAATGATAAAAACATATGTGAGAATGTTATCATGAGAAATCTATTGACATTATAACTTATTTTATCTAATATTTTTCAAATTTTATGCTAATTTGTTTGTGTGTGACTTCCCATTACTAATATGTTATGGGTATTTACAAATGTCATCCCTTTCCACTTATAAAAGAGGCTCTCATCACCTCACTACCCTTGACATAAATACCACCAATGATCAACCTCAAATTGATGGAAAAGTACTAATAATTCACCAAGAACACATAAATTTGAATTTTTCTTTTCAATAAACAATTCCTAAATGGTTTAGCACCCTTCTCAATTGAAATAATCCAAATATTGTTGTATAAATTTCTAACTACTCCATTCCCATTTCTCTATATCTATGTAAAATTATTCTTCTTATAATTATAATAAAACATCATATAATTAATAAATTAGTATCAATAATATAATTATATATAATTGCAATAATTTTATTACCAATAAACACATGTTCCCCCCTGCATTATGAAAAACCAAATCGTTAAACTTACGTATGTGCATACTTCAATTTCAATGATGTAACATGATTATTTTAGTTCCCCTCCTAAAAAATTTTCTTAAAATTATAATTTATTGTATAATTAATAATATTTTGGCCTATTTAATATTATGAAATTATAAAATATTTTACTACTCTCTCTTATTCTTTAAAAAACACATCACAATGTGTGAATTCATGCAGAATACCGCCAACATGAATCAATGTATTCGAATTTTCATAAATTACTTTATTTTATAGCTATATGAATGGATATAAAGGATAAATTATATATTAATAAAGATATTTTCATTAATATTGAGTAAAAAATTAATTATACGAATGATAAAAAATCATTGTAAAATTAGCCGTCTTGTATGCAAGAACAAAAAAAGTAAATATATTTATTCAAAATATGTAATTTTTTATATATCCATATTTGCACATTCTAAAAAAATATAATTAAAGTATATCACATAAATAAACACTTTATTATACATTTATTCTACCGTTTAAATGGTATTGTAACTAAAAATCATCATCTTCATCCATTAATCATCGTAAGTTCAGGTTATGATATATTTTCCCACAGACATGAACAATGGTAGAAAATTATATCTTTTATGACCAGGAAAATATAATAAATGTAATGATATTATAAAATTATATAAATAATAATTGTTTTATTTTTTATTTGATCTATATATATATATTATTCAATATTTAATAAAACACCTTTCATTGGTTAATAAAATCACTAAATTGTGCTTATTGTCGATTTAATCTTCATAGATAAAGGCTAAAAAACTATATGTGCTTTTGAATATGAATCAACACCATCACTGCTCCTATAAAACTAGTAAAAATAGTAAACAATATAGACACCCAATATGGGAAAATAGGTAAAAACTAACTGATATAGATGTCGATTATAATTAAAAGTTATAAATAGTTGTATTTATGAATATAGTTTAGAGTTAATTTATTAAACTAGTTATTTTAGTTTTATAGTATGTTAGAGTGCATAAAATGATGAGAATATCAGTGGTAAGGGTTTAACCTCTCAAATTTTCACCCCTTGGGAAATTTTTTCTATTATACAAAATTATTTTACTGGAATGGTGTCTCTAAAAAATAATTAATGTATTTTAACATATTTTTGAAGTTTTTATAAGACATATAATATTCACTTTTAAATGTTTTTCGATTTTAAAAATGGTTTTTATGATTAACATGTTACTCAAATAGAAAGGGAAACATTTCTTAAAAGTGAATATGACCCAATATCTTTTTCTCAGGATTTTACATCCTAATTTTCCATATCCATACACATGGTATATCTTATAATGTTTCTCTATCCTTCCTAAAATAACTTATTAAATTCATTTTTATATTTAACTTTTTTTAACATTTTAAAGGCATTTTTAACATTTTCTTTATGAGGTGTTCTCATAAAATTTGGAAAAGCTTATTTCTTATAATTTTTATGTGTACAAAACATCCCTATAAAATTATCATTTTATATAAATAATAATATATTTGATATTATTTCTTTAATGATCATTCTATCATAGAGTTATGAAATATCACATATATTTATTTTATATCACTAATGATATTTCTTATATTCAAGGTTACTTAATTTTAACTCCTAAAAAATGTTTTTCAACTAAGTAATTTTCCATTTACACATCATAAAAAGAATAAATTATATTATTTTTTTGTAACCATACACTGTGATTCTATAGATAGATTATGTAATTTCCATTAGTTTTATGGAAATTATTCCCCACTTCCTTAATATTTTCTAATATTCTTCTTTTTTTAGTTTTAATTTTTATTCTAATGTCATTCCTCTATGAATACCATATTTTGATTCTTTTTATTAAATTTTTTTTCAACTGGATAACCATGCATTTATTGATCAAGTCAAATTAATCATCCTATCTTTAACTATCTATCTATATGGTTTGAATACCATATGATTTATTATATTGATTGAATTGTATTTACCAAGAATGTTACATGACGACATTAGATAAAAATTAATTTCTATGTGTTTATCATGTTATGTTTATTGATTTTATTTTGAACGATTTAATTATTTAATTAAATTTAAATTGTTGTGAAACTGAATTATATTTAATTGTATCTTTATAATGTTTTTAATTAAACTCATTTTCCTTCCATTGGTTCTTTATACTATAACAATTCAATGATTATCATTTGAATGTGTAAAAAACCCAATATTTCTCCTTGATTATAATGTTATTATAGTTATTTTTTTTATTTTGGAGAACACGTTTAAGGTTAATAATTAATTGATTTTTGGGCCTTATATATCCCTTTAATTGATTAAGTAAAGCATTATATCCCAAGAGAAAATGGTGAGATGAGTAGTAATTCCCAATCCAAAATGCGATATATGTTTTGATGCATGATCTTATTTGGGAAATAAATTTTGATACCTAAACAACATCGGTAAATAGGTGGCGATTCTTAGTTGAAAATGTTTTGATTCTATATTTATCCTTGTGCCACACAACTTTGATATGTAACTATGTTATTCTCCCCAAATCATGATTTAACTCTCATGTCTTTTGAGTATTTATTCTATGTTATATGATTGATCATATGGGATTAATAGTTCTTCTATAATTCCATATATTGTTTTTTGACTCTACCTTATCTTAATAAGAGATATCTCTCCTTCTTATCTCTCCTCTTTTTTTTTATGATCTCACTCAGGGTCACACGTTGACATGATTATTTCTTCTTTACTTGGAATTTATCTCATCCCTTTATTATATTTCCATTTCCATAGGTTATGAAGAAAATTAACAACAAATTTTTGTATAGAAGGGTATCTTATGTGAATACATTTTTGGATATGTTAAAGAATTATTATGATTTAAAATTTTTTTATATATTTTAATGAATTTCAATTAATGAAAAAGAAATAAGTTTTTTTATTAATGATGTTTCATAACTTCTTGAAATCTAAATGGAAAACATCATGGAAATTGATTGTGTTGAAATATTTGTATTAAATTAATTAATTTTGATGGCCATATTCATGGTATGTTTTAATAGGAAACATAGATAGGTTTAAATATAATTTAAGAGTATGAAGTTGTTAATTGAGGATAATTATACATATAGAATTATCATCAATGGTTCATAAGATAATATTGACCATAATATCAATCGTATAGATAACCAGTTAGGTAAAATAAGGGTTTCTTAAATATTTTATGGATTAGGATAAAGGAACATTGGAAAGTCTGAGAAATAAATGTATATGTAGGTTAACATACTAAAATATTTTTAATCTGGAGATTATGTTTATTCTTATAATTGAAATAACTTTTTTTATACTACAACCAAATATAGGATATGGAAAAAATATAACCAGTTGTAATAACTAGAAAATGTGTGAATTGGGCATTAACATGATCATCATCTAGTGTTGGACAAAGAGGCCAAACTGCACACCTATTTTGACTCTCTGAGGTGATATTCTATGGTCAATTCACATTATCTCAATGGAACCATTATTAAGTATTTGAGTATGTTTTTAAGTAATTTTGATATACAACCTAATGGTATAATCTCCATGGATAACCAAGGATTGGGAAAATAAATGTCATAGGTTAAACCAATTGTTTTATATGATAAATATTCTGGTGTCACCGGGGATGAAAACATTGTATTTGTATTTTCATATCCACATTTTTAATATTATCATATTTATTTATCTTTTATATTTTTATTAAAGTTGATCAAAAATTAAGATAAGAATGGAATGTATCTAAAAACTACTAAATGTTATAATATATTAAGGTATAAAACCTTAAATAGTTTTGAATCTTACTATATTACTATTATGTTATAAAGGGTTAGTTTAATAGTCTTACCTATGGTTACATGGAAGGCATATTAATAGATATTAAATCATGATACTCTCATATATTTTAATTAATGACTAAAATTTACTGATGGTATTAAAGAATATTCTAATTATTATTATGGTGTATGTGGACTATATAAGGATTTTTGTTTAATAGTTTTTCTTTATCATTTTAGAAACATATATTAAATATTATTAATGACCATGAAAATCTATATTTATAACACCTTTATATTTTTTGGGATAACTATTTATGAACACATGAATAAGGTAAAAATATCTATCAGTTTTAATATATGAATGATTTTGAGGTTTAGATAGTAGATTGATTTCATGTAATGTGAATTAAAAAGAATTTATATCCATTTAATTGATTATTTATTTAGTAACAAAGTGATCCATGATATTTTTCAAAAAAAATTATCTCATCTTGAGATTATGAAATATAATGAATAGTTTGTGACTTTATTATCAAATTTTTAATAAATGTGAGGTTTAATAATAGAGTTAATTTTTAGAGGAACATATAAACTCCTAGTGTTTTGACGTCAAGGAGTTTTAAATGGTTTTGGGAGTGGTATGCTATGGGGTATATATGATTGGGGTATATACATACATGGACGTATAATTGTTTAAATGATTAATGTTGATTGAGTATGTATAAGTACCTTAATATAGCCTAATTTATTTCGGTATATATCAAATTTGGAGTTATATACTTAATGATAAATCTGTTAAGAATACCCCAACCTACATTAATTAGTGAGTGATAATTAAAATTATGAGGGAATGATTTATTTATGTGTTATAGAATTTAATGGTTTGAGATTTCAATGTATGTTATATATAAATAAATAATACATTATATAGCATGTTTCAAAAACTATTACAAACATAAAAAACCTAGATATATTTAAAATAAAAAATATAAAATGTTAAACCATACTATTAAAATAAAATGTATAAATTGAATCAACTATTCAATAAAGTCAACAGAGATAGTATGAAGAAACCATATTTAGATGTGGATGTCATCCTTATGAATCTCAATTTTCTACGCATGATAGAGATGAATATTTTCTTGGTTGTTTCTTATCCTAAACCCAAATATGGACTCAACTAATTATATCTTGTGAAAATTTATTATACAAGAGAAGTTTAATACCATTGTGATTTCTCGTTGAACCGTGCTAGGTGAACTGCCACCTGAATCTATAGCCAAAGATTGTCTCATTCTTAGGTATTTTGTGAATATCATAATATGTTATGTAATTATAAAAATTTATTATATAAACGTACAATAATATATACATATATATATTTCATGAATTGTTTATGTTTTTCAAAAAGTCATTTTTTAAATATATTTTATTAAAAATATATATTTTTTAGATAATAGTATTTTATTTCAATGGAATATGTTTTTTAGGATTTAATAACGAAAATATAAATTTATAATAAGAATAACATGTTAAAAATATATTAATTATTAAATTATTATAAAAATAAAAATTAATATTCCAAAATTTGTTTTATTATAATAAATGTTTTTGATCTATATTATATTTTCTATTAAAAATATATATTTATAATTTTTTAATGAATTTTATAAAATTAACTTCATTTTTTCGTAAATCTGATAAATGGTATATGAATAATTTTTTATAAGTTTTTCAAAAAACTTTTTTTAGGAGGATAGATAAATATTCTATTTTATAAATACTACAATGTTATGATTTTATTAGTTTATAATAATTAATTTCAAAATTTTAAAATAATATAATTGGGGATATAATCACTATATTGGTTGTATTTTAACATTATAAATATTTTTTATATTTAAATAACTATATTTAATTTTTTTGACCTTATGTAATATTTTACCAAGAAATTATTTTTAAAATATTATGTAACTATTATTTTAAAATTCATTTTATCAAATTTAATAAAACCACCAAATTAAAATAATTTATACCCTATAATTCCCATGTATAAATTATATAATAATCACCATTTTATTTATTAACCATCATGGATAAGATAATTTGGTAAGAACAAGTAACTTTGGTGATAATTAAAATATTAAATGTAAAAAACTAATAGTAAAAGACCTCAAAAATGTTTAAACCATGTTGTGGATTTTTTTGGAGTCCTTGATCCCCAATATAACTTGTGCACAACATGATTTCTCCATTTCAAATCCAATTTCATTTAGATAGTATTTCTATTATTAAAATATGTGGGTAATTACAAAAAAGTGACCACTTTTAAATTTTAAAAGGAGCTCTCCCATACTCACATAACTTCGCACGACATCCCCCTTCATTAATCAAACACTCTACCAAACCTCATATCAACAGTCCTAGACAGCTAAAATATTATTTGATCATTTAAAATGTCTATTCCTTAATAGTTTATCCCCCTTCATGAAAGATGTAATCCAAACATTATTGTAAAAATTTTTAGCCACTCAATTCTCATTTCAATTTCTTATATTCACTTCAAATTTATAAAATTCAATTATATCATCTGAAAATTATAACATCAATGTAATTATTATATTGATATGTTATTAAAATAATTATAAATCATGTACTACCTTTTTCTAATTTCAATTGGGAAAAATGAATAGTGTGTGTGTGTAAATTTATGCATCCATGTTCTCATGTGGTTAATTTCCTTCACCTCATAACATCAATAGTTAAAAAAAGGAATGTAATGTATCATATTGATATTATGACTTATTTAATATTCTTTAATGATTAAAAATATTAATTCTCTCACATGTTATATAAAAATGAAATCACCATTATTGTGTACGTGTTCACTACCATCTCCATGTATCAATGTATTCCATTTTTTCAATACATTTTTTCATGGATTGTTTGAAGAATGATATACAAGGATACAGATGATAGAAATAAAGTTTTTTAATTAATTTTACATTCATGTTTCTTCCTTGTATGAATTTCCATTATATTAATGATTATTTAAATATTCAAACGTAGATATCGCGTGAGATTTCAAGGCTAGGTGAGCATTGTTGTTGGTATAATAAAAATATATAATAAATTTTATCATATGAACATTATATTTTAGAAAAACTAAAATAACTCTTGAATGCAGTCATTCATTGGAAATTAAATATATCCATTGAATCCATAATATAGGGCTGACCCTATATATAACATGTATATTGTGAGTATTATATGTTTGGTTAAGAAGTAATGATGTAAGAAATACTAAAATTAATTAATTATTTTACATGACCTATCTTCCTCTGTTAATACTTTTTTCTTGAAAAAATTGCAGGGTTATCCATTTATCCCTCTAGATTTGAGTGCAGTGCATGACAAGTCATTGGATGATATTGGGATTATGGATCATTGAATAAATTACCATAAGGATCTCCAATGAAAATCAAGTGTGTGGATCTCAGTAATGGTAATAAATAAAATCATTTTTTATTAACAATTGATCCTAAAACTATGTAAAGAGGTTTTTTCATTGGTTTATCATTCAGTTTGATTATCCCTTGAATAATTTGAATCAAATACAGCAATAAATTGGTTCCCAGGTTGTTTATTCTCATGGGATCTAGTACATCTTCCTAGTATTTTTGGGACTTAAATAATTTGATTTCAGTTCATTATTCATCAATTTAATAGTAAAGAATCAATGGACACCTTAAAAATGTATATGGTTATTTGATTTTGAATTTTTTGGTTTATCTCATCATACCTCATGTGTTCACCATTAATATACCATTTGGCCAATATTTTGGAAAATACCTAGTGAATTCTCATTGGAGACCGTTATTTTGCACAAAAAGTTATCAACATAACTTCAGGATTAAGATCAATGATGCATTATTGACAATTAGGGACTGAGGATGATTTGGTTTGGATATTGGAGGCTATATTTTTAATTTGAAATATGAAGATACACCATTTGATATGAGTAGATTTTGGATTAGGGAATGTGGCTGGAATTGCACCACCTGAAATGGAGAGGTCAGTCAATCATAGATCTACGATATTAGGAAATGATTGTAAGTCGAATCCCTAATTACATTGGTACATGAGAACACATGGAACATTCTATTATTTCTAGATGATTCCAGAATACATGGATTTTATTCCCATGAATACAGATAGTTTTGTACTCTTTTAACATGCTTAGGGAAACCAGGAAAAACCAATTTCACACCCCATGTGACACGTAACACATATAGTGGGACCCTGTGCTAGCAACTCGACATGTACCCTAGTTTTACATAGGATCGTACATGTTAAGAAAAATGGAAATGAATAAAGTACAAGGACACAACCCAATATTCATATATGGAATGGTAAATAGGCTCGGTAAAATTACAAATGCACGATGCAAAGTACATAGGCATGAGATACTGTAAAAATACTTAGGCAAGATGAACCCCGAGTGTTAGATCAGACTCTTCATGATGTGTATCTAAATGAATATGATTTGTATACTGAGGAATATATGACTTGTGGGATAGTGATACATGGAAATTATAGAATTAGAGTTACACATTTTGTACCCATGATAATTGTTGTATACATGTTCCTTGTAATGTTGAGGCCCACCAACTCTTCATTTTGGAAAAGTATCATTGGGGTTCATTTCCATGGTTCATTCTTATGAGGTTATAGTTTAGAATTATTTCTGCAGCTTGGGATTGTGATCATCTATACATGTAGGTATTAGGTATATTTATCAAGAATACCTATATGTGGCTGAGAATGTGCACAACTATCATATCATCTTCTATAAATGGAGTTTGAGGAAAATTCCTGAAAAATTATGTGGGAATATAATCCCCTACATAGCGAGTTATTCCAAAAGGTGTTTTTAGTGTCCCCCTAATCTTAAGGTGTGATCCCCTATCTATGTATCGATCTCTTTAACATTATTGTGTTCAAATATTCATGTATATACTAATGATCATTGATCATATGAGTTAAAAATATGAAGGCATGCTTCGTAGAGTGATATCTACTAGAAAAAAATTACATTGATGCCTCGAGTAGAATCATGTTGCTGAAAGTATGGCTGAGTCCTATTTTTGAGAAATAGAGTTTATCATGAGTATATTATTAATTTTTTTCTTCTTTTTGCGTCTTAAGTCTTGATTGATATTCATTTGGGTCGATTATCTAACTACTCTATTTATGCTTTATATATTTTTATTCTAAGGTATCTTAAATAATATTATTATAATAAACCCTACTTGGGATCTATATATATATGTTGTTTATTATACAAAAGATATATTATTTTATGGAGTCCTAATAGGACCAGGAGTTGGTGGATCATAGTTTGGTCTATAAATTTCATGGTTGTATTTGGTGTCACCTTAAATACATTACCCTTATATTTAACAAGTTGGGAAGCTTTTTCAGTTTTTAGTGGTCTTGAATGTAGACCCTTATTCATTCCTATACTTTTCTATACTCTAATGTGGGGTAGATATTATTCATGAACTTTTAAATGAGTTTTATTTTTATCTTTTATTATTGTATTGGTATTTTCATATGAGATCATGTTTACCAAAACCTTTGGTTAATGGATCTCATGTGTGTGACCGGTATACTTAGTGTTTGTCACCATCCTTTGACATATGGGAGGTGGTTATTGGGTGTTACACTTAGCTTATCATTGGCTATGTGGGCCTTGGTGGGGTGGGTCATGAAAGAGTGCTATCAAATCCAATTTTTAACCTAAGAACCTAGTTTAAAAATTGTCTATCATTGAGGATTGGTTTCTGAACTTGGGTGAGACACCCCAGGATTTTGCTAAATATATTTTTTGATTTAATTTAATTTTTTTGATATGTTTCATTTCACAGAAAACTAAAAATAGATTATTTTATATTAAAGAACCATATTTAGATTAAATTATAATGAATTCTAATTTAATCATACACTACATGCAATGTAAATCTTATATTTCTCTAAAAAAACAGTAATGTTATCTTACATTACCTGTAAGAATGACTTTCCTCGCTGGCTTGTGTAACACGCAAGACCGAGATTTACCAAAAAAGATATATTATTTAAGACATAAAATATCTATTATGTTTGATATTATGAATATTATTAACTAAAATATGAAAACCTATGGTTTATGCAAATATAAAATGAAATCATTAGTTACAATGAATATAAGAACCAATTGAATATAAATGGAATGTTTTTATACAAAAATATTTTTATTCTCAAAAAGATATTTTACCCTAATAAATTAACTTAATTAAAATTCGTAATTTATATAAACATAATATATATTCAATAATCTATTTTTGATATTCATCTAATATATTTTATAGGAATAAGATAAGAACCAACCCAATTTAATATATAAAACCCAATATTTTTATTATGTAAATCATATCCCATTTTTATAGTGAATCTATTTAAAATACAAATCGTATAACTTTTATAAATATTATATTTCAAATAGAACTTAAATTTTTAAATAAAATTAAAAATATTTGGTTATATATAATTGTTTATATTTTTCTGTGAATTTTTATTTTTTAATGAATAGATAAAAATACTGAATTTTAATTCAATGATTATTTTTCATATAACATATCTATATAGTTAAATTATAATTTATTTTGGCCTTAATATTTAATATATTAAATTTTTATCAATCAATACAATTTAGGACATTGGAACAAATTTCACATTGAAATTGACTGTAAAACATAGAAAACTTTTGAATGTTTTTACTTTAAAAACCTGCATTATCTTTCCATCTGTGGGATTATATTTAAATTAATTTCTACCACTTCTATCTTTTGAATTTGTAAAAATTAATTTCATATTTGTAATTATAATAATTTATAATTTAAAATATGGTCAATTTAGTTTTTGAACGAAAATATTGGTGAATGTAATTAAAATTAATTACAATGATTAAGGTTAAATTAAGCTTAATAAGGGACTAAACCATAACATTAAGGACCAAAATAGCCAATAAACTTATAAAAAATCCATTATATGACTATATTTAGACTCTATGATACATTATCTCAAATTGGGTCTATTGTAGGGTTCACCTGCATTAAAAAAATGTTGGTGGGGTTTCCCTTATCCAAATTTTTATAAGAATTCCATTCCTCTTCCACTATAAAAGGACTCTTCTACACCACTTACACACTCCTCTCATGCCACTTATTCTCAGCCAATATGTACCTAATTAGATTCTCAAAATACCTACCTTCCTCCTTGAATTCTCCCTTTGGTTAAAAACAAAATGAGTTAACCAAATAAGAGGAATTTTGACTGAGTACAACGGGAGTTAATACATAAGGTAAGGGATTTTTATCTCACTCTTTATTTATATAAGTTACATTCCTTATTCACCAGTATCTTATTTTTTGTGTTTTATATACTTATCATGAATTTATTGTATGCCTATTATACTTAAATTGATGGGTATTTAAATACAAATTTTATGATCTATTTTTCATGGGGTTTAAGTTTTGAATATTTCCAAAAAGATAAATTAATTTTGTCTCAATTTTACTTTTTTGAGAAACATTCAATGTTATACACTTATATTTTTACATGAGATATAAAAAATAATGTTGACAAGTTATAACATGAATATCCTTCTTTTCATGATATTTTAAATCTACAGTTAATTTAATCTTCTTATATGGGGAGTATGATTCAAAGTGACCATGTTGTATGATTTTAATGTAACAATCTAATAATTAATTGAGACTTTTTATTATCACAGATTCCTTAATGAAATATTAAAATACATCACTTAAGAACACTCCTAAATTTTTTTCACATCTGGTATGTCTTGATGTATTCATGTATTATTAAATTTTTTCAATATTTTGTACTTAAGATTATTAAGAAAATGTATTTGATAAAATATAACATTACCTCAATATTTGGTTAGAAGTATGTTTTCCTTCAAAACCATGATTTCAAAAAAGGGATTCCTCGAATATTATAATAACATCCACTGATCATTAATATAAATTTTTACCCGTATTTTATTTTACCAATATTTTCATGGTAATCTAATTATAACTTTCCAAACAATGTTTTTCCCATCCTTTTTACCATAAAAAATTAATTTTTTTTACCTCACATTGCTTGTATAGATTGACATGTTTTCTTTTCATTAAATATTTTTTGGAATATAAAAAGGTTTATTTTTAAGAAAACATTATTAAAAGTTTTTTTCATGAAAATGGTGTTCAAAAGTCTTTAGGTTTTATAAATCATTTTTTAAAAGGAGAAAGGATAATTTCCACATAAAGGGTTTTTAAAATGACTTTAAAAATTATTTCCCATATACGATAACATATATTACTGTTAATAATTCCATTTTGGGAAAATGATTTAATGTTTTTATATGTATTCTTTCTCTGAATGGTTTTTGTTCTATGGAATGATGTTTACAAAATCTGTTTCTCTTTTGTGGGTAATATGTATATAAAACCGGATTCTTTTCATGGGTTATACTTTGATTAAATGATTATGAAACTATTTATTTCCATTGGGTAAGGTATTTTTTCATGTTTATGACACCAATTTCATATGAGTGGTTATGATATTATTGTATATGATTTTGTGGAAAATTTATGTATGATTTCATTATGAGATAGGTGGTACTTATATCTCCCTTAATGAATTTGGTAATGACATATTTTTTATGAGCTAAAAGAGTATACATGAGGGAATCCTATGTCTGAAACAAGAGGGTACATTTGAGGAAATCCTAACATCAAAATGACAGGGTACATGGGAGGACATCACAAGCTCAAAACAAGAGGGTACATGGGAGGGAATACAAATACTATAGATGATACATGAGTGATTATACCATGCCTAACATGTTACAAAAGACATGGTAGGTATCCATGACATAGGGTTTTTATATGCTTATGTGTCTACCACAATTATAATTATTATTCTTATATTATGCATTCTTGGATCACGTTATTCATTACTTATGATTAATATATTATGAAATAAAAATATTTATTCCATGATTCATATTTATGATTTTTTATATTCAGGTTATGATCTTATAATGATCATGATCATGTTCTTATACTCTTATGTTCACGGTATTCCCAATTATTTATTTTATTTATCCTTACTGTGAATTTTAGCTCACCCATTTATTTTTTTCCCATATCTCGGTTATTAATTAAGGATTATAAGTAGAAATACTAAAAGGGAAGATATTTTTAGGAAAATTTAAAGATATTTCACCGAGTTAGAAGACTTTTGTTCCATATTTCCAAAGGCACTGAACTAATATGGTCTTTATGCATCAATTTTTATAATGTTTTAAATATTCTCAAAATGTGATTTAATGTCTATGTACGTTAAGAAAGAGTCTTCATAATGGGAAATATGTTCATGTATTTGGGGTTTGGATCTCATGTTAGGGAATCTAGTGTTGGTGTGGTGGATGATGTATCCATTCACCAGGGATCTAATAAACTTCAAGTTGGATCAGTATATATAGACACTGGATGTAGGGAAAATACTGTTACATGCATCATATAGGAATTTTTTGTGGTATCCATGTCTTTTTGGAGTCAACTCCATAGATATGATCTTTGAACATTATTTATATTTTCTCCTTAAAGGATGATTACTTGATGATTGATAGCGTGGTTTCCCATGTAGGGATTAAGAGTATTACCTAAAGGACAATGATTCCTCTACAAAGGGTCTTAGTCACAAGGTTGTTTTCCTTTAGTGTGGGAATTAGTTTGTGAAACCAGCTAGTGATCAATACAAAGACCCATTTCTAGTGGCTAAAGTCTATATATCATGTCATGTTGATCCATGGTTAACACTGTTACTACTAGATGATTATTCACATGGGTCAAGAATATATATTGAGCTTCTGTGTCACTTATCACTTTGCATTATAGACTATAATATACCATTGATAGTAGTAGTATAGTTTAGGTTATGACAATGGGGGTTGTGTCATTCAAGAGCACCTTAGGGATAGCTCAGTTCAATGAGGTAGATGCACTATTATACTTGTTATGTAAATGGACAAATCACATATTATTTTCCTACCCATCATATTGTAGATAGAAAGATGATCAGTTGAATGTACATGAAGAGATAGTGGTTAGAGAAATAAGGTCCACTGGGTGATAAGAATTTTGGATAAGTTGATATAGAAGTAGGAGGTGACCAAAACATTGATTTGTTACCACCCCACCACCCCTGGTGGACCATGTCGTACTTAGAGAGTTAGTGTTCAGAGAAGTGGTAAGATATAGGTGGTGGATTACTATGACTCAGAGGATCTGGGAGTGATTCATGGTATGGTCTCCATGTCTACCACTTCATATAAAATATTGATAGACATGGGTACAAACCACTCTTTCCTTGTTACAAATATATTTCATATCCTCTAGCTTCTGAGTGGAATTATTATCTAAACATTTATATATAGAGGCTCTACTAGGTATGAATCAGTGATCAAATTTTTATATTGATAGTTCAATCTGAATCTTAGAGGAGGGAGCATCTCTATAAATTGTTTTTTAACAACAAGGAGACCTTACGATTTCATCCTTGAGATATTATTCATTTTTATAGATTATACATATATTGGTTATCCTAGATAGAGGATAAAGTTTATATGCATTGATGAAATAATGATTTAAATTGTTGTGGGGAAGGAAGCCTTGACAGAGTAGGATATTCATTTATGTAATAGGATATAGTGGTTTACACATCAGTTAGCTAGTATTAACCTTGGAGAAGTGGATTTAATTAGCATTTAGCATCTTATTATAGAGGAGTAGTAAAAGTTTATATTTCCTAGGAATATCCCAAGATTTATGCCCCACTGAATTATTGAATTATACATATACTATCAACTACGGTCATCCCTGATAAATGTACTTGCATATTGGATGGTTTATGTAGAGTTCCCTGAGAAAAATATGTAGTTGGAGGAGATTCGGATGAATGAATTTTTAGTCCCACTGTGTCAACATGGATGACCCCATTTTTGTTTTACAAGAATGAGGAAATGCGTGTATTTTTATTTATATATTATTATCTACTCAAAAGGATAACCGTAATGAATAAGTATCCACATTCAAAAATCAACAACCTCTCTGGGAAATCGAGATGGGAGAGATGATTCTTTGTGTTTATCCACAAATCTGGATATCACATGATTTGAGTATGAGAAATGGATATACCAAGGTCATAATTCTTATGTCACTATTATCATTTTGAGTTATTTTTATGCCTTTTTTTAGATTAAAACCTTATATGTTTTATGGGACTCAAAAACTAGATCATTCAAACTTAATTAGATCAATATTTGGGGGTTCCCACTAATGAAAATCTATTGTAAATAGTGTATAAGGGGGATAAGGCATGCATATTGAGGACATTTCATGAAATACATTGAGTGAACTAATATTAAGGGATGCTACCATGTTTTTTTGTTGTGGATTAAAGAGGTTCACATTCTAGGACATGCCATCTTAGAGGATGAAGTTGTAGTGGATCTATCTAAGGTTGAGTTAGTGTTATTATGGGAGCCACCCATGAGAATGATGGAGGTGAAAAGCTTCCTTGGTTTGGTAGGATACTTCATGAGATTTATTCCTTATTTATCCATGAAATCAGTATTGTTGAATTAATTTAGGTATAATGGGTAACCATTTATTAGAATGAGAGATGAAATTAAAATTTTCAGGAGTTGTGGTAGAGGTTAATGAGAGCCCATATCTTGAGTCTACTAGAGAATAGTGTTGATAAATTATAATTATGTGATGCCTCATTAATATGATTGGATGTGTCCTAATAAATATGTGGGAAATGATAGATTATGGGTCCCGATAGCTGATACCTCTGGAGTCGAAGCACATGACAAATGATCTAGAGTTGGTAGTGGTAGTTTTTGTATAAATAAGTGACAAAACTAACTTATGGGTGATCAGTTTATCAAATATTCTAACCAAACGAGTATCTTTTATATCTTCTCAAAGAATAACATTAACTTGAGATATATTAGTTTTATAGACTTCCTCTATGAATATGAATTCATGTTAATCTATACTCTTGTAAAAGGGTATATGGTTTCATGATGCTCCCAACATGAGATCTTGACTGTAGTTATTGATTAAGACATCGAAGAAGATATTCTCATATTAATCATCCCTCATGGATGAGTATAGTGCATATTAAATAAAACCATAGGTTTTTACCCCACATCTACTATAATATTTTTCTTAGCCAGATCATGGATATACTGATTGTGAGACCTTCTATATATAAGTATCCATTTGATATTTTCTTGATGGTTTTTATTATAGTGGAGAGTAATTCAACTTTATAGAGTATGGTGAATAGTACTTGTGATATTAAAGTTGTAGAAGAGTTATTCTCTAGATTCCTCACTTGACATTGTGTGAAGACCAGTCACTAGTTTCCAGTGTGTTTGGATCAACCCGTTGAGGTTTTATGGTGGATGTGGGATGGTATATCTATGAAAAATTTGACATGGATTTAAAAAACATCTAGAGGACATGATTCCTTCTTATTATCATAGAAATACTCACCAGATCTATATACTCTATAACTTTCCAAGAGTAGAGTTCATTAGATAGTTTGGGACACCTTTACATGTTCCAAAAGTCTAACTTTATGGAGTTTTGTCGATAATAAATTTAAACTGCGATTATCATTTTTTAGAATGATTATTGAGAGGATTTCAGGAGGAACTTATGAGTGAGTGGAATATTAGTATGGAATTTTGCTACCATATAGTTTTCTAGACAGAGAAGACCATTCAGGTTACAAAGTAAACGTTTTTGTCTTGCTTGTGGGAAATGGCTATATTTTGGAGGATCACCTACCCTTCTTGGAGTCTATGTAAAACAACTACAATTCAACTATCTGTACAAAAATATTCAAGTCCTTTAATGGTAGACCGTATAGTTCTTGAGTATTTTTTAATGATCTAGTTGATTCTTCAGTCATGATCCTAGAGTTGATGAAATTGATGACTGAGAATGTTTAGTTTTTCTATGAGCTGCTAAAGACTATAAAGAGCTATTAAATGTCTTAGGTGAAACATTGATAGAAGAATTTGCGTTTTTAGGAGGGATACCATGTGTTCTTGAATATATCACCTCAATGTGGATTTTGGATATTTAATTAGGGAGGTATTTTATCTTTGAGATTCAATGGTACTTTTTACATACTATGTAGGTATAATGAGGTGGTGTACTTTTTTTACCTCTTTTCCATAGTTTGACTAAGTACATGACATCTTCCATGTTTTACAAATTATTAGCTATATGAAAGAACCATATCTTGTTACCAAATGGAGTTGGACATCAGGGATAGAGATACCCATACAACTTACCTAGTAGATATTGAGGATTAGTAGGAAAATATCCTTCATATATGAGTGTTCCATTATTGAGCATCTGGTGGTTTCATGAGAATATTTGAGAGAGCACATAAGTGTGAGAGACATAGGTGTGATCATATCAACCACATCTTTTGGGGAATTATTTTTTCTGTTTGGGATGAAAAGACCTTAATTGGGTAGAATCCAGGGACATTTTAATTTCTTTTTAATATTTTTAAATATGTTAATGAATGTTTTCAAAGTTAAGCACTTAAATTAAAAGACATTCTGAGGCCTAGTGAGACTCGACGTTGATAAAATGAAAATATAAAAATATTATATCATTCATGCACAAAATTTAAAAAATAATCAAATAACCCCCCAAATAGGTATTAGATCAGATTTTTGAGACTTATATTGAATATGAAATATAGGTTTTACCTAATAAATAGCATAATTTTTTTTGGAATCATATGTTTGGATAGAAATTGTTCTGAGGATAAATAGAAAAATTAATTAATTAAACTAATTAATTGTCTTCCATGTCCTAGTTTCTACTATAAATACATGTTTAAACAGAAAATTTGGTAGAAGTTTTATAACCCAATGTATTTGAGAGGAAAACATGGTGTAATTTTGACCAGTGTCAAGCTCATGGAGTAGTGATCTGAGTATTGTGAGGACCAAAAAATGTGAAAGAAGTTTGTAGATCTCTCCAACAAAGACCCAAAAATCATTCTTCATTACATATCATTCCGTACTTGAGGTATGAATTTTCATTACATAGGTTTATTCCCTTATTTTGTCAGCTCATTAAGAACTAAAATCAAATCCACCCACAAATTGATTTGACAGTCATTAATGCTTTAAGGATTGGGTTTATCATCTTATGATTTTAGGGATTGACAATATTTTTTTTCTCCGTTCATCACTCAAATTGTAATGAATCATAGGATAATTGAAAAATTGTTTATTATTTTTTATATTGTTATGTTTTTAGGGTTTATAACCTATTTATTTATGAATTTTTTGTAATCGTTCCATTTGGATGGTGGTCATAAAATACCAAATGAATGATTGTGGAACAATCATTATTTGGAGAAAAAAATCATCAACATGGGTTTGATATAGAGATAAATTACACGGATATAATGCATAATTATGGGAGGGGATCATGATAAGTTCTTGGAGACCCCATTTTAGAATTATAATGTAGTGATTACACAATTATATTGTAGGTGATTCTAGAGTACTTGATGTCGATTGAATCTGACCACTAATAACAAAAAGGTTATTCATCCCAAGATTCATGTTATCCAGGAATAGTTGGAGCCAAGATATATTGTAGTAGTAGTGTGGTTGATCATGTGGAAAGGACTATAATCTATAAACAAATTCCGACTACAAAACATGTAGTCCCATTAACATGTGCCTTGTAATCTACCTTTTGAGGCTCTATGTTTTACATGTATAGAAAATTGGTACAAACCAAGTGACATGTTAAGAAAGTTTTATGACCATGTTTTGGATTCTTAGTGAGTACCCTTTTGGTACATTGGATAACATATGGCTAGAGACATGAGAAATTCTATAGTGAACAAGGATGACCCTATTGTCAGACATAAACTTGTACAAGGGTAAGCCCATAGATCATGGGAATAACCCAATGTACAACAAAAAAGATGATATATATATACTCAAAAAATATTCATGTTGAGTGAAAGATCGACCTCGATACACCATGTATATTAAGGAACACACCACATATTTTGGGGAATACATGATATGTTGGATAGTGTGACATAGGCAATTCTATTCATAGAGAGAGATTTTGTGTTCCCTTAAAACATGTTTTGTACTTATTATATTGATTGTCGATGCCCTCTATCACTATAATTTAGACTACTATTAGATTGGTTAATTTCCAGAATCCTTCCATTTGAGTATACAATGTGGAATTACATCCATAGATTAGGATTGTGATATTCCCTATAGGTTGGTCTCTGATAGAGTTCCCTTGAACCCCTACACAGGTAATAGTGCATGATCCTATATTATATCATATTTACATGGAATTATTTAAGGAATAATCATGAACCACCTATATGGTAGTTTGATACCCTACACACTTGTTAATTCCATATGGGTTTTTTCAATGTCCCCCACGAGCATTGTGCGTAATCAGAAATCTATCTATCGATCTATTTGGTGTTCATGTGTGCACTTCCTCATGTATTTTCCAATGATTTAGACCTCTCAAAAGAAAACTATTAGTGATGGAATGGATCATGGATTAATATATTTTAGATGATTTTTAACTGGAATCCTTGACCAAAATCATGTGATAGGAAGTGTTGTTGAGACCTATTTGTGGAACATGTAGTCTAGAAGGAATATATTTGGATAATTTTTCAAATTCCTATGTATCATATCTAAATTTAAACACCTTTCTGATGATGAAATGAATTCCATCATGATTATTTATATTTGGTTGTTTAGGGGTGGCATATTGGGTATTGTTATACTAATAATTGTAAGGGATCTTCCATCACATTTCATGTCATATGAAAATTACAAGGGTTTTAATGAAGTCCATGGGGGAATAAGAGTATATAGATTATAATTTATTTTATAAAAAGCATGTTTTTATCTTCTATCACATTCTATAGTAGTCCCATTCAATTTAATTGGTTGAACACTTGAAGTTATTAGTGGGCATGTATTTGGACCTGTATGATATTTGTGTGTTATAATTCATTGAATTGGGAGAGATGTTTTGTATGAATTATGGTAATAAATTTAATTTTATCTTTTAAAATTGTATGATTATTTTCAAAGTCATTTTTGTGTATAGGTACTTCAGGAAAAATCCTCCCCTGTGTGTGATAAACCTATCCAGCATTGGTCACCAACCCATGGAATTTTAAATGTGGGCTTGGGGTGTGACACTCAATTTATTATTTGAAATGTGGGCCAGAGTGGGACAGTTCAAGATAATAAAAATTGAATAACATATTAATGATATGTGTGATAAAAAATTATTAGAAAATTTTCCATTATAAACCATGTGATTTATAAATGAAAAATAACAACTTCATCTGAGGTACTTATTACATATCCATAAATCCTCCTTTTATATATTTATAATTCTTATATATAACTCCAATAAAATCTGAATTAAGTCATTATTCTATTTTTATTATTATGATTTAATGTTTTCAATGCGTAATCATCTTCTAGTAATGGTATGTTCATGATTTGATCTGTTTAACCAACTAATCAGAAAGTGTTATAAAATATTATCATGGATTACTAAAAAAACATAATTAGTGGTATAATTTGATATAAATATTTAAATAATTATTCTTTATGGTTTTTTACTTGATACATAAATAATTAAGTAAAAACTAAGAAAACTAGTTTTTTGGATAAAAAAGTCTCTGAGGTGTGCTTATTGTCAATTTCAGATTTTAGGATGAACAATTAAACACTAATAAAATAAAAATGAAGCATCATATATCATTATAAGTAATCCATGATAATAATTTTAATGATATTGTAATAGTGATCATTGGATGATGGACTAACACCAACACCACTGTTAAGAAACTAATACAAATGGTCTAAACTATAAACACTGTTTGCGAAAAGATATTAAAAAAATATACATTATGATTATAAATAAAAATAATAAATTATGCCATGTACAAATATGTTTTTAAAATAAATTATTATTATAGTTATTATTTTTATACAAGAGTTTAGAGTTCATCTGATAAAGATAAGATCATAGGTAATGGTTTTATGTCTTAAATTTTTACCCCATGAGATGTTTTTTATATTATACAAAAGATTTTCATTGGAATGACATTTGAAATTCCAAATTAATTTACTTTTCCATTAAAATTGGGTTATTAATTTATTTATTATGTTTTAATTTAAATTTCAATTGATACAAAAATTACAATGCAAAAAAGGTTTTATTATTAAAACAGTACTCAAATCGTATGGGTTCCATTGCCCATATTTTTTTTCATATGAATACATTTTTGAAAGATATATTATATAGTTAAATTTATTTCTCTATAAATTTATTTTTATTTCCTTATTATATTCATGGTCTTTCACTTATCCCTATTAACTTTCATTTCCCAATTACTCATATTTTACAAAAATTGTTTATTGTAATTGAAATAGAACATATCACTTCTTCTAGAATGAAAAACTCCACTTTTTCCATATCCATATGAATATGATACTATTTTAATTGTCCTTATACCTTCCCCAAAAATTTATTAAAATTAGTTGGTAATATATGACCTTATTTTTGATGAATTATGGAAATTATTAACAATTATTATATGGTTAATTTTCAAAAAATTGATATGATTGAATATTTTAATGTTTACATGTTAATATATTATTTCAATACCTTTTCAATTTATATGAATCTTTGTCATTATATTTACATTTTTAAAAAATAACGTTATTTTAATACTATATTTATAATATATATATTCTAAAATGATTCCAAAAGATTATGGAAAATTCTTATTTCCCAAATTATTTTTCCATGGCTCCACAAAAAAATATTTTTTCTCTATGTCAATGTAATTTGACATATTAACCACTTGATCAGGGATAAAAATCCAATGTAACCATTAAATATATTTCTATATATGACGTATGAATTTTCTATCTCTTCTAGATGAATATTCCATCACTTCCATTTCATGCTTAGTTATCTAAGGTGTATAATTAAAAAATTTCTTACAATATCGTAGTTCTTTGAATACTTAATTTTTCATTACTTTTGCTTAACAGTGTTCTCATTTATATTATTGCATCATTTTGATGGGGATAATTTTATCTAAACTATAACCTCCCTATATATATATGGTGTAAATACCATATAATTTGTTATCATGATTAAAAGAAATTTTTATATACATTTACTTAATAAAATTAGGTAGTATATTTTTTTCCTTGGGAAAATCATTTTATGGTTATAGGTGCAGTTATAAATTATTTTCATATTTAAATCAATTTTAAAAGGACATTAATACAATTTCATTTCAATGGGATGTTTATGCAACAAATACTAAATGAAATTAATTTGAATGTTTTAAAAAACCAATTATTATTTATAGTTTTTAGTGATATTATGGATAGATAATTTATTATGTCAAATTTGATCTTGGATAAAATTTATAATTAAGGGGTGGTATATATATATCCCTCCATTTAATAGTGTAAATCATTACAAATCAAGAGATAATGGGTAGACTTTTAATGATAATTGATCCAGAATTGGAAACACACTGGAATGCCTAATATGTTCTGGGAAATATGTTTTGACACCAAATATCATATGGAAAACATTTGGTGATTATTTATCCATAATGTTCTTATTTTATACATATGTTTGTTACACAATCCATTGATAAGTGACTATAAAATTCTTCAGGAATCATGATTTGGGTGTAATTGTTTTCCAGTATTTGTGACCTATTATATTTTTTATCATATTTGATTAGTTATTATCCTTTAATTCCATTTGAATTATTATTATTATTCCATTTTCAATTAACTAGATATTTCTACCCTGTTTACATTTTCTCAGATTAATCCTATCTCACAATAGGTAACATGAAGATGTGTTTATTTATCCCTTACTGAAAAATTTTCCACACCCATTATAATGTTTCTACTTTGACATGTTTAAAAGAAAATTAATATGTAAGATGTATCAATATGTTTATCTTATATGAAGAATTTTATGTATTTAATGAATAATATTTATCAATTAAGATTTTATTTAATTAGTTGGGAAAAAATCAGTTATTTGATAAATAAAGAAATTTGGGTAATTAATGTCTTTCTAAATTATATAAAAATATAAACATGAATATTATTGGAAATGGATTGTGTTTCAATATTTTCTTTATGTCTTGTATTTTTATTAGTAATTCTCAAATGATTTTATAAAAACCCAAAAATTTAATTATTAAGAACCCCTGAAAATAGGACTGATTATAGGTAATGAGTGACGTGTTAGAAATAATTATTCGTGAGGATGAAAATAAAATTTAATTAAAATGTTAATATTGGTAACACAAGGCTTTGGTTATATATTTTTATAGAAGTGTAAGAAAGGAATGCAGAAGGATAAGGAATACATAACATTTCTCTTTGAGATTCCTCCTTTAGATTGATCCTAAATCATTAATTGTACTTGATTTCTGAAGAAAATGTTGATTATGGATTTTGTATGGGAAGGTTCGATAACTATTTAGGTAGACCTTTGTTAAAGAAAAATGGTTTTATATTTGTGATAAATATTATTATTATTGTTGTTTTTATATCCATGGGGGCTAGTTGATTTAAAATAGTGTATTTTTTATTTTATTAGTTAGTCTAAAGACTATGGATTATGTTGATTGATATGAATTTGTTTTTGTGTTTTATAATAAAACAAAATATGCTCATGAATATTAAAACCTACAAATATGTAATTAAAAAACCCAAGTAAACATGACATATCACCTGGTCTAGCTTGATCGTATGACTAAGTTTCATTCCAGATAACTAATGGTTGAAGGTATGAAGTTTTGTATAAATATGAAAATAATTTGTAACAAATTCACCCATAAATAAAACATGAATTGTCTCATATTTGAAAATTTTTTATAATAAAACATATTACATCATCTATAGAAAGATACATACCCCAGATATACAAAAACTAGCCAGTGGCTATATCTCAGAAGAAAACCAAACATAAGACACCCCTTTTTTTACCAATATCCTAAAAACATCGCTATAGAGAGTAGGCAAAACAATTGTCCATGTGAAAATTGATCACCACCATACCAATTCACAATAAAGGTGATCAAAATAGAGAGTTGGTACCATGCCACATGACACCCCTCTATTTACCTATGTCCTAAAACACCATGGCTAAAAATACCCCAAGGAAGAATAAGGGTATGAGAACTAAATATTTTAAGTATACAACCAAGAATCAATACAATGTATTTCACAAAAAATCAAATGTTCTATCATTAAAAAAAGTTTACAAATAAATAACATTTGAAAAATATTTTCATTAAATATAAGTTGGATACCTTTAGTATAATCCATATTAAAATCCTGAAAAATATGAACATAAATGTAAGTGATAAATAGCGGGAATTAATCAAAGGATGAAATATAAAAAATGATACACAAAAATAAATAAAAAAAGTATATTTTTGTAAAAAAGATATTTGCTTCCTTTAAAAAAATATTTTCTACATAACCTTTGAATATGATTTTTACATTAAGGAGATTATCAGTTAATAAATAATTTTATCTATGGAAATGAAATATTATAACCATATAATCTATCAAACATGAAAAATAATATTATGTAAAAAACAAAAACATGTGTTATCCTTCTAATAGGAATATGTACTCGGACAAATGATATAAAATATTTCAGTCATATAATGGATCATAATGATAGTTAGTCATCTCATTATATATCAATATTCCAAGAATAACACATATTTGTGCCACACACAATAAGGTGTCTATATGTTCATAAAAAAAATCCCAAGGTTCCCAATGATCTATGTTTTCAAAACCATTTTCACAAACCATACTCAAATGTTTATGAAACATTTTCATAATAAATAATCAGTACTATCATGATTGAAATTCTATTTCAGAGTAATATTCATCATTAACAATTCTCATCGACAACATAATGTTAAGAGTTGTATTTTTAAATTAAACCCATTTAAATCCCTCTTCATTCAGGACAGAAAATATAAATTTCATTAAAAAAATATTCAATTTCATCAAATCAACCAATTTTAAAAATCAAACACAATGAATTTAAAATATGATTATGTAATATATGGCTCATAAACTTTGTATAGATACACCTAATTCACTAATAGAGAGAAAATTGTCTATATTGAAACTAGTGATGGGAAAAAATAAATTTGGTCTAAAAAAACCAAGATCCAATAAAGCACCATCTGTTCTCCATATAAACTAAATTTCGGTACATCATATCCTATATAAAATTTTTTATATGAGGAAAATGAGAAATTAGAGGTAAATCTCAAAGGAGCAGAATAAAAAATAGAAAAAATAAATTACACGAAAAGATCCATCAAGTTCAAAAGTAATTACCCATGGGACCAAAGGGGGATCCTCTTAAAGCATTAAAAGTGGACATATTTTAATAGTAAATAATTTGAAGGGGGTCATAGGATAAATAAAGTGAGTTAATAAGAGAAATTTTATATTCTATGATATTCGGATTAGTTCACACGGTTTGGCTATACAACTTGCGAATTTATGTGTTGTCTATGTGGTAACAAATATCCAATTAAAACAAATGTTCGTAGTTACCTAGAAAGACCCAAATGGATTGAATAACCCTGTAAATTTCATGATACAACCTCTGGAAAATTCCAAATATCCTTCATGGATGGATGTTAACTCCCAATGTTAGACATATATTTCTTAAACCATATAAATTAACTTTCTTAATTATAGATAAATATCATATAATTACTAAGAGGTTAATAATAATCTTGTAAAAAACATAATCCTAGAATTATTTCTCTAAATCGGAAATTATCCAAAAATTACTACCAAAAGACTCTATTAACATGAAAGAGAAGAACCACACTAAAAATTAAAAATTCCTATTAACTATAGTGCATAAAAATTCTTCACACCATGAAATTTTTTATCACCAAAATGTGATCAATATTTATAAAATATAAAATAATAATGTATATATGGTAACATGTTTTCATGTCCCTCCTACTCGGAATTGATATCTTATCCACACAAAAATAGTACACATAATACAAGGATGATTTTACCACATAGAAACTAATCCTAGAGAACCATTACCCAAACTCATTTTTTAACCATTGAGGTATCTATCTCATGATCAATGTCTTCACATGAAATCACATATGAATATTCCATTATATTCCACCTTAACAAGGGGACATGAATAATTTCAAGAATCAATGTCAAGTGAGATGGTATATCCAACCAATAAAAACCATTATGTGTCATTTGAAGATATCAAAAGGAAAAACCAATCTCAGTTCCAACATACACTAGTATCCTAATTAAAGATGTCCACAATTAAGAAGAACATGACCACCTATTAAAATAATAAAATATCAAAATTATTGGTCTAAATAATATTTTTACTGGCTTTAAAATATTTAAAATTTTAATCATGATAACTATACCATATACACCACCCTTGGATAATACTCAATCCTACTAGAGACAACACACATTCTCTTGTACGACATCAAAGAGATCCACAATTCCACCCATAAGACACATGGAAGTGAGTGTCTTTAATCAAAATAAAGGGAATATTTTAAACCAAAAAACCACTAAAAATAAGAATTCATGAGAAATGAACATCCTGAATAATTGAAGGACTTTCTAGTATATCTATTATTTTAAATATTGAATGTCATTCTCAAATTTGATTAATAATCCATTTAATTGAGAAATCATTTCCAGATTTATAATAAAATTTAGGGGTATGTTACATATATTTTGACCATAGGTACTCCATGGATCTTCACAACCACTTGATTATTAAAATATTAAATACCTTATACTATAATCACATATATGGAATTAAATACATGAACCAATTTCGATAATAATGTTATGATCACCCAAAACCATAGTTTATACTCCTCATGGAGTCTATGGTTGTTTATCTATGAAGTACATGGTTCTTTTATCCTACCTATATAATTGAATAAATAAGGCCACAATATACCAATTGTTTTTTTGTGTTCAACTAAATGTTTTTAATATATATAAAATAAGAACCTAATGATTGAAATCGACCATCTCATTCTGGGTCACTAACATCGATGTGTCAAGTAATGAAACATACTAGGAACCCCAATGTACATATACCTACTTTAATAACACTAATACTCTATCAACTCTTTACTCATATCAACTAGAATAACCAACTTCTTTTGAAGGAAAAGATAACCATAAGGAAATAAAATCTAATAATTGAGTTTAACTCACAAAAAAAGGATTCATTATAGTACTTCAAACTAATATCCACTACTTTCTTGAGATGAATTGAAATTTCAAAAGGGAGAAAAAAATTTCGTAAAATTTGAGAATACAAGAACATTAATTCCACATTCACAACCAAAATAATTTCTATAAATAGTTTCTCAAATACTCTCTCATTATTGGAATTTATAACAGGCTTTTTGGGTAACTTCAAGTGTATAGTGTATATGATAACACCTCTATTTCTAATGTTTTACGTATTGTTTGGTTCAATTATTTGAAATTAAGAAACCTATATTTTCTATCAAAGGATTATAACCATTTTGGAAAAATTAAACTTTTGGATTCTATGACCTCAATATGTCACAAATATTTCCTTAAATTTATGGTGCCATAATGTTCTGGGATCATTTATATTTTACACCAACTCAATGAAACAAATATATTGATTATATTTAGAGGGTGTCATTATAAAATGACTTATTCCATCACAAATTTATCTTGAAATCAATACATATCCCAACTCCACAGTAGGAATTTCATAGTAAAATCACACACTAAAATATGAATAGACTGAATCAATAAAGGATTTTATGTTAACCCCACTTAGATCATTCTAAATAATTATTAGGATCATGATTATACCGCAGAAGTCTTTAAAGAGAGAATATACCTAATGTAGGTGTCCCTATAATTAAAATCAGTCCAAATACTTTGAAAATAATACATTTCATTGATAATTAATAGAATCAAAAATATAATTGTGGATCCACATTCCATTCAAAATAAAACTCCAAAAAATCAATCCATAACTATGGAAAACCTTTTTCATTAATTAGTTACAAATCAGATAATAGGAACTACATAAAGACTAAAAAAGGAACCATCCAAAAATGAAATGTTCAAATTAACACCTTGTCAAACCACCCCCACAATAGATAAAATTCATGAACTAGAACATCAAATCCACCAAATCCCTCTTTCCTTAGAGATAATTCAAACAAATTCATGTCATATCCTGAAATTGTCGGGCTCTAGTATTGGGTAATGAGACACCATTCATGGTTACTCATGATCATGGAATACAACCAAATGGCTCTCTTAATCCAAATGATAATAATCATAACTCTGACAGATTCCATAGCCCCTCTAATCTCTAAACAAATACATGATAAGACATCATAGTTATTGGATCATAGTGTGTGGAATGTGAATCCCTAAATTGTGGAATATCATTTTCCAAATATCTATCCATAATAAAAAGGTTAACAGAGTAAAACAAAGAATTGAGGGATGAAGAAACATTAGATGAACGCTACTCTTAATGGAGTAGAAAAAATATTATATCAAATATAAATATTAAAAAACAAAACCATAAAACTAAAAATAATTTGAAACTATATAGGGAGAACAAATAAGGTCAACATCCAAACCACATGAAGCACACTAGATTCAACTCCTCTTGAAGAAGAATCAGAATCATCCGAAATATTCCACTTCGACTCAACTTCCCTACCAAAAATCTGTGAATAAGTTTAAAGGATATAAATTAACATTGAGAGAGATTATAACATTCACCACTCTACTTGGATCCTAGGAAAGACTAAATATAATAAAAAAATATCACACTCAAGGAAAGTATCTAAATTAAACTCATTACCCCTCCATAAGACTTACTCAGCCACATAATTTGAAAAATCCATTTGTTGGTATATTCTAAAGAAAATAATATATATTTAACATATAATATGTTTTTTCTTAGAAAATAAAAATAAAAAAAATCTAGTAAACACTTTTAGATAGGTTTCCAAAAAAGTCAACTTATGTAGAGGAAACCAATATCAAGAAATATTCATTTTTAAACCTCTAAACATCATTATAAAATGATTTATATAATTAATCACTTCATAGTAAGAATAATAAATTACTATATTGAAAATAAAAAGAATGAAACATTTGAAAATAATTTAATCAGAAGATGTAACCTCCTAAAATTCAAGATAGTGTATTGTCTAGGATTAATTTTCCTCACCAATTTCATTATATTTTTATGAGATTATTTAAATGAACCAACTATTAAATCACCCGACATTTTTTATGAATCATTTAGGTTACCAAATTAGTTTCTCTAAAAAATTTTAACATCCTTTTGATTTATCATACTTCTTTCAAAATCATTTTTCATTATATAATACATGTTGGAAAAAAGTATATATTGTTTTCATCATAACCAAAAAACCAAACCATTTAAAATGTCATATAAAAAATTTTTAATTTATCACCATTAAAAATTATTAATTTCATGCTTTAGTGGGGTAAAATCAATACAAATATATCATTAACTATTTCTAAAAAAAATTATTCCAAGGTTTTCATTGTTAAGAAATAATTTCTCTAGACATTAGACGAAAACAAATTATAATTTTATATGTTATCATTAAAAATTCACCTTTTAAAATAATATTTTCTATGAAATCCATTTTCCAAACATATTATGGTTGTACTATAGATGTATAAAAAATTAGGTCCCAAATATCAACCAAACATGTTCACGATATCTACATATCCCCTGAATCACCTCATATTCTTACTATCAGGGAGAGACACATATTGAATTTATGAACCATGAAGTTTAAATAATAAATTATAGTGGATGTGGAGTCTAGATCGAATTGGATGCATGCTTCAAGACCATGTTCCGTGTGTGTTAAAACCACACTATAATTTCCTGATTTATTTGTTTTATAACTATATTTATTTTTAGGACATAAATGTTTATAAATCAACTTTAAAATTACTTCCATTTACAACCAATATAAAAAGACCCAAAAATAAAATCCCAACCTCCCATTCTCACTCTAGTGTACTTGGAAAAGTTGGTGATCAAAAAAATAATGATAATGTACCCCATGATTCCAAACATGTTATATGTAAAATCATACAAACTCTAAACCACACCAAGGAAGTGCCATCACACATCTAGCTGGGTGGGATATGATATCATTTTATAATGAAAAATCCTAGACCAACTTGACATGTCACATAATCTAGGACTGAATAAGTGAAAAAATGTTTTCTCGGTCAATTTGATCTACAAAAAATGACTCTAGTATCAATATACATATCAATTATAACATTTTCACCATGAAATAAAAACATCAAGTATCATGTATAACAGAATATCCTAAAATCACCGAGTTTATCATGAATGAAAACTTACATAACAAGGAGTCACAAAAACAAAGTCAAAGTATGAGTATTAGAAACTAACCAAATCCGATACAAAAACCATTCCTCCTTGTGATTATCCATCTCCACCATCCCACTCTTCAAATAAAGTAAATAGAAACCAAGAGTTTCCTTTATGATTCATTACAACCCTCCATTTACCTATATCCAACAAACCATGGCTATAGACACCCTTATGAAAATATAAGCTATGATAACTAAATCACATTAGTACACCACAATGAGTCATTAAAGATCCTATCACAATTAAATATAGTGTTATATAATTAATGAAAAACATTTTTTAAAACCAATATACATTTAAAACACTTTTCATAAAATATAATTTTATTACATTTAAGAAAATCCACATTCGATGATACAAAAATATGTACATAATATTGATTAAAAAATAGAGGAAAGTAGTAAAAAATAATATCTCAAAAGATATACATGAATATATTCCCAAAGAAAACCATTAACAAAAATACCTTTGGTTTTTTTTAAATAATTTTATTTTCACACAAATTGAAAATATATTTAAAACAAGAAATATATAAATAATTCATACACTGATTTAGGCATTTAAATACAATATTACAAATATTTAAAAAATCAAATAAGACAAATATATTTATTTATAACACTAAGGAAAAGTGGGACATATCCTAAGGGAACATATACTCGGACACATAATGGAACATTGTGATAGGTACACACCTTAATAATACAAATATCAAGAATTTATATAGTCTATTAATATCAAAAGCATAACCCTTAGGGGTGACACTCTATCCAAGGTGTTCATATGTTTATAACTTAGGTCACTAGTGGTTCCCAATGTTCTATGTTTTCCAAAACATTTCAACAAAACATGATCACAATTTAATAAAACATTTCCACTATAAAGAAACTCCTCTTCCAAGATTAAAAATATATTTTTGATTCAAATTAATCATTGATAAAATACATCGAGTACATAATGTTCACAATTATTCTTTTAATGAAAATCCCTTATAAAACCTCTTTTTTCATGCCACCCTAGTAGGATTTCATAAAAAATGTCTTATTTAATATTAATAAATCAATTTCAAAAAATAAAATAAAATATTTTTCAAGAAAATAAAACAAATTAGGTGTCAAAACATTTTATAGATACACCTACCTATCTAACAGATATAATGATTCTGAATTCGAATATAGTGATATGAAAATAGTTGATTGGGTCCTAAAAATATATAAATCCAAGGGAACAATATAAATTCTATATCTAAATCATATATTAGGTCATCATACCCTATATTGGTTATCAAGATGAGAGGAATTTGAGACAATGAGGGTTAATATGGAAATTGTATAAGAATACAACTGAAATAAGAACACATACACCAATGATATCCATCATGATTGAAGGATATTGACCATAGGACTAAAGTAATAATCGTATATATTATCAACGAGATGCTAGTTCAACCTAATAAAGAATTAAGAAGGTAAAATAGGTTAAATCATGTGAGAGAATCAAGGAAAAATTCCATCCTATGATGTTCGAATCAGGTCACATTATTAAGTAGTATGGTTAAAAAATGATGTGATAGCTTTTTGATATCCTCAGTCCAATGAAAAATGATGTAAACAGTTACCTGAGTAGAGTCACATAGTTCGAGAAACCATTTTGATGTTATGTGATAGCCTCTAGAAAAACCCAATCACCTGAATGGTTTTCATAGTCACTCTCATGGATATAAAAATGGCTCTAAAACAATGAAAATCACCTATCGAACTTATAGATCATTCCTTCATAATAACAACATAGTTAATACTAACCATGTCTAGACAATGTGTAAGGACTATTTTCTCAAAAAATCTAAAAACCTGACCCCAGCCCCAAAAGCCTCTATAATTTCAAAATAGATGAACGAGGATAAAAAATAAATACACCAATGAAAAAGATGGAATCCCAAAAAAACGAGGAATCTTCAAAATAGTTATTTAATAGTAAAGTACCAATAATATTTTTTATTAGAAAAAAATATAAATTTGGATTCTGAAGTTAAAATATAGGTTTATAAATTAAATATATTATTTTTAAATAATATAGATTATATTTATAAAACATTTTATTTCATAATAATTGTTTTTATGCTTTAAATTTATATTTATATCATCCTAATTTCATAATAGTTATTTTATTATTAAGAACTGAATATTTCATGATCAATAAAAAGTAAAATTTCATTGAAGAAACCAAAAATAGTCACTCAAAGGAAATTTTATCATTTACATTGTAAAACATTATCCCACTTGATGAAAGCACTCTATATATATATATATATTTTAAAATTACTAAAATATTATAAGCGTATAAAACATTGAATTTTATTCAAGTAATTTTCCCATTTCATTATGTATGAGTCGCTACATTTTTTGATTAATGTTATTCAATAATTACTCTATAACTTATATTTGTTTATATATACTTGTAATAAAATATTTCCAATAATTAAACTTTTATTTTATGTAAATTATTATTATTTTATATAGATTTCTAAAACCAATTTTCATATGAAAGAACATTATACACTATAATTACATCTCTATGCTAGTGAACACTTTACTTTTTCAAAAACCACATTATTTAAATATTATATTTTTTTATAATAATTTAATGAAAATATATAGAATTTCTTTTTCATATAAAAATTAAAAATCATTGAGTTAATTTAAAAAAAAATATGATATTTATGAGTTGTAATGAAAATTGTTTTTGTGTAATGTAACTTGTATAATTAGTATGGTCAAAATAATTAATAAATTAAATGAATTGTTAGATAACTTATAAGAGGGTTGGATGAATAAGATTACCATTCATTAGCTTTGAGCATGGAAATTCAATCCTCATATCATGCAAAGGGATTGGGCATAAGATCCTCAAATATGCGGTACATGATCATCTATTCGATTTGCAGTATAGGTCTCGTCAAAACTAGGGTCGTGATTGTCTATAGAGTCACATATCTAGATTGTACTTCCCGATCTGTGGTATAGGACCACCTGATTGGGGTTTTTTTGTGGTTTGGACCACCACATCTTGAGGTATGTGCGGTTTGAGGTTTGTGTGGGACTTCAGATCTATAGTACACGAACACCACTGTTTAAGACCTTATGATCTACGCTACATGGAAAACATGGTTTGAGGTTTGTCTTAGACTTCATAGGAACCCCATTATTCTAAGACCATAACAAGATTTGGGATCACAATATGGTCTATATCACATTTTGATCTAGTCTATGGGACTTCCAAATATGCGGTACATGACCCATGATGATTTTTTGAAGGCCTGTGTCATTGAGATATTATATGTAATTTGATCAGGTGTTTGTGGCCACATAATAAAAATCCTCATTGGCATATTAGAAAGGTGTTTAATTTTTAGAGTTCCTCTCTATGAAGCATCATGTAGATGTCAGATCGATGGTTTCAAATTCAACTGCATCACAATATTTATATAAATAAGGTAATATTTCTGTATTTTTTAATAAAAAATCATTCAATGAACGACTATATTGGTGTCAGATTTCACTGATTGGAAGAATGATTTTAGTAGAGGATGATAAACCCCCGGTTGTAGAAAAACTAAAAGGTATGATGAGTCGAATCTGGGGCACTATTTGTAGAGAAATCATCCCCATTAGTAAATTATTATCCAATTTAATATTTTAATCAGAAATAATGATGTATATGGCGTGGGATTTGAGTGTTCACAACCGGAATCTGGGTATTCTACAAATTTTGGAATTGATTATCCATTTTAATCGAGTTAATCAGAAGAATGAAAGTTCTCAGGTTTAGGTTAGATTTTACAACCACAGATAGGTTTTTTTGTCACCCATATATTTTGAAGGAGATTACCTCATTCAATATTGAGCCTCTCAATCATGATGACTACACCATCAAAGGTATGTTTGGTTTTTATTCTAGGGTTTTTTTTGATATTAACATCTATAATCCTAGTCCATATTGTGTTATTATTATTAAAAATTGTAATAAAAATTGAGATTGTTATTGAATAAAAATTATTTCCAGACCTTTTCAATTGCAATAAGCATATTGAACATGATAATGACCAATTCAGACAGGTTCATAAGATCACGTCCTTTCCACCCAATGGTGTTGGGTGAGGATTGAATAAAGGAGAGGCCTAATCCAATAAGGATAATAATGTAGGGCCCTCTTCGGACCCACACATCCCAACAGGCATGGTAAAGGTATGTGAGTCTACTATAAATATGGATAATTGCGTGTATTGTAGTGTTGGTTCTAAGTATGAAAAGGTGAATGTATTGGGTGATTTTGCTGACCAACATTAAACTATAATGAAGCTTGATTCACATCCTATAACAGCTCATCAAGGATCTTCCTGTGAGTCTATTGTACGGTCAGGTAATAAATCTTTATTATAGGCTGCTCATGAAGGTTATGAATAGAACAATGATGAGCATGTGGTTTCTGACATGGAATGTGATTCTAAGGTAAAAACTAATATACAATTAAAGAAAAAGGAATTATTGATTACATCTTTTGATAAAAAAAGAATGAAAAACGTGCTGCTGAATCTAGTGTGCAGGTTAAACTGTCAAAAGAATTTGAGGAAAATATGTGGGGCAAGCTTGTTGATGATGTTATGGATGCATATGTGAGGGGAGATAGTTTTTAGGTTGATGTGGTGTAAGGAGAATCTATTATCCAGAGACATATTCTATGGAATTATGTAAGAATACTATTAGACTCTCTGATTTTTTAAACAGGTCCAAAAGCAAGGAGTTCCTCAAAGTGGAATTTGGAAGTGTCCATGGTTCTCTCCCAATTGATGGAATGTTTTCAAGCAGAAAGGATATTATGTCAGTCTTAAAGTGCTCAAGTCCAGAAGAAGGTCCCAACCCATCAAATGAAAATGATGGTGAACTAAAATATCCCATGATAAGGTGGAGGGGTCTTAATATAAGGGTTATGGGTGGTGGATTATCTCATATATAATTCCACATTTTTAGGTGTTTCTTCATAGGTTCTTAATTCACATCTCCTTCCACTTTTATACTATTTCCTTTGTACCTTGGTCTTTGATTTTGAATAAATTTATGAACCATGGGTTTAACCCATGGTTCACATTTTTCAAAGTAATATAACTTATAAATAAATTATAAAAGAAATATTTTAGTGTAAATATATTTTTAACAGATTATATTATTATATAATAAGCATAAAATGATAATACATTCAATATTTTTTAATATTAATTATGAAGCTATGAAAACATGTATGATACACTATTGTCATTTATATGACAAGTAAATAGTTAATATTTAAACGATATTACATAAATAAAAATTTACATTAATTTTATATTATAAAAAATATGAAAAAATATGAATTAATAAAATTATGAATATAGAAAATGTTTTTTTATAAACCAACTTACTAAAATATTATTCTTAATGAAATTCAAATATTTATTAATTATGAATTTTAATTAAAAAATTTATTAAATTATTAATATAAATTCTATGTTGATATCTTGAAGGAAATGAAATTATAATTTTAGATTTAATATTTTTTAAAATAGTTTTTTAAAATGCTTGATGTTTTATTCAACCAGAAAAAAGAAACTGAATTCCTATAATTTTATTATTTGAAAATGTATTAATAGTGTTTTCAAAAAATTTACTGAACCATAATACAATATTAAGATTTTATTTTAAATATTAATTTTGTTAATGTAATAATGTGACTCAATATAAATATAAGGAAAATATTAATCATATATGTTTAAACATGTCATAGATAACCTATTAAAATTGGGCAAATGGATATATATCTAAGGATTTATACCAAAACCATCATAAACCAGTTTCTCAAAACAAGCATGGTCTACTATAATATCACTTGAAGTACCATGTAGCAATAATTTTAGATCTATTTCGAAACATATATATTTATATATATTTAACATATCATAAGGATAAAAAAACAAAAAAGGATCAAAACCTCAATGTCTTTGATAACTAGCTATATATTTCACCAAAAACCTATAAATCACTATAAGTCCTTCTTCATTAACCACTTAAAAATATATATGAAAATATATTTCATAGATATGAACACATGGGGAAATTTATAAAATATAAAGTGAGAAAAAATTTGACTAAGTTGTAAAACAATGTCCTTTATACATAGAGAAGTTATCAATATATCAAAATTAAATGAGATACAAGATAATTCTTAAAATTAAATAACTAAAGGAATAAAATCATGACAAGAAAAGATATAATAATTAGGGAAATTATCATAATTGGAATACATAACATAGACGAGTAGAAAAACAGAGGATGATCAAGAATAATAACATATACCATTGTTCATTGGAATTACATTATATAAAAATAACCATGAAATATGGGGATATAAATATGAATTCGCCATATGTATAAGAATATAAAATCATTACATTTTTCAAATATCATGACCATTATCATCATATCATTGTCAATAATGAAAACAACATCATTCCCACCCATAAAATATTGGATAATCAAAATGACTTCATATACGAGCAATGAAAAATGGAGAATTATAATCACATCATTCCTACAAATATCATTGTTACCAAATTTAACCACATTATATTTATGGATTTCATTAATAAAAAATAATACCACATCATGATCATAAACACAACAATATAACCACATAAACAACATCATAAAAAAATATAACCACATAAAGATCACATATATATTAAATATATCATGAAACAAAAATCTTTACTAAATGAATTTGAATGATACATAATTTGGTGAACAACAGTTGTAATATTGGAATATCTATAAATATGTTTTCTAAATTAATAAATATAAACTCTTAGATAAATCAAAAAACCTTCTTGATTAATCCATGGTAATAAAAATGATATATAATGAAATTTCAAATATACTAAGATAAATACAATTAAATCTTGACAATAATGTATACAATATTTAAACCACAAAAAATAAATATACAAAGACTATAATTTTACTAGTCAAACAAAAGGATGGGTATATAAGGGAACACCTATCATTAAATGGAATGAAGTATAATGTTTTCAAAGAGGAAGGTCAATTATAGAATTATTTTTACATATTTTTTTTATATAAAAGGAGCAAGGAAGATATGGATAATTTCATTTATTGTGATTTTATTTCCCCGATTCCTTCTATGGGTAGAAATATTTATTACAATTCAGAGAATTAAGATAAAATAATATCCACTTATAAAAATATTAAATTATATGTAAAATGATATAATAAAAGTTTTCATGGTGAATTAATAAAATAAATTTATATTTGAGAAGAATGAATTGGAAGAAGATAACAAATTATAGTGGTCTTATAAAATTCTATATTATGGATCAATATTGAAATATATAAGGAAAATTTCATTTTGAACAGGGGATATAAATATAATAATAAAAATACTATATTTGAAAAATAATTAATTATTAAAAAATATATTATATGTATATTAATACCACAAGTAATGTTCTAATTAATGATGTTTAAAATGAATAAGAAAACATTAATGGTGTTTTCATTCTTTTTTATAATGCTTTTTATATAAATATGGCTACGAGTCACATTCAAATATTACCTCCAAAATAGGATTGAATTATCATAAAACATCAATTTAACCATAAAATGTATAATTAATTGGTATTTGAAAACAAATATATTTAAAATGTAAGAATAAAAAATTATATGATAATAAGTACTTATAAGTTTCATTTATAAGTATCTTACAGTTTTACTAATTCAGTTATTTGGAAGGGAACAATAAATACATCTATATTTCTAGAAAAAGAGAATGGAAGGAATAATAAATAAATTGAATGAAACATGTTATAATAAGTGTAATATAAATACAAGGGGATAGAGAGTGATGAAAAACATAACTACTATAATGAGAATATTTGATAAATAATCCATTTGATCAAGTATGATATAAAATATAATTCTATAAGAATGGAATTTAGATGACTACAATATAAAAAATGAAAATATTATGAGACATATTCAAGACATTGTATATAAAATATCATATAGAAGACAAGATATAGAGAAAAATACATGGAAAAATAATTATTTTTAGAGAAATCTGCATGTTTATTCTTGAATTAAATCAGATAACTTCTATGATATTATTTATTAAACAGTATTTTATTATTAATTTTCTCAATTCCTTTTTTAGATATTTTATCCCATTTAATCCATTTATTATAATATTTAATTGACATATTTTCATAATAATGTTCACAAAGACCGTTTCAAAATTGTTTGTTATGTATCCCAAAAACTAGTTCAGCATAGATGTGTGAACCATCGACCACAATTAAATGGAAGCATAAACTAAATAAATTTTAAAATTTAATTTTATTTACATCCAAAAATATATTTATTTCAAATAAGTCAATATATAGTTAAATTATATTGAATATTCCTTGGCATGTTAGTTTTTTAATGTTTAAAATTGAAATTAATTGTTTACTATTGTCATATATTTTACGATGACTATTTTATAAATAAAAATCAATATAAATATAGTTTTTTATTTAATATTGTTTTATTAAATTAATGTTTTAGTTTTTTAATAAACATAAATAGATTATATAAATAATGAAAAAATATAGTTCACATTGGTAATGTAAAATAATCACAGGTGAAATGTTGTTTTAAAGAGGGTTTTCTAAAAGAGTTAAATATTAAAATATTAGAGTTTTATAAAAACATATATAGTATATCTTATATTATGGTGTTAATTAATATTTATTACATATATAATAGAATTAATATTAGAATAATTGAAATTAATGGACACTGTTTTTGAACCCTGTATTTCATTATTATAGTATCTTATGAAAATGGTCTAAGTGGGGTGAAATGGATAATCTCCCCTATTTTTAAGATGAAATTGATTATTATACCAATATATTGGAATTATAAAAGAAATATAAGATGAATTTTGAATTATGTTTAAGGCATAAAAAACATAAATTAAAAGAACGAGGCTTAAAACCCCTACAGAATCATAGTGATGACTTTTTTAAAAATGGTCTGGTGAAAGATAATTAATGGTATATAATTAATAGTTTCTCTAGATTAGAGGATAAAAATACATTAAATGTTTGGAATTATACACATTCATAGAATTTTTTCTGTTAGATGAGTAGTAAAATAATATGGGAGGATGATGAATCTACATTCTTACTCTTTCAGATGCCTCTATTGAATGGTAACCAATGCTATCGTTGGAGTATATTTAGGAAACAACATGGTCCATATTGAAAAGGAAAGGGGATTAGAGAGTTATTTTTTAATATCATTAGAAATTATAGATGGGTTTGGAGTGGGAAAAAGGTGGGGGTGTTTATATATAAAATGGGGGGGAATATTTTATAATAATGTATAGAATATTCTATCATTGTGTACAATGACTGTGTATTGTATAGATTACAATTACAATTATTGGTTTATAAATAAATGGATGTTTATTTAACATATAATCATAGAAAAAAGTGAATGGAATCATATAATGACATAAATAAATGTAAACAATCATATTAATATGTTATTGTATAAAAATATATATTATGTTCTACAAATTCCAACATAATTTATTAATTACACATATTATATTTAATTTTTTATTTTACTTCATGTAAATATTTTTTTAATTTTTTTCAATTATTATTTATGAAAACATTATATCATGAAGATTTCAAAAAAAAAGTTAAATTTTTCTTCAAAACTGTAATTTTTATTAATTAATAAAAATAATATTCATTGTAAAAATCTATATAATTCACTCTAAGATAAATTTTTTCCTTTCAATATTCGAAATGGAATCCAATTTCATCAAATATAATTTCTAAATAATATAATTTTTTTTCTTTATGATAATAAAATACTTTTGAAAAAAACGTATTTAAAATAAAAATTATTTCTTTTATTATAATAAATTAAAATTTTTAGTTTATTATTCCATATTTATGATATCTGAGACATTAAAATATAATTAAAAGTGAATAAAATATATTTTTAAATATTAATCACCTTTTTGAAAGGAATTATTCTTTTAAATAAATATTTATTAAACCAATTTGGGTATAGAAAACAATATCAAATATGATTATAATTCTATATAAAATTATCATCTTACTTTTATAAGAATATGTTATCAGAATTTAATATCAATTATTTTGATAATAATTAAATATAACTATGGGGAATTATTTTTCATATAAAATTATTAAATACTTTATAGTGTTATTTTTAGTATAAAATAGGTGATTTATTGTTTTAATGGATTTTTTTTACTTTATCAAAACATTTAAAGAGAATAGGTTAATTAACATTAATAAATATAATGAATAATTATGTAAATTAAAAACACATGATAAATTATTATTTTAGTGTAGAAATGATATTTAACAATTAATATTATAATTTTATAGAAATAACTATTAATAAGTTCAATAATGATTTACTATAATTTTAAGATCCTAATAAAATAAAATAATTTTTAAAATATAGGTTAAAATGAATTTATATTTTTATTATTACATGAAAAAAGAATATGTAAATGTAATGTAGTTACAAATTAGAACTATTTGTATAAAAATATTCCCTAGTATTGTAAAATTTATTGTGTAAAAGCTATTTTAATTAATAAATATTTTTCATTAAATTCCTTTGTACAAGGAAAAAAATATTGATGTAAAATAAGTATTCAAATATTATTATAAATTATATTATCATATCATGAAAAAATTCATTTTATAATTATATTTGAAATTAAAAATAAAAAATTATTTAAAATTTGTATATAATATATGGGATGTTACATTGATCAACTTCTAAAACATGTGGATTTCTTGTAGATTAATAGTTTCTAATAAAGCAGCTAGATATATCCTTATGAATATCCCTATCTGAAGAAGCATAGTGAAAAATCATATTCAGATAAAGTTAGGGAGACTAACCTACTACAATATTAAATGGTCAGTAAAATGGAATGGAATGAAAAATCCTTTGAAAAACACATCAACAATATATGGATTCAAAAATCTATAAGAGAAAAAACGTAATGACCCAGACTACAACAACCCAAATCTAATGTATATGTTATTACGTTGGAACTGGATGTAGGTTATCGCATCCCAATGGAAATAATAGTTTAGCTGTCTTGAAAAACAATATATATTCATTAATTTCACGTTCATTTGAAAACATTAATTAAACAAGGTGTTTTCATTGAGAATTCCATTATTTATCATAGCATATCACTACATATAATTCACAAAATACCTCCCAATATCATAGAGGAAATAAATCTTATGAAATGGGTGAGCTCATGTTCTTAGTATGGGTAATCATAAAATAAAATCTATTATGAATAAATAAGAATAATTAATATTTCAATGTAAAATATTGAAACACACTCTATTTAATCAATAAATTTAGCATAATATAGATAGAATAAATGTTGATTAGGTAAAGGTGCATAAATAATCCCATAAGCTTGATAATTATCCTTGGATATTCTTACATATCGATTGATCACATAGAAATAATTGATCCAATTAATATGGAATTCATAATCAAGGACATTTGAAATGGTAAATACCTTACTCAAGAAAATTTAAATCTATTGCTTGGAACACGTCTAATAAGGATAAATAATTCGTTACATGAGACTTGTCGATGAATCAATGGGCTAGTAAGAACTTGGACACACTAGTAACATTAAAATTCCAACGCATTCCCCATATTAAAGGCGTGAATAATAATCACCATTAACATTTATATTGAAAAACTATCATATGGAATGTTAATTCATACCCTAATTAATCAGAAATTATCATAACCAATTAAGAATAATATGGTGAATGGTAATAAAATTGTATATCCTTAGTTTAACTTATCAAAAAACATCCCATGAATGAATCAATATGATATCAAAAAAAATATCCTCAGTGGATCATATGTACAATAAAGGGTTTATTCATTGATGAATAGAAATACAATAACAATTTAATTAAAATTATTTATGAGGAAATTAATCCATTCCATTTGAAAAAAATAAAATGTTCTCAAAATATTTTTAAAATACTTTTATGTGAAAATAACCATTGATAACATGTAAAATAATCTTTAAAACATTGTTTATTTGTTATGGAGGAAAATTTTTCTCATGTAATATATATTAAAACAATGGTTTATATCACATTTTCAGTAAGAGACAAATGGGTAACATTTTGAAAAGAACATAAAGTTTACTTTAAAAAAATTAATTTAAAATCTATAAATTATTTGTTAATAAATAATTCTGAAACGTTTAAAAATATTTTGAAAAACCATTGATGAAAAGTAATTTTCCATAGTAGAGAGAAATAAAGCCAAATTTTCTTAAAAACATCATATTGATCATCATAAAAACAAAAGTGTGAAAAAATGGTACTATTACATCAAAAATTTCATGAATAACCATAGAATAAGACAATATATTTAGTTTAAGATAGAAATATAAAATAATTCACCCATGGGAGACTTGAACAAAAACAATCTCAAATAACAATTAGATATTAAAATAAACCCCTACAACTTTTGTAATTATTGATTCAAAAGCCGCATGTAAGAAATAAATTAAATAAAAACATTAAGATTCAAGATTAAAAACTATCTCATGATATAAAATATCCAAATTTTATCTATATCCACCACATAAGGGAATATGTTTTGAATATGGTGCATATCTCACAGAAGTAAAATTGAGATGAGAAACCCTTACCCCGTGTTCAACTTCCTTCATATGTGTCTGAACCTCAAACATAATAAATATAAATTTATTATATATCTATTATAGAACCATAATAAATATTTATAACCACATATTATTTACTTATAGTCTTTTATCACCCTTTTATTAGTATTTCTATGTTAAAATCTTGGTCTCATGTGATAATTGTTTCGTTTTTCAGATATTTTTTAGTTTAGTAATATTATTTATTTTAATTGGATCATAGTTACATAATATCCTGAATTTTAATCATGAAATAAATATTATATATATATATATATATATATTAATTATATATGAATTTGTAGTTATATATTAATTTTAGTTATTTTAAAATTATTACACAGTTCATTAATATGTTAGGTCATACGTACGAATGAACATTGTTTCCATTTTCTTAATGAATTAAATGAATGGAATTTAAATAATATATTATGTTTCCATTATCATTTTTATTTAATATTTATAACATTGATTCATTATATTTAAACAAGTTACCTCCAACTAAAATTTTCATTTAAAAAAGAATCACATCCCTTTGTGAGATAGTAGTCCTCTATACACCTGAAGGACATTATCGTATGCGACCAAAAATGGAATATAAAAAGGTATTTGTGATATCATAACTATAGATGTATAATTATTTCCAAAATATCATATATTAATTTAATATATCACTATTACTATCATTTTAATATATAAATGAAAACACAATACCTCTGTTTGTGAGCATGTAACACCCCAAGATTTCATAGTATGTTATCTCTTTAAAGTATTTCAAAATCTTGCGCTACACGCAACACCGTATTCGAGCACACCACAACATACCAAACTAGCCATTTAAAAAAAGAGGATATGAATAGTACTAACAACATTTTAAATTATATATATATCCTATATAATTTTAACATTCATCTTTTGTGTTTCTTAGATATAATATAAGAAAAATTCAAATTTTATGATTAGAGAGGTATTTTTAAAAAAATGCATTTTTATAAATTTTAATGGAGAAACCTTTTTAAATAAAATATTTGACCCTTTATATATTCAATATAATGAAATAAAATTATTCTTTTTAATCAGTACATAAAAATTTAATTTGGATTAATGTTTTGTACTTTTCTGATAACTTTTATATTTGATGAATAATGAACATTTTTTAAATTTTAATTAAAAACAAAATTTTTAATAGAAATAATTTATAGTTATAAATTATTTATTTGAATGGGTTATAAGTATAATTAGATTATATTTTTATCATTTAATACAATTTAGGTCATTATATGTAATTTCAGATTTAAATTTGACATAAACACATGTCAATCTTTTGATAGTTTTTACTTTTTAAAAACCTTCCATTTGGTTTTGACAACGGGAATTAATTTTAAATTAATAAATGAAAATTATATGTTTTAAATTTGGTAAAATAGACATCATTTTTGAATTCAGAATATTGAAATTAGCTTGGGGTGAATTTGTGGTATTTTTCTGAAAACATACAATTTTTGATGAATAGTGAAAATACTGAGTTATAGTTTAAAACCAAATTATTATATAAATTTATTTTAAGACAAAATAGATACATAACAAGTATATAAGTTAAATTTAATTCATTGGAGTTAGTTTTTAATATTTTTAGATATATAAAGATTTTATTGAACATTGCACGTTATTTTACCCACCTCCTAGAAAAATTTGCAAATTCACACAAAACAAAATTTTACCTCTTCTGTGAGTGGAATGGAAAAAATCTGAGAGACACATTTGATATCAGAAAGAAAAATTTTGTTCAATAAGATGGAAATATTTTTTGGTGAATAGTAACTTTTTAATTTTATTTACCCCTGTTAAAAGTAAATAATGTAATTAAGGGTAAAATGATATTATTGTTTCCCTAACACATGTCCTAATTCTACTGGATAAGTTTAATTCGACCAAAAACAACCTTAGGAATAAAATATGATCCTTTAGGTCAACATGTATTAGATTAAGCCATTTATTATTATTCTATTTAAAGAAGAGTTAAAAGAGTTAAAATCAAAGTTTAATAACGGAAAAATTTTTAATATAGGTTTATACATAATATAAATTATACTATAAATATTAATTAGAAAGATAAAATTATTTTCGACATAATTGTATTTTATTTATATTTTATAGACATTAAATAATTAATTTTATTTATGACACAATGATGATGCAGTAATTACGGTATTAATGAAAGATTAAAAATAATTGATATTATAAATGTACAAATAAAGGTAATTTAAGACTTTTTATGAATGACACAGATTTTAGAGGTTAATATGATATATTAGGGTTGGTTAAATGAATTGTTTTCAAAGAATTAATTTTATTATGAATTTAGAAAAAACATAATACAAAATAGTGTCAAAATTGACATAAAAGAGTTTTTAAAAAAAATATTATATTAATAATTGGTATTCTATTCCTAAAAATATAATGTTTGGCCAAAAGTCTTATATAATAATATATATGACATTAATGAACCAATTGGGGTTCTATTGTCATTTTATAGTAAGTTTATTAACCATATAATATAAAAATACAAAGAGACATGCTAAATTTCAAACTATTTAACTAAGAGGTAAATCTTAAAGTTAATGTTAATATGGTTACCTAAACATGTCTAAAACCTATTTGTTAAGTGGTTTTAGACCCATACCCACCATTTCCATTAAATAATTCATTTTTAAGCAATTATATACCGAAAATTAATTTATTATGAAATAATATTTTATGTTTTTCCTAAGGTGCCCCTCAGCCCTCTTATAAAACGACAATTCCCCTTCACTAAAATTCAAACCTCCAAGTCCATTTTTCTTGGATAACCCATGCCATAATATCCTCCCAACTATCCTCCATTAATCCTAGTGGCCATCCTTTGGTCATAAAGCCATCCTAACGTACCCTTTTGATCCCATTAAAAGGAAGAACCTGAAGAAGAGGTAATGATTTCACCACCCTCTTCCAAGTTCTTTTATTCTTCTACTTAATCTTTCTTCGTTGTTTCCATTATAAAAAATGACTCCAATATCTTATATATAATGTCATGTTATTATAAATAATTCATAACTATATTCATTATTCGATCCATCTTTTTAATGATAAAGTCCCCATGCGAGCATACGTACGGCTTACCGTCTCCACGACGTGGTGTAATTTGTTATTCAACACTATGTTATTTGGATGGATATAATGATAATTAATATGTATATAATAAATGAAAATAAAATGATAATGTCTCTATAAAATTAATATACCATCCAATTCAACACCTTTAAGTAAATTATATTGTTTCTCATGCGTACATATGAATTACCGTCTCCACGATGCGATGAGATTCATTTCCACGTTCAATATTCATCGACGATTATAAAAATATATATTAATAATAAGTATGTAATATATAACATAATAATTCTACAGTCTATATATATATATATATATATATTTGTATATATATTTATTTATGTACATACATATATTTTTATTCACTGTCATTCAATACGATATGAAAACAGAAACAACGTTTATGCGTACCTACAGCCTACCATCTCCATAAATGGGGTTTTCCATTTCATATATCTATCTATTATAAATATTTATATTCTAAATATATTTTTTATATGAATAATTTTTAATATTCTTAATGTATTTAAATCATTACCTAAATGTTACGGTCAATAATAACAAGATAAAATATGTAGGATAAAAAAAGAGATTATTATCTGAAATGTTAATTTAATATGAAAATCATTAATAAATTGGTAGTATAAATTCATAAATGAATCATGTATGATATAATAAATATGAATGTAGTATTTTTATAATATAATAACATACAATGATAATTATATAGGAGGTTAAACGTACCCTCACCCAACAGAAAGTGCAAGGTAAGGGGTTTCTTATCTCACTTTTAATTTAGTGACATTTCCATTATTTGCCACTAATTCATTGCTTGTGGTGTATTGTGTACTACCATTTGATATATATTATCATGATTCACTTTATATTCATGATATTCTGTGATTCATTTGGTGGTTATTGACTATTCTTCATACGACCCGATTGATTACAATGAGGTAAGGGTTATTTCCTCAATCTCATTATTATACAAGGTTGTTTATGTGTAAGTATTTACTAGGACATATTTATCATCGACACAAATATTTCAAAAAAAATGTTTTAAAAATGAATCTTTTATGGTTTTAAGTTTTGTTCTATTTAACTATATCGTCATTTTAAATGTTTTAAAGATTTATCTTTCTAAATCCTTTTAATTAATGTCCATGTTTTACAAATGATTTTAAAGATTTATTTACATGGTCATGAATGTTTTAAAATGTTAATTATTTTTGAAAGTTTCAAAGTGGTATGGGATAATTTGATTCAAAAATTACTTTTAGATTACATCCTTTATAAATGTGTTACTTTTAAATTATTTTACAAAAGGGATATTTCTCTCAAAATGTTTTACTCATCATTTTGAACTATGTCAGTATCCTTTACTAGATATTATTTTTTATTGAGGTTGATTTATTATAATACAATCTTCCATATTATATTGAATGAGTTTGACTGTGGATGTTCTATTTTTATACAATTCATGGTTTATGGTTAATGTATTGACATTTCTTATGATAGTTTTAATAATAATGTTTATGTTATGCTTTACCCTTTTCATATGAGGAATGCATTGGACTTAGTAAGTGACAGGTGGAGCCCGCTATAGCTCCTCGATGCATCTGTATGTCTCATGAGACAAACTAATGTCCTGGAACAAGGCCTTGAATGAGTTTTATATGTAGTCTTGGCACAAAACCTTGATGATGTTGTGTTGATGTTCGACGTTAGGAATTCCCTCATTATGAAATTATTTATTACATTTGATTATTTGACTTGTAGAATATCAATGTGTATGTTTAAATGATAATGTTTGATTTTATTTGGAATATTTTGTGAATTTTAATGTTTAAAATGATATTGCTTTTATTACAAATCTTTCCTTAAAAGATTATAGCATCTGGTAAATTATTTACACTTACTTAGCATCTGAGCTCACCCCTTTCTTATGTTTTATTTTCCCAGGATCCCAAGAAGTGTTTTATGTTTGAGATGTAGGGTTAATATAAGGGAACAATGGAAATTTGAAAGGATTTTTTGTTATTGTATGTTATACTGTGTAATGTAACATTCTTGTATGTAATCTATTTTCCAAGACTGCTAAACAGATCGGTCTTTTAGGACATGATTCCTTGTAATCACGCCAATGTATTAAAATAGTGCACCAACTCTGGGAATCTAGGGTCGGGGCATTACAGTTGGTATCATAGGTAGTTTAGAAATAACCATGGAAACAATATTTAGATAAACTCTGATTAGAGCACAATACCCTGAGACAGTCTTTGAGAATTAGAATAGAAGAACTTCCTAGAATTTTGGTATTGTTGATATTTTGTGAGTTTTTAAAGTAATACATCCCTATTTGGATGCAAGAAGGTAGAGGCGGCTTTGGCACAGATGTACCTAGGGGTAAACCCCAAAAACACCGATTTGAGTAAGACTCGAATGGGGACTGGTGCATGAAAAAAGGCCTTGCTACACTCTTGCTTACGACAATCTTGGGGGATATGCTTAGGATAATTCTCATTTTCATTACAAATAATAATGAAGGATTTATGAGTATATACCTCCTCAATTAAAATATTTTTATGATTACAGATTATATCTAAAAACTGTTCAATTTACGTTAGTTATTTTACAAGCTTGTAATTATTCATTCCTATTCATAAACTAACCTAGTGTATGACATTGTATAGAAATGGAACCTAATAGAAGGAATGAGAACTCCAAAAATACTTATGTTCTATAGAGTAAGAAGTATTATATCATTCATGGTATTAAGCCAACGTTTTTAAGGGAAATAGTCTCCCATGTATTCTCAACATAGTAGAAATAATATCATGTGTTAATAAGATAAGTAAATAATTATCTGAGTCCTATGAATTTGAAGGGAATCAAGAGAAGAAATGGGTGGTAGAGAGAAAGATGGAAAAAGGGAAGGGGGGAAAGTAGGATTTTCCCATATGTGATGAATGTGAAAAGAATTACCGTGGTAATTTCATGAAGGGAATGGGAGTTTTTTATAAGTGTGTAGAAAAATGACACTAATTACTTGTTTGTAAGGGTAAGAAAAAGGTTTCTAATGTAAAATTATTCATCTAAAAGGCATTGAGACACTACATGAATAAATGTCCACGTCATCAGAGTATACCACAAATGATGCTCTTGGATAATAATAAAGTTATGATACAACTCAGATGAATAGGAATAACTAGTGTTCTTATCATAGAATTGTTTCAATTGAGTATGGTATCAATAATTTACTGGTTATATGATTTATGGAGATATATAAGGATTATACTGCAGTTCTATTTTATGGCGGATTTGCGATTATATGGTTCTATGAAAAGTGAAATAATAGTAAGCTACACTTTTTATAAAATACATGGTTGAAGGAAAGGTAATCCTTAATATGGTCCTGATAATGAGGTAGTGATTTTGGAATAATAGATGGTTGATTAGGATAAATTATATTGGATATTATTGACGTCCTTGTAACTGATTAATTGGTTTTTTATTTCATCATTGTTGGAATATTCAATATTTTTGTATATAAGGAATATATCCGGTAATCTATAAATAATAAGGGAGCATTTATGCAATCAAGGAGGTATTATGGTAATTCATAGTGATACCATTTTCTAAAAGAATACATGATGAAGTTCTTCACATGTTATTACATGGAAAAAAAGGATTTTCGTTGTGTTTAACTTCTTAATAAATTTTGTTCTGTGAGTTTGGGGAGACGTATTTTGGTTATGTTTAAAGGTTGGAATGGATTAAGTTTGAAATTGGATACAATTGTTAAGGTTATTTTTGGATTGTCATAAAGAGGACAACCCAAAGGTTGGGCGACAATTAGTCGCTTCTGGCAAGGCCATGATACTTGAAACCGCAACCGAAGGGAGAGAAGTGTGCATCACCTACCACTGGCCTACGTGATGTCATGGATTGTATAATGTAGTTTATTTTTTAAAAGGTCTGATAGGTGAATTATAAATTCATTATTTTTGGTACCCTATATTATTAGGATAAATATAATATTTTTTAAAATATTATGGCGTGAAAGATGATTTTGTCGTAGGAATTAGTTAAAATATGTAACTCTACCTGTCAAATATATATATATATATATATTCCCCTTTTATTCTATGACTAAATTAATTTTTAAACATTAGTTAAGAGACGTCATCTCAATCTCCTTTCACTAAGGTGTCCTTTGATTTCTAAATGACTTAATTTTATATAGTGAATAAAACCCTTTGACTTTCCATTTCAAGGGGAATCATTTTCTAAGAAGCATTTTACTAAACAACAAAAAAGGAATGTTTTTTAACATAAGCGGTGACAACGACCTTTCCACCACTGTGAGTTTTATTTGATCATTGAATTCCTTAACAAGAAAAAAATATTTAAAAAGAAAATAAATAACATATAATCTTTTTACGTATTTTGGTATTGGAAATGGTTTTGATAATGGATTTGTTATGTTAATATATTTAAATGATATATTGTGATTGATGACCTCAATCACTCCCTATAAATATTTACATTTTCCATTTCATATATCTATCTATTATAAATATTTATATTCTAAATATATATGATATATGAATCAAGGTTTATATTCTGAATGTTTTTAAATCATTACCTAAATGATACTGTCATGAATAACAAGATACAATATGTACGATAAAGAAAGCGATTATTACCCGAAATGTTAATTTAACATGAAAATAATTATTAAATGGGTAGTATAATGTCATAAATGAATCATGTATGATATAATAAATATGGATATGGTCCTCGTATAATCTAATAACATTCAATGGTCATTATATAAGAGGTTAAACGTACCATCGCCCAAAGGAAAATGCAAAGTAAGGGGTTTCTTATGTCACTTTTAATTCCATGAGATTTCCATTATTCACCACTTATTTATTGCATGTGGTGTATTGTGTAATACGATTTGATATATATTATCATGATTCTCTTTATATTCATGATATTCTATGATTAATTTGGTGGTTATTGACTCTTTTTCATACGACTCGATTGATTACAATGAGGTAAGGGTTATTTCCTCAATCTCATTATTATCCGAGGTTTCTTATGTGTAATTATTTACTGGGACATATTAATCATTGATAAACATATTTCAATTTTTCTTAAAATTAATCTTTTAAGGGTTTATGTGAGTTTCTATTTAACTAGATCATCATTTTAAATGTATTAAAGATTTATCTTTCTAAATCTTTTTAATTAATGACTAGGTTTTCAAAATGATTTTGACGATTTATTTATATGAACATGAATGTTATGAAATGATAATTATTTTCAAAATTTTCAAAGTAGTATGGAACACTTTGATTAAAAAATCTATTTTAGATTACTTAATATATAAATGTGTTACTTTTAAATTATTTTACAAAAGGGATATTTCTCTCAAAAAGTTTTACTCGTCATTTTCAACTATGTCGGAATACTTTACTGGGTATTATTTTTGATTGAGGTTGATTTATTATAATACAATATTCCATATTTTATTAAATGAGTTTGAATGTGGATGTTCTATTTTTATACAATTCCTGGTTTATGGTTAACTTATTGACATTTTTTATGATAGTTTTAATTAAAATGTTTATGTTATGCTTCAACATTTTCATATGAGGAATGCATTAGACTTAGTAAGTGATGGGTGTAGCCCGCTATAGCTCCTCGATGAATTTGTAGGTCTCATGAGACAAACTAGTGTTTTGGGACAACGCCTTGACAGAAAATTTATTTTTAGTCTTGGAACAAAGCCTTGATGATGTTATAATGATGTCCGGTGTCAGGAATTCCCCCATTATGAAATTAGTTATTAAATTTGATTATTCGACTAGTAGAATATCCATGTGCTTGTTTATATGGTCATTTTTTATTTTTTTCCAATATTATGTGGAATTTTATGTTTAAAAGGATATTGTTTTTATCAAACATATTTCCTTGAAAGTTTATAGCTTCCGCTAAATTACTTACCCTTCATAGAATCTGAGCACACCCCTTTCTTATGTTTTATTTCTCCAAGATCCCAATAAGTGTTTTATGTGTGAGATGTAAGGTTAAGCTAAGGGAACTATGGAATTATCAAAGGATTTTTTTTTATTTTGTTATATGTTAGAAAGTGTAATGTAACATTCATGTATGTAATAAATTTTCCAAGAATGCTAAACTCATCGGTCTTTTAGTACTTGATTCCTTGTAATCATGCCAATGTATTAAAATAATGCACCGACTCTAGGAATCTAGGGTTGGGGTGTTACAATTGGAATCAGAGGAAGTTTAACAATAACCATAGAAACTAGATTTAGATAATATCTGATTAGTGCACATTACCCTATGACAGACCTTGAGAATTAGAATAGAAGAACATCCTATAATTTTGGTATTGTGGAGATTTTGTGAGTTTTCCAAGTAATACATCCCTATCTGGATACGAGGAGGTAGAGGCATTTCTGGTACAGATATACCTAGGGGTAAACCCCAAAAACACCGCTTCGAGCTTGACTCGAATGAGAACTGGTGCACGACAACGGGCCTTGCTGCACTCTTGGTTACGACTCTCTTGGGGGATATGCTTGTCACACCCGCTTATATTTATTTACCTTTATTTTTATTTTTCAGGATTCCGGGTGGTCGTTCCACGATCTCAGATGAGCCCGGATTTAACCTTTTTAACGTTTTATGCCTTTTGGGGTTTCAGACCTGTGCGCGGTCGCCGCACGGTTGGCAGTCACCGTGCAGTCAGCCCGAGTATCGTTTAATTGTTGTTTTATTGGTTTTTACCCTTTTTATTTTATTGATATCATCTGTGGCTTTATTATTATTATTATAGTTGCGATACTAATATTATTATTATGAAGTTTATTATTATTATTATTATTACTATTATTTTTATTAATATTAATATTATCATTATTATTATTATTATTATTATCATTATCATTATTTTATTATCATAATTAGTATTATTATTATTATTATTAGTATTTATTATTATTATAATTATATCCTTGCTATTATTATTATTATTAATATTATTATATATATATATTAACTATCCTAACCGTAATCCCTCCCCCCTCTTTCTGTAGCCGCCACCCTCTCCCCTCTCCCCTCTTCTCTCACTCTCTCTCCCCCGTTTCTCTCCCCCTTCCCCGCACCATCCTACGTCCCAGCCACCCCCCCTCCCCGTCGCCATGCCCCTGCGCGACTCCCAGCCCTGCTCGACCACCGGCGTCCACGACTCGCCGAGCTGATCCTGCTCCCGGCATACCGACCTCCTCAGGCAAACCCCCTGCGCGCAAACCTCCGCAGCCCCTGGTGCACTCCGCTCCACCGGTCTCCTCCCGAAATCCCGACCTCCAACCGACCTCAGGCCCTCCCGACCGCCGCATCCCGCTCGTCGTCCGCCTCATCGTCCAGCCGCCTCGCACCTCTGGCCACCCTAGCCGTCGGCCCGCACCCCCTGTTCCGGCTCTCCCCGCGGCCTGCATCCGGCCTCCGCCAGGTGCACCCGTCGCTGCGCCCCGCCGCCGTTCCAGCCCCGTTTTCCCACCGTCGTGGCGACCCCGGCCTCCTCCCCGGACCCCTGCGACTGCGCCGGCTACCCCGGTATCCCTCCTTCAGCCTGCACCCTCCACTACCCCCTGTCCGGTGACCCCTGTCCGACAGACCTCTGTCCGGCAACCCCTTCCGGCGGACTCCTATCCGGCGACCCCTCCTCTAGCGCTCCCCTCCAACCGCCGCCGTCCGGCGACCCCCTTGCGCGCTCCCTCCCCCCTCCGCTCCTCTGTAAGTTTTTATATTTTTTTTAATGTTAATCTTATTTATTTACATTTTATTTTTATAAAACGTTTTAATATTTTTATCATGTTAATAATAATAATATTATTATTATGATATTATTATGTCATTATTATATTATTATTATTATTATTATTATTATTATTTTAATATTTTTCTATTATTTTTATTATTATTATTATTATATTATGTTATTATTATTATTATTATTATATTATTGTTATTACTGTATTATGGCTATGATTTTATTATTATTATTACATTATTGTTATTATTGCTATTATTATTATTATGCTATTATTTTTATTATTATTCTTATTAGTATTATGTTATTATTGATATTAGATTATTATTATTATTATGTTAATATTATTACATTATTATTATTATTATTAATATACTATTATCATTATGATTATGTTATTATTAATATATTGTTGATATTAACATTATATTGTGGTTATGCTAATATTATTATTATTATTATTATATTGTTATTGTTATTATTATTACTATATTATTATATTATAACTATGCCATATTATTATTGTTATTATTGTTATATCATTAATATTATTATTATGTTGTGTTATTATTTTTATGATGTTATTGTTATCACCATTATTATTTTCACAATATTATTATTGTGATTGTTATTACTATTATTTTATTGTTATTATCATTGAACCCATTTAACGGTCTTTTGTTTCAGGACCGGTTTGACGGCGCAATACGGTGTTCCCTTTTACGCAACAGGAGTTTTGCACCGTGTCGTCCTTCGTTCCGATTTGAGGTAGGTCTCCCTTTTCACACGTCTTTAAATTTAGAATTTATTTATCCCTTGTATTTTATTGGGATTCAATAAATTTAAAAGTATTAATAAGTAGTAATTTATAATGTGGTGGTCTGCTCTACTTATTTCTAGAATTTCAGTGGAAGTATTTTTCTTGGTTTTAATTGTGTGAGTTTTCCTGGTGATATTGCTAAATGAGATCTTTATGAAATATGAAGATCATGTTGAATTGGGTTTTGAAACGGTTTTGGTGTTTGTAAAATGGGACGTGTATTGTTTATGGAAAATGGTGTTTTTCTTAGAACCTTGATTAGAGGAAATGTCGTGTGACCTTTAAACTTGATTTTTGGAAACATAAGTGTGGTTCTTGGTTGTTGAAAAATGGTTTCCTTTGACACGTGATTAAAAGTTGGGATTTCATTTGAGAAATAGTGTTCCTTCAAAAACTGATTAAAGGCCCGTTTGGCTCTTGATAAAAGTGGGGTGCGTTTGGAAATTGGAAAATGATTTTTACTTGTGATACCAACGTGTTTTAGGTTTAATATGCTGAATTGAGTGTCTTAAATGAAGTCCTAAGTGTGTTACTAGTTTTCAACGAAATGATGTGTGTCATATACTTTAGAAATGCTTTGATATTAATTGGTTTAAATGTAAATGATGTGGCGGCCCCGTTGGCACTTTGTTAATTGTGAACTGACTACTTATATATATATACATACTTATGGGGCATCTCTACAGAGGGACTTCCCTTAGAGGGTTGTCGTGTAGCGGTGTCTGTGTAAGTGGTTGGCAAGTGCGGTGAGATGAGTCACGCGTGCATGGGCCTCCAACTTACACAGTATTATTAAAACTACCGTGGGTTCCTGGGTAACTTTTAGAGAATCGAGTGACAGTTGATGGCTAACCCCGATTAGACGGGTTTGTTCCCCCTTGGTAGGTAAGGCCTTGTGGGGCGTGCCACTGTTTGTCTGTTAGGGCAGCCGGTTGGTTATTGACTGTGGAGTACCATGTCGGCAGGTAGTCTGAACCTGAGTACGTCCAAGGGTTTTCTAGGGATGATTAGGATCACCCATGGTTATTGCTGATAACTTCTAGTTTATTTTTACTTGCACTTGGTTTTCCTTGCTTGTTTACCTTTACTTGCACTTGTTTTCCCTGATTGTTTACTTTTAGTCATCCTTCACAGCCTATACTGTTAGAATTTGGGAAAATGGTTTTCAAATGAAAATACTCTATTCTCCTTGTGTAAGATTTGAAAATGTAACACTTTGCTATTTAGAATGAGTTTAAAACTAATGAAAGGGAACCGACTTTAGAAAAAGAATAAGGGGAATGTCTCGTGTTTGATTTTCATGTAAAGCATTATGAAAGATTACTTTTATACTTTGTAGTTAAAACCTGGAATATGTAGATTCATTGTTTACTGGTAGTGTTTTGGGATTTGTTGTAGGGATCACCTACTGAGCACTTTTGTGCTCATGCCTATCTTTTATCATTTCAGTTGCAGGTTTCTTGTGTATAGGTTTACCTGGATTAGTTGCTCAGTGTTGGAGTGAGGTTGGTTTTCAGTTGGTTGGTGACCCGTGGGGGTCACATGGAGGTACGTTGGTTGTGTATTTTTTGTTTGTCTGTTTTGTTCGGTTTCTATTCTTTTGCTGATTCTTGTTTTCCTTTGGGCCAAACCATTCCAACCTTTTTATTTCTAATGCCCGACACTAGTTTCCATCCCGGGGGGATCAGGAACGCCCCTCGGGACTTGCCGCAGACCAGCTTGGGTGACCGGATTCATGGTCGACCCCGGGTTGGTTCGTGACAATGCTTATGATAATTCTCATTTTCTTTACAAATCATTATGAGGTATTTATGAGTATATACCTCCCAAAAGAAAATATATATATGATTAAAGATTATATCCAATAGCTGTTCAATTTATGTTAGGTATTTTACGAGTTGTAATTATTCATTGTGATTTATAAACTATCATAGTGTATGGCATTGTATAGAAATGGTGCCTAGTGGAAGAATTAGAACTCCAGAAATACATATGATCCAAAGATTAAGAAGGATCATATCAGTCATGGTATTAAGCCAAAATTTTGAAGGGAAATACTCTCCCATGTAATATCAACATATGAGAAATAATATCATGCATTAATAAGATAAGTAAATACTTTTATGTGTCCTATGGATTTGAAGGGAATCACGAGAAGAAAAGGATGGTAGAGAGAAAGATGGAAAAAGGGAATAGGGGAATGTAGGATTTTCCCATATGTGATAAATGTGAAAAGAATTACCTTGGTAAATTTTTGAAGGGAATGGGAGTTTGTTATAAGTGTTTAGAAAAAGGACACCAAGTACTTGATTGCAAGGGTAAGAAAGTGTTTTATAATGTAAAATTATTCATCTACAAGGCGTTGGGACACTACACTAATCAATGTCCCAGTCATCAGAGTATACAACAAATGATTCTATTGGATAATAATAATGTTATGATACTACCTCATATGAAGAGGAATGACTAGTGTTCTTATTATATAATTGTTTCATTTGAGTATTGTATCAACAATATATTGGTTATATTAATTATGGAGATAAATAAGTATTGTCCTGTAGTTCTATTTTTTGAGGATTTCAAAATACATGGTTGTATGAAAAGTGACTTAATAGTAACATATAATTTTAGGAAAATAAATGGTTGAAAGAAAGGTAATAATTAATATAGTCCGGATAATGAGGTAGTGATTTTGGAATAAGAGATGGTTGATTTGGATAAATTATATTGGATACTCTTGACTTCCATGGAACTTATTAATAGTTTGTTTATTTCATCATTGTTAGAATATTCTAGATTTTTGTATATAAGGAATATATCCAGTATTATATGAATAATAAGGGATCATGTATTTAATCAATAAGTGTTTATGGTATTTCTAGGTGTTACCATGTTTTAAAAGAATAAATGATGATGGTGTTCACATGTTATTATGTGGAAAAAAGGATCTTCATTGTGTTTAACTTCCTTATAAATTTTGGACTATGAGTTTCGGTAGAAGTATTTTGGATTATTCTAATGGATGGAATGGATTAAGATTGAAATTGGATACAATTGTTAAGGTTATTTTTGGATTGTCATAAAAAGGAAAATCCAGAGGTCGGGCAACAACCAATCACATACGGCAAGGCTGTGATACTAGAACCCACAACCGAAGGGCGAGAACGGTGCATCACCTACCATTGGCCTACGTAATGTCTTGCATTGTATAATGTTGTTTCTTTTTAAGAGGTCTGATAGAATAATTATAAATTCATTATTTCTGGAACCCTATACGATTAGGATAAATAGAATATTTTTTTGAAATCTTTTGGAGTGAAAGATGAGTTTGTGTTCGGAATTAGTTAAAGGATGTAACTCTAATTTTCAAGTATATAAATATATATATATTCCCATTTTATTCTATGAATAAATTAATTTTTAAACATTAGTTAAGGGACCTTGTCTCAATCTCATTTCATTTAGGCATCCTTTCATTTCAAAACGACTTACTTTTATACAATGTATAAAGCCCTTTGACTTTTCATTTAAAGGGGAATATTTTTCTAAGAAGCATTTTACTAAACGACAAAAAAGTAGTATTTTTTTATAGTAAGCATTGACAAAGACCTTTCCGCCACTGTGAGTTTTATTTTATCTTTGAATTCCTTAACAAAAATTTTTTTTAAAAAGAAAATAAATACCACATACGCTTTTTAAGTATTTTGGTATTGGAAATGGTTTTGATAATGGATTTTCTATGTCAATATATTTAAATGATATATTGTGATTGATGACCTAAATCAATCCCTATAAATATTTACGTTTCCCCTATAATTATATATATCCTATATAATTTCAACATTCTTCTTTTTTGTTTCTTAGACATAATATAAGAAAAATTCAATTTTTAAGATAAAAGAGGTATTTTTTAAAAAATACAGTTTTATGCCTTTTAATGGAGAAGACTTTTTAAATAAAATATTTGACACTTTTTTATATTCAATTTAATGAAATTAAATTATTATTTAGAATCAATACATAAAAATTTATATTGGATAAATTTTTGGTACATATTTGATAACATTCATATTTTGATGAATAGTGAAAATTAATAAATTTTAAATAAAAAGAAAATTTTTAATCGAAATAATTTATAGTTATAAATTATGAATTTGAATGGTTTATAAGAATAATTATATTATATTTTTATCATTTAATACAATTTAGATCATTATAAGTAATTTTAGATTTAAATTTGACATAAACACATGTTAATCTTTTGATAGTTTTTACGTTTTAAAAACTGGACTTTTGGTTTTGACAACAGGAATTAATTAAAAATTAATAAATGAAACTTCTATGTTTTTAATTTTTTTAAATATGATTCATTTTTGAAATCAGAATATTGAAATTATCTTATGGTGAATTTCTGGTATTTTTCTAAAAACTTTCAATTTTTGAAGAATAGTGAAAACACTAGGTTATAGTTTAAAACCAAATTATTATATAAATAATTAATTATTTTATTAAAATTTATTTTGGGCCAAAATAGATACATAATACCTATATAAGTTCAATTTAATTCATTGATGTTAGATTATAATAATTTTTGATATATAAAAATTGTATTGAACTCTTCACATTCTTTTACCCACCTCCTAGAAGAATTTGGAAATTCACATAAAACTTAATTTTACCTCTACAATGAGTGGAATTGCAAAAAATATGAAAGAAAAAGTTGATATTAGAAAGAAAAATTTGGTTCAATAAGATGAAAATAATTTTTGGTGAATAGTAACTTTTTACTTTTATTTACCACGGTTAAAAGTAAATAGGGTAATTATGGGTAAAAATGAAATTATTATTACCCTAAAACATTTCCTATTTCTATGGGATAAGTGTAATTAGACCAGAAACAACCATAGGAATAAAATATAATCTTTTAGGTAAACTTTTATTAGATTAAGACATTTATTGATATTTTATTTAAAGAAGAGTTAAAAGAGTTAAAATCAAAGTTTAATAACAAAAAATTTATAATATAAGATTATAAATAATATATATTATATCATAAATATTCATTAGAAATTTGATAATATTTCCTACATAATGTTATTTTATTTATATTTTTTATAAATTATATAATTAAATTTATTTATCACACAATGATGATGCAGTAATTACCGTATTAATGAATGATTAAAATAATTGATATTTTAAATATCCCAATAAATGTAATTTTAGAATTTTTATTAATTAAACTAATTCTATAGGTTAAAATGACGTATTAGGGTTGGTTAGATGTATTTTTTTCGAAGTCATTATTTTTTTATGAATTTAGAAAAAACAAAATACCAAATAGTGTCTAAATTGACATAAAAAAGTATTATATTAATTATTGGTATTATATTCTTAAAAGTATAAGGTTCCACAGAAAGACTTAAATAATAATATATATGATATTAATGAACCAATTGGGGTTCTATTGTAAATTTATAGTATGTTTATTAACCATATAATATTAAAATACACTGATACATGGTAAATCTCAAACTATTTAACTAAGAGTTAAATCTAAAAGTTAAGGTTAATATGGTGACCTAAACCTATCTAAAACCAATTTGTTAAGTGGTTTTTGACCCATCCCCGCATTATACATTAAATAATTCATTTTGGACCCATTAGAGACCGAAAATTATTTTACTATAAAATAACATTTTAAGTTTTTCCTAAGGTGCCCCTCCCCCCTCTTATAAAAGGGCACTTCCCCTTCTCTCAAATTCACACCTCCCAAGCCATTTGTCTTGGCCAAAACCTACCCACATATCCTCAAAACTACACTACCTCCATCTTATAGGCCTTTATTTGGTTAGAAATCTAACCTAAGGATCCCTTTTTTCCAAATCAAAAGGAAGAACCTGAAGAACCGATAATGATTTCACCACCATCTTCCAAGCTCTCTGCTTCTTCCACTTACTCTTTCTCTGTTGTTTCCATTATAAAAAAATTAATCAAGTATCTTCTATATATTTTGAAATTATTATAAATATTGAATAACAATATTCATTATTCTATCTATCTTATGAATGATAATGTCACCATACGTGCGTACGTACGACTTACCTTCTCCACGTCGTGGTGTAATTTGTTATTCGACACTATGTTATTTGGATGGATATAATGATGAGTAAAATTTATATAAATAATGAAAATAACATTATAATGTCTTGGTATAATTAATATATCATCCTATTACACACCTTTAAGTAAATGATATTGTCGCTCATGCGTACGTACAGATTACCATCTCCACGACGTGATGAGATTCGTTTCAACGCTCACCATCCATCGACGATTATAAAAATATATATTACTAATAAGTATGTAATATATGAAATAATAATTCTACTGGAGATATATATATTTATATATACATTTATTTATGTACATACATATATCTTATTCACTTACTTTTGTTCAATATGATATGAAAACAGAAACATCATTTATGTGTATGTACGGCCTACCGTCTCCATAAATGGTTTTTTCCATTTCATATATCTATCAATTATAAATATTTATATTATAAAAATATATGATATATGAGTCAATGTTTATATTCTGGAATTATTTAAATCATTACCTAAATTATACGGTCAAGAATAACAAGTTAAAATACGTATGATAAAGAAATTGATTATTACCCGAAATGTTAATTTAACATGAAAATCATTATTAAATGGGTAGTATAAAGTCATAAATGAATCATGTATGATATAATAAATATGAATATGGTCCTGGGATAATCTAATAACAAATAATTTTCATTATACATGAGGTTAAACGTACCCTTGACCAATGTAAAGTGCAAGGTAAGGGGTTTCTTATCTCAATTTTAATTCTGTGATATTTCAATTATTCACCACTTATTTATTGAATGTGTTGTATTGTGTACAACCATCTAATATATATTATCTTTATTATCTTTATATTCATGATATTATATTAATTATTCGGTGGTTATTGACTATTTTTCATATGAATCGATTGATTACATTGAGGTAAGTGTTATTTCCCCAATCTCATAATTATCTGGGGTTGTTTATGTGTATGTATTTACTAGGACATATTTATCATCAATACACATATTAAAAATTTTTTTCAAAATGAATGTTTGAAGGTTTTATGTGAGGGTATATTTAACTAGATAATTATTTTAAATGTTTTAAATATTTACTATTCTAAATCTTCTTAATTAATGTCTATTTTTTCAAAATGATTTTCAGGATTTATTTATATGGACATGAATGTTTTGAAATGATAATTCTTTTCAAAAGATTCAAAGTGGTATGAGACACTTTGATTCAAAAATACCTTTTTAATTACATCCTTTATAAATTTGTTACTTTTAACGAAATTTAGAAAAGGGATATTTCTCTAAAAATGTATTACTCATCATTTTCAACTATGTCAGCATCCTTTACTAGATATTATTTTTGATTGAGGTTGATTTATTATAACAAAATCTTCCATATTATATTTAATTAGTTTGACTGTGGATGTTCTATTTTTATACCATTCATGGATTATGGTTAATGTATTGACATTTCATATGCTTGTTTTAAAATGAATGTTTATGTTATGATTCAACCTTTTCATATGAGGAATGCAGTGGACTTAGTAAGTGACAGGTGGATCCCACTATAGCTCCTTGATGCATCGGTAGGTCTCATGAGACAAACTAGAGTCTTGGACTAATGCCTTGACAAAAATTTTATTTTTTGTCTTGGCACAAGTCCTTGACTATGTGGTAATGATGTCCAGCATTAGGCATTCCCTCATTCTAAATTTAGTTATTACATGTGATTATTCGACTTGTAGAATATCCTTATCCATGTTTATATGGTAATGTTTGATTTATTTTTGAAATATTATGTTCATATTTATATTTAAAAGTCTATTGTTTTTATTACACATCCTGCCTTAAAATTTTATAGCTTCTAATAAATTATTTACCCTTACTGAGAATCTGAGATCACCCCTTTCTTGTGTATTATTTTCCTAGGATCCCAATAAGTGTTTTATTTTTGAGATGCATGGTTAAGATAAGGGAACAATGTCATTCTCAATGGATTTTTTATTGTGTTGTATGTTAGAAAGTGTAATGTAACATTCATGTATGTAATCTATTTTCCAATACTGCAAAACTGATAGGTCTTTCGGGACATGATTCCTCGTAATCATGCCAATGTATTAAAATAATACACCGACTCATGGAATCTAGGGTCAGGGCATTACATAGGAGGAAATCCGATATACAGACGAGTGATATTTTTATGTTCCAATAGGTTGGGAGGTAAGAACGAAAATTTAATATTATAATTATATAGGTTTAATAATATCATATATATATATATATATATCATATAAAAATTTAATACATCATTATATCAAGACTTTATTAGGGGTGATTGAAAATGAATAATATCGGTTTGATAGGTAGTAATCCACTAAACACATTAATAATGATTTCATATCCCATTTAACAAATGTGGAGATTAATATAAGTTATTACATTAAAATAATAAAATTAGATTATAGAAGATAATTTTTCTATTTTATAATAATTTTAAAATATTTGATTGAGTTATAAAAAGAAGGAAAATAAAAACAAAAAGTTAAAAACATTACTTCTTTTCAAACAAAATCATTTGGTTTCCCAAATAAATTTTATATTTGATTTATGATGTAAACAAGGAATCTATTATTTGATTTTATAATTAAAGAATAAATTTGGTAATTTCTTATCCAAAGAAATTTTTTTTGTTATTGTGAAGATAAATGGAGTGGGGGTGGCCTTTTTTAAGTGAGATGAGTGGCACATTTGTAATATCTGAAAAAGGAATACCAAAATATATCACAAGAAAAAATCCTAAAAACTATACATTATAAAACCGTATAAGTTTTACAATCCACATATGTCCATATAATCAGTTTTATAAAAGTTTCTAGGTATTTTTACACTTTATCTTTTTAGTTTAACCACCTAGTAAACCCATTTCCACCTTAACCATGATAATTAATTTTAAATGTTTTCACTATTTATTAGGGTAAAAAATTATTTTGAACATATTATATAATATAATTTATTTTGATTCTAAATATTTAATACATTTTTTTAAATTAAATTTATAATAGGAAAACATTATTTTGAAATTAATCCCATAGACTTGAAGAAAATGAGGTTTTCCAATGAGAAAAGTTTCAATTGTTTAAAAAGTATTTTTATAAAAATTAAAAATTAAATTGATTTTTTGACCTAAATAAGATTAATAGATATATAACTGAACTATTTTTAATTTTTAAATAACATTAAAATAAAATTTATATTTCATTTGAAATGAATAAAAAATTTATTCTTTATAAACACGAGTATTTTTCACTATTCACACAAACATTTATCTTTCAAAAAATACCCATAAAATCACCCAATGGTAAGTTTGGAATTAATATATTAAAAAATTATAGAAATGTTTTCAAATAAGTTCTATAAATTTTTTACAAATTAATTTTAAATTATGTGTTCAAAGCACGATAAAACTTCTTATTAGAAAAATATAGTTTTCTGAGAACATTTCATTTTGGGTTTCAAATTGTTCTTAATTTACTAATAATCAATATATAACCATGGAATATATTCTATACTTTTAAAAAAAAATTACTTTATTCTATTCATACCCCCATCTTAATTGCTATGTTATAATGGTCATCTTTATATAATAATATTTAAATAAACAATGACACTTAATTGAAGAATAATGTTGTGTGAAATGAAATCTATCAAATATATTTTATTTATCTAAATTTAAATATATTGTAATGTATTATGTTGTTACATTCTATTATAATTTTGGTGTTTTGGGATATATATCCATTCAAATATTATGTTATTCTTTTAAAATATCGGGACGTTACAATCTACCCCCTAAATAAATTATATCCTCATAATTTAATCTTGATCTATGTAATATAGGGTTGGATATTTTAAAATACCATTCTTCAAATTAAACTTTGTGATAAGGGTTAAAAAATACTCTTGATATGGGAGAAATGGAGAAAAACTTTCTTCTTGAATAATCATATCGTTATGTTTCCAAATAAGAGAACGATGGTGGGATATAAAGATATGGAAGTGAAAGAAAATAATAAATAGTATTAGTAATCGATATATATTATTTGTCACATAAATTTGGGTGATCTAGAAAAGGTTAACAACCAAAAAACCTAACTCAATGAAGGTTTAAATTACCAAAAATTCTTTATAAATGAGAGTATTCTGAATTTCTTGGTCGGAATATCCTATTAAAAAGGTTGGGGATTACATTTTCTATATAATATTACAAAAAAATATTCATATATCATATTTTTATGTCTCCAAGGAACAATTTTCCCCTTTAATTTAACCCAAAATAAATTTCCACATTATCTCTTACTCCAATAAATGAAAATCAAAAAATAAATTTTTAGTGCCTGAAGCAGTAAAATTATCTTTTAGAAAATAATATTATGTATAAAAGATTAATAAGTTATTATTACTATATTTTATAATAAAATTCCCAGAAAAGTTATCCAATAACGCCCAAAGTTAAACATAATCTATTATATAAATAGTTAACCATAAATCCAGTCCAAAATATGTCTAATTAAATTTAAAAGGATGGTTACTAAATATAAAATATATTACCTAGGAAATTTTAATTGGTTCTTAATGTCACATTCTAAATATATAAATTCCTTGATTACTTCTAAAACATAATTAAAAAAATAATGATTTAAAAAATATATTCTCAGTTTGTAAATAATATTCCATAATTTTTTTATTAAACTCTATCAAAGATAAAATTAACTATCAAACACCAAACCAATTTCATATTTACCTTTATTAACCCATAAATATATCATTATTTTATCAATATCAGGCATATATTAATATTCATCCAAACTTAATCATGTGTTTTCTAAGAGGATCCAATTTTCACTAAATCACTTTTCTTATTCATCAGTACCTTCCAGCACATTCTATCAAATCCTTGATGAAATAATATTGCAGTACAATTCATATATATTTTATTATTTATAAAATGAGAATATAATTTATGAAATAATTCCATAATATATTTATTGAATACAAATTCATCCACTTTAATCATTGCACTTCTGTTGTATCAACAATTTTTTTTAACCACGATCTATAACTTCATCAGGGTATTTTACAATGAATCTTGGGACATTATTTATCAAATTTCCCAATCTCCATAAATTACTTGATTTGAGAATTCACACCTCATTATTTCCATTTATATCATAATAATAGTTTCATTTCTCTCCATAATTGAAGAAAAGTCAATTTCCCTTCATATAAGCACTGATGTCATTCTATCTACAATTATTATATATGAGAAAATACTTTATTCCTTTCTCCACATTACCTAGGTTTTTCTCTACCATGTTCTTTTTATCTTACTTTCCTATTAATAAATGGTGAGTTTTTTCTTTCATTATAGCATTTGATCTTGTTTCCTCATATTATAGGAATATTTGGTAGACTAATTACCTTGGAAGGAGAGGATATAACCATCAATGAAACAATTATTATTTATCTTTAGATTACATACAGAGCCTATAGGATTCCTTTATATCCATCTAATGTTTTATCCATATATAACAACATCATTTTCTACGTTATATCTTATATTTAGTAATATTCCCTCAATATCTACTTGATCCTTATGAGTATGATAACATTCAAAGAATAGTAGCTTAAAATCCAATCATTATAAGTCTTTAATTTATTTTACATCTATAATGTTTTAATTAATTGACCACCATTGATCAAAATATCCTTAGAGAAGATCAACTTTTATGAAAGGATTCTTCCCTTCATTACTTCCAAAAGAGAGATTTGTATTATCCAAAGAACTTATCCATTCCCTAGCTAGAAATGTATGTTTATTCCCACTTAATGATAGGTGTTGATGATGTATCAATCAGTCTAGAATTTTCAAACAACATAGTCTATCACAAAGAATCTTGATTCAAGAATGGTTATTTCACATAATCTAAGATTTATTGCCCAATATGGCACTAATTTCTTTAGTCCCAACTGGTGCTCCATCTCTAGATACAATATCTTTACAATGAGGGAAATTTTACATTGGGTACATGGATGGATATGGTTCTCATTTCATAAACAATATCCATTTATAAATCATTTCATACCCATGATTAGATCATAACATTATGAACAAAAATTTATAATCCCAATAATAGTGAAAGACATAATATGAATTGAAAATTTTATTTAGGTATTATCTCATAATCATAAAAATGGTTTCATTGGAGAAGTTTTCAAATTGTGAAAATATTTTCAAACCATTAATAATGTTTTATAAATAAATTTTAAATAAACCTAAGAATATCCAGTGGGTGCGTCAAACTATGTGTGTAGTAAGGCCCTTTTCATGTACTAAGATTCATTCATGTCAAGTCTGATACTCCTTTTTTGTGTTATTTACCCCTTGTACATATGTTCTAGAACCAAATCCAATTTTATTATCTAAATAGTGATGTATTTCTATGAAAAACCAAATAATATAAATCTTACCAAAGTATTTGGATGTTCTTATATACGTCTCCTCAATATCTATCATAGGGTTATGTTACCTAATCTATGTTTTTCCAAAATGAATTACCCATGGTTTCTGGTAAACAAACTTTGTTAATAAGTATAATGAACCCAACTCTAATAACCCAATGATGGTATATAAATTATAAAATTCTTAACTCATATAGGGTATTTCATCCTAAAAACCCAAATTTTTTAGTAGTCCTGTTAAAATAGATATAAATATTATTTTCATATATGATTAAAATCACGATATAATCAAAGTATTTTGTTTGAGAACATCATTATTCCTCATTATGTGTCAATTCATATCATTTAGAAATCACTTTCTTATATCCTAGGGAATATAAAACATAATAAAGGGGTAATATATGATTCTCATTAAGGTTAAAATTTCTATAGAACCTGTCATTAATAAATAAGAATAATAAATATGGAAATATAAATAACTGAAACACATTCTATTTAATCAATAAAATGTTTATAATATGGAAGAAATAAATGATCATAAAATAAATCCACATATATTTCACATATACATGAATCTTATTTAAGGATATCTCACATAATAAAATATTTTCATGGATATAACTGATCTTATAATGAGGAAATTCATAGTTTTATATGTATAAAAATGTCAATACCTTCCTCAATTCAGTTTATATCAATTGTTAGAAAACTGCCTAATTTGGAATGTTGATTTGTCTCATGAGGCCTATTGATTCAATGAAGATATTTCTAGACATCAGACTCACCCATCACTTACTAAGTCAAATGAATTTCTAATGTGAAAAGGGTGAAATTTTATAAATATAAACATCTATTTTAAAAAATTAACATACCTAATATTAATACATACCACAATGAAATTAACATAATCATAAACAATCTAGAGTAATATAGGGAATTGTAAAAAAATTGTATATAGTGAGTCAATCTGGTCATAAACCAAATAAATAATGAATAATTTTTATATAAATAAAACATTATCCCAATGTATAATATTTATACTATAGGGTTTCTTCCATTGATGTATATTAATACCAAAGAAATTACATTAAAAACATGTTTGAAGAAAATAACCTTTTCATATTAAAAATAATTTTAAAAAAATTAAAAAGAGTTTTTTTTTGAAAAAATCCTTTCAAAAGGTTTATAATATTATATAAAAATTTAAGTGGTCCTGATAGAAAAATATGTTTTCCTATCGTATATGTCAAAACCAAGATTCCTTTCACATTTTCTGAAAAATCCAAATAGGACTTGTTTTGAAGATGTTAAGAAGATTATATTCAAAATATTTAAAAACAAGTAAAAATGGATTAATATTTTTTTAATAGATCAGATGTAAAATGTTTAAAAAATTTATTTTTTTTTAAAAAACATGTATTTTGATGAAAAAATATTTTCGACTAAAGAGAGAAATAAATCCAAATTTTATTAAAATAATTTTCTCAATATTTTTAATTACCATAGATTGTAAAATTGTAATATTGTTATAAAAATTACATGAATGAAAATAATATATTAAAATCCATTTAGTTTAGTAATGAAATATCAACTAATTCCCCCAAGGGAACTTAAACAAAAATAATCTCAATTAATGATGAGGTTGTGAAATTAACACTTACCACTTTTTTAGAATAATATGTCCCATGAACGAAATAAGACCAAATTAAACAATAAATATAGTTAATTTAAATTGATTCTTGAAATAAAATATCCAAATGGGTACTATATAAACTATAAAAAGGTATAAGTGGTGAATACGCCATATGTTTCATGGATGAAAAAAGTTAAACAAAAAATCGTTACCTCGGGTTCTACTAACATCGTATGAGTTCTAAAATCCATTATAAAAAATATTTTTTTATTATAATTCTATTATAGAACCCTAATCATATATCTCATACCATATATGATTTACATAATGTCTTTTATCTCACTTTTATTTACTATTCCTTTTTAAAATCATTATCTCAGATGATAATTGGTTCATGTTTGTGTATTTTTTAATTTAGTAAATTTTTCTATTATTATTTGATCAAGGATGAATCATCTAAATAATTTTTCCTATGGTATAAATATCATATATATTCTTAATAATGGTATATATAGTAATCTATTAGTGGTATATATAGAAAACTAATTACACCATTCATTGATATGGTAGACCATACATATACAAGAAGATTGATTCCATTTTCTCAATGGATGAAATAGTTGAAAGGTAAATATTATATTAAAGTTATATAATTATTTTAAATTAAAATATATCACATATATTCATTAAATTTACTCTAATTAAACTACATGAAAATAATTATTAAAAAATTAATCGCATCACTTCATGAGGTGGCAGTCCACCGCACACAAGAATAACATTATTATATCCCCCACTGAATGGAAAGTAATTATTTATATGTGATATAATAAACAAAAAAATTATAATTTTTTTTAAAATTTAAAATATATTCATTTAATATATCTTTATTATCATCCTAATAAAATTGATATTAAAAACACATCACCATAGTTAGGCATGCGATTGTTCACAAGACATATGAGTGGCATTCTAATTTTCTACTGGGTTCAAAGGTAACAAGGAATATGTGGTATTTTAGTTAAAATTTATAATAATATCATTAATATATTTTATAATTATTAAATATATCTTTATATAAAGTACTGAGTGGTGGTGATGGAAGACATATAACATCAGTTTGTGAGGCGATTATCCTCTGTCCACACAAATAAAGATTTCATATCCCATTTGATGGAAGTAAAGATAGATATTGGATATAAAAATAAAATAATGAAATCTGATTACATATGAGTTAATGGTGTAGTTATTTTATAATAATTGGAAAATATTTTAAAGATATAGATGATGAATTAAAAAATAACACATAGTTAAAAATATTACCTCTTCTTTGAAAAACCTCTTAGGTTAAACCTAAATCCTTTTAAGAATAGATTTATTAACAGATTGTGTACTATATTATGTGAGTAGGTATGTAAAAAATTCATTAGGGTTGGTATTTATAGAGAAAATATATATTAGATGTGTGAATAGGAGAGGAGATAGATGGCCTTTTATAGGTCAGGTTAGTGGAACACTCGTAGTTTTGGAAATGAAAAAGGTGTGCCCACTTTTTCAACAAACAAGTGGAATAAAAAATTATAAATTATTAAACATTAGAGGTTATAATATATAAATATCACCAGAACATGGGTTTTGAACATGTATCTTTTGAATTTTAAAAATTATTGATTTAGTGTAACCCCACGGTAAACCTATTTTTAACATAAACATAGTAAGTATTTTTTGTTTTGTTTTATTATTCATTATGGTAATAAATTCTATTGTACTCATTATATAATATTAATTATCATAATTCAAAATATGGATTCCAATTTTCATAATTCAATTCATATAATTGTTAAAATTTAATTCAAAATTAGTCTTGAAGATGTGAAGAAAAAGGGTTTTTTCAAGGAGAAAAGTTTCAAGCTTTTAAAAAGATTATATATAAAAATTCGATATAAAATTTACTCCAAGATCCTATATTTGATAAATAGTTATAAAATTGAAATAATTTTAATGTCAGAAAAAAATATTATAGTGACATTTATCTTGTAAATTCATTGAATGAAATGTCATTATTTTAATAGAAACCATCATTTTCACTATTCAGTAAAAACATTATCATATCAGAAAATGAAAAATAATTCAGGAAAAGTTATTTTTGACATGTATATGTTAAAAATAAATTTTATTTTGTGAAATAAATTTTCACAATGTGATAGAAAAACAATTCTAAATTAGGATTATAATTTGTGTCTAGGCTGTATTTTAGAATTATACAATTTATTAGAAAACATTACTTTCTCATTCAAATTGTTTTTATTTTCTCATAATAAATAGATAACCTTTGAATTTAATCTATACATGTGTAAATCATATAAATTTCATAATTTAGTTTTTTACTATTCAAACCCACCAACATAACGGTAAGGTTATAATGGTCATGTTTAAAAAATAATATTTTAATAATGTATCATATTTTGTTCAAACCTAGTATTGCATGAATCTAATGATAACATATATATTGAATTTATTTTAAAATAAATGTATTTTAAATTAATTGGGTGTTATGTTCATATTTATTCTATGTGTTTAGTGTCATATACTCTACCAAATATGATCTTCTTTATTTAAAATATTAGGGTGTCAAATTATTACCCATAAATACATTGTGTCATCGAATTTTAATCTTGATCTCAGAAATAAAATGTTTGAAATTTGAAAATACCTTTCCTAAAATACAAAATCCTAAGAAGGTTTAATAAAAACACCTCCTGATAAAATAGAAATTTATATACCAAGGATAACAACAATAATCATCTAACAAGGATTCCAAGTATGTAAACGTATGATGGAAGTGATGAAATGAACATGAAGGAAAAGAATAAATAATTATATAGAGTGACATATATTGTTGATAAATATAAATTGGGCTATCTAGAGAAGGATATAAATTAGAAAACCATAAATCCATAAATCAATTAAGGACAATAAATTCATCAAAAATTAATGTATTAGGATTAAATTGTTTCAAGATACCATTCCTAGATTAGAGGAATTATTTTCTTTTCTATTAATATATGGTAATATTCATTTTTGATATATTACAATTTCATGAGAAAAAATTTATCCTTTAGTTATTCTTTCATCAATTTCCACTTTATATCTTACATGAATAAATCAATATCCAAAAATTATTTTTTATGGATGATGTATTAAAGTTAACTATTAACATGTCGTATGATATGTAATTGAGAAACAACATATTCATAATGTATTTAATAATACCAAAATGGTTTGATTTATTTTTAAAATAAGACCTAAATGTCAACACAATACATTCCATAATTAGTTGACCTTAAATATCATTTAAAAAAATTCTGTCCAAATTTATTTGGAAGGTCACTAAATCAACATTATTTTCACCTAACAATATAAATTGGATCTAAATGAAACATTAAAAATAGGTGAATATATTTATTAATATAAAACATAAATGAAAACATGCATGCATCCAAAAATAAAATCAAATTCTATCAAAAATATTCCATAAATCAATACATATACCAAATGACTATGATAATGAAAAACCCATCAAAACTCTAACCAATTTCATGGACATCAACTCTATCCCATAAATATATCATTATTATCTCAATATAAAGAACAAATTATGAGTTATTATACCTCAATCAAATTTTTTCCAAGAGTTTCCACATGTAACAACCCAATATTTCATAGTACGTTATTTTCATTAATGTAATCAAATAGCTTGTGCTACACACAACACTGATTTTGAGTGCACCATGACTTACCAAACAAGACGTTCAAAAAATAGTAATGAATAGTATTAACTACATTGTGAATTTTATACAATCCATAACATTTTAACATACATATCATGTATTTATTAGACATAATATAATAACAAATTCAATTTTTTAGATAAAATAGTTATTTTTCAAAAAAGACAATTTTACCACCTTTTAATGACAAACCCTTTTTAAATCCAATATTTGACACTTTTATATATTAAATTTTACAAAATAAACTTTTTCTTTAGATGAGAGACATAAAAATTTATCTTGGATAAATTTTTCGGGGCTTTTTTGATAACATTCATATATTTGATGAATAGTTAAAAATAGTAAATTTTAATTGAAAAAAACTTTTTTAATCAAAATAATTCATAGTGTTAAATTGTAAATTTTAAGGGATTTAAAGTATAATTAGATTATATTTTTATCATTTAATCTATTTTTGGTTATTGGAAGTAATTTTACATTTAAATTGTACATAAACACTTATCAATATTTTGATAGTTTTTACTACTCAAAACCCCACTTTCTTGTTTTGAAAATGGGAATTAATTTAAAATTATTTAGTGAAACTTTTATGTTTTGAATATGGTAAAATATATAAGGACCCATCCTTAATGCTTACATAATAATTGAATTAGATGATTAATTTTCATTGAGGATCTTTTATGGTTTATAGTTTTAGAGAGTTAGTTCATAATTATTACATTTCAAAATATTACAAAGTAGACACTTCTACTCAGTTTCAATTTTTTTTACAAAACATGAAATCTTGAAAAAAGTGACATGTATAGTTCCTTGTTTTAGACAGCAAGACTTTTCCTTGATCCCGTCCTTTACCCTATTCCACATTATGTCCCGTGGAAAACATTTCAACACTAGGGATGAGCGTAAAATGATCAGTAAGGGATACACAAAGAAGGAAAATAGTTAGTTTTTCAAAACAACAAGTAAACCATGAATACATTAACATAAGTAATAATTTTCTCCTTTATGAAGTAGTAAATACTATACATTGAATAATAGATCATTACATACAATTTTTAACCAAAATATTACCATAAAACCCATATAAAGAACAATTAACATATAAAGATAACTTGGGACAAAAACACACTTAAATGGAATAACCAAACGGTCGACTTACACAATATCACTAAATAGAATAGCAATACGGTCGACTTACATACCCAATTCATTGGAGGTTATAACGTAACCACCAATCCTAGTATTCATGGAACCACCCATCATTTGGTTTATCACGTAACCACCCATCAAATTTCCATGTACCATTATAAAATCAAAACACATAATACAATTATAAAGGAAAGAAAAAATTTCCATATTTCAATAACAATATCACTTAAATATATTGACATAACCAATAAATCATCAAAACCATTTTCAATACAAAAATACATAAAAGTGTATATAGTATTCATTTTCTTTTAAAAATATTCTGGCTTGTTGAGGAAGCGAAAGATCAAATAATACTAACGGTGGCGGAAAGGTCGTTGTCACCACTTACGTTAAAAGAAACATTCCTTTTTGTCTTTTACTAAAAACCTTCGTAGAAAAATATCTCCTTTGAAAAGTTAATGGTGTTTATACAGTGTATAAAAGAATGTAATGTATTTAAACTACATGTGCTTCAATGAAAGGAGATTAAGATGAATTCCCTTACCTCGTGTCTGACTTGACACGATCGTTCTTTAATCTCCTTTAATTTGGGTAACTCCATTTGGTTTAAACCAAAGGACTTCTTGAAGTTCTTTCTACCAATGGTAAGGATTCTAGGAGGAGGATATGGTTGTAGGGAGATTAATTGGGGAGATTTGGGATAATAAAAATGTCTTTAGAAGTGTGAGGAATTGGTCAGAAGTGGTATCCTTTTATAAGGGGGAGAAGGGGCTCTTTAGGAATGTGTGAAAATATTATTTTATTATATACTTATCTTCGGTTTCTAAAGGTCCAAAAATAATTAAAGTAAAACATAAGATGACTCATATTTGAAATGAAATCATCCAATAAGAATTGGACTTGTTTGGGTTACTATTTTAATCATTATAATCTTATTTATTTAAATCATTTATTAACGACATAAACACTACATCATTATTGATTCATATATAATTTAATTTATTTGATGTTTAAAAACTATAAATAAATTACCATTATGTAGTAAATTTTTTTATCTTTCCAATGAATATTTATTTTCGAAAAGAGAAATTATATAACCATATGTAAAAATTAATTTACTAAAAGATATTTGAAAATGTCATTTTTCCATTACATTAAATTAATTAATCTAAATTGTTATTATCACACACAAGTGGCTTTATGGGGTCCCAAAATCAACCCAAAGATGCCAATGGTAGGTTGTGACTCATAAAATAAGGTTTGGATAAGTGTTAAGGTAATTGTTAATTGTTATAATATTCTTTTAACCCTGAAATACCCTATTTACCTTTAATGGCGGTAAATAAAATTCAAAAGTTACTATTCACCAAAAATTATTTTCATCTTATTGAACCACATTTTACTTCTTGAAAACAACCATGTATTTCAGATTTTTTATATTCAATTCATAGATGTGGTCAAAATTCAATTAAATGAAAAACTCAGTTTTTTTAACTACTACTAAGTGGTTTCACTTTTCATCAAAAATTGATGTTTTTTAGAAAAATACCCAAAATTCAGCAGAAGAATTATATGATATTCTGAATTCAAAATTGATGTCTATTTTTCCAAATTCAAAACATATATGTTGAATTAATTAATTTTAAAATTAATTCCCATTGTTAAAATAAATAGCGCATTTTAAGAAACAATAACTATCAAAATATTGACACTTGTTTATGTCTAATTTCAAAGTGAAATTAATTACAATGACCAACATTGGATTAAAGGGTAAAAATGGATTCTAATTACACTTTAAAACCAATTAAAAAGATAATCTATCCATATAAATAAATTATATTAAAACATAGTTTTGAATTAAAATACAATATTTTAACTATTCAATAAAAAATGAACTTTCTCTGAAAAATTTCAAAAAATTTACAGAAAGTAAATTTTGATATCCCAAATCTAAAGAGGAATTTTATTTGGTCGTATAGAATTTATTAATGTAACAAAAACTATAATTAAAAAGGTTTCACCATTAAAAGGCGATAAATCGGCCTTTTAACGTAAATTATGCATTAAATTAGATTTATTCACATTTAAGCCTATAACTTTTATTAGATAAATGTAAATACATTTATAAAAAATGTATAATCATATTTTAGTTTTTTTTCATTCATTCCAATACAATGTCTAGAAGATAACAACCGTTTAAAATAATAATATTATATTATTAGTGTGCAAAGTAAGATTTCATAGAAACCAGTTGTTGCGTATTGGGTAAGCTATCGAACATAGTCGCCCTATTAAAGTAAAATTAATATTTAATTAAAAAATATTAATAAATAAGAAAATATATTATTCTTTATTTTCCTGGGATGTTACAACCTTCCCCCCTTTTGGAAACTTAATCCTCACAATTTTTATTCACTTATCAAATAAGTGGGGGTATTTATCTCTAAGAGAATTTTCAGATTCTGACGTTGCCTCCTCAATCATATGGGTTTTCCAAAAAACCTTTACCTGTTGAATTGCCTTTTTCCACAACACTTGCTCTCTACAGTCAAGAATTTGGATAGGCTGTTCTTTATAAGATAGATTCTCTTCCAATTGAATTACCTCTGGGCTCAAACCAAGAGATGGATCTATAATATACTATCTCAACATCAAAACATGAAAAACATTGTGTAACTAGGATAAACATAGAGGTAAAGCCACTCTGTATGCAACTGATCCAACATTCACTAGAATTTTAAAATGTCCAATGAACCATCATACTCAAATTTCCCTTCTTACCAAAACACATCACACTTTTCCATGGAGAAACATTGAGAAATACATGATCACCTACCTCAAAAGAGTGATCCTTCCTCCGATGATCTTTATAACTTTTCTATCTGATATAATCTATTTACATTTTCTTATAAATCAACTGAACTTTCTCGGGCATCTCTTCTACCAATTCTGGTCCCATCAGCTTCCTTTCACCAACATCATCCCAAAAAAGCTGGAGTTCGACAATGCTTTTCCAAATAATGCCTCAAATGGAGATATCGGTATACTAGAATGAAAGCTGTTATTATAAGAACATTCATCCAAAGAAATGTGTTTGTCCCAACATCCCTGATAATCCATTGAGCAAGCACGTAACATATCCTCCAATGTCTGAATTTTTCATTCTGATTGCCTATCTGATTGAGGATGAAAAGCTATACTAAAATTTAATTCAGTACCCAATGAATTCTGAAGGCCTTTCCAAAAGTTAGAAGTGAACCTGGGATCACGATCAAATACAATGGAAAGGGGATCCCCATGCAACCTGACTATGTATTTAACATAGAATCAAGATAGTTGATCTAGAGATAATGTAACTCAAATAGGAAGGAAATGAGCAGATTTAGTCAATCGATCAACAATAACCTAGATTGCATTATTACCTTGAGATGTCTTTGGTAATCCAAAAACGAATTCAATAGATATATTTTACCATTTCCACTCTGGCACCATTAAAGACTGAATCATCCCTTTTGGTAACTGCCGCTCTACATTAACATGTTTACAGGTCAAACACTTCACAGTAAAATCAACAATATCTCTTTTCATTCCATCCCACCAGTAATACTACCGAAGAAATCTGTACATCTTCATACTGAAAGGATGAACTGAAAATGGGTAACTATGAGCTTCAAATAACAACTCATTCTTCAACTATGAATCACAAGGCACCCATAATATCTTTCCAAAACTCAAAACCCAATCATTATCAAGGTTAAATTCAGGTAACATACCCTTCTAAACCAACTCTACCATTTTCTGTAACTCACTATCTTCTTTTTATGCTTTCTTTATTCTGTTTGATAGAGATGATCTCAGTAACACCAAATACAAAATAGAAGAATTTTCTGCACCAACAACTTCTATGACAAAGTTCATCAAATCATAAACCAAAGGATCTTGTTCCAAACATAACATAGTTAATGAAGCATTAAATTTTCGACTCAGAGAATCAGACACTTTATTTTCTTTTCTCGGATGGTAATGGATCGTACAATCATAATCCTTGATTAATTCCAACCATCTCCTATATCTCATGTTTAATTCTTTTTTAGTGAATATATACTTCAAACATTTTTGATCAGTATGTATTTCACATTTTACTCCATACAAGTTATGCCTCCAAAATTTTAAAGCAAAAACAACAATAGCTAATTCCAAATCATGTGTAGGGTAATTTAACTCATGAGGTTTTAACTAATGTGAATCATAAGCAATTACCTGATCATTCTGCATTATGACACAACCCAGTCCTTTCAAAGAAGAATAACTGTAGATAACAAACTCACCATTTCTGGTTGGCAGTGCCAAAACTGGAGAATTCACCAATCTACATCTCAATTCATGAAAAAAATCTTCACATTCTTTCATCCAGATGAACTGAACACCTTTTCGAGTTAACATAGTCATTGGACTAGATAATTATTCCAAATTTTCAACAAACCTCCATTAATAACCTGACAACCCAAGAAAAATACGAATCTCAGTTATATTTTCCTGTCTTGGCCATTCTTCGACAACTTTTGTTTTAACATTATCAATAGTTATGACATTTTTTAAAACAATATAACCAAGGAAAGAAATTTTTTGTAACCAAAACTCGCACTTTCAAAATTTCGGATAAAGTTTCTTTTCTTTTAAGGTTTGCAAGATGACCCTTAAATGACTTTCATGCTCCTCTTTAATTTTTGAAAAAATTAAAATATCATCAATGAACACAACCGTAATCTTATCAATGAACTCACGAAAAATTATATTTATAAGTTCCATGAATACAACAGGTTCATTGGTTAACCCAAAAGGATTAACAACAAATTCATAATGGCCATATCTAGTTTGAAATACAGTCTTCAGAATTTCTGCTTCCTTTAATTTCAACTTATGGTACCCTGACATCAAATCAGTCTTTGAAAAATAATGAGCTCCCTGGAGCTGATCAAACAATTCATTGATATTATGCAAATGATACTTATTTTTAATATGGATGTTATTCAATACTCTATAATCAATTCAAAGTCTCATTGATCCATCTTTATTTTTAGCAAACAATACAGGAGCATCCCATGGTGATGTTCTAGGTTGAATAAAACCTTTATCTAATAAATCGACCAATTGCTTCTTTAACTCTAAAATTTCATTTTGAGCCATTCGATAAGGGGGTTTTGAAATTGGCTTAGCCCCAGGAACTAAGTAAATAGTAAATTCAACTTCCTAATTAGCTATAATTCTAGGAAACTCATCAGGAAAAAAATAAAGGCACTCATTTAACACTGGCACATCATTAATCTAAACAGTTCATTTATTTTCAACAATATGTGAAATGTAACATTCATTTCCGTTTTTTACTAGTTTCTCAGCTTCCTGATATGTTATCAAAAGAAAGGATTCATTCTTGTACACAAACTGTAAATATTTTTTAAAAGATACCACTTTAGCTCTCCAATAAATCATAGTATGATAAACAAAAATCCAATCCATGCCCAAAATAACATCAAAATATACTAGAGGCAAAACAATAAGGTTTGTAGGTAGATTCTTTCCACACCCAAAGATAAGAATATTCTTATTATTTCTTTTTGTCTCAACATTTCCTTCAGGTGTTTTTACCAAAAGTTCTGTATTCATATCTTGAGATGGAATTCCCCATTTACTAGAAAACTTATTAGAAATGAAAGAGTGTGTAGAACCTGAATCAAATAACACATTCTCATAATCTGAACAAACAAACAGTGTACGTGATACTACTTCATTCGATGTCCCAACATCTGCTGAATTAGTTTCAAAGGATTTCACCACCCCTTTCTTCTTGTAGTCTGGATTATTTCCCTTAGTTTAGTTCTTCTCCGGACACTCGTTTTCATAATGACCCATTTCATTACACTTAAAACATCTAACCAATTGCCTTTCATTCCCTGACTGATCATCTTTCTTATAGTTACGAGTAATATGACCAGATTTACCACACCAGAAGCACTTTCCAGACCTTGATAAAAATTCTCCGATATTCTTTTTACCACACTTCTCACAAGATGGATATTTATTTTTCTTACCTCTAGGATTCTTGGATGAATTCTTCCCCTTTTCCTACCAACTGGACCTCTTATTCTATTGTTTGTCAAAGAACACTTGATCATCGACAAACTCCATTCCCACCTTCTCCGCACATTGAACAGGTTTTTCATAAATTTTGAACTCATGAGAGGCTAACACTCTTTGACATCATGGCTTCAGTCCTGAGTAAAATAGATTTATCTTACTATCAAAATATCGGATGAAATTTGGTGCATACCTTTCCAGTCGAGTGACCTTTTCTTTATTAGAAGCCACTGAGTTATCCTCCTGCCTCAATTCTAGGAATTTTTTTTCCATCCTAAAATAAACCGCCTTAGGAAAATATTTCTCCAGAAACATAACATTGAATTCAACCCAATCAAGAGAATTATTTTTCACCATCGACCACCACTGACCAGCTTCAACTTCAAAACGGTAAATAGAAAGAATAACCTTTTGATGTTCTTGAACAACCCATGAAATTGAAAATCTTTTCCAGTGTTTAATCCACCCTTTTTCTAGCACCAGTTCAGATGATCCTCTGAATGATAGGGGATGTTGCCTCATGAAATGTTCCACTACTGAAATGTTCCTCTACGGTTGATCTGGACGATCTCATGCATGAATACCACCATAATGTATATCCTGAGTTAGCTATGCCATCACTACAACAAACTATTTAGTTATGATTCCGACCATCTCAGGTTGCTGATTTTGAAGGTTGTCTTCCTCCTAATGTCGTCCCAACATAGCTGCTCTGTTTCCTCTGTGGAAAATAATTTTAAAATTGAAATATCTTAGGCAAAGCAACATAGTAATCTGTAAATGCTATATGATTTCAATATTAACATAAATTACTTAAGGTATATTAATTTAACAATACCCTAACTCTTAATGTTGTCTAAACCGACCTCTGATACCAACTATAAGGAACCGACATTAAACCTTACATAATATTGAATTAAATGAATAAATCACTTTGAGGATGTTTTCAGGTTTAGTGTTTTAGAGATTTATTCCATAACCATTACATTTCAAAATATTATAATGTGGACGCTTCTACTTATTTTAAATTTTTTTACAAAACATTAACTCCTGAAAAAAGAGTCATGTCTAGTTCCATGTTTTAGAAGACATAAATTTTCCTTGATCCCATCCTTGACCCTTTCCACTTTTGTCTGGTCAAAAACATCTCAAAACATGGGATGGGCCTAAAAATATCAAAAAGGGATACACAAAGAAGGAAAACAGTTACTTTTTTAAAACAACAAGTAAACCATGAATTATTTAACATAAGTAATACTTTTCACCTTTATGAAGTAGTAAATACTCATCAATGAATAAAAGATCATTACTTACCCTTTTGTAACCAAAATATTACCATAAAGCCCATATAAAGAACACATAACATATAAAGGTAACTTGGGACATAAACATACTTAAATGGAATAACGATACAGTTGACTTCCACACATATCACTAAATGGAATATCCATACGGCTGACTTGTATACCCAATGCATTGGAGTTTATAATGTAACCACCCGTCCTAGTATTCACGGCACCACCAGTCATTTGGTTTATCACGTAAAAACCCATAAAATTTCCAAGTACCGTTATAAAATCCTAACACATAAAACATTTATAAAGGAAAGAAAATATTTCCACATTTCAATTGCAATATTTCACTTAAATATATTAACATAACAAATCAATTATCAAAACCATTTTCAATACCAAAATACACAAAAGAGTATATGGTATTTATTTTCTTTTAAAAACATTATGTCTTTTTGTGGAATCCAAAGATCAAATAATGCTCGCGGCAGCGGAAAAGTCATTGTCACCGCTTACGTTAAAATAACATTCCTTTTTGTCGTTTAGTAAAATGCTTCAAAGAAAAATATTCCATTTGAAAAGTCCAGGGTATTTATACAGCATATAAAATAAATTAATGTAGTAAAACAAAATATTCCTCAATCAAAGGAGATTGAGACGAAGTCCCTTACCTTGTGTCCAACTTGACTCGATCGTTCTTTAATCTCCTTTAATTTGGGTACGTCCGTTTAGTTTTAAAAAAAGGACTTCTTGAAGTGCCTTCTGCCTATGGTAAGGCATCTAATAGGAGTAGAGGGACGTATGGAGCTTAATTGGGAAGAGATTGGATGATCCAAATGGCTTTAGAGGTGTGAGTAATTGGTTAGAAGTGGTCTCCTTTTATAAGGGGGTGGAAGGGCTCTTTAGGAAAGTGTGAAAATATTATTTTATTATAAACATTTATTTGGTTTCTAAAATTCCAAAAATCATTAAAGTAGAAGATAAGATGACTCATATTTGAAATAAAATCATACAATAATAATGGGACATGTTTTGGATAATATTTTAATCATTATAATATTATTTATTTAAATCATTTATTAATGAGATAAACACTACATCATTATTGTGTCATATATAATTTAATTTATTTGATGTCTAAAAATTAAAAACAAATTACCATGATGTATTAAATCTTTTTATCTTTCCAATGAATATTTATAGTTGAAATTATAACATATATAACACTATGTAAAAATTAATTTACTAAAATTTATTTGAAAATGTCATTTTTTCCTTTACATTAAATTAATTAATCTAAAGTGTTATTATCACACACAAGTGGCTCCATGGGGTCCCCAAATCAACCAATATATGACCATGGTCGTCCATGACTCATATAGTAAGGTTAGGATAAGTGTTAATGTAATTTTGAATTATTATAATATTATTGTAACCTTGAATTACCCTATTTACCTTTAATCGCGGTAAATAAAAATCAAATGATACTATTCACCAATAATTATTTTCATCTTATTGAACCACATTTTTACTTCTTGATCAAAACCATGTATGTCAGATTTTGGAAATTCAATTCACCTAAGTGGTAAAATTTGATTTAAATGAATAAGTCAATTTTTTTAATTACTACTAAGTTGTTTCACTATTCATCATAAATTAATGTTTTTCAAAAAAATACCAAAAATTAAGCCTATGAATTATTTGATATTACGAATTCAAAATTGATTTCTATTTTTACAAATTCAAAACAAATAAGTGTCATTAATTAATTTTTAAATAAATTCCCATTGTTAAAACAAATATCGTGTTTTTATAAAACAACAACTATTAAAATATTGACACTTGTTTATGTCCAATTTCAAAGTGAAATTAATTCCAATGAAAAAATTGGATTAAATGGTTAAAATAGATTCTAATTTCACTTTAAAACCATTATAAATATAATCTATCCATATAAATAAATTAGATTAAAACATAGTTTTGAATTAAAATACAATCTTTTCACTATTAAATAAAAAATGAACTTTATCGGAAAAATTTCAAAAATTTACACAATGTAAATTTTGATGTCCCCATTATAAAGAAGGACTTTATTTGGTCATATAGAATGTATTAAAGTGACAAAAACTAGATTTAAAAATGGTTCTCCATTAAAAGGCGATAAATCTGCCTTTTAACGTAAATTAGGCTTAAAATTAGATTCATTCATATTTTAAGCCTCTAACTTTTATTGGATAAATGTAAATACATTTAAAAAACATGTATAATCATATTGTAGTTATTTTTTTCATTACTAACAATACAATGTCTAGGAGTTAACTACCATTTAAAATAATAATATTATATTATTAGTGTGCAACGTATGATTTCAAAGAAACCCATTATTGCGTATCGGGTACGCTATCGAACATAGTCACCCATTTAAAATAAAATTAATATTTAATTCAGAAATATTAATTAATATAAAAATATATTATTCTTCATTTACCTGGTAAATTACAATATATATCATTTTTTAATTATAAATATGAAAATTATCTTTGGCTGAATTTTTCGTATTTTTCTAAAAACAAACAATTTTTTATGAATAGTGGAGAAAACTATGTAGTACTTAATAAGAGAATAATTTATTTAAATAATTATTTTTTATTTAAATTTATTTTAATGTCTAAATAGATAGATAGTACCTATATTTGTGCAATTTAATTCATTGGAGTGATTTTATAATAATATTATATATATAATATTTTTTGTACATTTTAACATCTTTTACCCACCTTCTAAGCACATTTGCAAATTTTCATAAAATGTAATTTTACCGCTTCTATGAATTTAATTTAAAAAATACAAGAGAAATGGTTGACATTAGTAATTAAAATTTGGTTCAATATGATGAAAATATTTTTTGGTGAATATTAACATTTGTATTTTATTTACCACGGTCAAAAGTTAATAGGTTAATTAAAGGTAAAAATGATATTATAATTACCTAAACACATGTTCTAATTCTATTGGATAAGTTTATTTTGACCAAAATAAACCTTAGGAATAAAATATGATTCTTTTTGATCCACATGGATTAGATTAAGACATTTATTATTATTTTATTTAAACAAGAGTTAAAAGTGTAAAATTCAATTTTAAATAACTAATACATTTTTAATATAGGGTTATACAGAAGATAAATTTCAATATAAAATTCATTGGTAATCTAAAAAGATTTCTTAAATCATGGTATTTTATTTATAATTTTTAGACATTAAAAGGTTAAATTTATTTATGGCACAATAATGATGCAGTAATTACCTTATTAGTGAATGATTAAAATAACAGATATTAAAATATTAAAATAAATGTAAATTTATACTTTTGATACATTCCAAGAATTTTCTTGTTGATTATTACATGTCAGGGTGGAATAAATTTATTTTATTCGAAGTAATAAATTAATTATGACTTTGAAAAAAACCAAATACCAAATAGTGTCTAAATTGACATAAATGAGTTTTTAAAACCAATATTATTTAATTAAATTATATAATAGTCCTAAAAATATAAGGTTCAGCCAAAGGAATTATATAATTATATATATTCCAATAATGAATCTCTTTATTTATTTTGTCATTATATAGTATGTTTATTAACCATGTAATATAATAATACAAGAATACATGGTAAAATATAAACTATTTAACTACGAGTAAAATCTAAATGATAATGTTAATATGGTGATCTAAACCTGTCTAAAACCTATTAGTTTATAATGATTCAACCCTTCCCCACCTTATCCTCGATATAAATCCTTTTTATCCATTATAAATAGAAAATCTTTTTATAATAAAATAATATTTCCTAATTTTCCTAAATTAACCCTCTCCTCTCTTATAAAAGGGTACCTCCCCTTCTCTTAATTTCACACCCCAAAGCCATTTTGATCGGCTAAAACCCTCTAAAATATCCTCCAAAATACTCTTAATTCTTCCTAGAGGCCTTAATCTGATCATAAATCCAACCTATGCTTTCTTTTTGATCAAATCAAAAGGTAGCACTTGAAAAAGAGGTAATGATTTCATCACCTATTTCAATATTCTTTTCTTCTTCCATTTCATCTATCATTGTTTTCCATATATAATGAATAACACCAGTAACTTATAAATACTGTGATATTATGATAAATATGGTACAACCATATTCTTTATTCTATTCATCCTATGAATGACAATGTCACTATACGTGTGTACATACAACTTACTGTCTCCACACCGTGGTGTTGTTTGTTATTCAAAACATCAGTATTTTAATGGGTATACTAATGAGTATAATTGACTTAAATAATTAATATAACATGGTAATGATTCTATACATATGATACACCATCCAATTACATATTATATCACCATCAATGTAATGATATTTTTTCTTGTGCGTACGTACAGATTACCGTCTCCTTGAATGTGATGAGATTCATTCACCATTGTAACCATTCAAGAATAATTTTCATTTTATGATTAAAAATAATTTTGAAGAACTTAATATCATTCTTAATATGAATCAAATACATTATATCCATAACAAACATGACTTACTTAACAAAATATATAAAGGAAAATGAATCAGTTAACACCCCAAACAATGATACTACATAAATATTATTAATAATGAAATATTAGAAGATCATATATGATATCATATTTATGTATTTGGTTCATTTATAATGTAATAACAATGATTTAACTATTATATAGAAGTTTAACATACCCTCGACTAAGTAAAAGTACACGGAAATGGGTTTTCATCTCACTTCTTATTCCTGTGAGATTCATGCAATATTGCAACTATTTCATTTTATGTGGTGTATGTACTGCCCATGATTATATTCATTGTGTAATATTATTTAATTTATGGGTATTTACATATTAATTTTATGATCCTTCTATCATGGGGGGTATGTTTCATAAGTTACCAAATCAGTTAGGGAATTTCTAATTTTAATTTCCACTCATTGGGTTTTACACAAACACCATTGATAATTTCACTCCAAAGTTATGTGTGAAATCACTATTTATTCACTTATATAGTAATTTCGACTTCCCTTTGTGTGGATATACATTTTATTCACATAATCACTCTATTGATAAATTATCATGTCATCAATATGATCATTATAAGAGTAATCTTAACTCAATTTCCGTTCATTTAGTTAAACATCGAAGTCATTGGTGTTGCTTTTACAAGAATATGTGGGAATGTCCAATGATTTATTTACACTAAATATCCCATAATAATAAGTGTATTTATATTTTTCACACATAATTAGGTTATTGATTTATCCTTAACCTAAGGATACGATCTTTATAATTGATTTCATCTCAATTTACTTTCCCTTAATACTTATTTGTTGTTATGCACCAATTCACTATTATATGGTGTATATACCATACATTGACATTTTATATCATGAATCACTTTATTCTCATGATATTATAATGTTTTTATTACCTCAATAATTTTATTCATGAATTTATCAATTGTTTATAAACTCTAACGAAAATATCTTTATAAATGTTTTAAAGATTCATTCTTTTGAATATTTCTCATTAATGTCCATGTTTTAAAAATGGTGTTAATGATTTATTTATATGGACATGATTGTTTTAAAATTAAAATTTCTTTTCAAAGTTTTAATGTGGTATGGGAAACTTTTATTAAAAAATCTATTTTTAACAGCTTCTTGATAAATAGTGAGACTTTTAAAGGTCTTCAAGAAAAAGGGGATATTTCTCTAAAATAGATTTACAGATTATTTTCATCTAAGTCAATATCATTAACTATTCATTATTGAGGTAGATTTATTATAATTCAATATTACATATTGTATTTAATGAGTTATGGTTTACTATGGATGTTCTATTTTTATACCATTCATGGTTTGTGGTTAAAATATTGACATTTCATATGCTAGTTTTAAAACAAATGTTTAGATTATGTTTAACCCTTTAAAATGAGGATTGAATTGGGATTAGTATGTGATGGGTGGAGCCCTCTATAACTCCTCGATGCATTGGTAGGTCTCATGTGAAAAACTAATGTCTTGGCACAAGTCATTAACAAAATCGTTTTCAGATGCCTTGACATGAGGCATTGACTATGTGGTTCTGATGTCCGACATTATGAATTCCATCATTTTAAAATTAGATATTGATATTACATGTGATTATTTTACTAGTAGAATATCCACGTGAATATGTAAATGGAATTATTTGATTTTTCATTGTCATGTTATATTGAATTTTAATTTTAAAAGGCTTGTGTTTTAGTCTTATACATTGCCTTAAACATTTATGCTTATTTGTGATAGTTTATGCTATATTGTTATCCCTACTAAGAATCTGATCTCAACCCCTTATTATGTTTTCTTTTTTCCTTGTATGTGAAGAAGTATATTATTATTAAACTACAGTGATAGGTCAAAGGATATTAGTGTGTTCAGAGGGACACAATGTTGTTTTTATTTATTTTATCATGTAATGTAAAACTTATTAATGTATCTAGTAATTCCATGGCTACTAAACTAATTGGTCTTTCAATACTTGAAATCTTGTGATCAATCCAATGTTATGTAATAATGAAATGACTCTGGGAAAATGGGGTTGGGGTGTTACACCACTTTCCACTAAATCACTTTTCTTGGGCATTAGTTCGAGTCCACATATAATCTAAATTTCTTTATTTAATTGTATTTCAAAACAATCCTTATATATTTTGTATTTATTACATCAGGAATATCATTGATAAAATAATTCAATGTTTTTTATTTAATTCTGTTGAGTTATCATTAATAATTACTCATTGGTTGTATCAATAGAAAAATAAAATCCTTTATGTATTTTTTGTGGTTTATTCCATTAAATAATAGGAAATTCATTTGTATATTTCCCAATCTCCCTAAAGTTCAATCATTGAACATTAGAAGCATCTTTCTTTCCCTTGTAATCATTAGTATGGAGGAATTTCTATCAAAACATGTAAAAAACTTCATTTACCTTGAAGCATGTTATATTCTGTGTGTTTCAAAAATTATCTCATATGGGAAAATCATTCATTCCCTTATTCTATTTTTCTATCTTTTTATTTGCCATCGTATTCATTTACTTCTTCCTTTGAAGTTGTATGTCTAGGAGAATTATTTATCTATCTTGATAGTATATGTTTCCTTTCCCTTTTTTGAAGGGAAGGTTTTTTTGAAACCAATTCACTTTGAGGGATTATAATTAAACCATAAAATAAGTTTCCAATATTACTTTTTGGATTTAATATATAGTCTATAAAATTTCTTATTTACTCTATAAATTTGGAATAATACATAGAAACATTTTAATATTCCTATTTTATTAGATTTGAGAATTGTCTCCCTATATCCTCTTGTTTGATGGAAGGAAAATAATTTTCCTATAAGATTAAATTAAAATTATTTCATTCCATGCTTTTTATTTCTTCATCATCCATTATTTTGTTTAATCAATAAGAACCATCACTACGTATCTCCTAATTGAAGTTAATTCCAATAAAACCTATACCCATTTTATTATTTTTAATGTGAGAAATGTCTTATCTAAGTAACATATCCATTTATCAGCTAAAAATGGATTTTTAGTCCCATTTTATTATGGGGGATTAAGATGCATGATAAAATCATACATTGTTAAACGGCATGGTGGATCAGAAAGAAACTCTATATAGGAATGGTTATTTCTCATTACCCGAGTAATCAACCGCATATTTTTTTAAAAAAATTTCATCTCCAAATTTAGCTCTGACCCTTGGTTCATTATGTTTCCTATGTGGTAATTATTACTTGGGGTACCTGAATTAATAAGGTTCCCACTCCCTGAACTTGTTTTTATTTATATAATATTTTTTAAACTTTGTTATATCATAACAATATTAAACATAATTTATAATTACAATACTATTCAAACACTTAACATAAATAAAAGAAATTATTCATGGATTATCCTATAAACATAAACATGGTTTCTCTGGGAAAGTTTTCAGATAATAAAATTATTTTCAATGACTTCATTATGGTTCATAAATAAAATTTTAATTATCCAATGAATATTCCCTAGGATTGGAAAACTAGTTGTATTGGAAGGATCATTGTCATATACTAGGTAACACCTGAGTCATGTCTGAAATTCCTTTTTGGAGTTATTAACCCTAAGTACATCTATTAGAAAATGAAAAGCACTAATATTTACCAAAAAAGGATGTATTTTCTAGAAAAAAACACAATATATATCTTTCAAAAACATTTGGATGTTATTATATACTTATTCTCAATGTATATCAAAAGGTTATGTTCCATAATCTAGGTTTTCTAAAATCTAGTTCTCATTATTTCTACTAAAATCTCTTTAATACAAAATATAATGAACCTGAATTAATAAACCCATAGCTAGTGTCTATATTATTACATTAGGACTACATACATTGTATTATATAATGACAGGATGAATAGTTTTTTAATATTGGTAAACAAGATACATAGTTTATTTTCACATACCTTTGAAAATATGAAATAAAAAAGTGTTTTATTTGAGAATTTCATTATTTCTAACATCATATTCATTAATATCATTCATAAATCACTTCTTGGTATCCATGGAAAATTAAACATATGAAAAGGGTGAGATCAAATTCTCAATGAGGGTAAGAATACATTGGAACATGTAATGAATAAATATGAATAATAATTATATAAATTTAAATTATTGAAAAATGTGAAATTTATCAATAAACTGAACATAATATGGTAGAAATAAATGATGATAAAATTATTCCATAGAAATTACAACATAATATTGAAACTTATTCTTGGATATGATTACTATTTGAATGACCACATGAAAATAACTGATTTCATAATTAGGGAATTCATGATTTTAGACCTCTGAAACATTATAATACTTCCTGAATATAGTTTAAATAAATGGGAAGAAACCTGTATAATTTGGCCAATTAATTTGTCGCACAGTACTTGATGTTGTATAAAGGGTCTAAATATAACTAATCCTATCAATCACTTGTAACACCCCAGGATTTCAGAGTGTGTTATTTCTTAAAAATAATTCAATAACTTGCACTACACGCAACACCGAGTTCAATCACACCATTAAAAGAGTTCATGAATAGTATTAACTACATTTTGAACTTTATATAATCCTTATAATTTTAGAATCCCTATTATGAGTTTCTTAGTCATATTGCAAGAACAGATTCATTTTCAGTATTATCAACTTCTAATAGTGAAACCTTTTTAAATACAATATTTTAATCTTTTTGACTAAATTGGGACATCAAAAATTTAAAATGAAACATCCCAAGCTTCCACGGTACGCTTTCTTTGAGTAATACAGTAGCGTGTGTTGTACGCAACCTTGAGTTTTAACACACACCACAACCAATCAAACTAGCCGTTATGAATAGTAATACCTAATTTTTGAAATTATATATATTTTATATTTAAAAATGGACTTCATTTTTGGATTCGGAATATCGAAATTAGCCTAGGGTGAAATTTTGGTACATTTCGGATAACTTTTATATTTTGATTACTAAATTTTAATTAAAAACAACTTTTTTAATCAAAATAATTAATATTGATAAATTATGAATTTGAGTGGTTTTAAAGTATATTTAGAATATATTTTTACCATTTAATATAATGTTGGTCATTGGACATAAATTTACAATTAAACCGAACATAAACAAGTGTCAATCTTTTGGTAGTTATTATCTCTTAAAAACACGCTTTTTGTTTTGACAGCGGGAATTAATTTTAAATTAATTTCTGCCACTTCTGTGTTTTGAATTTAGAAAAATGGATTCCATATTTGGAATCAGGATGTTCAAATTGTGTAAATAGGTAACTTTTATTTTTAGACATTTTGAATAATTACTGCGGTAAATATTTTATTTACCATGGTTAAGGGTAAATCCGGTAAATAAGGGTTAAAAAAATAATATTATAATAATACTAAATTACCCTAAAACGTGTCTTAACCCTATTGGTTGATACATAGTCGACCATGGGAATCTTTGGGTCTATTTTGGGACCCCATGGATCCACTTGTAAGTGATAATGACACTTTATTTTAATTAAGTCAAAATGAATACAAAAATGACACAAGCATATATCTTTTAGAACAACAATTTTTACATAGGGTTATACATGTTGTATTTTCGATTATAAATATTCATTAGAAAGATAAAAAGATTTCCTACATAATGATATTTTATTTATAATTTTTAGACATTAAATAATTTATTTTATTTATGACACAATGATGATGCAGTAATTACTAAAATAGTAAAAAATTAACATAATTGATATTATAAATACCCAAATAAATATAATATGAAACTTTTAATGAATTAAACTAATTTTCTAGGATAATATGATATATTAGGATTGATTTAATTGACTTTGTTCGAAGTAATCAATCTGTTATGAGTTTCAAAAAAATCAACTATTGAATAGTGTCAAAATTGACATAAAAGAGTTCTTAAAACAAATATTATATTATTAATTGATATTAAATTCCTAAAAATCTAAGGTTCGGCCAAGAGACTTATATTATGATAGGTTAATCATTAATGGACCACTTGGGGGTCGCTTGGATGTATATAGTAAGTTTATTAACCATAATATATAAAAATACAAAGAGACATTGTAAAAGTGAAACTAATTAACTTAGAGTTAATACTTAAAGATAAGGTTAATATAAGTACCCAAACCTGTCTAAATTCTATTGGATGAGTTTTTTTCGACCTATCCCCACCTCATACTTTGAATAGTCAACTTTGGAGCCTTTAGAAACCGAATATGAATTTATTATAAATTAATATTTCTAGCTTTTCCAAAGGTGCCCCTCACCCCTCTTATAAAAGGGCACTCCTCCTTCCCATTTCTTCACACCTTCAAAGCCTTTTGGTTCGGCCAAACTCTGCCCAAATACTCTCCCAACATCCCTCACTACAACCTAGAGGCCTTAGTTTGATCAGAAAGCCAACCTAAGGAGCCCTTTTGATCAAATCAAAAGGAAGAACCCGAAGAAGAGGTAATGATTTCACCACCCTTTTCTAAGTTCATTTCTTCTTCCACTTCTTCTTCCTTTGTTCTTACCATTCTGAAATAATAACTCCAGTATCTCACATATACTGTGATGTTATTATAAATATGGTACAATCATATTCAGTATTCTATCCACCCTTTGAATAACATGTCACCATACGTGCGTACGTACGGCTTACCGTCTCCACGTCGTGGTGTAATTGTTATTCAATATAATATTATTTGGATGGGTATAATAATGATGTGTAACTCATGTAAATAATAAATATAACATGTTAATGATTCTTTATATATGATATAACATCCATTTATATATTATTTTAATATCAAAAGAATGATATTGTCGCTCGTGCGTACGTACGGACTACCGTCTCCACGAACGCGATGAGATTCATTCTCCATCGTATCCATTCAAGTATAATTATCATTTGATGATTTAAAAATGATGTTTAAGGACTGTATATCATTCTGGATATGAATAAGATACAACAACCATGGCTTATGTAACAAAACATATAAAAGAAAATGAGTAAGTTAACTCCCGAAACGACGATAATTCTAAGATATTATTAACAAATCAATGTTAAAAGATCATATATGATATCATATTAATATATATGATTCTTGTATAATTTAATAACAACTATTTCACCATTATACAGGAGGTTAACCTACCCCAACCAAGGAAAAGTACAAGGTAAGGGTTATTTCACAATCTCTTCATTATCCGAGGTTGTTTATACGTAATAATCTACTGGGATATCTTTATCATCCACATCCATGTTTCTTAAAAATGTATTTCAAAACATTTTTACTATTTACAAGAATATGGGATAAAGTCATTTATACCCTTGTTTGACTTTTTATTAGAGGTTTATAAAAGAATCTTTCAGTCGTTTTCAAAACAAGGTCCTTTTTAACCTTTTCGACAGAATTAAGATAAGAATGTTTTTTTTACTTATACGGCAGGTGCGGTTATTTTCCGCCATTATAAAATCGTCAAAGCTTTCCTTACAAGCTTACAAGAATATTTTCAAGAAAATGTTTTATTTTATATGTCTCTTAAATGATTTCAAAAATAGAAAGAGATATTTCTCTAAAAAGTGTTTTGATTTCATCTATGTCAACATCCTTTAATGGATTTTACGCTTATTTGAAGTTGATTTATTATAATACAAAACTTCTATATTGTATTGAAGGTTTTGTGATATGTTTGACTGTGGATGTGCTATTTTATACCATTCATAGTTTATGGTGAAACTATTGACATTTCGTATGCTAGTTTTAATCCGAATGATTATGTTATATTTCAAACTTTTCTTCAGATGAATGTGCTAAACAAGTATGTTCCGGGTTGGGGACCGGTAAAAGTAAGCCCTCCAGGTTGGGGACTGGTAAAAGTAAGCCCTCCAGGTTGGGGACTGGTTAAAGTAAGCCCTCCAGGTTAGGGACTGGTAAAAGTATGCCCTCCGGGTTGGTGTCCGGTTATTAGAGGCACTCCGGGTTGGTGTCCGGTTATTAGAGGCACTCCGGGTTGGTGTCCGGTTATTAGAGGCACTCCGGGTTGGGTTCCGGTTAGAAGTAACCCCTAGGTCTTGGGATGAGGCCTAGACAAAGAAATTAACGTTTAGCATTATGCATTCCAACATTATGAAAGTGGTTATTTATTTTTGCATGTGATTATTCGATTAGTGGAATATCCATGTGAATAAGTAAATGGCATTATTTCATTTTATTTATGCCATACCATGTTAAAAGTTCATGTTTAAAAGGCTTTTGTTTTAGTTATACATTTCCTTAAATGTTTATTCTTATTGATGAAAGTTTCCGCTATATTGTTATCCTTACTGGGCATTTGAGCTCACCCCTTTTCTATGTTTTATTTTTCCCAGGAAGTGAAGATGTAAGTTATGAATGACCTGCAGGGATATTATGAGGGGATTGTAGTGTGGACTGTGTAAACATTATGTTGTTGTAGTAGTTTTTGATTTTATGATGTAATGTAAAACTTATGAATATATCTAGTGTTTCCAAGGCTACTAAACCAATCGGTCTTTCGAGATTTGATCTTTCTTGTGATCATGACAATGTTATGAAGTAATGCACCGACTCTAGGTAATTAGGGTCGGGGCGTTACAGTTGGTATCAGAGGAAGTTTAGTACAAACCTTGGAAGCTAGATTTAGATAAACTCTGATTAGAGCACATAGACCTAAGATGAACTTTGAGGATTAGTATAGAATAACTTCCTAGAATTTTGGTATTGTAGAGATTTTGTGAGTTTTCCGAGCAATACATCCCTGTCTGGATACGAGCAGGTAGGGGCGGCTCTGGCACAGATGTACCTAGGGGTAAAACCCGAAAACACCGCTTTGAGCTAGACTCGAACGGGAACTGGTGCACGACAACGGGCCTTGCTGCACTCTTGGTTACGACACTCCCGGGGGATATGCTTAGGATAATTCTCTTTCTCTTTACAAACCATTATGAAGGGTTTATGAGTATATACATCCTCAAAGGAGACATTTTTATGATTATGGATTATATCTATAAATAGTTCAATTTATGTTAAGTGTTTTATAAGTATGGGATTATGTATTTTGATTCATAAACTGATCTGGTGTATGCCATTGTTTAGAAATGGCGCCCAGTAGAAGGAATGAGAACTCCAGAAATGCACATGATCCAAAGAGAAGGAAGGATCATATCTTTCATGGTCTTAAGCTAGAATTGATAAGAGAAATAGTCTCCTATTTATTATCATCATATGAAGAAATAATATCATGTGTTGATAAGATAAGTAAAGAGTTTACTGAGTCCTATGGCTTTGAAGGGAATCAAGATAAGAAAAGGATGGAAGAGAGAAAGATGGATAAAGGGAAAAGGGAAAAGAAGAATTTTCCCATATGTGGTAACTGTGGAAAGAAACACCCTGGAACTTGCCTGAAAGGAATGGGAGTTTGTTATAAGTGTGGAGGAAAAGGGCACAAGGTACGTGACTGCAAGGGTAAGAAAATGGTTTTAAATGTACAATGCTTCATTTGCAAGGAGTTTGGACACTACGCGAACCTATGTCCCAGTCATCAGACTATGCCGAAAATGATGTTATTGGATAATAATCAAGTTATGATACTACCACAGATGAAGAGGAATGATTAGAGTTCTTATGTTGATTATGTCAATTGAGTGTTGTATCAACAATGTACTTGTTACAATAATTATGGAGTATATAAGGATTGTACTGCAGTACTATTTCATTAAGGACTTGAGATTGTGTGGAACAAAGAAAAGTGACTCAATAGCAGGATAAATTTTTGGAAAATATATGGTTGAGAGAATGATAAATCATAACATAGTTCTGATACTGAGGTAGTGATTTTGGAATAATATGTGATTGTTTTGGATAAATTATATTGGATATTCCTGACTACCCTGGAACTGATTAATGATTTGTATATTCCATCATTGTTGGGGTTTAAAACATTTTTGGATTAATGAAGTATATCCAGCTTTCTATATGGAATAAGGGAGCATGAAGGTAATCAATAAGGAATATGGTAATTCAGGATGTTTCAGTGTATTAAAAGAATACATGATGAAGGTATTCATATGCTATTACGGGGTAAAAAGGTTCTACATTATGTTTACCTTACTTATAAATGTTGGACTATGAGTTTGGATAGAAGTATTTTGGATAGTTCTAGTTTGGATTATTTTGGATTGCCATAAAAGGACAACCCGGAGGTCGGGCGGCAACCCGTCGCGTCCGGCAAGGCTGCGAGACTTGGACCCGAAACCGAAGGGCGACAAGGGTGTATCACCTACCACTGGCCCACGAGATGTCCTGGATTAAATAATGTAGTTTTTATTAAAAGATCTTGTAGATGAATTATAAATTCATTTATTTTGGAACCCTATACGAATAGTGTAAATAGAATTTTTCTTACATTCTATTATCTTTTAGAGTGAAAGATGAGTTTGTGGTAGAAATTTATTAATGGATAAAACTATAATTATAAATTAAGTATATCTCCTTATGATCTTAGTCAATCTCATAAATAGATTCCTCAATATTAAGAAAAGCAACTTAGAACAAAAATGTTTTCCTAGATGGTACCTTAAATCATCACTAATTTATGGCTTTGGGATTGTTGGCCTTTTCATAGCCATGTTCTCTACCACTCTCCATCAGATAATTGATGGTTAGATTTCTCTTCCATATCCATATTTTCCTAAATGGAACCCTAGTATGTGTTATTTTCGGTAATCTTCATACTTTCCACTCTTTATTTTAAATAGAGGCCTCATTAATTCATTTTTCGATGTGGGATTTCAACTAAGATATTTTGAAATGTCAAAAATGTGTTGTCCCAATACCATATATTTTGTTGAACCGATGGTACTTCAAATCATCATAGATTGATGAGTTTAAGGACCTCAATTTTATACTTGTTTGTGATTGATGACCTCAATCACTACCTATAAATATTTACGTTTTTCCTCCAATTATATGTCTCTAATTGCCACCAATGTTCTCCTAATCGAGATCATAATTTGGTGGTGACCCTTTCATTTATCTTTTCCTCATATTAAGACTAAATTTTAGTAACCCAATTTCCGATGTGGGTTTTCCCACAAATATATTTTCTACTTTCAACCTTTTATTTTCGAAGAACAATTTCAAATTGCGAGGACGCAATTTATTGAAGGAGGGGAGAATGTAACACCCCAGGATTTCAGAGTGTGTTATTTCTTAAAAATAATTCAATAACTTGCACTACACGCAACACCGAGTTCAATCACACCATTAAAAGAGTTCATGAATAGTATTAACTACATTTTGAACTTTATATAATCCTTATAATTTTAGAATCCCTATTATGAGTTTCTTAGTCATATTGCAAGAACAGATTCATTTTCAGTATTATCAACTTCTAATAGTGAAACCTTTTTAAATACAATATTTTAATCTTTTTGACTAAATTGGGACATCAAAAATTTAAAATGAAACATCCCAAGCTTCCACGGTACGCTTTCTTTGAGTAATACAGTAGCGTGTGTTGTACGCAACCTTGAGTTTTAACACACACCACAACCAATCAAACTAGCCGTTATGAATAGTAATACCTAATTTTTGAAATTATATATATTTTATATTTAAAAATGGACTTCATTTTTGGATTCGGAATATCGAAATTAGCCTAGGGTGAAATTTTGGTACATTTCGGATAACTTTTATATTTTGATTACTAAATTTTAATTAAAAACAACTTTTTTAATCAAAATAATTAATATTGATAAATTATGAATTTGAGTGGTTTTAAAGTATATTTAGAATATAGTTTTACCATTTAATATAATGTTGGTCATTGGACATAATTTTACAATTAAACCGAACATAAACAAGTGTCAATCTTTTGGTAGTTATTATCTCTTAAAAACACGCTTTTTGTTTTGACAGCGGGAATTAATTTTAAATTAATTTCTGCCACTTCTGTGTTTTGAATTTAGAAAAATGGATTCCATATTTGGAATCAGGATGTTCAAATTGTGTAAATAGGTAACTTTTATTTTTAGACATTTTGAATAATTACTGCGGTAAATATTTTATTTACCATGGTTAAGGGTAAATCCGGTAAATAAGGGTTAAAAAAATAATATTATAATAATACTAAATTACCCTAAAACGTGTCTTAACCCTATTGGTTGATGCATAGTCGACCATGGGCATCTTTGGGTCTATTTTGGGACCCCATGGATCCACTTGTAAGTGATAATGACACTTTATTTTAATTAAGTCAAAATGAATACAAAAATGACACAAGCATATATCTTTTAGAACAACAATTTTTACATAGGGTTATACATGTTGGATTTTCGATTATAAATATTCATTAGAAAGATAAAAAGATTTACTACATAATGATATTTTATTTATAATTTTTAGACATTAAATAATTTATTTTATTTATGACACAATGATGATGCAGTAATTACTAAAATAGTAAAAAATTAACATAATTGATATTATAAATACCCAAATAAATATAATATGAAACTTTTAATGAATTAAACTAATTTTCTAGGATAATATGATATATTAGGATTGATTTAATTGACTTTGTTCGAAGTAATCAATCTGTTATGAGTTTCAAAAAAATCAACTATTGAATAGTGTCAAAATTGACATAAAAGAGTTCTTAAAACAAATATTATATTATTAATTGATATTAAATTCCTAAAAATCTAAGGTTCGGCCAAGAGACTTATATTATGATAGGTTAATCATTAATGGACCACTTGGGGGTCGCATGGATGTATATAGTAAGTTTATTAACCATAATATATAAAAATACAAAGAGACATTGTAAAAGTGAAACTAATTAACTTAGAGTTAATACTTAAAGATAAGGTTAATATAAGTACCCAAACCTGTCTAAATTCTATTGGATGAGTTGTTTTCGACCTATCCCCACCTCATCCTTTGAATAGTCAACTTTGGAGCCTTTAGAAACCGAATATGAATTTATTATAAATTAATATTTCTAGCTTTTCCAAAGGTGCCCCTCACCCCTCTTATAAAAGGGCACTCCTCCTTCCCATTTCTTCACACCTTAAAAGCCTTTTGGTTCGGCCAAACTCTGCCCAAATACTCTCCCAACATCCCTCACTACAACCTAGAGGCCTTAGTTTGATCAGAAAGCCAACCTAAGGAGCCCTTTTGATCAAATCAAAAGGAAGAACCCGAAGAAGAGGTAATGATTTCACCACCCTTTTCTAAGTTCATTTCTTCTTCCACTTCTTCTTCCTTTGTTCTTACCATTCTGAAATAATAACTCCAGTATCTCACATATACTGTGATGTTATTATAAATATGGTACAATCATATTCAGTATTCTATCCACCCTTTGAATAACATGTCACCATACGTGCGTACGTACGGCTTACCGTCTCCACGTCGTGGTGTAATTGTTATTCAATATAATATTATTTGGATGGGTATAATAATGATGTGTAACTCATGTAAATAATAAATATAACATGTTAATGATTCTGTATATATGATATACCATCCATTTATATATTATTTTAATATCAAAAGAATGATATTGTCGCTCGTGCGTACGTACGGACTACCGTCTCCACGAACGCGATGAGATTCATTCTCCATCGTATCCATTCAAGTATAATTATCATTTGATGATTTAAAAATGATGTTTAAGGACTGTATATCATTCTGGATATGAATAAGATACAACAACCATGGCTTATGTAACAAAACATATAAAAGAAAATGAGTAAGTTAACTCCCGAAACGACGATAATTCTAAGATATTATTAACAAATCAATGTTAAAAGATCATATATGATATCATATTAATATATATGATTCTTGTATAATTTAATAACAACTATTTCACCATTATACAGGAGGTTAACCTACCCCAACCAAGGAAAAGTACAAGGTAAGGGTTATTTCACAATCTCTTCATTATCCGAGGTTGTTTATACGTAATAATCTACTGGGATATCTTTATCATCCACATCCATGTTTCTTAAAAATGTATTTCAAAACATTTTTACTATTTACAAGAATATGGGATAAAGTCATTTATACCCTTGTTTGACTTTTTATTAGAGTTTTATAAAAGAATCTTTTAGTCGTTTTCAAAACAAGGTCCTTTTTAACCTTTTCGACAGAATTAAGATAAGAATGTTTTTTTTTACTTATACGGCAGGTGCGGTTATTTTCCGCCATTATAAAATCGTCAAAGCTTTCCTTACAAGCTTACAAGAATATTTTCAAGAAAATGTTTTATTTTATATGGCTCTTAAATGATTTCAAAAATAGAAAGAGATATTTCTCTAAAAAGTGTTTTGATTTCATCTATGTCAACATCCTTTAATGGATTTTACGCTTATTTGAAGTTGATTTATTATAATACAAAACTTCTATATTGTATTGAAGGTTTTGTGATATGTTTGACTGTGGATGTGCTATTTTATACCATTCATAGTTTATGGTGAAACTATTGACATTTCGTATGCTAGTTTTAATCCGAATGATTATGTTATATTTCAAACTTTTCTTCAGATGAATGTGCTAAACAAGTATGTTCTGGGTTGGGGACCGGTAAAAGTAAGCCCTCCAGGTTGGGGACTGGTAAAAGTAAGCCCTCCAGGTTGGGGACTGGTTAAAGTAAGCCCTCCAGGTTAGGGACTGGTAAAAGTATGCCCTCCGGGTTGGTGTCCGGTTATTAGAGGCACTCCGGGTTGGTGTCCGGTTATTAGAGTCACTCCGGGTTGGTGTCCGGTTATTAGAGGCACTCTGGGTTGGGTTCCGGTTAGAAGTAACCCCTAGGTCTTGGGATGAGGCCTAGACAAAGAAATTAACGTTTAGCATTATGCATTCCAACATTATGAAAGTGGTTATTTATTTTTGCATGTGATTATTCGATTAGTGGAATATCCATGTGAATAAGTAAATGGCATTATTTCATTTTATTTATGCCATACCATGTTGAAAGTTCATGTTTAAAAGGCTTTTGTTTTAGTTATACATTGCCTTAAATGTTTATTCTTATTGATGAAAGTTTCCGCTATATTGTTATCCTTACTGGGCATTTGAGCTCACCCCTTTTCTATGTTTTATTTTTCCCAGGAAGTGAAGATGTAAGTTATGAATGACCTGCAGGGATATTATGAGGGGATTGTAGTGTGGACTGTGGAAACATTATGTTGTTGTAGTAGTTTTTGATTTTATGATGTAATGTAAAACTTATGAATATATCTAGTGTTTCCAAGGCTACTAAACCAATCGGTCTTTCGAGATTTGATCTTTCTTGTGATCATGCCAATGTTATGAAGTAATGCACCGACTCTAGGTAATTAGGGTCGGGGCGTTACATCACTAAAAAAGTCAAATTACTTCCACATATGTACATGGTGAAACATAGTCCAAAAAAGAATTCATATTTAAAATATAACATATAAAATGTTAATTCTCCCCCAATCAAATATACATAACAGTAAACCATCCAGAGTAATACGGTGAATAGTAACAAAATTGTACATCCTTATTTGAATTAATCATAGACCATCCAAATAAATAATAGCGATGATATCAATACAAAATATACCTAGTGAATTATATGTACAATAATAGTTTATATTCGTTGATGAATAACAACAAAAAATGTCATTAATAACGTTTTAAATGAAACAATTCTTTTCCAAATGAAAATAAATTTGAAAAAAATATTTCAAAAAATATTCTCAAAAATATTTTATTTTAAAATTACATTTGAAAAAATTTATAATAATATTTAAACTATTCTCTCATCATGATGGTGGAAAATTATGTTCATTCCATTCACATGAAAATAAATATTCTTTTCACATTTTTAGTAAACCCCAAAAAAACCATTTTTTAAATTATATAAAGATTCATCTCAAAATATTTTTTCAAAAGTGTAATTTTTTAAAAATTTATTTAGTAAATCATATGGAAATAGATAAAAAATAAAAAACATTTTCAGAAAACATGGATTTTGAAGAATAATTATTTTCGAACAAAGAGATAAATAAAGCCAGATTTTATTTAAATCGTTTTCTTAATATTCTTATATAGTAATGAGCAATATTTTTTTACTATTACATGAAATGATTCATGATTAACCATAGTAGAATAAAATTAACTTATTTTAGGATATAAATATAAAAAAAATAAACCAATGTATATTTAAACAAAAATAGTCAAAAATAATGATGAGATTGGGAAATAAACCTTAAAAATTTGGTAAATTATGATTCATAAGCCCCAAGAAATAGTTGAATTTAACTTATTCTTTTACTGCCATAGATATAAATATATTAGTGATATAAAAAATCAAAACAGGCAGTATATACCATCCAAATACAATTTTTTATTGTTGGAAGAAACCAATTTTTGGGTTGAGTGGGAACCCACAAAAAAACTATCTAACTCAAAAACCAAAATCCAAGAAAATTAAAAAACAAACATTATAAATAACATAACATTATCTACCAGAATAGCCAATTGTATATTTTATAGAAAATTCAAAAAAAATATAGGAAATAGTGAATTTTTATAATGTCTTTAACTGTTAGGAAGATGGAATTTGAGGCTGAAAAATAGGCATGATGAGAAAAAAGACGATGGCATTAAACTAAAAATATAAACAAACATATATGAATATAACCATTTTATGTCGCCTTCATCCATGACCTATAATTATATCAACCCACTAAATATGAAATTATCTTTTATAGTCAACATGACATCAATGTGTTTGGCCTCATTATGTCTATCCTAATTATCCTTTAAAACTAATTTATACCTATATTTTATTTTATATGAGAAGTAGAGGGGAATAAATTCTCAGATTACTAGAATTATAATTACTTTATTGATATTTTAGAACCAATACACTTTTATTCCTATAATAAGAGTGAATTACTCAGATCCTTGGAGTTTTATCCTTCCAAATTGATGTTGTCCTCCTGGGTTTAGGTACAGATGAATAGTCTTTTCATTCTATAGTTTTCTCTCCCTTGTTCTCTGAAGGATCCATACTGGGTTTCTCCCCAAAAGCTACTAGAATGTCTCCAAAAGTATAAACACCTTATTTTTAATTCATTACTAATCCCTAGTGATAATTATCATTGACATATATCTATTATTTATTTTTAAAATAATCATGTGACCCACCATCATAAGGTGAGTACATCTCTTTTGTTAGATGATTTCATTCAAGGAGGGCAGGATTTGAATTTGTGGAATGAATAAGTTTCATCGTCTTCTTAGACAACCAACTCGTCACTCCCTTTATCTAGAATTTTCTCATTAAATATATTTAATTGGTTCTAAAGATCAATGCAGGAACTATCCCCCTACTCTGGAGACTTTTGGATGACTAGTAGTTCAGTGTTAAGTGGGACCAACCTATTAATGGTCGAGTTTCCACTGACACATCAATCCTATTCAACCAAAGTTGGCTCCTTTCACCAAAGTCTCTTGTAATAAGGAAAAAAATGACATTCAATCAAAACTATTGTTACTCTTAATGAATTATATTCACTGGATAATGGAATAAGTGGTGAATATGGTGTATACATTATGGAAGTAAAAGTGATATGAGAAACCCATACCTCCATTTCAACTATCTAATTATGCATTAGAACGTAATTTATAAAAAATATAATTTATTATACATTAATTAAAATATATATCTCTCTCATAACAGATGGGATTTACTTATATGTTTTCATCACCCACTTCATTATCACTTATTTATTAAAATCATTGTCTTAGGTGATAATTCCTTTTTTTCATGAGTGTTCTAGTTTGGTAATTTTGGTTGTTTTAATTTTATCGTAGATAAATAATATATTTAATGTTAAAAATGATATAAATGTCATATATATTAATTAAATATGTATTTTTATTAATCTTTTAATGTTTTATATAGTTGATGGACTACACAGTTCAATGAGATGGTATGCCATACTTATTATGGAACGTTGTTTCCATTTTCTCAATAGATGAAATAAAAGAAATTTAAAAAATATATTTCCTATACAGAATCATTTTTTTGTAATATATATCAAATAAATGCATTAATTTTTTCCTAATTACCTTTCATTCAAAGAGTCGGTAAAAAATGAATCACATCGTATTGAGAGGTGGCAGTCCACCGTACACATGAACAACGTTATCCAATGCCTCACAGAATGAAAATTAATAAGCTATATGTGATATATTAACTCCATAATTATACTTATTTTAAAAATATCATATATATTCATTAACTCGATCCTTATTACCATCATAATAAATTAAAATTTAAAATACATCACATCATTTAAGGAGGCGGTAGTCAACTATAGAAATGATGGAGGTTATTTTTTTTCAAATGGTTTTGTTGTAAGAATATAAATGTTGTGTTATAATTATAGAGGTATAAAAATATCATAAATTTCCCAAATAATAATTATATTCATCATTAGGTCCATCCAAGATAGGTGGTGTTGGAAAAAAATTACATCAGTTTGCCATGCTGTAATCTGTCGTACACAAGAATAATGATTTCGTATCAAATTTGATTACTGTGGAGATAGATATAGGTTATACCATTATAATTATAAAAACCCATTATATATTAGATATTTTTTTTAATATTTTACCTTAATTTTAATATATTTTTAAGACTAGTAATAATATATAATTTAAAAATTCATTGTTAAAAATGTTACCTCTAGTTCATACAACCACTTTTGGTTTAACTATATCCTTCCATGATTTGATTTCTGCCCTCACCATGGCCTCTAGGATATAGGGTTTGAGGTAAGGAATAAATTTTTTCTGGATTCTTGGATCAAAATTATTTTGTATGTTTGATGTGAAGAGGTGAGGGGGTGGCCTTTTTTAGGTGATGTGAGTGAAAAACTTGTAATTTTTTTTTGAAAGGAATATGGTGTACCCACATTTTTCAACTGAAATGGATCCCAAAATGTCCATTATCAAACCATAGTAGCTATAATATCGATATATGTCTATAAAAGGGGTGTTTTAAAATTTTTAGGTCATTTAACCCTTATCTATAAAGTTTAACCCCTTGGTAAACCCATTTGCACCTTAACTATGATATTTTTTTACTTTTGTACTATTCATTTTGGTTAGAAATTAATTTGAACTTATTATATAATTTAAATTATTCTTATTCTATATATTTAATTAATTTCTATAAATTAAATTCATATAATTGGAGTATATAACATAAAATTAATCTCACGGACAAGATAAAAAAGTGGTTTTCCAATGAGAAAGGATTCAAAATATTAAAAACAATTTATATAAAAATTCAATATGAAATTGATTCTAATGAACTAAATTATATTATAAGATAAACAATTACACTAATTATAAATTTTAAAATACTTTAAAATAAAATTAATCATGTAACTTATTTGAAAGAAAAGTCATTTTTAAATGAAAACGAGTATTTTTCATTATTTAGAGAAACATTTAATTGTTCAATTATTTTTAAAGACTAAACATATAAAAAATCCAACATTTAGATCTAAAAAATAAATTCTGTTTTCAAAAATAAATTAAATGAAATTGGAAAAAATTAATTTTAAAGTATTTTTGCAAAGCACCACTAAAACGTCTTTTAGAAAAATATAGTTTTCCAAAAAAACAATTTTTTTTATTAAATTGGTTCTTAATTTATTTATAATAAATATATAACCATTGAATATATCTTATATATCTATAAACCATATTATTTTTCCTAATTTAGTTATAACTATTCATACCCACCAAATTACGTATAATTTTATGAAATTAATGTTTAAACATTAACATTTTACTTGAGTATCTTATTTCTTTTAATTCTAGTGTCACTTACATTTCAAGATAACAAAGGGATTCAATTTATTTAAAAAGAAAAATATCATATATTCCTAGGGTGTTACATTACCTTTTAAACATCATGTTTCATCAATACACTCTATTGAATATGATTTTCATCATTCAAAATCTCAAGGTGTTATAAAACAATCACAGATGATACTTGGAGAATGATGTTTGAAAAAAGGATTTATTTATTTTACACCCATGGATGATAATAATTATGATTAGGTCTAATAGATACCATATTTGAAGATAAATTATCCATTTCAAAATCATGGATCATATAAGTTTCATTAAATATCTAATAGAAATGCCAATTAACTATAATCAAGTACATGACATTTTCCGTGTGTACCTCCTAAAGAATTATGTATCATATCCTTCACATGTAAATAATTTTTAGGTGGTAGAGTTAGATCATAATATCCCTTCTATAGAGTAGCTGATTAAGTCCATGAAACATAGAGGACTAGTTCTATAAAAAAAGAAAACTCAACCTTTTAATGAACAATGGATAAAGAATAAGTTTGATGTAGAAACATGGGAAACCATGTAGTACATAATTTTGATTTACCCTTATTTATTAGAAACACATATTTTAGAAGAAAATTTAAAAGTTAGAATTTATAAAGGTGTGATAAATGTAATAACATTGGAATTTTCAGTATGAAATCACCATTTTATTATATATTAATATATAATGAAAAATATAAATTGGATACATGAAACTTGTCATAAAAATATAGTTATTTGTTTCAATAGTATGTATATTCACAAATGGAGAATTTATATAATCCATGAAATTTAATATAGAATAATGGGAAGAAATAAAAAAATAGAGAATATGTTTTTATTCTAGAATATCACAATCCCATTGAATTTTCATGATGTATCCAGATTTTGAAAAAGATGTATATAGATATATCAGATGAATTGTAGTGAATGATGAATTAGGAAAATTATCAATATTAATAAGAGTTAAAAAACATATATAACATTTCTAAAATGAACTTGGCTATTTTCAACAGTAACCTGATCCTTATGAATAACAAGCTGCCCATTATAAAAAACAACATGACCATTAAAATGTTATAATAAAATTTAAATAATATTTATTACGAATAAAATATGTAAATTAATATATTATATAATACAAATATACATATTAGAAAACTCCAATTTAAGTGTTAATAACACCACTGGTTATAGGTACTCTAGTATCTTATAATGAGTTTTTATGTTATATAAATCACGAGTTGATGTTTAAGAGGACGTGGTGGGTTTTTTAGTGTTCTGTAAGGGGCTTATGATGTCCATTTTGAGAAACATTAGGGGAAACCATTCAATTTTACCATGAAAAAATGTGAATTAAAGTTTTTGGGTAGTAGTTATGCCTTGTTGGGACATGGTTTTTCATAGAGCATGACATAACCATCGAATTAATTTGGTACATGGAGAGTTACAGCGCATGTTTGGTTGATTGTTTTCTAAAATGTATGGTATAACCATTCCGATAACTATTTTAGAGACAATATGATTCTCACTGTTGATGTTGTGTTTAATAAATAGTGCAACCAAACCATATAACATCCATTAATATCTCTAAAAATTAGAGATTAATTCAGGAATCTATCCTGAAAAATTAAGTTTTCTCTAAATCTATGAGGCTCTCAATCTCCACTTCTTCCCTGAGCTCCATTGGCTTTTCCATATCATCTAGATGTTGTTTCTGATCAATTGAAGTGTGCTGGTTGATTGAAATCGATGTTTAGTACCCTTTTATACTATATGTTTTAGATATTATAATTTTCAATCACCCAGATCATTATATATAATAATTTTAGGATTTATATATGATTTATGATGAGATTTTAAGAGTTATCTTGGTATCCATTAATTGAAATGTGTTTTGATACTAGATTAAGAGTGTTATAAGTGGTTTGCTTTTGTTTCAACATCTTTTGAGAGGTATGTGGATTTTATCTCTAAAACATATTTTATAAGAACTGAAGAATAAATTTTTGTATGTAATTTTGAATTTATTTTCCAATTAGAAAATTAATAATTTCATTAATGATACTGTTATTTTTTCAAGAATTGGAGTCATCGAATTTTATGTATTTCTTCAATAAACCTCTGATTTATAAATTTAAATTTTGGATTAAATGTTATATTTTTGTTAAAATTTAAAAAATATATTTTTTGAACTGTTTTATGCTTTTTATATTTTATAACAAATAAAATAATATAGATTATAGTCTTGGAATACATGGTTGACATGTGTTCATATTAATTTGATGTGACCCTGAATAGTAGGTGTGCTCTATTAAGGAATCTAATGATTGGTCACATTATAATGACATGACATATTGATGGGAATCAACTCATGATAATGGAAATGTAACCCTACATACTTCATAGAGAGAGAGAGATAGTGATAGTGAGAAATTTAATGGTTATTCCATGTAGAACTAAATGATAGAGAAATTGATTTAGTTCAATTATTTGTATTAAAATGTTTTTTTATAGTTAAATGTTTATAATTTCAACATAATCTATTTGAAATTTAATTAATATTTTTATTTTTTTCCTTTGGTTAGAAATTATGTTTTAAAAGGAATGATTATATTATCTTTTCATATTGGCATGAGTTGGGATGTCTATTAGGGAAATCATACTCAGTGTTATATTAACCTATTCTAGTACAGTTTTGTTGGTTTTCAGAAGGTATTTATTGAGACATGGGAAATGGAATGATATCATACTTCACTAATTGTTCATTAAAAACCTTCTTCCATAGGTTTATGTTTAGATATTGTTTTTCAATCATGGAGTCATTTTACTGATCCTACATCAGTGTTACTATAAAAGAACTCTATTAGTTGCTTTGTGTAAACTTTAATTACTCTATAATTATTACTATGATGATTTTGTTTGTTAGTTTTAAAATTTATGTTGTATAATTATTATTTATGAATCCTATTTTTTGTCTTTATTTGTTTTTATTTTACCTTGTTAGGTTATGTTTGTTTATCTGGGAAAATCATCCCCCAACATTGTATTAGGAACCTATGTTTTATAATAGAACTGTAGTGTATTAGGTATGTAACCATAAGTTAATATCACCTCTGACCCAAATCAAGCTAATAGATTGAGGAGGGATGATAAAAATGGTATCAACCACTATTTGTATATATTTATTTTTTGTATTTTAGCAAGGATATAAGAATGTCAAAACTCAAAATGTATAGAATATATAGACACAAATAACAACTTTATAAAAAACATCATATTACTAGTGTGGGTTTCGTATAAAAGTGTTATAAGACTCTTGTAGTTTTTTTATATCATCATCATGGGTTTAGCGGGTGATCATATAATATCATTCATTATTCTCTTCAAATCTTACAAGAACTTCACAGTTCATCATATGTTTGATGATTTTTAAAAAATGCTTCAAGTGGATGAATTTCAAAATTATAGTTCCATTGAGAGTTTATTTTATGATTGTGAATATTATATAACTTAATTTTTTCACGAGTGATGAAGTAATTGTGTTATGTTATGTTTATGTAAAATTTCACCATATAGAACCCATAGAAATCAGTGAAAAGTGGCCGTCAAAAATTTGGTTGAACCAGATCCCTAATTAATAGCTTATTTACAACATTATCC